>CM032450.1:43892048-43994548 GCA_019049505.1 Pachyrhynchus sulphureomaculatus | reverse complement strand
TTTGGCTGTCATACTGTTTTAATACTTTTGAAATCTGCATGTAACATGTCTTTAACTCGGTGTTTTTAATCTGAAAAAAATATGTTTATATACTATTTTCCTATTTTGGGATATAAAACAGGTTTTTAGTTCTCAATTAATTAATTAGTTTTGATATCAACCACTAAAATTTAACAAACTCTGTGTTTCAACAATTATTTACTAGTCTCTTATCTGTCAAAACGTCTTGGGGTGCATTTCATAGTATCACAACTCATCAGCCAAGCTAGTAGGATAGAACGCTAACAGAAATTGAAAAGGCGATCAATTAGCATCTTCTAAAATATCTAGAATGATTCAATATTATTAGCGACTAGCTTATGTAACATGTTTGGAACAATATAATTGAACACTTTGGAGAATCTCGGGGGGTTGCACTTGATGTATTCAAGGCATTCCACCGTGTTTGGCATGATATACTGTGGCTAATCTATGCCCTTATGGTATATATGAAGTTTTGTTTCTGGCTCCCGTCAATATGCTTATTTCTTCATTCACTTTGAAAGCTCGAACATCGGCTATTCATGCAAATATCCGCAGACAGTAGGAAGTTGTTCAACTTAACATAGATCTAGAAGAAATTCTATCTTGGTGTAACCGCAGCCAAGTAGAATTAACACTACAAAAATCCAGCTACCTTGGTTCTTCAGAACTTGAGTCTATTCTCATAGAAAGTGTTCAATGGGTATAGCCCACTTAATTCTTCTCAAAAGTGTGTACGCTAATAATATACGATGAGTATTACTTCATATCTGTATGAGGTTCAGCTTGTCACTCTTCATACAATCCTTTTCAACCTCGTCCCTTTCGATTTATTTGCCCAGGACTGTGTTTTCTACCAAGTACAATTTACAGCGATTCAAGGTGAATCGCCATTTTCGCACACACGTCGCTTATATAGCGCTTTAGAGATTTCCCTGCGTACACATAAAAAAAAGCGCGCTGCCTGACGGTATTTGTTAGCAACTCGCTAAACAATTCCTTTATCGGTTTGTGACCTTAAGCATCCCCCAACAGAGGGCAGGTATACAATACATACATATAATACAATAAAAATTGTTGTACCTTTCCGATTAATTAATTTGAATAAATATTTAGTATACACAAGTTGCTGATCTCGGTAGTGTAGTGGATTAAGAGCCAGTATGTGAAACCGATGGTTGCTAGTTCGATCCCGGCGATCAACTAGGTGTTGTGTGTGTATTTTCAAGTAGTAGTTGGTGAAGAAATGGAATAATGCCCGTGGCAGCACTACCCTGTTGTCTTAAAAGTGCCGAGGAATAGAAACTTATGATTCGGCACCTGGACAACATTGACGAATATTATGACATCTCCATAAATATATCTCATAGGATATAGTAGAAACGAAGTAAAAATTTGAATAATGGCAGGAGGTGGACTTAAAAAAAACTTAAATAATTTTCAGTATAATCCTGAAATGTTATTTGTATACACTTAATAACATGTTAATTTAGTTTAGGTTTCTGGCTCATTTTATAAAATTTATTTTGGCCAGGTGGAAATAAAAATTTAAATAAATAAATCAATAGAATCAACAAAAAAAAGTGTTCTTTTAATGTGGACATCCACATATTGAATTCATGAATTTCTTTGGCATAATATCTTACCTTGCATTTAAGCTGTATTTCTCGAATAATTGAGAGAAACTGCAGGACCTCTCCTAAGAAATAAACAGATTTGTTAGGCAAGCCTTGTGCCATAATTTTCTCAACTTCACTTTGAAATACCACCAGTGCCAAAACTGATGGTTTAAAATATGCGGTGGTAGAATCAGAAAGTAATACTTCAAGCAAAATTAGCATCCTTTCTCTAATTTGAATCAGATCCCTTGTGATAATGTGTTCCCATTGCTTTGTAACACACTTGAAGATATCAATATAGATTTTTAGAAAATCTGCAGGTGTAGTGGCTTTATCACCACCAGGTTTCATAATTTTTTCCCTGACAACATTGGCCATACGCTGGACATCTCGGGCAGTGCACTTACTTTGGGATATCTTAACCAAATGGTTAACGTCAATTTTGGAGTTTTCAGTTTCTGCAGCAAGATACAAGCAGCTTAGAGTAACACATTTTAGAAATTTCTCATGAACCTACAAAGAAGTAATAAATTTAGTGACAGGACTTACTTTTTATATTTTTATCGCTTTCTTTCTTTAAAAAAAAAAATCACAAAACTATAAATATTGAAAGTATTTAGAGACATTCTAGGCAAGTTTTATCATAAAAAAAAATTAAATCAATATCAACAACCACCATTACTGTTCCAATTTAGTGAATTTTAGGCCTTCCTGACAGTAAAATTGAAAAAAAGATTCAAAATAAATGACTGGAGACTTTAGATGCTTAAGACTAACACATGAGGGTCCTTCCAAATATTCCCCTTTCTGGAATTGGACCATGTAACCTTGAAAATTGGTATAATTCTTAGGAATCTTTTACCCAATTTTAGTTTTGTGTCTACTAAGAGCAGACACCTCTTTACACAAAGCGGCAGTATTGTTAAAAATAGCTTGACAACTAAGTCTTACCACTTTATCTTCATTAATTACAATTCATAATATAAATTAATCATATTTCATCATAAATTTTTGGCAATTAATATTTCCCTTAAATATTGTATGGCAAATTCTTTGACAGCAACATATAAAATATTACATGAGAATTTGAATTCTGGTGCTATTTATTACAAGAACTATGTCTTATTGCATCATGCTAATACATTGGAATAAAAATAAAGCTGCTTACCTTCATTTTAGCCAAAAACATATCCAGATATGAGACAGCCGACAGAAACACAGTGTGTGGTAAATCTAACCAAACTCTAAGAAATCGTAAGACATTCACAGCTCCATCCCTCAAAGGTAGTGTTACTTCACCAGGCTTAAGGTCATTTTGGTTAATAACCAGTAGATTAGGCCTGTAGATGTTTTCTACTTGTAAGGCCTCTTCTAGGTTGAATGCAAGCGGTTTCAATATCTTAGCATCCGGTAAAGGCCAGCCCCTTCTTTTGTCCATGATTTGGTAGTTCTTCTTAGCTTCTAAACACACCTTATCATTCCAACTCCGTTTTCTCTGGACGAAAAATCGGTAGTGGCAAAAGCGGAGGCAGGCCTAAAACCTAAAAACACAAACAGTACAAGCTTAAACTTGTAGCTAAAGAGAAATATCTAGAACAAAGACAAATATTGTCCTTGAAAGTTCAAATAAATATCACTGAAACGTACCCGGATGCTTATGAAATATGTGTGTATCCCTCTGGTTGTTTCTTTGACGGAAATTTACTGTTTTCAACCCCTAAAAGTCTATCTACTGAACAATTTTTTTTTTAAAGAACTGACACACCACTGACGGTAAAAAAGTGATGTTTTTGGTACTAGGAATGTTCAAGGGGTATCGATAGTTGGACTCTTCATATCTAGTTATTTTATATTACCTCAGATATAGTTAAAATTGACTTTTTCTTTAGAATATAAGTATGTGTTTTGGGGATTAGATTACAAAATTCCATGTTACGAGATATCTCTTTTTAAAATATCACTATTCGGAAACTGAAAAAACTCTTAAGGAAAAATACTACAACTTCTCGAAAAATATGTTAAAAGTTGCAAACTTTGGTAATATGTAGGCCAAATATAAAATCTAAGAGAAGGAATTGATGTGCTGATGTTCTGGCTATGATATATAGTCAAAATGTCTTAAATTTGGACATAAACGAGTTCTCATCGTTACCATGTGTTTAATGGCGATATATCTAGGTATTGTCTCGATATATATCGATATTATTAATATCGAGCATCTCTGCTCTCCGTTACCGTGAAACCAAAATTCAGACTGCAAGATTTTCATCTTACTATTGACAACTCATTACTACAGGACGATGAATTTTTAAACAGAATATGTTACTTGGGCATGGCACTACCGAGTAACATCAAGTCATGATAACTTTTAAAGATGGAATTGAGTTCAAATCAAATATCAGAAAACTTGTCGAATGATTATGAAGTTAGGTATAAAACAAGAGTTTAGAGGAATTATAGGATAGTTAAGGTTTTGGGATAAAAAATGCCATTCACTTTTATTTTTTTGCATGTAAAATGCTCAAAATACGCAAATTTTCAAGACAACTTTTAATTCAAGCACTATTGTTATTTCCTTCTACCGTAATATAAAACTTGGCTACGGTAAACCTTTTCGATTTGCCAGACGCAAAACGAATTTAATATGATTTGTCAACTGACTCGGGAAAACATTTCGTTCTAAATTAATTAATTCTGTTTAAAATATATCTGAAAGCATAAGGAAACACGAGTAGTGAGTAGTACGATGAGAATCTCATTTCTGTGGTCCGCAGCTTCTACAAGCTACACAAGGAGACTAAACGAATAAACCTTTAATGTGAGAACAAAAACCATATGCTGCATTCTTATAACCATTTATAAACTATCTTTCTAACTGCGTGATCTAAATGAAGAAATAATCCTCGTTGGTGAATCCACCGCTCGCTGGATATAAGAATTATACTTTTAATTTTTATTTGTACGTCCTCACATTCGCCGATCTTTGCGAGATTAATAGTATCAAATGTTTTGTATCTTTATATATTTCATAGGTTAAAGAGTGACAGACGGAAAACGTAAAAGCATCGACGAAATGAAAGAAGAAATCACACATTTCGATGTGTAAAACCGCTTTTTTAAGCGGCGACCACTTTATCGATTGTGTTATCAATAGTAATCTCAACGTTTCAAAAACGCGGGAAAGACAGGTTTTCGTTGTGTGCCTTTTGAGATTTTGTCCAGTTATTGAATACCTTTTATAAAGTTAATATAGTTTAAAATAATGTCACTTTCAAAAAATACAAATCGCCCATTTACCGTAATAGTAGAAGGTAACATAGGAAGCGGAAAAACGACTTTTCTCAATTATTTTAATAAGTATGATGATGTGTGCGTTTTGGCTGAACCCATTGAAATGTGGCGAAACTGCAATGGGCATAATTTGTTAGGATTAATGTATGAAGATATAAAGAAGTGGAGTTTTACATTTCAATCCTATGTTCAATTAACAATGCTGCAGCAACATGTAAAGAAAACTCATTGCCCTATTAAACTTATGGAGAGATCTATTTATAGCGCCCGGTAAGTGACATTTTAAGAGAGACCGCAAAACGTGATAATTTGACCAACAAATCAGCGTTATTATTTTTTGGTCTACGTAGTTCTTCATCAGGCTTCTTCAGCTCCTGGCATTGTATATATGTTATTTCTACACTGACCTTCATTTAAATATTTTCACGATTATTCTTTAAACCCTTTAGTGTAATAATTCTATCAGACACATCATTTTCATAGGTTGTACCTTATTTCCTGTTTACCAATTCTCCCAACTTCGCGTGCAGTCTTTGATCTCACACACGGTTTTTTTGGTAAATGGATGACCCGAGCCTTGCCAAAATACTTTTTATCTTGAACTTCTGATATTATTTGTGTCATGTATCTGTATGTATATATATATTAGTGCTTTTAAGTTAAACTATTTTTTCATGCTTTGAATCTCTTTCAGTAGTAAGTGATTACAGTTCTGTAGGTTGGAATGTTTGAACCATTTTATGAGACCTTTCAATACAAATTTTGACATCTATTGTAGGTATTGTTTTGTTGAAAAAATGAAGCAGGATGGTCTACTTCCTCATGCATCGGCTGCTGTTATTGACAAACACTTTGAGTGGATTAGAGAATATTCCAATGTAGATGTTGACCTTATTGGTAAGTGTATTAAAATTATTAGTTTTTCAGCATAATATAATTAATAAGGAAGCTCATGTAGATCTTATTCACATATTGTTCAATATGATTTCTTGTTATTCTTTATAAAAAATAATTAACAAAGAATAAAGCTAACATACACAGGCATACTGGCTACATCAATCTGATTATGTTGGTTTCAGTTGCATGTTGCAAAACCTGAATTAACCTGAACTAGAGGTCTAGTAGCAAAAATATGTGACAGAAATAGAATGATTTAAAAATGATATTCATCATTTAAATATATTTGTTTAGTTTATCTTAGGACCACTCCAGAAGTAGTTTATGATCGCATGATGAAAAGGAATAGGGCAGAAGAAAAATCAGTATCTTTAGACTACCTTAAAGCATTACATGAAACTCATGAAGAGTGGCTATATCACAAAACACTTTTTGATTTGCCGGCAGAAGTGGTAGTTATCGATGCAAACTTGGACAAATCGGTTATCAAAGAAGAATATATAAAATGTGAACCTCAAGTTTTAAACAGAGCAATGGTCCTCAAAGCTTAAAATATATATAGGAACATAATAGCTAAGTGGGTGAATAATTTCAGCGAGCTAACTTTTGCACTTAAAAGATATGTAATTTGGTAAACGTAGTTATTAAGTTAAAGAGACGGTAAAATTTCAGTATGTGGGCTTTTCAGAAAAAGGGAGGGAAATGGGGCCGTTTTTGTTAATCTGAACTAAATAATCGGTAATTACAAAATAGATTAAATAATGAAAAAAATGCCCTACATTAATGTGAAAAAATGATGTGTGTGATTAGTGACTGGAGATTAAAGTTATTTCACATTAGCAAAAACTGCCCCCGATTTTTTTCTCGTAAATCTTTCAAAATTAGGCCATTTTAGGCATATTCCAAAAATCTCCCTTTTTCTGAAAAGCCCGCGTATCGAAATTTTACCAAAGAGACCATTAATAGAGCAACTTACAAATACCTTTAAGTATAATACTAGGAATTCATTTGTAAACTTACTACCCATATTAAGGCTTTGATCAAAAATATGTTATATTTAGTTTAAATGAATACTCTGTATGTATCAGATGAGGCAAAAATGCATCTCGAAAGCCCCACAACTTTGTTCATAGAATAAATTATCTTATGCAACTGTCTATCTGTTTAATAGCAATTTTGGTTATTATTCTGATAGTATTTGTATACATAGGTATTATTGTTACTTCGGGTATTTGAAACAATTTCAATTAATTTTGTGCTTATATATATTGCTTGTGATTATTGTGTAATTTGATACATTTTATATTTTTGATAGGTTTTTAGTAATGTTATTTTGTTTTAAGTTATTTTTATAATATATAAAATTGATTTACAGAAGGGGCAAATGAACTTAATGTAGCAAATTTACTCCATCGTTTTAGCGTCTGTGATATATACCTATACTATGAAAGAAGTTGTGGGCTCACTTTTTATCTTGTTGTATTGTACCTTTTTATTTTTAAATGTATTTTTTCAGAAAATTTTATACTTTTAGTAGTACTATGTCAATTGTGGTAATGTGAAGTTTGATTCATATTAATCCTATTTTATTACTCCGTGTCTTGAACTTGATAATCTGTGATATAATATGCATTATGGTCTCGTAGCACGTTTTTTTTTTGTTGCTCGTCTTTTTATATGTAAAACTAATAATACTTCGGTAAAATGCATGCGTTTTATTAATTTTTCTTTGCATTTCTTCCATATTTATAAATATTTACTTTTTAAGAAAATGGAGCAAAATTGCTTTCGGTGTCAGTAGCTAAAAAAATTATAATTTGGAAACAGGTACCATTTTCCGTGCAATACGTTTTGAAAATTGCGTATTAAGTTTTCCGAATGCCAATCACCGTACATGAAAACTTATCAAATAAGCAAGGTTTGAACAGACTTTTAATGCAAAATATATTGAGTGTATGTAATAGGCATTGTAACTAGTATGGAGGTAGGCTTATCGCCAAGCAAACAGGCCAGGGGGATTCTTTTTGTTAACCCAATTAACGTCCGAGTAATGTTAACCAGACGAGACATATAATGTTAAGTGTTTAGGAGATACATTTAAAAATAACATACACAGCTGTTCGTCTGATTGTAGACCCGGACTGACCGGCGGCCTTGATTCGCTGGAACATCGAAGAACGGTTGGCGACTTGAGCCTATTCTACAAGTATTTTCATGGAAAGTGTTCGAAGGATGTGGCCCGCTTAATTCCTACCAGAGCGGTGCATGTTAGACGTACACGTCGCGCTAATACTTCACATCCATATGAGGTTCAGCTTGTTACTCCTCGTACAACGCTTTTCAAGCAGTCTTTTATATGGAGAACATCATCCCTTTGGAATAATTTGCCCAGTACTGTGTTTCCCACCGAGTACAATTTACAGCGATTCAAGAACAACGTGAATCGCTTTTTCCGGACACGTGTCGCTTCTGTAGCGCTTTAGGGACTTCTTCCCTGCAGCACGTGTGCTAGACCCACAAAAAAAAAAATCGAGAAATGGTACTTCTTGTAACTTCCCGCTAGTCCCGAACTTCGACGGTCTGCCAAAATTTGAGATCTTTAGGATCGTCTCTGTGGCACTGCGACGAACTACTTTTGTTAGCGATAGCGTCCGAACCTTCCAGTTCGATCTCAAACTGCATCAAGAGAGCGCTATCTACTTCGTCCGCCTGCCGGGTCAAATGACCATGCAGGTATCGACCCAGAGGCTAGAGAGGTGATAAGATGGAACTATACTGTTGTGTTGAACCTCTACTATAGATTTAAATATACTGTAATTCTATCTAATATATAACACCTAAACACTTAAGAGCCCTATTCTATATTTTTTATAAGTAGTTATTTAGTAGGTCGTTTAGAAACTTGGCTAGAACGTAATTTTAAAATAGAATGTGATATAAAAAGGTGACGCAATATAGATCGATGAAGTTTTACTTCATTTGATTTTTCGCGTAAAGCATTAACATGCTCTTTATACATTGATATGATAATTATGCTCTATATAGATATATGTATAAAAAAGTTAAAAACGATGCCTTAAGTAATTGTATTTTATTTTAAGTAATTACTATTTTTTTTCTGTGTGTATTAGTAAAACTAATTGGTTTAAGTAATGTTTTTTAGTGTTCTGTACGAAACACTTATAAGATCACTTTGGTGTCTGTCTGTCTGTCACACCCGATTTTCTCCGAAACTATTTGACATAGAAAGTTGAAATTTGGTAATAATATAGGAATTGATGGCCTCATCAGAGCCATGTAGTTTTGAGAGTTAAATTTTGACTCAAGCGGTTAGTTTTGGGGGGTGAAATCAGAAGTGAAAAAAAAATTTTTTTACTAGGTCATCGAGTGTGGTGTCAAATGAAAGTTTGTGAAAACACGAGTAAAAAATGTATATATAATGTAATACTTGCGCGCACTTTTCTTTGTACTATTTTTAAAAATCGCGAAAAATCGCTGTCCCGGGCCTTATCTCGAAAAGTACTTATCAAAAAATTTTGAAAAAATTCCGGAATATTCTCCACGGGGTGTAGATTGAACGAAAATTATCACGAGTGCATTACCTTTAATAATTTTTTTGGTATTTAAAAAAACAAAAATTTCAAGGTCATCAGATTTCAGTAAAGATTGGAAACAAACTTTGCTGAAAACTCATTTGGGGTGTGTTTTGTGAAGTCACTGATCATTTTATACATCTGTAACAAAAATTTTTTATTTTAAAAGCAATCAACGTACGGAACACTAATTGCGCAAGTTCAACTTGCACTTGACCGGTTATTTTTGTTTTATGCCTCTTCTACGTCATATATGGGCTCCTATAATTTTTATGGCGATATCCCTTAAGGGAGAGGAGGTAAAAGAAATAAGAGAGGTAGCTTGATAAATTTTTAGTATGTTGCGACTGTGATAGCTTTTTTGGCTTGGGGAAGGGCTAGAGAGGTTTCCGGCGGTATGTTCGTCGAAGGAAATGAGATATCGATTTTAAATTTGGTACACATAATATTTGATGTAAGGCTGTTTCTAGAAGGGAGGACTTTTCTTGGTTTTTTTGTTGACATAATGCACAATTATTACAGCCAAATTTTTGGGTGAAGGGAGGTGTTAGAAGAGTTGTTTCATATAGATCATATTATATGTCCTTTTCAGTGTTCTTGAAGTCTAAGCAATTTGTAATATGCATTATATTTTCAATTACTTATGGTATTTACTTATGGTATATTATACATATGTAGTGTTGATAGAATGGGTAAAGGGGTTGGGTGGGCTGCTTCGTATATATCCTTAAACGTTCTTTTCAGGGTTCCGGGTGTAGAGGAATCTGAAAATTGTGTTATTGGTTGTTGTTTTTACAATAAAGAAAATAAATAATTAAAAAAAAATTAGTTTTATTAAAACAAAGACAATTTCATGTATTGTGCTAAACATTTGGATTGTTAATACAGTTAATGCATATAAATTATAACTATCAGGAGCAACTTGGAACACACATTAATAGGAAAAATTTCATCAAGGAATGTACGCTTTCCTCGTCGGGGACTAATGGTACAATGGTTTTTTTCTCTGCGCTGCAGGCTGTGGTATGAAGATATGTCTACTTGACGCTTTATTTACAACTGCTGTTGAAACCGGTAAAAGTGATCTTCCAAGCGATTCGATGATACCTGTACCTCCTCCTTTCCGATGGCACAAAATCTATCCAGGACATCTTGGGGGTGAATATAGTTTAGGTCTTGTAGAAGTCCAAATATCCAGGGACCCAATATGGACATCCTCATTTAATTTTAGTTATTTGGAAACGCCCCCCGTAAACTGTCAGGATAGTAATTTATTCTGTTAAAAAAATTGATATGGCTTCAAAGCAAACATCTCCATCAGTAGTTACAGACGAAATTACAGTTGAAAATACGTTCAGACCACGTCCTACAAGTCTACAAAGAACAGCTATAACACTTGGAATAGGCTCATTATTCGTTAGGCCAGATAACAAAGATAGAGAGCATTTTTTTATAAACTTCCAAAAAATGTGAATCCCTGAGCAACCCAAAAATATTACTGTTGCTGTTGAGGAACTTATCTCCGATTTTACAGCATTAAACTTTATAAAATAATAATTTACTTGCCTTTATTTTGTTGTTATTAAATTATTAAGTGATAAATATTTAAATGCATTTTTCTATTATGAAAATATACGTGGCGCCATCCAAAACTTACCGAACTAACATTATATAACAAGAATGCGAAACAATATCGACGACTCGCCTCGATAGGTGGCGGCAGGTACATCCCTAAGAACGCTGCGTGATAAGTTCCACTTGCTGGCTCGTTCAGTTTGCGTAAAAGTCTGATTTTGTCTTTCTGTGATTGGATAAGACTGGATAAGAAAATCGAACAGCGCGCGTGTATCAAATTTTGTTTCAAACTCGGAAAAAGTGCTACTGAAACGTACCAAACTTCGAATATCGGTGGAAGTCGACTAGCGATCTTGAACACGTCGACTGTAACAACACCTGACATCATCGCACCTGACATTATCGCCAAATTTCAACAACTGGAGTCACGAAGCGAAAAGAAAGTAAATATTACAAAAAGTGTGTATGAAAATTTAGGTTTCATGAAGACAATTTCATTTCTGGGCAATACAATATTCCTTTTTTTTTTAAATATATTTAAAAATTTTAGATTATTCAGTCTCAAAATAAAGATTCGGAAGGATCATATCCAGAATCTTACTTAGGTCTTATCGACTTGGCGGGATCTGAAAAAATTGGCCGACTCAATATGAAAGGCGAACGCCAAATAGATGCCCTAAGCATCAATAAATTTCTCACGTTAGGTTGTGTTATTAGAAAGTTAAGTGAAAATGAACCGTATATATATTAAGTACAGACAGTCCAAACTTATGAGGCTGTTACACTCTTTGGAAGGAAATTACAAAATTTTAATTATTTGCACTGTTACCATTGCTGCAGCTGGAGAGACTCAATCAACACTTGAACTCGCACAACGGGTTAAGTACGTTAACGAGTTATTAATGAGTTACGGATTAATATCGGCTTAAGCAGTACGTACATTTATGCTAATGCTTTTGGAGCAGTACTACGATAGTTTAAAAACATTTACCACCTACGAAAGACAACTTATAGGACGATATGACGCAATCGTGGAATTAAACCAACTAATTAATACTAAGTTGGGAATGTGGAATCTTTGGCACAATGATACTACTCAGTATATATCACCACTACATCAAACACTTTATGTTTGCACTGTTGCTAGCTTCATCAGGAGCGATATTTGACTGACGGCGTTAGCGAAACGCGCGTCGAGTGCAAAAATAAAGTGTTTGGTGTAGTGGTGATATATACTAAGTAGTAACAACTAATTAATACACTAAAATATTGAGTTAGGATAATAAAATATTATAGTAAGTCAGTTACATAAGAAAGATACAAGGTAGTGCTTGAACAATTAATTCTCCTGCAAAGTGCCCTCGATTGAAAACCTGTAGAAAAAATGAGAAGACTAAAACTGTCATATATCAGAGAAAAGATAGCTATCCCGTAAAACGAAGCCGGCTCGTTACCGCAGTCGAGTTTTTTAGAGATGTCGCTCCCGTAAAAGTCGAACTATATGTACCATATATGTAATAATCCGATCCAGCTAGATTGAGAAAGAAGTGTGTCGCCGTTGGTAGAGTATAAACGAGCGTTTCTCTGTCGCACCCTAGCTCGCACGAATTGCGCATGCGTTATATAACAACATATTAATTCTGTGTGTAGTGTATATAAGATGCGCGTTAGCAATCAGCTCATGCGCGTCAGCAATCTGTTCTCTTCTGGCTCCTTTCTTTAATGACATTCGCTTTGCTTACAGGCGAAGATAGGGCGCTAGTTATATAGAAGTATCACATATATTATATGTACCAATAATAGGGATATATATGTGTGACGTCTCTAAAAACTGGATGAGGCACATTTTAACTAGTTTGTCTTTCTTTAGTGTATTTTCTGTGATAATACACATACATATATTAAAAACAATAAAATGACACATGCATATAAAAAAGAAATGCAGCAGCATAAGGAAGAAGTTTCAAAAGGTGAATACGCCCAAACGCAACAAGCCAGAACAATTGAACAAATATTACTTAATATACAGGGTATTTTTTGGAACGCACCACGTACATTACCAACAAATCTCCTTATCATCTTCTTTAACGGCAACAAAATAGAGGAACGTAAACCATGATAAATATTTTTCTTCTTTTAGATTACAAAATTAAAAATCAAATTTACAATGGACCTGACTATAACTACTGTTTAAAATGCGGTCAAATACAAAGTTATAAATACTGTAGAAAACCTAACCTTAATATTACAAATATTGGTGCCATACTATAAAATACAGTTAAAAAATAGGTATCACTTTTAATTAATTGCATTTTGTTTTGGCACATGAATATGGACTGAGCAGAAATTGATGTCACAGCATTAATACGCTATCACGTTTTTATTCAAAATTAAAAGTATTATCCTCGAAACTCTGCACAAAAACTATTGTGCAGACTAGACATAATTTTAAAATACTTCACTGAATATTTAGCCCACGCTATAAAGTTTGTTCCGTTATACAAACAACAAGAACATTCAATCTGTCATATACAAGATGTAACAATGTTCGTTATCTCTTAGAATTAGAAGAATGAATAGAGATCTTTTAAAATTACTTTGTACTAGGACGTAGGTTCTAGTTTTTTAAAATATTTGGAATGTACAGAGTTTTCATGCCGTGCTATCGCTGATATATTAAAAAAAAATAAAAATCTATCAATATCAACTATAAAACTTTAAACAAAGTTCATAATTTCAGGTTTTGATTATTTATTGTTCTCTCGTCTATCGAACCATCTTGGAACACATTTCGTTGCATCACAACTCATCAGCCGAGCTAGGATCGACAGAGAAAAGAACAAAACTCGAAGTTTTTATCATAATACTAGCACAGAGAATTAGCGAAATACAACATATATATATATATATATATATATATATATATATATATATATATATATATATATATATATAAACGCAAAAATGCTTGGCAAATAACAACACAAGCCAAATCTAGTTTTTTTTAAAAGGAACTTTATGCAATAAAGGATACAAAAAAATTATTGTGAAATATAGAAAACAAAATATATATATATATATATATATATATATATATATATATATATATATATATATATATATATATATATATAAGAAATACAAGCCTATTGCGTGGACGTTCTTGGGATATCTGAAGCAAGATGGAGAACACACAACACCATCATGAGAGTTGTTACTGCATAGTGAAAAAAAAGGCAAATGAGCCACACGAAAACGGCGTGTCTCTACTATTAAACCAACGTGCTTAAAATTCATTGATGTCATGGAACCCCATATCAGACAGAACAATAACAGCTGGATTCTACACCAGGTACAGAAAGATCAACATTAGAGGCAAGCAACACTATCGTTTCTGGATGTGACAACTGACAGCAGATTGGATTGGAGAGATCACACAGAACAACTGTGTGCATCTCTAGCAAAGTACAGTACAGCTCTAAAACTCTTGTTTTCCTGTGTGAGTGAGGAGACAACTTTGATGGCATTTTATGGGTTATATTTTGGGCTAACAATCTCAAATAAATGAAAGTCTCGTAAATCCAAAATAGTGTGTATAGTCTTCGTCCTAGAGATAGTTGTAGGCTGATATTTATCAGAAATAAAGTTTTGACAGTTGTGGGCATGTATATGTTCGGAACATGTTTATTTATAAAAAAGCACCCAGATTTATTCTTAGATAGTTCCTTAACTCACAATTACAACACCAGTGTTTAATATTGAAATCATTCCTGGTCTCCAGAGCATACACAGTTGATGAATTTTATAATGACGTGATAAGGCAATCTGTGATATGTTTGATATTTCAAGTATATGTATGTATATATGTATATATGTATATATGTATATATGTATATATGTATATATGTATATATATATATATATATATATATATATATATATATATATATATATATATATATATATATATATATATATATATACATATACGGGTGTCCCAGGAACGAACCTATTCCCTTCAACAGCTAATAGGCCAGTTCATAACCTTAGTGAAAAATTTTTAAACTCTGAAGAGTCAAAGATACCTAATTAAAACGTTTGCACTTACCATACTTGCAAAACATGTTTTTTTTTCCCCACAGGGTTAGTACAGTTAGTTTTATTTTGAACTGTAACCAACAGCAGGGTTTTCAGAATTATGTAACAACAATTAGAATCTTAGAATACGGAAATTTGTAGTCGTGGCACTCGATAACCTGATCTAAGGTGTAGATTTCATAAATTCATAAGAGTATCAATATTTTGAAATCTAACGATTTTTCACTAAGGTCATATTTACATATTCTGGTGAGTTATGACCTGGCCTATCAGCTCTCGAAAGGAATACGTTGGTTTTTGGGACACCCGGTATATATATATATATATATATATATATATATATATATATATATATATATATATATATTTTAACGGAAAGAAATAAAACACTTATTATGTATTATTACCACTATATTGCACAAGTTTTGCGACTGCAGTTTCGACCTATGCGGTCATTATCAAGCTTACGTACTAAACTGAATTAAATAGACAAATCATACTAAAATTAAAGTTAGGTGGTAGGTATAAAATATTATTATAAAACATTATTATTTAATTCTAGGGTTAATACAATTGATCTTAAGTGGTAGGTAGTAATTTTATGGTTTTATGACGGTAAATAGCGGTGAATAGAAAAGGTCTAGTTGGTCGTTTAACAAATTACAATTTTGGTTTTTTCCGATGTTTATAAATTTCCAATGATTCTAAGATATTTAATTTAAAACCTTTCTCCGCATAATGTAGAATTTCTGTATTATGTAAATCGGGAAAGGGGTGTTGGTTTTCTGTACGGTGGTTTGCAAATGAGGAATCTGTTTTTTGTAGTCTGTATGATCTAAAATGTTCTGTATATCTGGTTTTAATGTTTCTTCCGCTTTGTCCAATATATATGCTGTTACAGTCCGAGCATTTTAACTTATAAACTCCACATTTTTGAAATTTGTCCGTCTTATCTTTGGCATTGTAAAGGATATTTGATAGGGTATTTTGCGATTTGAACGCAATTTTCAGATTATGTTTTGAAAAAATATTGGCTAATTTTTCGGATAGCGTGCCATGGTAGGGTATTGTAATGTATGTATGTTGTTCCGTGGATTTTATTTTAGGGTATATTAAGCGAAAAGTAAGTTGCTTTTGTTTTTTGTTAATTAGTTTTCCAACCCACTCTCGAGAGAAGTTATTTTTTGTGGCAATGTTTTTAATAGTATTTAGTTCGTCTTCTAGGTCAGCTTTGGATAACTGGAGTGAAAGGGCTCTATGTATCATTGAGTTGAATGCTGCCATTTTATGTTGGTTTGTGTGGAGTGAGTCTTTTGGGATCGTTATACCTGTGAATGTGGGTTTTCTGTATACTTTAAATGTGCAAGTGTTATTCATATGTAAGATGCTTAGATCTAGAAAGTTAATTTTGTTATCTGCTTCCTGTTCTAGAGTAAACTGAATTTTTGGGTGGATGCTATTAATGAAATTTAAGAGATTGTCTAGTTGTCTTGAGGAGCCTTTGAAACAAGAGAGGATGTCGTCAACATATCTGTACCAAAAATGAATGTGGTTTTTGCCATGATTAGAGTTAAGAATTTCTCTTTCTATATGTGTGATGAAAATATCTGCTAAGAGAGGACTAAGTGGTGATCCCATTGGTAAACCTGAGTTTTGAAGGTAGAATTTGTGATTGAATTGGAAATATGTTTGAGAGAGGCATGTTTCAAAAGTAGATAATATTTCGGAGGAGATCACAGGGTTTATATTAGATTTGTACAGTATTTTATGGATTATTGGTATGCATTCTTCAGCTGGAATGTTGGAGAACATATTCTTTATATCAAAGGAGACCAAAAAGGAGTTTGTCGGGGTTCTTTGGTCTTTTAGTTTTTGAACGAGTTCAAGTGAGTTCGTTACACTAGTTTCTGATGTGAATTTTGTTAAATCTTTAAAAATTGAATTCAGTTTTATACTTAGGTCTCTAGTTGGGCTATTGATATATGAGACGACAGGTCTGATGGGGTTCCCTGGTTTGTGATTCTTAATAAGGCCATATAATTTCGGGGCAGTTGGATTCATGTTGACTACTCTCCTTTTCTCGTATTCTGAGAAAATTACATTGATTTCGGAGAGTGTAAATTTTAATTTATTTTGAAAATGCTTAGTAGGGTCACTTTTTATCTCGGTTATGTCTTCTGACTGGATAAACTGATGTATTTTGTTGCTGTAATCACCTCTTGTTAGGATAGCGGTTGCGTTTGACTTGTCTGTCCTGGTTATTACTAGATCATGTCCGCTTATTTTATGTTTTATAGAATTAATAGTGTTTGATCTGTACAGAAAACCAACACCCCTTTCCCGATTTACATAATACAGAAATTCTACATTATGCGGAGAAAGGTTTTAAATTAAATATCTCAGAATCATTGGAAATTTATAAACATCGGAAAAACCAAAACTGTAATTTGTTAAACGACCAACTAGACCTTTTCTATTCACCGCTATTTACCGTCATTAAACCATAAAATTACTACCTACCACTTAAGATCAATTGTATTAACCCTAGAATTAAATAATAATGTTTTATAATAATATTTTATACCTACCACCTAACTTTAATTTTAGTATGACTTGTCTATTTAATTCAGTTTAGTACGTAAGCTTGATAATGACCGCATAGGTCGAAACTGCAGTCGCAAAACTTGTGCAATATAGTGGTAATAATACATAATAAGTGTTTTATTTCTTTCCGTTAAAATGATAAATTACCACATAGTAACGGCCACGACGATCAACTATTTGAAAGCAGCAAGTACAGCTACCCAGGCCACATTGTACTATAAGTTACAATTAAAATATAAGAAGACAAGTCAAAATCTGTGGTTCAACCAAGAGTGCATTCGGAACAAGATTACTCCGAACTAGATAAAGACCAAAAGTACGTCCACAGCTTCAAAGTTTGCCCTCAACAAAGCCAAAAAAATATGGTTGAAACAAGAATGCAAGATCCAGTTCTCCAAAAGATACATTTTACAACATTATATTAAGGTAATACATTCCGAACCAACTTACAAACTCCATCCGATTGAATTTTACACCTTAGATGATCAAATTAGATCCATCATCAGTGCCATTATACATAAGAAATTCGAACTACAATCCAAAAAACTCGAAAAATTTAAGTCGAAACTCCAATCCCCTCCTGTCCCAAAAACTGAAAAACCAGAACAAAACTTCAGCGAAAGAGTTCTTAATTTGACAAATGTGCAATTTAATGACACTGAACTTAGTCTTCTGTCAAAAGGTCCTAAATTTTCACCGGAACTAAATAATAAAAACACCGTAGACATTCTAGTAACTGAAAGTATATTAGCATTTAACAAAATAGAAAAAAAACAGAGAATACCGAAATGTCTATAGCAAAAATTAAAAAACAATTAGACTCAGTAAAACCCAAATCAAATCAAACAGACCTATGAACTATTAATTCTATAAAACATAAAATAAGCGGACATGATCTAGTAATAACCAGGACAGACAAGTCAAACGCAACCGCTATCCTAACAAGAGGTGATTACAGCAACAAAATACATCAGTTTATCCAGTCAGAAGACATAACCGAGATAAAAAGTGACCCTACTAAGCATTTTCAAAATAAATTAAAATTTACACTCTCCGAAATCAATGTAATTTTCTCAGAATACGAGAAAAGGAGAATAGTCAACATAAATCCAACTGCCCCGAAATTATATGGCCTTATTAAGAATCACAAACCAGGGAACCCCATCAGACCTGTCATCTCATATATCAATAGCCCAACTAGAGACCTAAGTATAAAACTGAATTCAATTTTTAAAGATTTAACAAAATTCACATCAGAAACTAGTGTAACGAACTCACTTGAACTCGTTCAAAAACTAAAAGACCAAAGAACCCCGACAAACTCCTTTTTGGTCTCCTTTGATATAAAGAATATGTTCTCCAACATTCCAGCTGAAGAATGCATATCAATAATCCATAAAATACTGAACAAATCTAATATAAACCCTGTGTTCTCCTCCGAAATATTATCTGCTTTTGAAACATGCCTCTCTCAAACATATTTCCAATTCAATCACAAATTCTACCTTCAAAACTCAGGTTTACCAATGGAATCACCACTTAGTCCTCTCTTAGCAGACATTTTCATCACACATATAGAAAGAGAAATTCTTAACTCTATTCATGGCAAAAACCACATTTATTTTTGGTACAGATATGTTGACGACCTCCTCGCTTGTTTCAAAGGCTCCTCAAGACAACTAGACAATCTCTCAAATTTCATTGATAGCATCCACCCAAAAATTCAGTTTACTCTAGAACAGGAAGCAGATAACAAAATTAACTTTCTAGATCTAAGCATTTTACATATGAATAACAGTTGCACATTTAAAGTATACAGAAAACCCACATTCACAGGTATAACGATCCCAAAAGACTCATTCCACACAAACCAACATAAAATGGCAGCATTTAACTCAATGATACATAGAGCCCTTTCAATCCCGTTATCCAAAGCTGACCTAGAAGACGAACTAAGCACTATTAAAAACATTGCCACAAAAAATAACTTCTCTCGAGATTGGGTTGGAAAACTAATTAACAAAAAACAAAAGCAACTTACTTTTCGCTTAATATACCCTAAAATAAAATCCACGGAACAACATACATACATTACAATACCCTATCATGGTACGCTATCCGAAAAATTAGCCAATATTTTTTCAAAACATAATCTGAAAATTGCGTTCAAATCGCAAAATACCCTATCAAATATCCTTTACAATGCCAAAGATAAGACGGACAAATTTCAAAAATGTGGAGTTTATAAGTTAAAATGCTCGGACTGTAACAGCATATATATTGGACAAAGCGGAAGAAACATTAAAACCAGATATACAGAACATTTTAGATCATATAGACTACAAAAAACAGATTCCTCATTTGCAAACCACTGTACAGAAAACCAACACCCCTTTCCCGATTTACATAATACAGAAATTCTACATTATGCGGAGAAAGGTTTTAAATTAAATATCTCAGAATCATTGGAAATTTATAAACATCGGAAAAACCAAAACTGTAATTTGTTAAACGACCAACTAGACCTTTTCTATTCACCGCTATTTACGGTCATTAAACCATAAAATTACTACCTACCACTTAAGATCAATTGTATTAACCCTAGAATTAAATAATAATGTTTTATAATAATATTTTATACCTACCACCTAACTTTAATTTTAGTATGACTTGTCTATTTAATTCAGTTTAGTAGGTAAGCTTGATAATGACGGCATAGGTCGAAACTGCAGTCGCAAAACTTGTGTAATATAGTGGTAATAATACATAAGTGTTTTATTTCTTTCCGTTATATATATATATATATATATATATATATATATATATATATATATATATATATATATATATATACATATTGTAGTTCAAGTAATACTTCAGGTATATTCACAATTCCTTGTTATCCCTGTAACCTTTTTTATTTTCAAGTTGATCCCCTGAATACAACAGATCAAATGGCTTTTTCAGTTTACCGAACATCAGTTATTTCATTAAAATACAGGTCGATACAATATCACTATACTGCATCTTGGACTAGAAAAATGGGCAAATATTACGCGAAATATAAAATAGTAGACATTTTTTGGCAATATGATAATTTCAGGGCAGGAAAATATAGCACCTAAGAATTAAACCACAATTTCAACAAAAATAAACTCTGTAAATACACAACTATAAATCATCATCTCCAATACCTTCAAATGCATGGTTCTCTATAAATTCTCTACCACTCTTAAACGACACACTGGAAAATTTCTCTTGCAATGTTTTTATTGAAAATTGTTCTTGATAATTGTTGTCGCTGTGGTCGTCTTGTTCCTAAAAATATAACAAGTTAATGAGAGATTATGGAACGCAATGCTTCTGAAAATTCGATCCCGCGACACTTGGAAAATTAGCATTTTATATTTTCCAACACCGATATATCTTTAACGCTACATCGTTATTGATGGTGTCCTATCCGACGCGACGCATCCGTTCAGTGCCCGTGATGTCGAATTCATAAGCCCTATGGTTTTTGGCCCGTGTAATTGACGTTGGATTAGAACTGGAAGAAATTAGTAACTGTGATAACTGAGAATCTTAAAAAACAGAGAATTTCTTAAATTTAGATATTTTTATATTACGATGCATAATAATAATACATGGTTTGACTTCTGCGCGCGACTTATTTGTTGTGTGTGCTGTATTTTTCTAGTAATAAATATATAAATATTGAATCGCAGTAATTAGAATACTGGTCAAAATGCTAGCAATAGCAATACTTGAAAACTTGTACTTACGTTTGAGTTATTCAATACATCATTATCAACTGAAACAATGTGGCAAGATCCATCTCGTTTCATATAAGTTAATTTTCCATGGTTTTTAGTTGGTTCTTTCCTTCTAATACCGTTTTTTTTCAACAGCAACTCATCAACTAGTGATTGTAAGCAAACCGACATTAAAATAGCTTGATCGCTCGTTATAGTGATCCACTGCAATTTGTCTTTCGACATTAAATATTCAAAAGATAATTCAAACGCAAAATTAGCATAAACATTATTTCCATGAGCATTATCTTCTAGATGAGGAGTTCGTTTATTCTGAAAAATGAAAATAGATGTACATTATTTGACACTGAATATGTTTAAAGACAAGTTGTAGGAATTAGTGAAAGGCTAATAGTCAAGCAAACAAACCTCTTTGCTAATTAATGTCTAGATAATGTCAAACTGACGGGGCCTACAATTTAAATGAGATTCGAACCACATTATCGGCTGTTGGTACTCTCTCTTCCCGCTGTTTTTGAGGTTTTCTTCTCCTAACTCCCCCTGACAACGGACCTTGACAGGTTCCCTCTAACCTCTATGAACGGATCCGTGACACTGCGGTGAAGTATGTTCCTTGGTGACGACGTTCGAACCTTCCAGCTGAACTTCAAACCTGCGTTTCATTCAACAGAGCGCTATCAATTTCATCCGCTTTCTGACTCAAGTGGCCATGTGACAACAACATGCTGTTGATATTTTTTTTTGTTAGAGTCCTTAAAGGCCAACTTCAGGTATCCGCCCCCTGTTAATTCTCACATATCTAAATAAAATTAAACTTAAGTAAGTACACAAAAATGGCTTACATTTGTGGCAGTGATTCTCCAACATCTCATTCTTGTCACCTTGAAAACACCTTCTTTTACTAAATTGTCTGGACCTAGTATGCGTAGGCTCAGTTCCTCCTCACCTACGGCAACTAATACTTTGGTTTGAGGTTGCGGATAATTACAATAACATTGACTAAATTGCATAAATCCGTAATACTTTAATTTTTGAGCATATTCAATATATTCGCGTTTAGCCAGTCTGGTTTTTAATTTTTCTAGCTGCATTTTGGCCTCACGCATAGTTATAATCCATCCTTTTTCAATTTCAGCTACAGTTTGAATGTATAATATATTTAGGGCTACTGGATCTGTCATTAATTCATTATCATAGTTTTTATCCCAATAACTGCAAAATAAAAGAAATTTTTGATATGGCCGCAAAACCACCCAGTCAGAAGAACATGATTGAGGAACACTTCAACTCCATTAATGCTGGAGATAATTAATACGATATGCTATTGTTTAAACTAGTTCTTAAAAACCATGGCAGCTGGATTAATGAAACCAATGGGATCTACTAAATTGTTCTTCTATATTAGGTATGTAATTATGCAGACTTATAAAAAAAATTGTCCTAACTAAATTTGAACAAAGTCCGCAGTTATTTACTGTTCTTTCATCTGTCAAACCATCTCAGAGTGTATCATTGTATCACGACTCATCAACCGAGCTAGGATCTACAGAGAAGCAGAACAAAATATATATTACAGTACTAGCGCAAATAATCGATACAATTTGTATCTCTGGCTGGTGTAAGTCGACAGAAGGAAGGTATAGGCTTCTCTGACAAACCTAGCTGTGCTTGATGGTTCCTCTATCGGTTTGTACCTTAAACAGAGGACAAAAATACTATTACTAAACAAATATGCAATATAGCTAAATACATTGACTTAAGTTATATAAAAAGAAGTCTGTAAAACCTATTATCTACTAGATCTCATTGGTTTCATTATCTTAAGTATAAATACAAATCAGGAGTTAAAATATTTATCAGTTGTGATTTTATAACTTCTCAATATTATTTCAAAGATACCTTCAGAAGTCAATTTTATATATCTTGTTTACATAATATAACGTGCTGCAAAAAAAGTTTTCGGGAAAATATTGCACAGTTATGATTTCAAAAAATCTTAAATATTTCATTAATTTTGCGGGAAATTTAGTGACAATTAGTTTTTGTTAAAGTTTGCTTAATTAAGCAAGAGCAAAGTACCTTGACTTTTAACTTTAAAATCACATCTATATTGAAACTCCTATATTATTGCGAAAATTTAAACATACTTACTTTTTTTTTTAATAACTAATCGAGTTGGAATCCTATAAACTTGTTGTGTCATGTATGGTGACTCAAAATTGAGCAGTTTCCTTAAAACTACAATATCACCTGTAGTATCGGCTTTAATGAGGTAAAGAGAAAAATACTGCATGTACTCTAGGGGCAAGTTAATTTGTTTCAATACTTTTATTAACACCTGTTCTGTACGGTCAAACGTAGAAACTCTTATTTTACTTTGATAACAATTCAATGTATAACCTATATCTAAGTTTACATCTTGGTTTTCTTGACATACAGTCTCTTGTTGAGCAGAAAGCAGAAATCCAACTACTAGTTCAGAAGATACCAGTTTTGAATCCTGACCAACTAAAAAAAACAGATTTAAGGAGTAAAGACACTCCAGGAAAAATGACTTACATTAATGAGAATTTGTTGTTTTTTTTGTTCTAGGTTGAAATTTATGGGAGCCATGGTTTCGCCCGTTTCAGGTCTGGCATAAAAGGCTTTGTCGTCTTGGATTCTGAAGCGGCCATTTTGAATTAAAAAGATAAAAAAAAATATTTTTGTACACTTAAATATTTGTATAATAAAGTACTTCCAATAAATTTTTGACTGCTTTTATTATACTCTTGAAAAAATTCCTGAAATTAGCCTTTTTTTCTGGGACCTGAAGTCGCCTTACCCCTTAAGTAATATTTTTCCGTGAGATATCAATTCTTGCGATTAGACGATGTCCAGTTAGAGTGACTCTCCGATGTCTCGCCTATGATTACACGAAATATATTTCGGGATCTTACTCTATATTTTGTATTTATTTTGAGCACTAGCAAAGATGTTAGGGACCCGCTACTATTAGGCGCTTAAAAAGGTGTTTCTTCGAAAAGAGGATGCCAGCCAAAATATCAGAAATCTCCTTAGCACAATAAAATGGATCATCAGAGCTAAAACAAATGCTTAACCAAGGGAGAGATTAAAGGTATTCCTTAAGTACATTTTTAAGATAATGCAGTAGTGCTACCATGGGCGATATTGTATTTCTACACTAACTACTACCTGAATACAGACATAACTCCCAGCTGCTAGCCGGCTAGGAGTTATAGCGACGACTTGGTTACTATGCAGGCTCTTAGCCCACTAAGCCACCAAGGCCAGAACATAACACATAATTTCCAATAGTAAAAAATCAAATATTTTGTGGTTATATCATAATTTCTTAGGTAATAAAGACCTAGATAACTAATCAAATTAATTTTGATTTAAGGATGGCAATTATGCTGATATAACATTCACCTAAATGCCAATTGGTCTATGAGAGCACACATTCTTATAGTCAGCTGCTCATCTGACAAGTGCTTGTCTTTATATTAAGTGTAATGTATCTAGAATTTAAAAACAGTTCTCGTGATTATATTTTTAGAGTTAAAGTATAAATAAGAAATCAGTTTGATCTTAATAAGGTAAATGAATGGCATGACACACAGTCAGATCATTTATATTAACGCCTGTGAGACACTATGGAATTTTTTATTCTGGCTTTAGAATGAAATTATTAGGAAAACTAATAATACAACATGAATCTATATTTGCTATTATTGTTTTAAAATTCAGGATAGTGAAGACAATGAATAAGGCGGAAGGTAATTATCAAGCAATTGCCAGTGTAAAGATCGGATGCGCTCAAGTAAAGGATATCTGTAATTCAATAAAAAAACAAGGCTAATGTACTAGACAACAATATCAAACATAATAGTAGTACAATAAATGAAGCTAGAAAAGAGGGTTATTCTAAGTTCTGGGTAGTTCAAAGGACAATGGCCAAAAAATACAAGAGCTTATTAATCTAAAAATGGAAAATATGAGAAATTTAAACAATTAACTGGATCAGGACACAAACAGCAGTGATGTTGACATAAGGAAGGAATTTACCAATAAAATTAAGGATTTGGATGAGAAAATTAAACATTTACAAAGGGAATTGGAGAATCTTAGCAAATATTTTAAAGATCACATAAATAAAGACTGTAAGGGGAGCAAAAATGGCTCAAAAGGTAATAAAGGTGAAGTACCAGAAATTATAAGACTTTTTCATTTTATCCTCAAAGAGGAACGGAACAAGGACTGTTGCGTGGAGTGTTTCGCTTTCCTAGTTTGTAACAATTACATAGTGAAAAGAGCATAGTATTTATGCACGGAATCTTAAGAAACCACATTGATAATAAGCAATTTCGAGGACAACTTTCTTTTCGAGTGGGTAGAAACAACAAGAGTAGACCCACTGACATGCACATAGGGGGAATATCTATGACAATTCTCTACTTGTGAGGCTCTGTGGTTGTTTCAATAAATATTGTGGAGATATAGATATATTTGGCTAATCCTGAAAAGAATTTAAAAGGCAAATAAGAATAAACATCAGACAATTGCATTAGATATTGGCAATGTGTTATGGGTATTTTGAGTTTTTTCATGGTAGTGAAATTAATCATAAAGCAAAATAATTAAATTTTTGGTTAGATTAGTTAATTAAGTAAATTATTAGTGTAAGTAGTTAAGTAAGATATTAGTTTAGGATATGTATCTATTAATTAGACATAATGTTGTTGATACATTAATAAATAAATAAAATAAATAAATAATATTTTATTATTTTAGTAACTTGTTAGGTTTTTTAAAATTTAATTTAGTTTTTTTAGTATTTGTATAACCTGGTTCAATTCAATTAAATACTACAAATAATATAAGAAGTACTGTTCGTGCCTTTGAAGTCAAAAAGCCGTCCTCAAACTAGATGCATGCTCAGCTTAGCCCCGACATATATATCGCACTATGATCAAAATTCCTTTATCTCACTCTTGTGTAAATGAGTTAATACCTGTCATATAAATTTCTGTGCGAAATGCTCGGTATATACCTCCAAACAATCTGAAGTCTCTAAATATAGTTGAATTTTACATTTGTGTTGATATTGTTTGTTTTACCTATAACTTAAGATGTGTAATTGATCATTTTATTTAGATTATTGTATGGTTATATATTGTATTACTACTCTTTATATTTTTTATGATTTCTAGTAAAACAATATATTGTGTATTCATCTGTAAAAATGGGCGCACGCTCGTGAATAAATAAATAAATAACATACTGGGAAAAAACTGGGTCAATCTGAGAGAATAAAAAGAAATAGAAAAAGTGACTGGTTGTTTAAAAAAAAATTTTAAAACTTGATTTTGTTTAGGTACCCAGTCATAATTTTTATACAAGTTTAGCAAGGATTAAAAAATTAATAATGTTTTAATACTATGAAGGACTTTTCAAAAAAAAGTATAAGTTAAATTATTAATTACAGTTGGTCATTTGCTAGTATATATTTATTTCATATCATAGACAAATGATGAAAAAATTACTTACCTGTTTGAATGTATTTCTCCAATAAAGCTCTTCGTTCCTCCAGTTGTCCCGAAGTAAGGGGGAGTAACTTCTTAGGAGGGAATGATGGAACATTGTCAGGGCCAAATTCTTTCTTTAATTGCTCATTTAAGTTGTGTAGTTGTTTATATCGTACTGTACAATGGAAGATACCGTTTATATGTATATTATATCCCTAAAAATGTATCATTTAATTATCTTTTCCTGACTAAATAACATAAACATACAATAAAAGTCGAGCCGTTTCCTTCGTTTAACTCTTGAGTGTCTGGTATTGAAAAATGCATTTTTACATTACAAAAGAAGCACAAAAATGTTTTTTTAAAGGCATAACACTTAATACACATAAAAATAAACACTCATATACATTAAAAAATAGAAAAACTACTTTTCTAATTTAAAACTACGCAGGCACAACAGAAAAATAGGTAAATTTTTGTCAACATGACATTTATTTTGACAGTCATTTAGGGATATCGGAATCTCGATACTTTCTCTCTAGATGTTCGATATTGCATATCGATAACTGTCTCGGTATCGTGTCACACGTTTCCAAAAAAAAAATTGTCTTCCGTTTGTATTTAATATTCATAAAAAAGTCTGGACGTCTGGTCATTATCGATTCGAGTCGGATCCGCCATAAGGATTCTACAAATTCTATTCCACTGTACCAAATTCGATAAGATTCGAAACTGAGCTTAAATTTGACATAATTTGCGTTCGGACAACCAGAAAGTTCGGAATCGTTTTCGTGATATGAACATAGCGATATTAGAATAGAGGAGGTAAGTTCTCGCGAGAAGAGTGGCGCTCACAGAAAGAGAAATAAATAATATGAGTCATTCTGTCTCTCTTATTCTGTGCACGCCCACAACACTCTCACGCGTGTACGTACTCTAACTTAATGTTGTGGGCGTGCGTACCCGTGCGAAGAGTGTGTAGGATCGACAGAATTCTGATTACAATTTGTCCATTTTTTTTTTGACAATTTATGTTTTATTCTCTCCAAAATATAATCATTTTTCAGTGTGTTCTCTTAACTAACTGTACAAGTGATGA
The DNA here is from genome assembly GCA_019049505.1 of Pachyrhynchus sulphureomaculatus. Taxonomy (NCBI): domain Eukaryota; kingdom Metazoa; phylum Arthropoda; class Insecta; order Coleoptera; family Curculionidae; genus Pachyrhynchus; species Pachyrhynchus sulphureomaculatus. Next base: position 43,966,450 of record CM032450.1, on the reverse strand, counting down.
AATTCTCCATGAATGTGTCTAGTTTTATTGATTTTATGAACATTGCAGCTTCTAGTAGCTTTGTTTTTGTCGAATAAATACCAATTTTTTAAGGAAGAACTCTCTATCCGCCCTGATGCTGGAAACTCGCCTGTGAACTCCTCACTATGTGTAGTTAACCCACTCATCGTCGCGTTTCCTCTTTACCGCACTGCGTCCCGCTATCCTCACTGCTGCTCCAGTATGTGCTTAGCCTAAGAGCGATAGAATGACTCATATTATTTCTTTCTCTGTTTAACGACTATACGTTTTCACTTGCAGCAGGCTATATACTTTCTCTCCTCTATTCTAATATCTCTGTGGATCTGAAAACTCTGAAACGTCTAAGGGTGGTTTTCCCACGAATACAATCTAAATTAAATCTTTGGTGAGAGAATTAATAAACGTCGACCGCCACTCGTAAAGAACGCTCTCTGAGGAAACATGAGAGCCACAAACAGAATTTTTCAGACATACCATAAGAGCGTAACCTAGCCAACAGTCCATCGTGCCAAACACAGTCGAATGCCTTGGATATGTCAACAGCTCCAAAGTGTTCCAAATATGTGTTACATAAGTCAGAAGATCTCCTGTTGATCTGTGTTTACGAAAGCCATATTGGTGATCGCTAATAATGTTGAATCCTTCAAGATATTTTAGAAGATGCTGATTGATAACCTTTTCCATGACTTTCGATATTATTGAAAGCAGTGCGACTGGTCGGCAGTTATTTGGCAAGGTCTTTTTGCTTCTATTAGGTATCGGCTGAATTGTGGCACATTTCCAGCAAGAAGGAAATATTCCCTTAGGATAGAATTTCCTATAGGAAAAAGGGTGAGGCGGGGAGGTGAGCGATAAAAAAAAAACATTATAGCTACGTTTAAATTAATGGCATTTGTAAGTGAAAAATAGAATTAAGATGCATATTAAGTAAAGTTCCTTATTAATTGATTAGGATATGACTACACCAAACACTTTATTTTTGCACTCGACTCGCGTTCCGCTAACCATGTTAACTTCATCAGGAGCGATCATTGGCCCATGATGAAGCTAACATGGTTAGCGAAACGCGCATCGAGTGCAAAAATAAAGTGTTTGGTGTAGTCTTGATATATACTGAGTAGTATCATTGTGCCAAAGATTCCACATTCAGAACTTAGATGACTCAATTTAACAAATCTATAAATTTTATGATTAATGACGGCACGGCGGTTATTATGATATCAGTTGTTTTACAGGCAGTTATTTTGAGTTGATCCGAGAGATATATTAATTAAAAAATTCTTATTATTTACTTTGTTTAATCTTTTATATTGATATAGTTTTAAATTAATATCGATTACAAAAAAATTGTGTTTTCAGTAGTATATGTGTTAAAATATGAAGAGGTTATCATTTCGAATGAAGATTACAATATATGAACCGTGAGACCGGTGGCTATTATTGATCATGTAATGTCTCAGAATTTTCTGATTGGTTATTGTTACTTTACTTCCATCACTGTGTCCTTTAAATATTAATAATCAAATTGTATTGGTTAGAAAATGATTATTTTTCGTATTTTAATTTGAAATTGTTCGTTATGAAAAACACCATTTGAAAATCATAGCTTATTCATGAACTAAAATTGTATTAAAAACAAGATTTTAAATTTCAACTTTACTTATTGTAATGTATTTACTTATAAGCTACCCAAATTTTCAGATTGTCAATCTCAAGACCTCTTAAAAGGACTTATAACGGAATATGTACGAAGCAACTCCTTTAATCTGGCACCCACTTAATTAATCTCTTACATGTTTCACCACAAATGTTTAAGAGGAATAAAAAATCATTTTCAGAATATTCGGCGTCAAGAACCCTGAAAAGAACGTATAACACGATATACACGAAGTAAGTTCCCCTTATAGCCTCTCCTAACCCTTTAACCTTTTATATTTACGCTTAAAATTTGTGTAGATTGTCATAACGATATTAAAAATAATTGAAATGTGTGGACCCCAACGGTTTCACTTCCAATTGAAAGATAACGATCAAAAACTATAGGTTCCATACCTACTTCAAGTATTATATGTGTATCTAATTTGAAATTGATATCTCATTTCGTTCAAGAGTTTTCGTACCAAAACATAGACAGACTCACAGTCACACCGATACTTACTTTTTCCTTTTTCTTGTCCGGACTTCCATAATTACAAGCGTCTTGCCCAGTATTGGGCAAAGCCAATAGCAGTTCTGCTTCCAATCCACAGGTTGTCGGCTGTAGCCGTAATTCCGATAAACCGAGGAAAATGGAGGACTATGTTCTCCGTAGTGTTACAACCCTAAAACGTGTAGAAACGCGAAAATTTCGGAGTGTGATTTTTTCACGAGTACAGTACTATACAAACAAGGAAAGTAAAAACAGAATCCAAAGTAAAATGTTTGTCTTTTCAGCACAATTATTTATTATAAAACATCTAAATTTTGTTAATTTTTATTAAAAAAGAAAACGGAAAAGCTGCTCAGTTGGTGATAGCTAGTACTTCACATACGCAAACTGTGTTAACGTGGTGGGAAAAGGAATTAGAAGAGTGCTTTCATATTTATTGTATTGTAGGTATTTTTCCGAGTTTATGGAGTCAAAGAATAAAACGTATTATTTGTTGTTATTTGTTGATTTTAACAGGAAAAAAGATCGTTCAATACTGTATAGTTTTTTATGGTTTTTGGTTGAGATATGGGAGACAATTTTTAACAGTTTGTAAAGTAAAAACGTACCTGCGATAATTTATTTTTTGGTAGATGCGATTCTAGCGATTCAGTAAAAAATTGGTAGAGGGAACTTTTGTCTACAACGCATTTTATTAAAAGTATCAGTTGATTCCAAACTTTCGTCGAAGTCACGTAAAACCCAAAATTAGTCACTTGTTTTTTTTGTTCCCATCTAAAGGGGTCTAAAATGACACATTCCGCGGCCGCTAAATATATTAAAAAGTCGGCATCGTTTGTGACGAAGGGGGTAAATCGGTTTGACGAGATGAAAAATGTCAACGATTTGCCAAAACGTGGCTGGCTAGACAAAATCACTCCGAAAGTCGAAAAAAGAATCATGTCTTTGTTTTCACGGGACCTGAAATTGACGCTGTGTCAAGAAGCGGCAAAATTAAGAAAATCGGGTTTGAACGTGTCCACTGAAACATTTGACAACATCTTCGTGCTCATAACGTCAAATTCCGAAGCATGTTATGGTGGGTTTACACACTTGCCAATTCTTGGCAAGCCTCGACAAGCCCCAAGCCTTGTCACAAATGAGACTTGCATTTGGAAGTCGCTTACATGCTTGTGAATGCTCAGTGTGCTCCGAACAGTCAAGCATGGCGGACACCGAAGTCGTGGCTGCTATTGCGTTCGGTTTATCATTCTTTTATTTGAAATACAAGCAAAGTAAAACAAAAACCCGACGAAGAAGAAGATGGTGGATGATAAAAATACATAAACAAACTAACTAACGCGAAACTAAACGCGCACCAACGTGTAAATGCGTCGCAAGCGCTTGTCACAAACGTCCTTTGATCTGTTCATAAAAACCGACACTCGACCGAAACGGTGACAAGCTCCGCCAAACTCACTCAAGCCAAGCCAAACAAGCTGTTCACACGCTTGTGTTTGTGGACGCTTGTCAAGACTTGGCAAGTGTGTAAAGGGGCCTTTAAAGAAACCTTGGCTCGTTCGGGCTCACGATAAGCTCCTAAAGTGGCCTTCACAATCGCCGGACGGCAACCCTATTAAAAACGTCTGGTACCTTGTTCAGAGAAAGCTCGGAGGACTCTGAGGACTTTGACTCAGTTGCGTCGCGAGATTCGAAAAATTTGCAGGGTATGCAGAAAATCTCGTGGACAGCATGCCTCGAAGATGCTAGGCGATTATTGATGCAGGAGGCGATTAGACAACTTACCAAGGTAATTGCGCCATTGTTAGCATACTAAAGAATACATTGATTGCAAAAAATGTTCTCGTAACACATTTTTTCAAGAATACCATTTGGATATTAAATATGTTTCATCGGTCGGATCACCCCACATATTTAATATCCAAATGGTTATCAAAAGAACTTGAGAAGTTACCATTAAATACTTTCGCAGTGAAGAATTCGTTAGAATTCATTAATAAAACAAAAAATCTAGTTCTTAATGAAGGTGAAGTCTTAATTTCTTTTGATGTTAGTTCTTTGTTCCCAAGTGTGCCAATTCCACAAACTTTACAATATCTCGAAGAATTACTTAGAATGAATGACTTTGAAGACGAAATTATTCGTGAATACTTAACATTATCTAAACTTTGTATGGAACAAAATTATTTCCAATATAACAATCAATTTTATGTTCAGAAAGAAGGAACAGCTATGGGTAATTGCTTGTCACCTTTCATAGCCAATTTATTCATGAGTAAGTTTGAAATCGAAGCCAGTCAAGAATTCGAATATTTCCCAAGGGTATGGTATAGGTATGTGGATGATATTTTCGCGATTTTTGATACAAAGAAAGCAAATATTGATGATTTTGTTTCTAAATTAAATAGCCGGTATGATTCCATTAAATTCACTTACGAAGTTGAGAACAAAGGACAATTGCCTTTTCTAGATATTTTAATTATTAAAAATAATAATAGATTAGAATTTGATATCTATAGAAAGGACACAATAACAGATAGATATATTCCTAATGATTCATTTCATTGCAAACAACATAAATTAGCCTCATTACATTTTTTAGTTCATCGTTTGGTCACTTTCCCTCTGAATAGAGTAAACTTTAATAAAGAAAGGAATCGTATTAGAAATATAACTAGAGTTAATGGTTATGACGATGACTTAGTAAATAAGCTAATAAATAGACATAAATTTAGGTTTAATATTCAGAATTCCACCTTTTTTACACGCGAAGAAAATAACACCAAGTATGTCTCCATACCATATAATCCGAAATATAGCAAGGGACTCAATAAGTTATTTAATAAGGTAGGCCTCACCTTAGTCTATAAGTCATCAGACAATCTGAGGAATATCTTAGGAAATCCCAAAGATAAGATTCCTAATTGTGAGAAAAGTGGAATTTATGAAATTAGTTGTAATGATTGTGACAAAAAGTATGTTGGGCAAACTAAAAGGTCAATTAAAATACGATTTAAAGAACATTTAGCACACTTAAGATACAATAGAACAGAAAAGTCTAGCATTGCCGAACATGTTCTTGAAGCTGATCATACTGTAACATTAGATAATCTAAGATTAATAAAAAATGTATCTGATAGGAGATTGTTTGAACGCATACGAAAGTATGGAAATCATAAAATGTAAAAGTAGTTTAAATAAAGACAGAGGGCCTATTCCTTATAGTCCCCTCTACTGGTTACTTGACCGGAACTGATGGCCTTGCCTATGTCATTAGTTCCGCTCGAGTAATTCAAGGGTTAGGCTAAGTATAAATAGGGTAGATTTGTAGTTTAGCTTTAGTCAATCATCGCTCCTGATGAAGCTAACATGGTTAGCGAAACGCGCGTCGAGTGCAAAAATAAAGTGTTTGGTGTAGTGGTGATATATTCTGAGTAATACTTACATGTTACAAATCGTAAGTATTGTATTTTTTTATGTAGGATGGAATTTAGTTGATCTAATGTTTTTCTTTTTTTTTACAGGATACCAATTTTAAAATTTCTGTGAGGTATATCCTGTTGTAATTATCTGTGAATTAAATTTTTGCAAATTATTTATTTTGTTTTAATATTTACAAATACAACTTCAACAATATGTAAATAAACACTTTATCAAATTTGAAGTTTGTCAAATTTAATAACAAATCTGACGTTTTGAGTCCATTGTAACAACTATATACTAATCCGAATTTCATGTAAACTTTTTTGAAGATATAGCATCCATTATTTGCTGAAACGTTTGTGATGATAATCCAGACCATAAACTTTGCAACGTAGATTCAGAATTTGCCCTGCCTCTTCCATAAAAATCGTCATAATAGTCGTAATCCGTAGTTATTACGTTAAATTTAGCGTAATATACAGCTGCAAACGCTGAGTAAATTAAAAGAGCTGCCGTGACAAGCTGAAAAATAATAAAATGAAAATTAATTGACTGTGAAACAACATAATAACAAAATATTATATTTTTAGTGTTCCGTGTGGAACACTTTAATTATCACTTCGGTGTCTGTCTATCACACCCGATTTTCTCCGAAACTATTTGACATAGAAAGTTGAAATTTGGCACTAATATGGGAATTAATGGCCTCATCAGAGCCGTGTAGTTTTGAAAGTTAAATTTTGACTTAAGGGGTTAGTTTTGGGGGGTGAAATCGAAAGTGAAAAAAAAAATTTACCAGGTCATCGAGTGGGGTGTCAAATAAAAGCTTGTAAAACACGAGTTCAAAAAATATATATAATGTAATATTTGCGAACACTTTTCTTTGTAAAGTCGAGAAATTTGCACATGCAAAATGACCAACAAAGATCCCGTGAATGCTATATTCCATGCCTTTCCTCCTACGACTATAGTTTCTGAACCTATTATACTCTTCATCAGGTAGGCTTTAAGCAACGGTATCGATCGTGAAGATCCGAGTACCACGGAGAGTCAAATTGGAATGACTCGCTGGCTTATAGCAATCATGGTACCTTAAATAAACGAGATACTATTCGTTGGGCAAGATACAGACCCTTGCGCCATCTGTTGAGATTTTCGAACTTCGAAAAACTGCTCAACTATCTTCGGGATCTTTGTTGGTCATTTTGCATGTGCAATTTTCTCGACTTTCTGTTGTAATAACCAATCAAGTAACAAACCATATTCCGAAATTTTATTTCGGAATATCGATTTAACTTTTCTTTATATTATTTTTAAAAAATTGCGAAAACTGGCTGTCCCCCCCTTATCTCGACAAGTACTGATCAAAACATTTTGCAAAAGTTCTGGAATATTCTCCACAGGGTGTACCATAGATTAAACGAAAATTATCAAGAGAGCATTACTTGTAATAATTTATCTGGTATATAAAAAAAACAAAAATTTCAAGGTCATCAATTTTTACTAAAGATCGGAAAAAAACTTTGTTGAAAACTCATTTGGGGTGTTTTGTGAAGTCATCGATCATTTTACACCTCCCTAACAAACAGTTTTATTTTGAAGGCAATCAACGTACGGAACACTAATTGCGCAAGTCCAACTTGCACTTGGCCGGTTATTAATTCTTCTAGGAATGAGCTGATTGCAGGACAGTCGAGAGGGCGAAGCGATTCCGTGCATCATGAAGATATTACGAAATGTAAATATCTTTCTTAAACATCGAAGGAAACCGTCGATAGTGCAAGAATTTACATTTTAAATACTTTCATGACTAACATTCAATGGATGAAGTACGCTTAATTCCTTCCAAGGAGGTGGATGCTGGGAATACACGTTGCGCTAATACATCACACCCTTATGAGGGTTAGCTCGTCAGTCCTCATACCAACTACCCTTTACAAGAATTCTTTTATATGGATAACCTCATCCTTTGGGACTGAACTGCCCAGGACTGTGTAATGTAACTATCATAATTCAATGACATTATATCATTGAACTAGCCGTGCCCGCGGCTCCGCTCGCGTGGACTTGATTCACTACTATCGTCACTGCTTATTCCTTATGTTACCTAACGTAATAAAATATCTGCCATTATTTCCCCTTATCTCCCATTATTTCTTCTTATCTCCCATTATCTCTACATAATTTCTATTATCTAGACTTATCTCTGCTCATCTCCCATTATTTCTCCTTATCTCCCATTATCTTTACATAATTTCCATTATCTAGACTTATCTCTGCTCATCTCCCATTATTTCTCCCTATCTTCTATTATTTCTCCTTATCTCCCATTATCTCACCATAATTCCCATTACCTAGACTTATCTCTGCTTATCTCCCATTATTTCTCCTTATCTCCCATTATTTATACTTATCTCCCATTATCTTACCTTATCTCCCATTATCTAGGCTTATCTCTGCTTATCTCCCATTATTTCTCCTTATCTCCCATTATTTATACTTATCTCCCATTATCTCACCTTATCTCCCATTATCTAGGTTTATCTCTGCTTATCTCCCATTATTTCTCCTTATCTCCCATTATTTATACTTATCTCCCATTGTCTCACCTTATCTCCCATTATCTAGGCTTATTTCGAATGATATAGAACATATCATATGTATAAATTTATAAAAACACGTACATCGGATAAGTGGTTCTCAAGTGATAAGCGCACTAACGGAGAGACAGACAGACAGAGAGACGTTGCATTTTATATATATTATATTCTTTGCAACATGATATTGTTCCATATTTAATGGTTTAGGCAGTGTATTGTAAGAGACCGCGCTAACGGTAACCTTTTTTCCGACTTGATTCACTATTATCGTCACTGTTTATTCTTTATGTTACCTAACGCAATAAAATATATCCTATAACCTGGCCAGAGAACACATGTATGTTTAAAAAAAAAAGTACGTAACGCACTAACGGACAGACAGACAGAGAGACGTTGCATTTTATATATATTATAGATAAATAACCTGGACAGAGAACATATGTATGTTTTAAAAAAAGCACGTAAATCGGATAAGTGGTTCTCCAGTGGTAAGCGTATTAACGGACAGACAGACAGACAGAGATACGTTGCATTTTATATATATTATAGATGTAATAAAATATACATCTATAACCTGGTCAGAAAATATATGTATGAATTTAAAAAATCACGTAAATCGGATAAGTGGTTCTCGAGGGATAAGCGCACTGACGGACAGACAGACAGACAGAGAGACGTTGCATTTTATATATATTATAGATGTAGATTATTATTATTATTATTATATAACCTGGCCAAAAAACATATGTAAAAAAAGACACGTAAATTGGATAAGTGGTTCACGCGTGATAAACGCACTAATAGAGAGACAGACAGACAGAGAGACATTGCATTTTATATATATTATAGATTACTACATAATATTGTTCCATATTTAATGGTTTAGGCTGTGTATGGCAAAGGAATGCGCTAGCGGCAAACTTTCATTCACTATTATCGTCACTGCTCATTCCTTATGCTACCTATCGTAATAAAATATAGCCTATAACCTGGCCAGAGCACATATATATGTTTTTAAAAAAAAGTACGTAAATCGGATAAGTGGTTCTCCAGTGATAAGCGTACTAACGGACAGACAGACAGAGAGACGTTGCATTTTATATATATTATAGATTATGATAGTATATGAAATTTGGTACAAAACAACTTCTACAAATGAATTATAGATAAGTTAAGTGAAATATTATCGTTGAAAATATTGTTTAAAATTCCCATCTAAGCATTAGTAAATAATTCATTAAAATACGTTTTATTCCATTACGATTAGTTAATTAGTTGAACTCAAATATTGAAATTACTTTATTTTATCTACTACAGATTTCATTAATATAAAAAGCCAATACTTTTGACATCTGGGACATTAATCTTTCACGAGACTATTCGACGATTATTCACAGAAGATTTAATATACCTAAGAAATAGTAATTGGTAAGTTATGTTTCTTATATAATATTAAGTGTTGATCCTTATTGTTGAATAAAAGGAAGAAAAGTGATCCAGTGCCTTTATTTTGCCAATCCCATTACAACTGTTTACCACCGAGTACAATCTGCACATATTCAAGACCAACATGTCACGCTACTTCTACTCGTGCGTCGGCCTTGGAGCATTCGCTTTACCCAAAAAAATGTTTATTTTTTTTATTTTTTTTATAGGTCTAGCACACGTGCTACAGGGAAGTCCCTAAAGCGCTACAGAAGCGACACGTGTGCGGAGAAAGCGATTCACGTTGTTCTTGAATCGTTGTAGATTGTACTCGGTGGGAAACACAGTCCTGGGCAAATTATTCCAAAGGGATGATGTTCTCCATATAAAAGACTGCTTGAAGAGCGTTGTACGAGGAGTAACAAGTTGAACGTCATACGGATGTGAAGAATTAGCGCGATGTGTACTTCTAACATGCACCGCTCTGGGAGGAATTAAGCGAGCCACATCCTTCGAACACTTGCCATGAAAGTACTTGTAGAATAGGCTCAAGTCGCCAACCGTTCTTCGATGTTCCAGCGAATCAAGGCCGTCGGTCAGTTCCGGGTCTCCAATCAGACGAACCGCTCTTCTCCGAATAAAATCCAACAAATGCAGTGTATGTTTGGGAGCGGAGCTCCAAACATGGGAGTAGTATTCCATAGTTGGTCGAATTTGAGCTTTGTAAAGAATTAACAGTTGTTGTGGAGTGTAAAGCTTTCTGGTTCCCAACTTTTGAGAAGCTCTCCTTACTATGCCTGCAACATGTTCATGCCAGGACATATGGACCATAAAGAACCGAAAACAATGGAAATTTACATTTTTCATTTCTGGTTACACAAAAGAATTATTGGCTGTACGACTAAGGCCCTCTTAAAATGTCAGATATATTGAAGAAGCCTTTTCCATTGCAATCATTGATCTTCGAACTTTAAATTTTAGAAATTAATAACCGGTAAAGTGCAAGCCGGTCTTGCGCCATTAGTGTTCCGTACGTTGATTGCTTTTAAAATAAAAAAATTTGTTACGGAGGCATAAAATGATCAATGACTTCACAAAACACACCTCAAATGAGTTTTCAACAAAGTTTTTTCCGTTCTTTACTAAAAACAGATGACCTTGATTTTTTTTTTATATATACCAGATAAATTATTAAATGTAATAATTTTGGTTCAATCTACACCCTGTGGAGAATATTCCATAATTTTTCAAAATTTTTTGATCAGTCCTTTTCGAGATAAGGGTTTTAAAAATACTTACTTACTTACTTAATCCTTATGCCTTCCTACACCTTTTGTTAGGAGCGTAAGGCCCGTGCAGTTGAGTTATTCTATATCTGTCTTTTCCATATTTCCTTCTATATCCTTCCATCTTGTTTAAATTGCCGATTACCTCTTTTGTTTCTTCTGTTTGTGTGAGTTTTGTATCTTGTTCCGGTATTGTGTTTCTATGTTGATTTTTGTATGCTTTTCCTTCTAATTTTTTGCATCCATTTCCTTTCCTTTCTGTTTCCGTGATTCCTACATAGTACATTTGTTGTTCTTTTGTCAGTTCATCCTCTTTTCCGTTTATACCCGTATTATTCTGTGTTCTCAATCTAATAACTCGATAATTATTTCCCATTTCTTTCTTCCTATCTATTTCTTTGATTATGTTCTTATTTGCATTCATTTTACTAGTCTTTTCTTCCGTACCCTTTATCTTTGCCAGGGTCGTCGTCAATCTACCTATCTCTCTCCTTTTCTCAGTTTTTTGACTTGATGGTCGCAGTATTCTTTGTTTGTTCTTTCAGTTTTTCTTCCTTAATGTCCCACTTATATTCTCTTCCTTCGATTACGATTCTTTGATATCCTATTTTCACCTTTTTTCCATTCTTTCTCTCGTTCTCTGCTATATGCTTTAATTTCTTTTGAATTTCTCGTTCACGTTTTGTTAAATCGTTGTTTATGTAAACTCTCTCTTAAGTTTCTCAGTTTGTTTTTATTTTTCATTACAGCTTCTTTATCTCCCTTGTTTCCAAGTTCTATCTTGTATATAGTCGCTCCTATTTTTATCACGTCTTTAATCTGTACTTTTGTGTCCATACTCCTCTCCATAAAATGTTCTATATCCATTTTCAGATCTGGTTGGCTATTCGCTTTAAATCTCATTCCCGATATTACAATATTATTACTTACGTTGTCTTTTTCCCAATCTACTCATCTTCAAATCCATATTTCTCATGTTTTCTCTAATTATCTTATTTTCCTCTTTCAATACTTCATTCTCCTTTTTTTAGTTCCTTCAACTCTTGTTGGTATCTCTTCCGATCTTGTTTTAAATCCTTTATATCTGACATTAGCTCTCTGATCATTTCTATCAACTTCTCTATCTTATCTACTCTTTCGTTTTTCTCTTTCTGTGGTGTTATCAGCTTTTTACTCTTCTTGAATAATCCCATTGGCTCTTCTTTTTCTTCGACTCTTCCTCTTTTCCAGTCTCCTGAGGTATAATCATCGCTATCCATTGTTCTTTCTGTTATAAAAACTTTACGTGTGTTCCTCGTATATTCCATTTTCAAACACGGGAGCAAAAGAAAAAAAAAACTGTTGTTTGTATTTGTTATCACCGTAAACAGTAAAACGATTAAGGTCGTCGCTTATCGTTTCGTTAGCTTCATACAATTTCACAGAATTATTCTCATCAACCTCCAAATTTTTTACTTATTGTCTTAATTCTAACACTACACTCTGCTTTATTTCTAGTCCTTCTCGTTTACAATCGACAAAATAATTAAAAATAGTACAAAGAAAAGTGTGGGAAAGTATTACATCATAGATATTTTTGAACTCGTGTTTTCACAAGCTTTCATTTGCCTCCCCACTCGATGACCTAGTAAAAATTTTTTTTAGTACCAAATTTCAACTATCTATGTTTTATATAGTTTTTATATAACAGACAGACGGACAGACAGACGGACAGATGGACAAACAGACGGACAGACACCAAAGTGATCTTATAAGTACGGAACACTAAAAATACCTTTTATGTAAAAAAAAATCTTTACCATCTACACCTATTATGTAAAATATGCCTGGTTTTATAATAATGATGAAAACTTCGTAAGTATAAAAATCAACCTACATTTAGTTTATTTACTCTCGCTGAAAGGCCTTTCTAGAATTGCATACGTAAGCGATAACAAGGGCCGTTTTGACTTTGAAAGGGTTTTTTATTATTTATACATACATTTTTATAAAAACCTTCCTCTAAAATGAGTTAACGGAAGCGGGTAAAATAATCGCATGTGTAGTGACCTGTCACCCAGTTTTGTGTTTGAATGGTTAAATTTTTAATAATGATATTTTTCATGTTGCAGTGCTATAAAAATAGTTTAATGTATTGGAATGGGCCATTCCTCGAGTCAACTGAAAACATACCTAATGCTCATTTTTTTTATAAATTTCAGCATGTTGAAAATTTTATGTAATCATTGGACTCTTCCTCTCTTAATCCTTTCACCCCAACAGGAGTATCGGTGATGCTATGCGGTTGCTGCCTCAAAAGTCATTCTCCGGGCATCTCGATCCTGCGCGACCTAACTTGACTCGTGCATACCCATACTAAGAAGAGATCTTACTTGGTCAGACCATCTTGTTGGGGACCGTCCCTTGATCTTCTACCTTCCCTGATACTATAAGCTTTTCCATAATGTGACCAAAATATTTCAGGTATTGTCTATTAATTCTATTCGAAAGTCGGTTATTTATACTAAGTCCTTCAAGAATAGATACATTAGTAGGGTGTTCTGTATATGATTCTCTGATGATTCTTCGATATCCACACATCTCTAATGCATCGATTTGTTTTTTGTCAACTTATTTAATGGTCCATGTTTCCGATGCGTAAGTTGCTATGGGGAATATAGGGCTGGATAGTAATCTTAACTTTGTGTTTTTTGTGACAGCTGGCTCTTTCCAGACCTTAGTGAGTTTGATCGTCGAGTTTCTAGCCATAGCCAAACGTCTTCTTACTTCCGCTTCACAGCCACCATTGTTAGTGATGAGGGATCCCAAATAGTTGAAATGGTCTACAACAGTGAAACTAGCAATTTCATTTATGTGTAACAGATCTTCATTACGACTAACAATCATTACTTTGGTGATCGCTCTATTAATTGTCAATGCATAGTTTTTGATAGTGATTTCAAGGCGCTCCATAATTGATTGTAGGTCTTGTATTGACGTTGCAAGTACAACAGTGTCATCTGCATATCTAAGGTTACTTATTTTTTCCACCGATTGTCACATCCCCATTCCAGCCATCCAAAACAGACCCCCCATTATATGTTCATGTTAAAAAGTAAGGGTGACAGAATACAGCCCTATCTGACGCCGGGTTCTACCTTAAAGGGATCAGAAAAGAATTATTCAGTTTAATTCTGCCATTTGTGTTCTCATATAGGGATCGGATAAGGTTTACAAGATGTATAGGTGTTCCCATGCTGATTAGAATTGACCAGAGTTTGTTCCATTGTATGCAGTTGAAAGCTTTGGAGTAGTCTATAAAATAGATATAGGTTGATATTTGGAATTCCCTGACTTTTTCTATTATCTGGCATATATTGAGAATTTGTTCTCTAGTCCCTCGTCTTGGAATGAGCCTGTTTGTTGGGTAGATACTTGTGGCGCTAGAAAAGTTGTTCTAAAGGAGATCCTTTCTTATGCAAAAGTATAAATGCAACTTCGCACCAATCTTTAGTCTTCCATACTACATTACATAGTTGATGTGGCATAGTCACAGCGGTTTTCTCATCATCTTTATTATTTTCGCAGTTATCTCGTCATACCTGCTGTTTTTCTTTAACCTTTGAGTAGCTTTCCTGACTTCAGATTTAAGGAGACATGCCTCTTGTTCTTTGTGGCTTCGTTGTCAACAATGCAGTCCCCTACGAGTTGAGGCACAAAAAGGTTTGTACTACGTAACTGAAAAAATTATTACGCCGCACTGAAATCAGCTCAGATTAACGTTATAATATATGATCGGAGGGAGATCTGACAACTGTCAAAGATGATATGTTTTGTTAATTATTTAATGTTAAATAACGCTCATTGAGGCCTCCAGTCTTTTAAAATATTAAAAAGTTAGGTTATATGGTGAAATTGGACTTTTTGTTATTTGGTAAACGGATTTAACATGAAAAACATAATAACAAGAACACCTTAAGATCCACGAAATATACAATACTAATATTGGATGAAAAGTCCCGAGACTTTCCGAGAGATGGCGGCACAAACAAAAACACCATGTGGTGTTTAGTTAATGTCAACTCTCAGAAGATTTGTATAAGATTTTCATGACATTTTGTCTATTAGTTTGCCAGTTACAGCTGTTTGAGTGACGCTACCTTTGATTTTTGCAAATGATGAAACAAAAAGAATTTCATGTGTTGCTTTTTGATGAAAAAAATATAACCAGGATCCAAGAACGGCTTGAGAAGTATTATGGCGCATCTGCTTCGTCGGAAGCAACTATATGTCGAAGGCTTTGTGAACTTAAATGGGGTGGTACATGCACCGATGTTTTGTCACGTTCTGGACGTTCAAATAAGGCAGTCACTCCAAAAAAAAACACAAAAAATCCACCATATTGTTCTGAATGACCGCAAAGTGAACATGAGAGAGATAGCTGACATCGTGCGGATATCAACAGAACCCGTGAGGCATAATTTGCATTTGAAAGAAGTATATGCGCAATGGGTCCCGCGTACTCTAACGATTGATCAAAATCGGTAACGTGTCGAAAATTCAGAACGCTTTTTGGCACTGTTTCGGCGTAATCTAAAGGAGTTTTTGCGCCGATTCGTAAGAATGGCCGAAACATAGATCCACCACTACACGCCCGAGTCCAACAGGCAGTCCGCAGAACGGGTGAGACCGCGTGAAAGCAGACCGAAGCGTCCGGAAACACAAAGGAAAGGTGCGTTTGGAATAATAGTGATCGACTATAGCTATCTTAAGAAGGAGCAAAAAATCACCGGAGACTATTACATCAGTTTACTGGACCGCTTGAATGATGAAATTAAGAAAATAGGCCGCATGTAGCCAAGGAAAAAGTATTGTTTCACTAAGATAATGCACCAATTCACAACTCCATAAAATCGATGATAAAATTGGACCGCTGAGGGCTATGAACTGCTTCCTCCTTCGCCGTATTTACCAGATCTGGCTCCCAGCGATTATTACCTTCTTCCAAATTTAAAATGGTGGCTCCAGAAAAAGAAATTTGGCTCAAATGAAGAAGGCGAATCGGAAACTGAGGTTTATTTTAATAAGCTCGAAGTCGTACTATATGAAAGGTATCCAAATGTTGGAAGATCGCTGGGATAAGTGTATTGTTCTTTAAGGAAACTATCTTGAAAAATAAAATCGATTTTTAGCAAAAATATTGTTAGTGTTCCGTACGGAACACTTATAAGATCACTTCGGTGTCTGTCTGTTTGTCTGTCACACCCGATTTTCTCCGAAACTATTTGACATAGAAAGTTGAAATTTGGTAATAATATAGGAATTGGTGGCCTCATCAGAGTTTGTAGTTTTGAGAGTTAAATGTTGACTTAAGGGGTTAGTTTTGGGGGGTGAAATCGGAAGTTAAAAAAAAATTCACCAGGTTATCGAGGGGGTGTCAAATGAAAGCTAGTAAAAACACGAGTTCAAAAATATATATAATGTAATACTTGCGCACTCCTTTCTTTGCATTATTTTTAGAAAATTGCGAAAAATCGCTGTTCCCCCTTATCTCGAAAAGTACTGTTCAAAAATTTTGAAAAAATTCTGGAATATTATCCACAGGGTGTAAATTAAACCAAAAATTATCAGGAGTGCATTACCTTTAATAATTTATCTGGTATATAAAAAAACAAAAATGTTAAGGTTATCAGTTTTCAATAAAAATCGGAAAAAAACTTTGTTGAAAACTCATTTGAGATGTGTTTTGTGACGTCATTGATCATTTTATACCTCCGCAACAAAAAATTTTATTTTATAAGCAATCAACGTACGGACCACTAATTGCACAAGTCCAACTTGCACTTGATCGGTTATTTTTTTCTTCAAATATCTCGGAAGTTAGAAAATCATCAGATATTCACACCTAGAATTTATTTACTCTATTTAAAGAAAATCTCGGTACACAAGTATGATTGTTGCGTTATTATTTTATCAGCTTGAACAGTGGATTCTAGAGATTTTATTACAAAAGGAGTAGGGTCAATGTTAGATAACTAATTAATAAAAGTAAAATAAAAATCTTTTTATATATACAAGAGATTAGTAGTATAATAGTATATATTTAAATTAAGCTTGTATTTTCTAAACTATTCCGATATTCATTCGACTAGTCCAGTCACTAAACATAATTTTAAATAGAGCGTTTCCAAAAGGTTAGGACCCAGTGCCAATATAAATTTTATTATACGAGGTCCCTAATTAAGTAAAAACCAAATTAGTATTGTATGTATTTTTATTTATAAATGCAATGCTAATAAATATAAGAATAATTTTGACATAATCGCCCGGGAGTTCAATATCCTCCCTTGATATTTTCTCCGTTTTAATAGCAATTTATATGTACAACCTGTATACAGGGTGCGGCGCTTAAATCCGGACACATTAAACATTTTTTAAAAAGAAATTTTTATTCGTCAAAAAATTAAAATGACAAAAAAAATCCTTTTGCATGTCAGTTGTGTGACCTATTCAGAGAGGAATTATCCGATGTAACCTCCCTCAGCCGCAATGACCACTTCCATCCTTGACCAGAAGTGCTCGCACGCTCTCTTTAAAGCAGGGCTGTCCATATTGGCTAATGCTGCTTCGATAGCGGTGCGTAAAGATGCCACATTAGGGTGTCTGGACTTGTTAGTAACTCTTTCGATTACGCTCCAAACATATCAGTTGAGGGGGCTCAAATCCGGACTATTGGGGGGCTAGAACTCTTTAGACCAGAATATGGCCACGTTATCCGATAACCAGTTTTGGACTAAATGGCTCGTGTGTGTCGGTGCTCCATCTTGCTGACACACATACACGCCTCATGTCGTACACAATTGATCGCGGGTACCCAAAGAAGCGAATTATTTCAGTCGCCAAACGTTCATCGCGAAGACGTCGGAGAATCGCGGCTTTTTGGTTGTACTTCGCACTTGTTTGCGACGGTTCGGTCATTTCGAGGTTACTAGAAGTATGTGGCTTTCACGAAGGTCAAAAACGACCTATAGCGGAACTAACATACTATAAAGCGGAAAATTCAAATTTAAATTTGTCTGAATTTAAGCGCCGCACCCTGTATATGTGAGATGTTCCTATATTGGGATTATTAGTAGCGATGCGGTGAAAATATTGTTAGTTCCTTTAAATAATAGGTCTATTCATTTAATGACAAAGTTTCTAGTATATAAAGGGTGTTCTCCAAGTTAGGACATTTATTTTAGCAGGTTGTAGTTCTCAATAATTTAGTTAATTGTTGTTAATATCTTTTAATAAAATATATATACATATATATATATATATATATATATATATATATATATATATATATATATATATATATATATATATATATATATATACTGACTTACATAGTTAAATAATTTTTTTTTACGTAATATTAAAAATTACAAAATTTCTGTTTTATTCTTAGTTATGATAGGTATAACTACGCCCCAGAACTATGGAATGTGGCAGGACATCAGGACGCTGCGAGACAAAGCCAACTGGCTTCTATTTCCTGTTCGAAATGTGATATATTGATTTTCTCTGAGATGCCATTAAAGAAAAGTTGCAAAATGTATGATTTTAGAACAAAATTAGGGAAATCTGCCAACGTTTATTTACTTAATGGTTTCTGGGAGTAATGTTGCTCATTATAATTGTGAAGAGAACCTCATCAAAATTACTTTATCTAAAGATCTTATGTGACCTATCGTTGGAGTGTGACTCGTTTGTTAGTTAACTATTAATCCTGTGTTCAATTCTTTCTTTTAATTTATTTATATATTTTAGTTTGTGAATTTTATTTTATTCTAGTTTTTATATATTATGTATACTCGTACATGCATACATTTGCTTATTAATAATTTAAATTTCAATAAAAATTAGAAATTTCGGTTTCACAAAATTTTTTTGTCGGAGACGGAGCTTCGTAGAGTGTGACTTCCATCTTCTGCGCCGCTCCTTGCCGGTGGAAATTGGCAGATCTTTCGCAAAGATCTCACTTAGCATTTCCATTGCTGACTCATTGGAGTTCAGCAGCTTGCTGAGGGCTTATGTTGCTGCCGGTTGTTTTATGTCTGTTGCGACGATTGTAATGGCTCTAATTAGCGGTAGCTGGCTCCGACCCATTGACCGTCGCGTCGTCTCAGTAGCCTCTGTTCTCGTCATTTATGTTCTGTCTGTGGATCGTCCCTTTGGCTCAAGTGTCTTACTTTTTCGATAACCTCTCGGAATGTTCTTCTTTTGTAGTTGTCGATGATGGGTTTCTGTGTGCGGCTATTACAATCTATTTTGTGACATTTCTGGAGTTCGTATTGAAAAAGGACAAATGTGGCTTGTCTATTTTTGATAGTCATTTTGTGCATGCGCAAGCTCACAAATCCATAAAATCAATGGAAGAAAATGGGAAATTAAGGTTTATTTTAGAGAGCTCCAGAAATCGTGCTATATGAAAAATATTCAAGTAATTGTGTATCTCTTGAAGGAAACTATGTTGAAGAATAAAATCGATAAAACACACACACACATATATATATATATATATATATATATATATATATATATATATATATATATATATATATATATATATATATACAATCATCATTAGGATGTAAGCATCCCCAAGTTGTCTCCACTGAGCTCTGTTATTTGCCTTTTGCATCCAATCGTGTTCCGCTAATCTTTTTATCTCACCCGTCCATCTTGTCTGTGGTCTACCTCTGCCTCTTTTATGTTTTGTCGGCCCCCATTCAACCATACGGCCTGTCCATGTGGTATCATTCATCTTTACGATATGCCCAGCCGGTATCTCGACATTACGAGTACGATCTTGGAGTCTAATATTTAGCATTCTCCTCCCCATTGCTCTTTGGGTTGCCTGGAGTTTTTATATATTATGTTTTTCTTTAAAAACCACGTATTAGTGATCGAACACTCAGGCTTTTATTGTATTTGGGATGTCAAATTTAAATGCGGATTGTAACCTTCCGAACGCAGAACGTATTTTCCGTCGATTCTGCTATTACTTAAGGCCGTAATGACTGCCCATATTTCTATCGAATTATATGCTTCTTCGTATGTAACCATGTTGTATCCCCGTCTATATATATATATATATATATATATATATATATATATATATATATATATATATATATACATATACATACATATAAAATCTTATGCATTTAATAGATAAAAAATATAGAATAGTTAGATACCTGAAAAGCAGCCCAAAATTTAAATGATCCTTCATTGATAATGAAATCATAATAACCTTCCCACGGATCAGCAACAGATGCTTTCGTTTCTTCCTTCATAGGTTCTACGTGATGATGATCATCGTGATCGTCATGGTAAACTATTTGATCATCCATCATTCCTCTGGATTGCCTCATATTTTCTTGGGTTTCTTCTAAATCGTGAACGTCTTGTTCGTATCTAAAAGAATTTAATATATTAATCTGTTTTTTGGTATTTAAAGAATCGTATGTATTTCGAAAATAATGAAATCAGTTGCGATGTACGTACGTTAGGTTCAAGAGAAAGTAGGAATAACCGAAGATTATTATCTTCGGTTGAAGTTAGCTGACGAGCCCCGAATGGAGCGAAACATGTCATATCTCAGACCTTCTGTAATTTACATGCAAGCGAAACCTTTTGCTAGTCTTCGTCTGATAAACCATTACATATTTTTCTAAGTATTATAATAAAGTTTTGCATTTTCACTTTACCTATATAAAGGGTATTTTTTATAGAGGTATAAAACTTTAAGTTGGCAACACTTTTTTAACTGGCGGCCATTTTGTCAGCTGTCAAGTGATTTATGTTCAGTTTGATTTGGCATTTCAACATGAATAGACTGACGCCTGAACAACGCTTCTAAATTGTGCAAATTTATTTTGAAAATCATGGTTCTGTTCGAAATACGTATCGCGCACTACGTCCATTTTACGGTCAACATAATCGTCCATCAGAGCAATTAATTCGATTAACTATGGAACGTTTTCGCACCACGTTTACTCTAAATGATAATACGCATCCACAGAGACGTCGTACAGTACGTACAGAAGAAGTCATTGCTGCTGTAGAGCGTAGCGTAGAGGAAGACCCGAATCAGTCTATCCGCCATCGTGCACAGGAATTGGATATGTGTCCATCCACTTTATGGAAGATTTTGCGGAAAGATCTTGGTTTGCGTGCTTACAAAATCCAACTCGTGCAACAATTAAAGCCACACGATCACCTAGCAAGGCGTAGATTCGGTGAATGGGCCCAAAACAAGATTGCCGTTGATCCTGATTTTCATAAGCGAATTTTGTTTAGCGATGAAGCTCACTTTTGTTTGAATGGATACGTCAGTAAACAAAACTGCCGTATTTGGAGTGATAATAATCCTCAAGTGTATGTTGAGACACCGTTACATCCAGAAAAACTGACTGTTTGGTGTGCTTTATGGGCTGGTGGAATCATTCGTCCGTACTTCTTTAAAAACGATGCTGGTCAGAACGTTACAGTCAATGGTGACCGCTATAGAGCCATGATTACTGACTTTTTCATTCATCAATTGAACAACCATGATGTGCAGGAGCTGTGGTTTGAACAAAACGGCGCAACATGTCACAGAGCTCGTGCCACAATTGATTTATTGAAGGAAACGTTTGGTAACCGCATAGTTTCACGTTTCGGACCCGTGAATTGGCCTCCAAGATCGTGCGATTTAACGCCGCTAGACTATTTTCTGTGGGGATATGTGAAGTCGCTAGTCTACGCCGATAAGCCCGAAACGATTGACCACTTGGAGGACAACATTCGCCGCGTTATTGCCGATATACTGCCACAAATGTTGGAAAAAGTCATAGAAAATTGGACCTCCAGATTAGACTACGTCCGAGCCAGCCGTGGCGGTCATATGCCAGAAGTCATATTTAAATTATAATGCCAGAAGATTATCTTTCGAATAAAGTAAATTTCATGTCAATTTAAAAAATTCATCTTTGTTTTATTCCATTTCAAAGTTCTATACCTCTATAAAAAACACCCTATATATATATATATATATATATATATATATATATATATATATATATATATATATATATATATATCATCATTTCAAAATAATCTGGAGTTTCTAAATTATGCCACATAAAATCTACAATTATTACCAGATGAAAATTGTATAAATTCGTTATCGATCTTCAATTTTTCAGCACGTCCTTGGGCTCACTTTTCGTACCCTAATAGAACCTTTATCAGGACTTTAAACATCCTGAATTTTAAGCAATGCGATTTATCTGGTGTTATATTTTAAAGTCAGGCAATACTTTATACCGACTAAAATACTTGTAAAAGGCAGGGGCGGATCCAGGAATTTGAGATATGTTGATCTTTGATTTGGTGCATGGATAATTGTGTTATAATAATATTATGATAATAACGTACGCAGCTGAGAAAAATACAGATACAGAGAGAATGCACAAGAAACATTGGATGTCAGAAGAAACAATGAAAGAAATAAAAGAAAGAAGACATATAAGAATGATGGACATAGCTGATGACATAAAACAAGCTCGATTAAAATACACAAATCATTTAGTTACAAATTGGCTGAAGGGACAAAAACACCTACATAAACAGCACAGGCAGTGAAGTCGAAAAATCTTCAGTTCAGAATGAGCCACACGAACTTAAGAAAGAAAGAAGAAATAAGAAAATATTTAGCGTGAGAATTCAACCCACAAACACAGGCGATTGATTACAAAAAGGTGGGATTGTGGGGAAGGACCAAAAAGGAATTTCAAAGGTTTGGAAAGAATACTGTGAAGAACTATATAAAGACCCTTCTGACCCTATCCATGCCCCCCTTCAAGTAAACCATCATGAACCAAGTATTCTGAGATCAGAAGTAGAATTTGTCATTGTAAAATTCAAAAACCGAAAGGCATCAGGCCAAGATACATAAAGCGAAGTCCTTAAAGGTACGGGGGAGCATGGGGACGATTTACTACATGACATATACAGTATGGTGTGAAATACCGGCGAATGGCCTGGGAACTGAAGAGAGTCAATATCCATACCGATATACAAAAAGGGCTCGCCCGCAAAATGTACCAACTATAGAACTGTCTCTTTAATCTCTCACGCCAGCAAGGTTTTTTCTCACCATACAGAATGAGCGTCTCAAGTCTTATCTATTGCCACAAATATCAGAAGAACAAAGAGGATTTCTTTGTTCTTCTGTATTCCCTCTCCTTCCCCCAGGAAAGGGAATACGAAAGCAAATTTTGAATGTGCGTTAACTGATAGAGAAAGGAAAAGAATGACATCAAAATTTATCTCTGCTTCATCGACTGTCAGAAAGCGTTTGACAAGGTGAAATGGCCGAAACTATGGTGGATTCTGAAACAAATGGGGGGCCACACTTATTAAATCTAATACAAACGCTTTATGGATTCAACATAGCTAAAGTGCGTGTTAATAATATGTACACAGAAAGCTTCACCACGAAAACTCCGACGTCCGACAAGGATGCATTCTTTCGCCACTACTGTTCAACAGTTATACGGAGTACATAAGGCACGAAATTTTTTATAACTGGAATGGTGGTATCGTCCTTGGAGAAAAACGTACACAACTTGCGCTGTCCAGATGACACCTTGATTATAGCCGCAAATGAAAGTGAATTAGAGGGCATTATGCAAAGACTGACAAGGATCAGTAAAAGCTACGGATTAGAAGTAAATAACCACAAAACAAAAATAATGATCATCAGTAGAACGAATGATAATCAACCTCAACATCTACTAGAGTATGAAATCGTAGATTCCTTTCAATACCTTGGATCTCTAATTACGAATACCGGCCAGTGTCACTTAGAAATACGTAGGAGACTCTCAATAGCTCGCTCTGCAACGATAAAATTAGTCAAAATATGGAGAGACTCTAGCATCTCGCGATCAACTAAGTTAAGGCTCGCAAGAACGCTTATATTTCCTATTGACACATATGCACTGGAAGCATGGACGATAAAGAAAGCTGACAGAAATAAAATTGCTCCATTTGAGATGTGGGTATATCATCGAATTCTCAGGATATCGTGGGTGGAACTAGCCACTCTATTTTACAAGAACTAAAAATTACTAAAAGACTGAACTTGCTTATAAACCAGACATACTTGAGGTATTTCGGCCACCTCAGCAGAAGACAAGAGCTGGAATCACTGGTCATACAGAGAAAGGTTGAAGGCAAGCTCTGCAGGAGTAGATCACCTTCAGGTTTGGTGGATCAGATGAAATAGATAACCGGGAAGTCATTGCATGAAGCATCAGAGCATGCACAGAACCGAGAACAGCGGCAGATGATAGTTCAATCCATTTATTGAGCACAGTCACCATACCTTCTCGAAGGAAGATTTACGAGGAGGAGGATTATAATAATTATTATTATAATTTTTAATATTATAATAATAGAACATTTTCATGCTTGAATTTTACATGACGATTGACTGTAAGTAGCTCCACCTTTAGTATTATCTTTTTTTTTTTAAAGTAATGCCCCTTGTACTTCCCCATGTATAATAATCGACTATAATATCAAACCAACTAACTTATAAAGAGAGATTGCACTTTTTTTTTAGACTCATAGGACACTGAGGGCGAAGTTGTTTCAACCGATATTGAAACCTTTTTTCACGAAAAGGAACCCCTATCTACAGTGGAACTCAAATAACAAAAATCAATGACCACATATGTGAAAAAAGGAACTCCCAATACAAAAAGTTCCATCTCTGACGAGAGTACAGTAATACCCCGCTTTACGCGAGGGATACGTTCCGAAAAAAATCGCGTTAACTGAAATTCGCGTATATCGAGGTTTATGATTAAACATAGTCAAAATTTAATACAAAAAAATACAAATCATTTTAATCAATCACTTTAATTCTAAGAACACTTTATGCAATACATACTCTTATTTTTTACGGAAAAATACATCTATTGTCTTTTGGGTAACGTTTTGTTTACGTTCTTGTAAAATACGTTCATAACACCCAACACTGTTTTTAATTGTTTGACACACGGTCAAGACACGGTCATCATTATTGTCTATACTCTGCAATATGTCCAAACCTGAATAAATTTTTGAAAGTGCATTTTGTATTTCCCCTGAAGATAAAACTTTCTCTTCTACTTGTTCTTCCTCATCGTAGATAGGATTATTCTGTAACTCGATCAGATCTTCATTGCTAATAGGATCGTCGTGCGTTGCTACAAGTTCTACGAGATCTTCTACCGTGACATCTTCAAGTTCAGACCCCTCAATCATTGCAGCATTGTCTTCAAGCACTTGTCTCTGCATCTGGACAATTCTTCTAGGTGCTTCCACTACATCTGGCCAAAGATTACGCCACACCCCATTCATACAACTCATTTTAACTTCCTTCCAAGCCTCTTCTATGTTGTGAATAGACTTCATAATGTTGTATGACTTCCACCACTCTCGCATAGACTGTCTTCCTTCCCCGTCAGTTTCATGAATTAGTTGGCTAAAAGTGCGGCGATGGTAATAAGCTTTGAAGTTTGCTATTGCTCCCTGGTCCATAGGTTGTAATATTGACGTAGTGTTTGGTGGAAGGAACTTTACGTACACTTTTAAGTCTCTGGGCGTATCAAGTGAGGTTGGATGTCCTGGGGCATTGTCTAAGAGTAATATAACTTTAGGTTCAAGCCCATTTCTGTCACAGTATGATTTGACTGATGGGCAAAAACTATTAGAATACCATTCTTGAAAAATTTCCCGTGTAACCCACGCCTTTCTGTTTGATCGCCACACAACTGGTAGACTTGTCTTGTCTGTGCCTCGCATTGCACGGGGTGTTTCTGAATGGTACACTAGTAAAGGTTTCAGTTTGAAATCACCAGTGGCATTACCACCCAGCAGAAGTGTTAGTCGATCTTTCGCAGCTTTGAAACCACTGGCTTGACGTTCTTCCTTAGAAATGAGTGTTCGAGATGGCATTTTTTTCCAGTAAAGTGCGGTCTCATCAACATTGAAGATGAGACAAGCAGGAATTTTCTCTCGTCTAACGAAGTCTTGAAACTTGTCTGGAAACTCAGCTGCAGCTTGAATGTCCGCGCTGGCCGCCTCGCCTGTTATGTGGATATTGTGAAGATTAGAACGCTGCTTGAACCGATGGAACCAGCCTCTGCTGGCAGCAAAAGTCGGAGTGGCACTCCCTTCTCCTTCTTTTGTTTTCAGCATCTCATACAAAGATTTTGCTTTTGTGCATATGAGATCTTGACTTAGTGGTGTGTTCTTCTTATTCAAATCTTCGATCCAGACTGACAGTAATTTCTCCATTCTTTCTAAGATAGATGATCTCGAACGAGAAAGTTTTGTTGCACTTATAGGTGTTGAACCTTCGCTGGAGATTTTAATTTTTTCCCGATTTTTATAAATCGTTCTCACAGTCGATTCTGAGAGTCCAAAATCTCTCCCAACAATTGTTGCTTTGCCTCCATTTTCCATTCTTCTTAACACTTTCATCTTCAATTCCAAAGTGACGCTTTTACGCTCTTTTTTCTTTACAGGCGGCATTTTTAACGTAGGGTTAAATTATGTATGTATGTATCTCCAATAAATATTAAAACAAAACTGCCAGCCGACCGAACTAACATTACGGAACAAATGAACACACGAAACGAACGAGGAAATCCCCATAGAACAAAGTCGAAGGACAGGGAATTCCCAATTCTTCAAAGAGAATATTCAGAGAAAGCGGGGATCCCCCCGCGACCATAGAGAAGTTAATGACTACATGAGCGCGAAATTTGAAATTCGCGTTATAGTGAAACCGCGCGTAACGGGGTCGCGCTAAGCGGGGTATTACTGTATTTACTACATCCATATGGATCGATCTAAAAACAGCTTAATATGTTTAGTTACAGTCTATAGCGGCTGAAAGTTAAAAATTGACCCTATTATCCGGTCATTCGAAAACTCATTCATCATCCAGATAAGTCGTCGACATATAAAAATATCAGCCATCAAAACTCAAAGCTACGTATCAAGTTTAATGAAAATTAAAAAAGTTACTTAACTGATTAATAAATTGTATAACTTATTAGTTATTTGTTAATTAACTTTTTTAATTATAATATGCATGTGAGATAATTTAAATTTATTCGCTACGAAACTGTTATATTAGACAGAAATTTTACTGAATTACTAAAATTATGCTTTATTTTATGAAAAATAATGAAAATAAACTAACAAAGATTAGAGAATTTTTTTCACAAAATCTAAAAATTGTGTTAT
Organism: Pachyrhynchus sulphureomaculatus; assembly: GCA_019049505.1. Lineage (NCBI taxonomy): Eukaryota > Metazoa > Arthropoda > Insecta > Coleoptera > Curculionidae > Pachyrhynchus > Pachyrhynchus sulphureomaculatus. The sequence continues at coordinate 43,939,223 of CM032450.1, read as the reverse complement.
TTTTCCATTATTTTCAATTGTTTATTGTCATAAATATTAGTGGTTAATAAGATATCAGAGGAAGTCAGAGGGGTTACTTCGTATATATCGTGTTACACCACCATTCGAGGTTTTAGAGTCGCGAGATCTAAACATTGTAGTATTTTTTCATTATTTTCACTTATTTATGGCCACGCATATACATACATTTAAGCAGTTAATGAAGTGGAGGAATGGGCCAAAGGGGTTATTTTGTATATACTCTGTTATATATCCTTTTCATGGTTCTTTCATTGTGTTATTTTTTTCATTATTTTAAATTTTAACAGAAACAATATGTGGAAGAAGATTTATCAGATATCTCCGAAGTTTTTTCTCTGGTTAACTTTTATTTGTGAATCATTTAAAATATCGATTTGTAGTTACTGGATTAAGTTACTCTTCAGGTAGAGAAAGTCAAATTAGCAGCATTAAAGAGTTTTTTTCACAAAAATATTGGAGTAGAGGAATCTGAAAATTGTGTTATTTTTTTCATTATTTTCAATTGTTTATTGTCACAAATATTAGTGGTTAATAAGGTATGGGAGGAAATCAGAGGGGTTACTTTGTATATATCGTGTGATACCACCATTCGGGGTTCTTAGAGTCGCGGAATCTGAACATTGTAGTATTTTTTCATTATTTTTATTTATTTATCGCCACACATATACATTTAAGGGATTAATGCAGTGGAGGAGTGGGTAGAGGGGTTACTTTGTATATACCCTGTTATAAATCCTTTTTATGGTTTTTTCATTGTGCTATTTTTCCATGATTTTTAATTTTAACAGAGATAATATGTGGAAGAAGATATCAGATGTATTAGATATCTCCGAAATTTTTTCTCTGGTTAACATTTATTTGTGAATCATTTAAAATATCGACTTATAGTTATTGGATTAAGTTACTCTTCAGGTAGAGAAAGTCAAATTCGCAGCATTAAAGAGTTTTTTTTCACAAAAATATTGGAGTAGAGGAATCTGAAAATTGTGTTATTTTCTCATTATTTTCAATAGTTTATTGTCATAAATATTAGTGGTTAATAAGGTATGGGAGGAAGTCAGAGGGGTTACTTTGTATATATCGCGTTATACCACCATTCGGGGTTCTTAGAGTCGCGGAATCTGAACATTGTAGTATTTTTTCATTATTTTCATTTATTTATCGCCACACATATACATTTAAGGGATTAATGCAGTGGAGGAGTGGGTAGAGGGGGTACTTTGTATATACCCTATTATAAATCCTTTTCATGGTTCTTTCATTGTGCTATTTTTTCATGATTTTTAATTTTAACAGAGATAATATGTGGAAGAAGATATCAGATGTATTAGATATCTCCGAAATTTTTTCTCTGGTTAACATTTATTTGTGAATCATTTAAAATATCGACTTATAGTTATTGGATTAAGTTACTCTTCAGGTAGAGAAAGTCAAATTCGCAGCATTAAAGAGTTTTTTTTCACAAAAATATTGGAGTAGAGGAATCTGAAAATTGTGTTATTTCCTCATTATTTTCAATTGTTTATTGTCATAAATATTAGTGCTTAATAAGGTATGGCAGGAAGTCAGAGGGGTTACTTTGTATATATCGTGTGATACCACCATTCGGGGTTCTTAGAGTCGTGGAATCTGAACATTCTAGTATTTTTTCATTATTTTCATTTATTTATCGCCACACATATACATTTAACATTAATGTAGTGGAAGAGTGGGTAGAGGCGTTACTTTGTATATACCCTGTTATAAATCCTTTTCATGGTTCTTTCATTGCGCTATTTTTTCATGATTTTTAATTTTAACAGAGATAATATGTGGAAGAAGATATTAGATATCTCTGAAATTTTTCTCTGGTTAACCTTTATTTGTGAATCATTTAAAATATCGACTTGTAGTTACTGAATTAAGTTACTCTTCAGGTAGAGAAAGTCGAATTCGCAGCATTAGGGAGTTTTTTTTTTCACAAAAATGTTGGAATCGAGGAATTTGAAAACTGTGTTATTTTTTCATTATTTTCAATTGTTTATTGTCATAAATATTAGTAGTTAATAAGGTATGGAAGGGGGTACTTCGTATATATCATATTATACGACCATTCGAGGTTTTTAGAGTCTCAAAATCTGAAAATTGTAGTATTTTTCTCATTATTTCCACTTATTTATAACCACACATACAGATTTAAGGGGTGTAATGAAGTGGAGGCATGGGCTAGAGGGGTTACTTCATATATATCCTGTTATATATCCTTTTCATTGTACTTTTATTGTGTTATTTTTTCATTATTTTTAATTATAACAGAAATAGTAAGTGAAAGAAATTATCAGATTTATCAGATATCTCCGGAGTTTTTTCTCTGGTTAACTTTTATTTGTGAATCCTTTAAAATACCGATAAGTTACTTTTTAGGTTGAGAAAGTCAAATTCGCAGCTTATTTTAGAACTACGTGTTTGCATAGAAACTATAATAAAATAGTGAGTTTAAAAAATAAAATAAAACTATTTTTATATGAAATTTTCACCATATTTGTTTAAAATATCCAAGACATATTGTACTATCCTGTAGTTCCTTCAGATGGTAAATATGAAAATGACAGTTACCGTATCAAGAAACTACAACTTAGTGATAAATATCACAGGCATGTTTATTAAATGTAGTAAAATTACGAATAAAAATAGTACTATGTTACTTCTGTCACCTAAAATTTGTTATTGGAGTTCTGCCAAGTATCGGCTGATTCAGTCAAAATATATATATTTTTTAACTTTTCTGTTAGCGTAGTTACAAATAAATTAAAGTTAGAGAATCATATATAATTAGATATTATTAATTTATACTTACAGAGCTTTTTCAGAAGTTATTGGATCACTTTCTGTAGTTGCACCTGCTATGATAGCCTCCGTTGTTGGTGGCTGAATTTTGGAACAATATATAAAATTTGAAAAAAACTCAAAAACGACATAATAAATCAACACCTTATGAAGCACTTTACTGTACATTTTTTTTAACTGAAAAAAATCTTCCGACAAATTTCAGTCCTTGATCAGTACTCTATTTTTCAATTTCTAAACGTCAACCGTTAAAAATGAAAAATGACACTCATTCTAAGAGCAACGATACTATTGATGAATGTGTGATAATTATTATTATCTAGCACATGTTAACTTAACGGATGTGGGCCTTACTGTAATAATTTTAATAACAAATAAAAGTATCTAGATTATGATCCTCATCTAGACTATGTACAAAACAATTTTGTATTAATACCGTAATAAAACTCTATTTGTAGCACCTACTTATGAATTTTTCTTTAATTGAGAAATCAAATAAAAGCAAAAAAAAAAAAAATTGTTCAATGTTTTACTTTCTTTTAATAAAATATGTTATTGAGGGTTATTCGTGAATTGCCCAAGTTTTAACTTTACTTCTCTTACTAAATAAATTTTGTTCATTTCTTAAAGCATTGTGAATTACAGTAGAACCCGGGTTATCCGAGGTAACGTGGGGGGCACCCTCCTCGGATAACTGAAAACTCGGATAATCCGGATTTGTTTTTTATTCATTCAAAAAATAAACATCAATACTTTAAACCGATGTATTAACGTTTTTAACACATAAATAGGTACATATATTATAAAACAGTGAAATAGGTATCTATGTGCTTCTGTTTCATATTGCATCTTCTTTTTCTCGCTGCAATGTTTCTCCATCTATTAAGAAGAAGCAAATCCGCTGGGGTTGCCTCTGGTTGTTGTTCGATATACCTCAAAGCTTTTTCTAAAGAAGCAAAACCTTCTTGATGAGAGATCTTAGTGGGAGACTGTTCATCCACCGCCTTTTCGTTATCGTCATTGTCATCTGATTTTTCGGATTCCTGAAAGGCATTCGTTATTTCTTCAATACTCATTTCTTCTTCTAAATTATCTGCTGTAATCCATTCAACAACATCTTCTCTTGTTACATTTTTGCAACCTTTTAATTTTTGCATTAATTCAACTAAACTTTTTTCTTTTTCTTCTATCTCGCTGTCAAAATTTAAACAGAACATTTCTCCATGGCTTCTCAATTTCAAAGCTAATTCATTTAATGGAGTATCATCTTCACTGTCATTATAGTCCTCGAAATCAATAACTTTTGACCAAGATTTTTGAATAGTGGTAGTACGCACGGAATCCCAAGCTTGAGTTACCCAGTAAATAACATTTTCCAGTGTAACCTTTCTCATTCCATTGATAATATCCTCCTTTTCTGTGTATTCTAACAGATGTTCAAGATATAAACGCCTATAATTTTTTAAAATGTTTTCGAGGATGCCTTGATCCATTGGTTGCATTATGCTGGTTACATTTGGAGGAAAAAATTTTACAACAATTTCGCCCACATGAAGTCCGGTTTCTGTTCAAAAATTTAGTCACAGATGGCACGAACTCTTCTTCAAACCAGTTAGTAAATAAGGTCGCATCCATCCATGCGCTCTTCTGACTTTTGTAACAGACTGGTAGGGCTTTGGGTGAGATGTCTTTTAAAGCTCTTGGACGTGCAGACTTGCCAATCACCATCAGTGGGATTTTGTGCTTGCCAGATGCATTGGAACATACCATTATAGTTAATCTTTCCTTACTTCGTTTGTGCCCAGGAGCTGATTTTTCCTGTCGAAATGCCAATGTTTTTAATGGAAGCATTTTTTGATTCAGACCAGTTTCGTCACAGTTGTAAATTTCATCACATGTGTATCCACGATCTTTGATTTGCTTTTTAAAGTTCTGCTTAAACTTCTCAATTGATGACACATCAGCAGAAAGTTTTTCTCTACCTACAGTCAGTTGTCGTACACCGTACCGTTTTTTCCAGCGGTCAAGCCATCCAGAACTGGCGGTAAACTGATCTATCTCTGGGAATTGCCTAGTAATCATTATTGCTTTCTGTTGTAAAATTGGACCTGACAGAGGCATACCTTTTGATCTCTGTTGGTTAAACCACGTGAATAAAGCTTCGTTAACCTTTTCATAGTCGCCGGTTTTCATTGATTTTCTTCCTGAGGACGAGGAGGCTTGATTTATACACCACTCTTCTATTTTTGTGCGGTTTCTTTTCCAATCTCCAACTGGTACCTCACCTACTCCATAATCTCGTGCAACAACTTTAATTGTCTCTCCTGCTTCAATTCTTCTGATGGCTTTTAATTTTTCTTCAATAGGAACGACGATTCTTTTACGCTTGTTTTGTTCCAATATAATACGACAAGCAGTTCGTATTAATTACACTTAACTACCAGAACCCCAACCAAATAAATTATGTGAGTATACTCGTACTTCTCCGTAGTAAACGCTATAACGCACTGCATTCACGCAAATTTACATGCTGAAAAAGTCCAAAAACATAAATAGAGGAACCCCTCACACGGGCCAGGGGGATTCCCCGAAGGCCCCGACGATTTTAAATGGAAATATGTACATATATATTTTAGAAGCTCGGTTAATACGCAACATAGACGCGCGTACCTCGGATAATCAGGTTCTTAGATTAATCGGGGTTCTACTGTATATGAATATTTCTTGGTTTTTTGTTGATACAATGAACAAATTTTTTTTGCACCTCCTTTTCCACAGTTATTGAGTCGAAAATTTCAAGAATTATGTTATTTTGCCATAGTTTAAATTATTTATTCAGTTATTAAAGGACTTATTAGATAATAACATCAAAAATATTAAAAGGTAGTGATTTCAAGTACATCACCCTCTATAGCAAAATCACTAAAGGGATATGAATTCTTGGCGATTATACTTCGTCGTTGCATGCTTAAGAAAAAAATAATAATAAATTATTCTCTTCAAATGCCATAAATTTTATCCCAAGGTATTGAAAATCTCCAGAAACATGGAACAGGAAATTTATATTTTTATTGGAAAGTAACATTTTATAAAAATTGACAAAATAAAAATTATGTTGTATATTGTATACGTATCTTGCGATACGCAATGAGACAAATATTGCACTAGTGGTAGCTCCTGTACCTCATGGAAGTGTTTGATGTGTCTGGTGACATTTCACTAACATTATACAGTCGGTCAAGTAAAAACGTGACCGCTCATATTCTTGAAAAAAATGTGTTTCGAGAAAATTTTTTACCATCGATGTATTTTTTGGTGTGCTAGCAACGGCGCAATTATCTTCGTCAGTTGTCCAATCGCCTCCTGCATCAATAATCGCCTGCCATCTTCGAGGCATACTATCGACGAGATTTTCTGCATACTCGCGCGACAATAATCACCAAATTCTTCGAATCTTACGAGACAACTGAATCAAACTCCTTAGAGCAGGGGTGCTCAAACGGTCGATCGCGATCGACAAGTCGATCGCAAGTGCTTTTTGAGTCGATCGATCTCGAGAAAAAAATTCCGATGTAGAACTATTCACAGATTTTGTTTTAGGTAACTAAAACAAAATGTAATGAATAAACTACTAAAATTTATTCGATCCACAATTAGGCCAGAATAACCCCCTCATCACTTTCTTTTATCGTAATAACCCCCTGCTAGCGGCAAAAGGCGGCTTTATCAAAGGAACGCGCAGTACTTGTCAAAGAAAAGCCGCGATTTTGACTCCCGCCGATTTTTCTAGAAACTTCGGGCGGCGTGTTTGACGGGAACATTCGAGACTTCGTTCGCGCCGATATAAATGTTGCGCCTGCAGGAATAGGAGTCAGTCTGAGTTGTAACTTGAAGGCGATACATCGATACAAAGTTTATTAATAAATAGTCCAAAATGAGTGCGGCGAAGAAAAGTAAAACTTATCATTTTAATAACGATTGGGAGGAAGAATTTTTCTTTTGTATGGTAAAGGATAAGTGCATTTGTCTCATTTGCCGTGCGTCAGTTGCAATACCTAAGCGTGGAAACTTAGAGAGGCATCATAAAACGGTTCATAAAAACTATGAAAAGGATTTTCCGTCACAGAGTGAATTAAAAAAACGAAAAGTACGTGATTTGATAACTTGTTTGAAAAAAAAACAAACCATGTTCACAAGACCAGCCAAACAATCAAAAGCTGCAACGATCGCGTCATTTAAAATATCTCATATATTGGCGAAACACAAGAAACCATTTGATGATGGATTGGTTGTGAAGGAAGCATTTATTGAAGCGGGTGAGACTTTATTTGGAGATTTTAAAAATAAAACAGAGATTATGTCTGCTATTAGAGAACTTCAGTTATCTCGTCCGACTGTCACAAGGCGTGTTGAAGTCATGAGTCAGGACATGGCAGATAAACTAAAACATGATATCATGGAATGTACATACTTTTCTTTACAGTTCGACCAATCCACCGATATGACAGACACTGCCCAGCTGTGTATTTTTATTCGAATGGTATTCAGTGACATGTCGGCTAAGGAAGAGTTTTTGACAATGATTCCTCTGAAAGGAAAGACCCGTGGCAAAGATATATATGACGTTTTCTTCAATTTTGTAACAAACTACAAGCTACCAATATATAAACTAGTATGCATTACAACCGATGGAGCACCAGCAATGACTGGAAACAAAAACGGTTTTGTGGCATTGTGTCGAGCTAATGATGATTTCCCTTCATTTTTCTCCTTCCATTGCATTATACATCAACAAGTTTTGTGTTCAAAAGTTCTAAACATGGAGGAGATTGTGGGCATTGCAATAAAAATTGTGAATTCTATCCATGCACGTAGCTTGCAACGACGGCTCTTTAAATTGCAGTTGAAAGATAGTGAGTCAGCTGAACACACTGATTTAGTTCTTCACACGGACGTCAGGTGGTTGAGTCGCGGAAAATTCCTAGAAAGGTTTCAAGAATTATTGGCTTTTCTGGACGAAAGAGGTGATGACACTCAGATGCTGAAAAACGGAAAATGGCTGACTGATTTGGCATTTTTGACAGACATTACAATGCATTTAAACACCATTAATTTGGAGCTTCAAGGTAAAGGAAAAACTATTATTGAGATGATTAGCGCAATAAACGCATTCAAAAGTAAATTGCAACTTATGATAGATCAACTGAAAAGAAAGGATCTGAAAAATTTTCCATCTTTGAAAGCAAGGATTTCTCAGTTGAATTATGATATTTATGAGGCAGAATTATCAAATATTTTGGGCCAATTCGAAATACGTTTTTATGATTTTTCGTGTAAAAACGTTGAGGAATTAGCTACTGAAATAGCAAGTCACTTTAACATGGACTCATATTCTGTTGAAAATGAGTTAGTGCAGATTATATCAGATATACACCTCAAAGTCACATCATCTGATACAAAATTCTGGTGGTTTATATCTGAAGATAAATATCCGAATCTAAGGCAAATCGCCCTTCAACTGACGGCAACGTTTGGGTCAACTTACTTGTGCGAGTCTGCATTTTCTGAAATGCAGATAATTATGTCAAAATATCGCAATCGACTAACTGACGAACATATGTCATCATGCTTGCGATTAGCACTCGGTAATTACGTACCATCTTATGAAAAGTATGCTGAGGACATGCAGTGCCACGCTTCAACATCCAAAGTCACTCTTTAGTTAAGTTTAGACACTAGAACTCGTTTGTTTTGTAAGAACCAATAAACTCGCAATTTTGAATAATTATGAGTTTTTTCATTGACATTTTAGAGCAGACCTACACTTACCTTGGCTAAAAAAATGCATATTGTGCGGAAAACTAATATCTGTGCCACGATACATTCTACCTAGACGACAATCCTGCATCACACTTACTTGCAGCCTCTCAGAGTCGATCGATCGTAGTCTAACAATATTGAGGTAGATCGCCAGCAGTTCAAGTTTGAGCACCCCTGCCTTAGAGTCTTTCCTCTGAGCTTTCTCTTTACAACAGACCAATAGAGTTTTCAATAAAGTTGGCGTCCGGCGATTGTGAAGGCCACTCTAGTATCTTACTGTGGGCCCAAGAGAGCCACCTCGCGACGTGATTTTCGTTCAGCAAAGTTTTCTTCAACGTGCTTCGGAAATTGACATCACGAGCACGAAGATGTTGTCGAATGGTCTCATGGGACACATTCAAATCCGATTTTCTTAATTTCGCCACTTCCATTTCAGGTTGAATTCTGTTAAGAACAAAGCTATTCGCCTGATTGAAAATCCAGAACCCACCAGCACCCATGATGCCTTGGAACATCGAAGTACTGTTGGCAGCTTTAGTCTACAAGTTCTTTCATGAAAAGTGTTTGATGAATGTAACCCGCTTAATTCCTCCCAGAGAGGTGCATTCAAGGAATACACGTTGAGCTAATACATTACATCAATGATGGTCGCAGTGCAAAGGGCCATTCTGGGCCACACTCCCCTCTACACATTACATTACATACATCGTTATGAGGTTCAGCTCGTCACTCCTCGTACGACCCTTTCCAAAAACTATTTTATGTGAGGAACCTCATCTCTTACGACATTACATTAAACAATTTAGGTCCATACAGACCAAGGACGTTAGTTGGGGTATCTTGAAATCTGTTGGTCATACCGTTTTATTTGGCCGGGTTTTAATTATTACAAGGTAATAGAACTTTCCTATTTTTATTTTAGCTCCACCGTCACCATTAATTAATTCCCAAGAAATTGTTCTAAGTTCGAACCAGCACCATCCAATGATGATGGGTGGTCATCATGGTCCTGTACCTGATGGAAGTTTGGGGATGCATACTTTGTCATACGCTCAGGGATATAGAATAAGCCAAACATTGCAGCAACAGTTGGTAAGGTTCTTGTCGTCGTATATATATATACATATATATATATATATATATATATATATATATATATATATATATATATATATATATATATATATATGGCAACATTATTCTTTTTGAAAATATTGTCCTAATGTCAAAAATGTGGTTTAATGTAGAACAAACTGAAAACGGAACTAAGGTCCATATTTCAATTAAACCTTAATTGTTTAACTGCTCAAAAATTGTGCCTCGTTTTCATGTGACGCAATTTATTATGGAGAACCTGAACAGTTTCGAGAGCGTCTATAATTTTTTCACAAGTGAATATATTTATTAGGCAGTTTAGGAACTTGATTATAACGTAATTTTAAATACAATATGATTTAAAAAATAATTTCACGAGTGGTACATCATAAGACATTAACTTTTAATTGATTTTGTTTGCGCGAAACGTACTTAAACAGGGGTCTACTCCTAAAGTCAGTTGACTTAAATTATGCCCGTTGATTGCTCAAGAAAGTGCGGCCATCTATTATCGTGGACCTACACGTAAATTGGCAGAAAAGAAGTGGGGGTTCTAAGTATAATAATAAAACAAAAAATCGGTAGAGGAAACTTTTGTCTACGACGCATTTTATTAAAAGTATCAGTCGATTCCGAACTTTCGTCGAAATCACGTAAAATTCAAAATGAGTCACTTGTTTGTTCGTCAGTTCGAGGCAGTCTTTCTTTGTTCCCATCCAAAGGAGCCTAAAGTGACACATTCCGCGAACGCTAATCAGTAAAGGGGTAAATCATTTCAACGAGACGAAAAAAAGTCGACGGCTTATCAAAACGTGGGTCGGTATGCAAAGTCATTCCGAAAGTCGAAAAAGGCATCGTGTCTTTGTTTTCACGAGATTCGAAATTGAGTGGCAATATTAAGAAAATCGAGTTGAATGTGTTCCGTGAGACCATTCAATCACATCTTTGTGCTCATGATGTCAAATTCCGAAGCACGTTGAAGAAACCTTTGCGGGACGAAAATTACGTCGCGAAGCGGCTCGCTTGGGCCCACGATAAGATACTAGAGTGGCCCTTACAATCGCCGGACGCCAACCCTATTGGAAACTTTGGTCTCTTGTAAAGAGAAAGCTCATAGGAAAGACTTTGACTCAGTTGTCTCGCGAGATTTGAAAAATTTGCTGAGTATGCCGAAAATCTCGTCGACAGCATGCCTGGAAGATGCCAGGCGATTATTGATGCATGAGACGATTGGACAACTTACGTTGTTAGGACACCAAAGACTACATCAATGACAAAAAATGTTCTCGAAACATATTTTTCCAAGAATACGAGCGTTCATGGTCTTACTTGACAGATTGTGCTAGAGTTTGACAGGGAAATAACTGCATATTGACTACATGGCAATAGCTTTTATTGTTTAATTATTTTAATATTATAACATGCAACAGACCAAATACTCTATAGTACATATTGAGCTCAACAAGAATTCTTTGTTATGTAACATATTTTCAGAATATAAATACGAGGCTGGTTTGAAAAGTCCGTGCAAAAATAAAAACTACTTATGTGTTTGGGGTAAACCTTTTTTATTTTTCGACATAGTTTCCTTTTAGGCTTATACACTTCGTCCAACGATGTTCTAGTTTGTTGATCCCTTCCGAATAATAGGATTTGTCCAAGTCTGCAAAATATCCATTAGTGTCTGCAATCACCTCCTCGTTTGAATAAAATCTTTGTCCCGCCAGCCATTTTTTTCAAATTGGGGAACAAATAGTAGTCCGAGGGAGCCAAGTCTGGAGAATAGGGGGGATGTGAAACGAGTTGGAATCCTATTTCCATTAATTTTGCGACCACAACTGCTGAGGTGTGTGCTGGTGCATTGTCGTGATGGAAAAGGACTTTCTTGTGGGCCAATCGCGGGCGTTTTTCTTGCAGCTCGGTTTTCAAACGGTCCAATAACGATGAATAATATTCACCTGTAATAGTTTTACCCTTTTCCAGATAGTCGATGAGGATTATCCCTTGCGAATCCCAAAAGACGGTCGCCATAACCTTTCCGGCCGAAGAAACGGTCTTCGCCTTTTTTGGTGCAGATTCTCCCTTGATAACTCATTGTTTAGATTATTGTTTGGTCTCAGGAGTATAGTAATGTATCCATGTTTCATCCACAGTGACGAAACGACGCTTAAAGTCCTCCGGATTCTTCTGGAACAGCTGCAAACCATCCTTGCAACACTTCACACGATTCCGTTTTTTTTCAAGCGTGAGCAATCGCGGCACCCATCTTGCGGATAGCTTTCTCATGTCCAAATGTTTATGCAAAATATTATGTACTCGTTCAGTCGAGATGCTCACAGCACTAGCAATCTCACGCACCTTAACTCTTCTGTCATCCATCACCATATCATGGATTTGATCAATGATTTCTGGAGTCGTAACCTCCACAGGCCGTCCAGAACGTTCAGCGTCACTTGTGCCCATATGGCCAGTCCGAAAATTTTGAAACCACTTATAAACTGTTCTAATCGAAGGTGCAGAGTCACCATAATGTTTATCAAGCTTCTCTTTAGTCTCCTGAGGCGTTTTGCCTTTCATAAAGTAATGTTTAATCACCACACGAAATTCTTTTTCGTCCATTTCTTGAAAATCACTCGACTTCCTTGATTCACACGAATGCCAAACACAAAGAAATAGACCAATATGGCGGAAACTTGGTGTGCGTTCATTCAAGAGATGCTACTAACTAAACATGACCTCGATACGCGCCGGTGGTGCCATCTCTCGGACTTTGCACGGACTTTTCAAACCAGCCTCGTAAATGTTCCAAATACAAATATCCGCAACTAATCATTACCACTATTTGTTTAGGCGTTGCATCCAAATGAATGTATCGATTTACCTGTGTATCTATGAAATGATTTAATTATCATTAACTCATTATGAAATCCATACAATTATGCTCCGCACTAGAGTGATCTATTGTTCAATGAATTTTTATTTCCAAATATTCCACATTTTTCATTTTTTAAAGGTAGTGGTTTACGCTGAATGCATTCTAGTTAATTGAGTTTTCCGTTGTCCGGTTTGGCACAAAAATTTCATCAACAAATGATATTTCAGTTGAATTTTGTAGCTTTGTTGTATTTTGCACCTTCTAAAAGAGTTTATATGCAATGTTTTGTGTTTTGTTGAAAATAAATTGATTTACTATAATTTGATGATATTGCTAGTTTAAGTATAATTGTTCAGATATTTCTTTGGGCTGTGAAATATCTGTTTAAATTTCAGAGAAGACTTGTAACGTAATTTAAGCGATACTTAGTCTACGGCACTTCTACATTTCATAAAATACCTATAATTTTCAAGCTGATTCGGAATATTTAAAAGATCGTACGTTAATCGTGTGGTTTAGTCCGTACATACATTATAAAAAGTGATATAGATTCGTTTTACTTTATTCTTTATCACTGTATATTCACACCTAAAAATTAGAGTATCTTATATAAAGGTCCAAAGTTCCGAAATGCCAATAAAAATGTTTTTCGCCGTATTTCACAATCTGAAATTGATTTTCGCTTCTCTATAAAATATTATCTAATGACGTACACCGGTATGATTTAGAAAATTCTTAACCTACGGCAGTTCTTCATGTCTTAAAAGTTCTAAAATTATGAGTCTTTCATAATTGGGAATGTAATGGTATGGGCATAAATTCAAATTTACTTTAATGGTTCAACTGCTCAAAAATTGTGCCTCGTTTTCATGTGACGCAATCTGTTATGGGGAACCTGAACAGTTTTAAGAGCGTCTATAATGTTTTCACAGGTGAATATATTTATTAGGCAGTTTAGAAACTTGGTTATAACGTAATTTTAAATAAAATATGATTTAAAAAATAATTTCACAAGTGGTGCATCATAAGTCATTAAATTTTAATTGATTTTTTCGCGTGAAACGTACTTAAATAGGGGTCTACTCCCTAAAGTCAGTTGACTTAAATTAGGCCCGTTGATTGCTCAAGAAAGTGCCGCCATCTATTATCGTGGACCTCCACGTAAATTGGCAGAATAGAAGCGTGGGTTCTAAGTATAATATTTTGGTATGACTTGGTCACTACCCTAACCTGACAAAGTGATTTCACTTTTTATTAATCAAATAAAATTCAAAGGTCACAAGCTTCAAAATTGCAATCGAAATATTTTTTCAAATTTTCGTATTGATAATGTGGTACTTACGAAACATGTTAAACACATGTTTTAACCGGATTTTTAAAACTAGGTCGATTAAAACTGTCCGTCGACGGTCTTCACGAATGATTCGTTGAACCTTCGCGATGGTTTTAGGAGTAGTTGCAGCCGAAGGTCGTTCGGAAAGCTCGTCTTCTTCGGCAGAAGTTTGGACGAGCTGAGATCGCGGAAACAACTTCAAAATTTGCCTAGGACTCATGGGTTCGTCTCCAAATGCTTTCTGAATCATCTCATATGGTTTAGGAGCACTTTTCCCGAGATTAAAACAATATTTTACTGATTTATACTCAATCTACAGGGATAATCTGCAAATCTGTAAGAACGTTGACAATCGGCCCCACAGAAAGTGCTACAGGAGCGAGAAGTGTGAGGAAAAAGCGATTCACGATGGTCTGGAATCGTTGTAATTGTACTCGGTCCTAGGCAAAGGATGAGGGGTGAGGCTCTCCATATAAAATAGTATGAGGGATGACAAGCTGAACTTTATATGGATGTGAAGTATTAGCGTTACGTGTACTCCTCGAATGTACTGCTTTTGGGAGAAATTAAGCGGGTTAAAACCATTGAACGCTTTCCCTGAAAATATTTGTAGAATAGAGTCAAGTCACCCCCAGTTCTTCGATGTTCCAAGGAATCAAGTTTGCTTATCAGTTTTGGGTTTTCAATCAACCCAACAGCTCTCTTCTGAACAGAATCCAATAAATGCAGTGTATGTTTGGGACTAGAGGCTCAAACATGGGAACAGTATTCGTTGGTCGAATATGAGCTTTGCACAGAATTATCAATTGCGGTGGAGTGTAAAGCTTGCGAATTCGAACTAATATTCTCAGTTTTTGACAAGTTCTTTTTGCTATGCTAAGACATAATTGTTTCCAAATTAACGCCCAGCAAATTAAGCGACGATGCCAGAGAAATGGAGTACCCGGACACAACTATGTCGGGTTCAGCAACGTTAACTTTTAAAAAAAAAACTGCCACCTGGGTTTTTGTAGCGTTAAATTCTACTTGGGGACTACCACCCCAAGATAGAATTTCTTGCAGGTCTTTATTAACTTGAACTACTTCCTGCTGTCTGCGGATACTTTCTTGAGCAGCCGATGCTCGAGCACTCAAAGTGAAAGAAGAAATAAACTTACTGTCACCTGCAAAGCTGTACATGGGATTCCTGGTCTCTTCCAGCAGATCGTTTATGCAAAACACGGTTAAATAACACGTAGGCTGAAAAATTTTTGGTCTAGCTACTTAAAACACATTTTGTTTTGCAAAATTCGACTTTATGCGTAGACATAGTCTCCTTCAAGAGCAATACAATCAGTTCAGCGCTTTTCTAACTTTGAAATACGCCTCAGCTTCGGCGATAACTTCTTCCTTGGAGCCAAATCTCTTTCCCGCGAGCATTTTTTTGAGGTCTGCGAATAGATAATAGTCGCTGGGGGCCAAATCTGGAGAATAAGGTGGATGAGGAAGCAATTCGAACTTAAATTCATGCAATTTTGCCATCGTAACCATTGACGTGTGACACGGTGCATTGTCTTGACGAAAGAGCACTTTTTCTTGTTCATTTGAGGCCGTTTTTTTGCGATTTCTGCCTTCAAACGCACCAATAACTTTATATAATATTCGCTATTGATGGTTTTTCCTTTTTCAGCATAATCGATGAAAATTAAGCCATGCGCATCCTAAAATACAGAAGCCAAAAACTTCCCAGCAGACTGTTGTGTCTTTGGTCGCTTCGGACGGTTTTCACTGGCTGCTGTCTACGCAGCTGATTCCGGTGTGTAGTGATGGATCCATGTTTCATACATTGTCACATATCGCATGAAAAAGTCCTTTTTATTGTGCTTAAACGGGTCCAAACAGCGCTCAGAATCATCAACACGTTGTTGTTTTTGGTCCACTGTGAGCAAACAAGATATCCATTTCGAACAGAGCTTTCTCATACCCAAATCTTCATGCAAAATACGACCAACCCATTCTCTTGATATTTTTAGGGTGTCAGCTATCTCACGCAATTTTCCTTTATGGTCATCCAAAGCACTTTTGTGGATTTTTTTAATGTTTTCCGGTGTCCAGAGCGTTCAGCATCATTTGTGTCTGTACGACCGCGTTTAAATTCAGCATACCAGTAAATGATGAGTGATTTTCCAGGGGCAGAATCCCTGTAATACTAATCAAGCCATTGCTTTACTTGAACGGTATTTTTTCCCATTAAATTACAGTGTTTAATCAATACACGAAATTCGATTTTTTTATTGTTTTGAAAATATCAAAAGTGGCGACATTAAAACCACTGTAACTTGTAAACTAATCGTGGAAATGTCATGAAATTTTGACACGTATCGTTTGAAGGTTGCTACTTCCTAAAAATCATATGGATGTTTTGAAAAGGGCGACATCTATGTGTTAGACCAAAAACTTTTAAACCTACGTATTACTTTGGTTATATCAAGTGCAGCTACTTGAGATTCTCCAAAGTATTCAACTGCGTTGTTCCAAACATGTGTTACATAAGTTAAAATATCTTCTGTTTATCTTTGCTTACAAAAGCCATATTGATGGTCGCTAATAATCTTCAATCCTTCAAGATATTTTAGAGAACGCTGATTGATAGCCTTTTCCATGACTTTCAATTTTATTGAAAGCAGTGCCACTGGCAAGGTCTTCTTGCCTTTTTTGGGTATCGGCCGAACTGTAACGCATTTCCAACAGGAAGGAAATATTCTTTTTCTGTAGCATAGGTTGAAAAGTTTACAGAAAGCTGGTGTTAGTTCTCTCTCCCATTTTTTTTAGTACTATGGCAGGTATTCCGTCAGCGTCATAAGCTTTTTTGGTTTCTAGCTTCATTAAAATACGTTTTATGATGTTCTTTCTGAACAAAATATTGGGCGCCCTTGACTGCACTATCAGAAAATTGACATGCCAGTGGGCCAATTTTTGTCTTTATTTTTAACTAGCCGGGACCGCGGCTCCTCTCGCGTGGACTTGATTCACTACTATCGTCACTGCTTATTCCTTATGTTACCCAACGTAATAAAATATCTCCCATTATTTCTCCTCATCTCCCAATATTTCTCCTTATTTCCCATTATCTCTACATAATTTCCGTTATCTAGGCTTATCTCTGCTCATCTCCCATTATTTCTCCTTATCTCCCATTATTTCTCCTTATCTCCCATTATCTCACCTTATTTCCCATTATCTAGGCTTATCTCGACTTATCTCCCATTATTTCTCCTTATCTCCCATTATTTCTCCTTATCTCCCATTATTTCTCTTTATCTCCCATTAGCTCACCATAACTCCCATTATCTCGACTTATCTCTGCTTATCTCCTTATCTCTCATTATTTATACTTATCTCCCATTATCTCACCTTATCTCCCATTATCTAGGCTTATATCGAATTATATAGAACATATGTATAAAGTTATAAAAACACGTAAATCGGATAAGTGGTTCTCGAGTGATAAGCGCACTAACGGACAGACAGAGAGACATTGAATTTTATATATATTGTATTCTTTGCTACATGATATTGTTCCATATTTAATGCTTTAGGGAGTGTACTGCAAGAGAACGCGCTAGCGGCAAACTTTTCTCCGACTTGATTCACTATTATCGTCACTGCTTATTCCTTATGTCACCTAATAAAATATATCCTATAACCTGGCCAGAGAACATACGTATGTTTAAAAAAAAGTACGTAAATCGGATAAGTGATTCTCCAGTGATAAGCACACTAGCGGACGGACAGACAGACAGACGGACAGAGAGACATTGCATTTTATATATATTATAGATATTCTCTGCTACATAATATTGTTCCATATTTAATGGTTTGGACTGTGTATTGCAAGAGGACGCGCTAGCGGCAAACTTTGTCCAACTTCATTTACTATTATTGTCACTGCTCATTCCTTATGCTACATATCGTAATAAAATATAGCCTATAACCTGGCCGGAGAACATAGACGTTGCATTTTATATATATTGTATTCTTTGCTACATGATATTGTTCCATATTTAGTGCTTTAGGGAGTGTATTGCAAGAGAACGCGCTAGCGGCAAACTTTTCTCCGACTTGATTCACTATTATCGTCACTGCTTATTCCTTATGTCACCTAATAAAATATATCCTATAACCTGGCCAGACAACATACGTATGTTTTAAAAAAAAAAAAATACGAAAATCGGATAAGTGGTTCTCCAGTGATAAGCGCACTAACGGACAGACAGACAGACAGAGATACGTTGCATTTTATATATAATAGATGTAATAAAATATATACCTATAACCTGGTCAGAGAACATATGTATGAATTTAAAAAATCACGTAAAACGGATAAGTGGTTCTCGAGGGATAAGCGCATTAACGGACAGACAGACAGACAGACAAACATTGCATTTTATATATATTATAGATATAGATTATTATTATTATTATTATATAACCTGGCCAAAGAATATATGTATGAATTTAAAAAAAGACAGGTAAATCGGATAAGTGGTTCCCGCGTGATAAACGCACTAATGGACAGACAGACAGACAGAGAGACATTGCATTTTATATTTATTATAGATTATACATTACAGATATTCTCTGCTACATAATATTGTTCCATATTCAATGGTTTAGGCTGTTTATTGCAAAGGCACGCGCTAGCGGCAAACTTATTTCCGACATCACTCACTATTTTACGTCACTGCTCATTCCTTATGCTACCTATCGTAATAAAATATAGCCTATAACCTGGCCAGAGAACATATGTATGTTTTAAAAAAAAAAGTACGTGAATCGGATAAGTGGTTCTTCAGTGATAGGCGCACTAACGGACAGACAGACAGACAGACAAAGAGACGTTGCATTTTATATATATTATAGATTCGAACAGAAATAAAAAGCATAGAGGAATGTCAGAATTCATTTGTAAATATCTCGAAAGCTCTTCTTTGCTAAACTTTTTTGTAATTAGTGCGTTAACATATCGACTTCTAATACTTGGAGTAGGTTGTTCTTTAGTGCAAGAAAGTCAAATATAGTGTTTATATTTTGGGACTACGTGCTTGCAAGGGAAGTATTGTACCAATTTTTCGCTTTGAAAGTTCAGAAATTTTCCTAGACATAAAAAACAACAGTAAAAATTTATGTAGGTCATTAAGCCACTAAACCACATAGACAAACTGTAACTGTAACATTGTTTTTAAATCAATTAGCACCCAAAGTGTAATATTTGTGGCGGTTGTCCTAATCCTCGTTTTCTTTTTCCGATCTATATTAAATCAGTATTCAATAACTCGCGATACAAAGGGTTTGATTGAGTCTTTATTTTGATTTTTTTTTTGAAACAAAACATGAAATATGTTTTTGTATTTTTACTAGTTTTATCTGTTATTAAATTAAGTCAGTGTTTACCTCATAATTCTACTGTTTCAATTTCCAAATATGCTAAAGTAGCTGTATGGGGAAAGAACAAAACAAATGATCAGGCCGTTCAAGGAGTTCGAACCATCACAAATGATAGAATTTGGAATGCCAGGTTAGTATAACATTTCATTTAAATTATGCATTGTGGCAGAAATTGAAAGCAGTTCCAAAGTTCTTTATACAACATTTTCTTACACAGCTCATATCAAGATGTAATAAGAAGTACCTCTATCAGAAACGTTTATGCGTAATATTGTAACCTGTCAAACTGTCCTCAGTTTGAGGCATCTTTTTTTGTACCCTGTGAGAAGTTGTTTGTCCCACGCTTGAGCGCAATTTTGTTGCCTATGAAAAAGTGTTTAATTGCGCCCCACGTACACTGCGTCATTTTGTACCGTTTGAATATTGGACGCCCCAAGCTTGAGCACAATTTTCTTGCAGCCCCGCTTTAATTTCTGATAATGAATTGAGTGAAACCTGATTTTAAAAGAACTAAAGAAATTAAAGAAACACTAGCTCAGTTTTCCTTGGTAGAGAGATATGGGTAAGAGATAATTGTCTTACGTCTTTTTGGAATTATTTTCTATTTTTAAAAAGCTTTAGCTGTACAAATTTTGGGCACCATCCATTTTAAAATAGAAAGGATCTAACTTCAGCTAAAAAAATGAAAAAATACTGAAAGAATGTATTGTTGGTAAATAAAATAACCGGTCAAGTGCAAGTTGAACTTGCACAATTAGTATTCCGTACGTTGATTGTTTTTAAAATAAAAAATTTTATTAGGGTGGTATAAAATAATCAGTGACTTCACAAAACACACCCCAAATGAGTTTTCAACAAAGTTTGTTTCCAATCTTTACTGAAAACTGGTGACCTTGAAATTTTGTTTTTTTTTTTCTATAAAAGATAAATTATTAAAGGTAATGATAATTTCCGTTCAATCTATACCCCGTGGAGAATATTCCAGAATTTTTTCAAAATTTTTTGATCAGTTCTTTTCGAGATAAGGTAGGCGACAGCGATTTTTCACGATTTTTTAAAAGTAATACGAAGAAAAGTGTGCGCAAGTATTACATTATATATATATTTTTTACTCGTGTTTTCACAAGCTTTCATTTGACACCACACTCGATGATCTAGTAAAAAAATTTTTTTTTCACTTCCGATTTCACCCCTCAAACGAATCCCTTAAGTCAAAATTTATCTTACGGTGATATAAAATGATCAGTGACTTCACAAAATACACCCCAAATAAGTTTCAACAAAGTTTATTTCCAATCTTTACTGAAAATTGATGACCTTGAAATTTCTGTTTTTTTTATATACCAGATAAATTATTACAGGTAATGCACTCGTGATAATTTTCGTTCAATCTACACCCCGTGGAGAATATTCCAGAATTTTTTCAAAATTTTTTGATAAGTACTTTCCGAGATAAGGCGGGTGGACAGCGATTTTTTTTTCGCGATTTTTTAAAAATAATACAAAGAAAAGTGCGCGCAAGTATTACATTATATATATATTTTTTACTCGTGTTTTCATAAGCTTTCATTTGACACCACACTCGATTACCTAGTAAAAAAATTTTTTTTTCACTTCCGATTTCACCCCCCAAAACTAACCCCTTAAGTCAAAATTTAACTTTCAAAACTACATGGCTCTGATGAGGCCATCAATTCCTATATTACTACCAAATTTCAACTTTCTATGACAAATAGTTTCGGAGAAAATCGGGGTGTGACAGACGGACAGACGGACAGACGGACAGACAGACGGACAGACACCGAAGTGATCTTATAAGTGTTCCGTACGGAACACTAAAAACAGTTTGGTACAGCCGTTCTTATCCTGAAAAGTACGATAGGTATTCAGTGAGACACTAGTTTTAATCAACAAAAAGAAAATTTATTCATGTTTTTAAAATAAAAAGTTCTAACCTTTGCAGTTTTACAAAAAAATTCTAGCCTAACTAGTAGTTATGACATTTAAATTCTAAACTATGACTACCCCCGAAGACGAAAAATAGTGCTTTTCACTTCACTTTTTAGTCAGTTTAAATTGCTGTTAAGGCACTACTCAGGGATAGGTCTATTGAAGGATGTTTTGGTAACTTACTGTTCTTATTCCGGCTTCGATGGAACACGACCGATTTCACACTTTTCTATTAAACACTTAGAGAGCCCACTACGGCTTTTAGTTAAGAAACTTGTGCTTTACTTAGCTCGCATGATGGTTGTTATGAGCCTTTACTGTAGCTCAGTCAAAGGAAACCTACTTGGCGGCTCCGATGAAAGTTAGCCTGGCTGCGGCTTGATGGTACTGCCTACTTGGCGGCTAGATGGAAATTAGCCCAGACAGTAGTTCCTCGGACCCTTAAATAAACCGTGCAAACTCTGCCGGTAATATGGCGACGCCGGAACCATCCTGCGGATACACATTTTCCACCAATCGCGGCGTAGCGAGAGATTCGGTCAGGAACCCGCACTGCACAGTATATACCGAACGTCTTGGAATCTCTGTTTAATATACCGTTCGATACAAAAATGAAAATAAGTACAATTTGAAGTGAAAAATCAGTAACATTACATGGTCTTAAAATCTAGGAAAAAATGAATGTTACAATATATGACATATCAAATATATAGACTTTTAAGGAACTTTGCTCTTCGCGATTAATCTTTCTGTATTCTAATACGAGGGCTACCGTTTAAGTTTTTCACAAAAACAATGAAACAAAAAAAAAATTTGGTACGAATCGTTTTATTGTTTCTGAAAATATTCGCCTTTAAGATTTATACACTTTTGCATGCGTTCGAACCCATTCTCGAAACATTTTTTCCACTCTGAAGTTGGTAGTGATGAAAATCGCTGTCCATGCATTTTTTCTTTGACATTCGGAAACAAAAAGAAGTCGGCGATAACTCATGTGAATACGGGCAATGAGAGAGACATTAATTCGTTGCTTTTCTCAGTCAAGTAATCAATTGATTGACGTCCTGTGTGAGAGCGTGCATTGTCATGATGAAGAATTATCCTGATTTCATCGATGATTTCTGGCAAACCAATTGTTGTATATCATTCAGCATTATCTGTTCTTCGATCCTCTAAAGCAGTGGTTGCAAAATGTCCGATATAATCAAAAAAACAAGCTATCATTTTCTTGGAAGTGCTTCGCGAACAAATCACTTTGGTTGGATTCGGTTCATCTCGGAACACAGGAACAGTTGATTGATGTTTAGTTTCCGGCTCGGACGAATATATCCAAGTTTCGTTTTCTATTACGATGTTGTATATGGATTTTGCATGTCCTCGGTCGAATTTTTTGAGGATTTCCTTACACCAATTGAAACGAGCCTGTTTTTGAGTTTCGGTCGAATTAGGCGGAATCCATCGGAAACCGATCTTTTTCACAGCTAAATGTTCATTCAAAATCGAATGTACGCAGTTTTCGATATGCCTAAGGATGCCTCTACTTTAAGGTAAGTCACATGCAATCAGAGCATCGATGTTTTTTGGAATAACAACTGATTTTCGTCGACCTTCACGAAATTCATCGCTGACGGAAGCAAGCAAACCAATTGTAAACAGTCTTTTCTGATGATGATTTGTTGCCAAAAGTTGAATGAAGCGATTCGAGTCATTGTTGTGGAGTTACGACAACCTTCCCGTGAAATTTCCATTTGTTTACAAAACTGTTTTTTTAAACTCTCACTGTAAACAAACTTCTCGGCCAGTCTGTGCTACCATTGTTTTAACGATAACAAATGTCAAGTTGTTTTAACAATGGCGTCACATCTCAATAGTTCCGTTTAGTAGTCGTTTGTAAAAAATTAAAAGACGACCCTCGTATCAGAGTAAAGATTTTTTTTTATGGGTCTAGCACACGTGCTGCAGGGAAGTCCCTAAAGCGCTCCAGGAGCGGCATGTGTGCGGAAAAAGTGATTCACGTTATTCTCGGCTCGCTGTAAATTGTACTCGGTGGGAAACACAGCTCTGGGCAAATTATTCCAAAGGGATGATGTTCTCCATATAAAAGACTGCTTGAAAAGCGTTGTACGCGGAGTAACAAGCTGAACCTCATAGGGATGTGAAGCACCAGCGTGACGTGTATTTCTAACATGCACCGCTTTGGGCAGAATTAAGCGGGCTATATCGTTCGAACACTTTCCACGAAAAGTACTTGTAGAACAGACTCAAATCGCCAACCGTTCTTCGATGTTCCAGCGAATCAAGGCCGCCGATCAGTTCCGGGTCTCCAATCAGACGAAGGGCTTTTTCCCTGAACAGAATTCAACAAATGCAGTGTATGTTTGGGAGCGGAGCCCCAAACATAGGAGCAGTATTCCATAGTTGGTCGAACCTGAGCTTTGTAATGAATTAACAGTTGTTGTGGAACGTAAAGCTTTCTGGTTCGAAATAATATTCCCAACTTTTGAGAAGCTCTCCTTGCTATGTCTGCAACATATTCATGCCAGGGCATATTTGCTCCCAAACTAACGCCCAACAAATTGAGCGACGATGTTAGGGGAATGGAGTGCCCCGACATAACTATGTCGGGTTTTGCAACGTTAACTTTTTTAGAAAAAACTGCCGCCTGGGTTTTTGTAGCATTAAATTCCACTTGGTTACTGTCACCCCAAGATAGAATTTCTTCCAGGTCTTTGTTAAGTTGAACGACCTCCTGCTGTCTGTGGATATTCTCCTGAGCAGCCGATGTCCGAGCATTCAAAGTGAATGAAGAGACAAGTGTACTGTCGTCTGCAAAGTTGTAGGTTGGATTCCCGGTCTTTTCCAGCAGATCGTTAATGTAAATGAGAAAAAGAGTAGGACACAGTATGGAGCCTTGGGCACACCGGCGTTGATTGTGAAGGTGTCAGAAAGAAACCCGTCGACCGCCACTCGCAAGGAACGTCCTCTGAGGAAACATGAGAGCCACAAACAGAACTTTTCGGACATACCATAAGAGCGTAACTTAGCCAACAGTCCATCGTGCCAAACATGGTCGAATGCCTTGGATATGTCAAGAGCAACCGCTCGAGATTCTCCAAAGTGTTCAATTGCGTTGTTCCAAACATGTGTTACATAAGTCAGAAGATCTCCTGTTGATCTACGTTCACGAAACCATATTGGTGATCGCTAATAATATTGAATCGTTCAAGATATTTTAGAAGATGCTGATTAATAACCTATCTAAGATATCTGAAGACATCTTGCATGATATAGTAATAAGTATAATCCTAAAAACCACGATTTTTCGCGCATAAGTAGTTTCTTATATTATTTATTATGGCCTCTTTATTAAGTAAAACTGGTTATTTAAATAATAAACATTACAACAAATATTCTTTAGCTCGGGTAATTCGATTCACCAGAGACCAAAATAACTCATAAAACTTAGTTAACATTACTTCAACAATTCTTGGATAATGCAATTTCTCCCACTACTTCTATTTATTTTGAACATATCACAAACTTTAAACTTATCCAGTCTTAATATATTATAAGTCAACTTGAGCTACAAATTTTCGGAGCAACATTTAACAATAGGGAACAAAAATAAACTAGCGTTGACTAAATAAATAACGTCACGTAATAAAACATGTTCGTAAAGTAAGTTAGTAGTAATACTACATGCATTATTATTACAAATAGAGACACTCCGTAAATAAAGCAGTAATAATGAGCAAGAAATACATACTGATGCTACGAGGGTTGTATGCTAAGTACGTGGCCTTGATAAAAAAAACATTTTTATGTGTAAAATATAATTTTTTAAATAGTAGTAGCACTCTCTCTGGTCGAGATCAGGTACTTACCATTACCCGGAACTGACCGGCGGCCTTGATTCGCTGGAACATCGAAGAACGGTTGGCGACTTGAGTCTGTTCTACAAGTATTTTCATGGAAAGTGTTCGAAGGATGTAGCCCGCTTAATTCCTCCCAAAGCTGCTTCACCGTTCCTCCGTGTACAACGCTTTTCAAGCAGTCTTTTGTATGGAGAACATCATCCCTTTGGAATAATTTGCCCAGCGCTGTGTTTCCCACCGAGTACAATTTACAGCGATTCAAGAACAACGTGAATCGCTTTTTTTCGCACACATGCAGCTCCAGGGAGCGCTTTAGGGACTTCCCTGTAACACGTGTGCTAGACCCATAAAAAAAAAACAAACTCTCGTATATTTAACCCAGTTGTTGCATATTTTAATGACATGAAATGATTTTTGAATATTTTTGATACATTAATACACGATTACTCATTTTCTGTAAAGTTATATATTTCCGTCCTGTTGGACATCATGCCAAACAATTATCTACAAGTCTCACTGCTTTCAGTTATACTGAAGGTTATAAAAAAGGCATCAACCAACATCTGCTAAAATATCTGGAAGGATGTAATATTAGTGGAGATCATCAATATGGCTTTGGTAAGCAAAGATCAACAGGCGATCTCCTAAACTATGTCTTATCCAAGGCATTCGACGTTTGGTATGACGTATTGGAGGCTAAGTTGCGCTTGTATCATATTTCTGAAAGGTTTTGGTCATAGCATTCCAGCCTCGGCGGAGATCGTTGTTTGTCAGTAAAGAATGTTGATGATCTACCATAACGTGGTTCGAGAGAAAAAACGTAGTATGAGGACGAGGAAAAAATGATTATTAACATATTTTCTGGAAATCCTCAATTAACTTTGCTCCAAGTGGCGCAAAAACTAAAGCAGAAATGTTAGTAAGTAGTCCAATTGCCTTCTGCGTCAATAATAGCCTAGCGAGGCATGCTGTCGACTAGATTTTCTGCATAGTCTGCAAATTTTTCGAATCTCGCGAGACAACTGAGTCAAAGTCCTCAGAGTCTAGCCTCTGAGCTTTCTCTTTTTCAAGGGACCAAACGTTTTCAATAGGGTTGGTGATCGTGAGGGCCACTCTAGTATTTTATCATGATTTTCGCCCAGCAAAGGTTTCTTCAACGTGCTTTGAAATTTGACATCATGAGCATGAAGATATTGTCGAATAGTCTCATGGGACACATTCAAACCCCATTTTCTTAACTTTTCCACTCCTTGATCCAGCATCAATTTCGGGTCCCGTGAAAACAAAGAGACTCGTCTTTCGAGAGATGATGAGATTTGCCCTAACAACACCGACATACAAAAATATCCTCATTATTTCGGACTCCCTCGGCGCACTGTCCTCCATCAAATCTAGAAACCTGTTTTATAATTATATCAGATAGATCTTCGATCTGAGTTACACTGCTAAATTGAACAATCTCCTTATTCTGGTTGCCCAGCCACATTGGCAATCGAGGAAACGACAGAGCAGATCACTACGCTAAACTTGCCATCGTGAGAGGCATACCAAACTTGGAAAATGATCACTTCTCTGATTTTAATTCAAACCTAAGTTCCATTTACAATTCCTCTTTCCAATTATAATGGGACCTTGAAAACCCCAACAATAAACTATGGCTCGTTAAATCATATGCGCTTCTCCCACTGCATTTACCAAACTTAACAAGAAAAGAAAATGCCATTATAAGGAGAATTGCATCTGGCCATACACAAGCCACCCACAGCCATGTTCTGAATAACGAACAGGAACCATCATGCTCCATATGCGGATCTCCTCTCACTGTTGCTCACATTTTCGAGGCAAGTCACCTACAACCCTCCAGAAGCAGACACAACATTCCCTCTAACTTACATGCTATTATTAAAAATCCTGTAGAATTCATTACTGATGTTATAAATTACCTCAGACAATTGAATTTCCAAGTCTAACTCATTCAATTTGGGCGCTAAATAACCTTGTAGTTGATGCGCCCGGCCCTACAAACATCAATCAATCAATCAATCGTCTTTCGGAGTGACTTTGCCTACCGACCCACATTTTGACAAGTCGTCAACGTTTTTCGTCTCTTTAAAATGATTTACCCACTTCTTTACAAACTACACCGACTTTTTAACATATCTAGAGGCCTCGGAATGTATCATTTTAGGCCCCTTTGAATGAATCTTTTAGCGCAGTGCTTGCTGGGAATACATGTCGGACTAATTATATCCGTGTGCAGTTCAGCTTGTCATTATTCGTACGACCCTCTTCAATTAGTCTTTTATATGCAAAACAGTTTGGAACATGTTTTTGATGGGGTACAACCTGTGGAAATTCAAGATCGAGGTGAATCGCTGGTTTCACTCACGCGCCATACTAGTAGCGATTTAGGGATATCCCTGCAACTAGTGTACTGGACCGATAAAAAAGTTAACCTTATTATATCACTACAAGGCTTTACAATTTTGCAACTTTGTAACCACCCCAGATCCTGGCTACTGTACCCTGTCTTTCTACTTGTTCCCACTTTTTTTTTCATGTACTATGTCTGATATAAAGTTACGAGGCTGGTTTGAAAAGTCCGTGCAAAAATAAAAACTACTTATGTGTTTGGGGTAAACCTTTTTTATTTTTCGACATAGTCTCCTTTTAGGCTTATACACTTCGTCCAACGATGTTCTAGTTTGTTGATCCCTTCCGAATAATAGGATTTGTCCAAGTCTGCAAAATATTCATTAGTGTCTGCAATCACCTTCTCGTTTGAATAAAATCTTTGTCCCACCAGCCATTTCTTTAAATTGGGGAACAAATAGTAGTCCGAGGGAGCCAAGTCTGGAGAATAGGGGGGATGTGAAACGAGTTGGAATCCTATTTCCATTAATTTTGCGACCACAACTGCTGAGGTGTGTGCTGGTGCGTTGTCGTGATGGAAAAGGACTTTCTTGTGGGCCAATCGCGGGCGTTTTTCTTGCAGCTCGGTTTTCAAACGGTCCAATAACGATGAATAATATTCACCTGTAATAGTTTTACCCTTTTCCAGATAGTCGATGAGGATTATCCCTTGCGAATCCCAAAAGACAGTCGCCATAACCTTTCCGGCCGAAGGAACGGTCTTCGCCTTTTTTGGTGCAGATTGCCCCTTGGTAACCCATTGTTTAGATTGTTGTTTGGTCTCAGGAGTATAGTAATGTATCCATGTTTCATCCACAGTGACGAAACGACGCTTAAAGTCCTCCGGATTCTTCTGGAACAGCTGCAAACCATCCTTGCAACACTTTACACGATTCCGTTTTTGGTCAAGCGTGAGCAATCGCGGCACCCATCTTGCGGATAGCTTTCTCATGTCCAAATGTTTATGCAAAATATTATGTACCCGTTCAGTCGAGATGCCCACAGCACTAGCAATCTCACGCACGTTAACTCTTCTGTCATCCATCACCATATCATGGATTTGATCAATGATTTCTGGAGTCGTAACCTCCACAGGCCGTCCAGAACGTTCAGCGTCACTTGTGCCCATATGGCCAGTCCGAAAATTTTGAAACCAGTTATAAACTGTTCTAATCGAAGGTGCAGAGTTATAATGTTTATCAAGCTTCTCTTTAGTCTCCTGAGGAGTTTTGCCTTTCATAAAGTAATGTTTAATCACCACACGAAATTCTTTTTCGTCCATTTCTTGAAAATCACTCGACTTCCTTGATTCATACGAATGCCAAACACAAAGAAATAGACCAATATGGCTGAAACTTGGTGTGCGTTCATTCAAGAGATGCTACTAACTAAACATGACCTCGATACGCGCCGGTGGTGCCATCTCTCGGACTTTGCACGGACTTTTCAAACCAGCCTCGTATTCACTCATTTTTTTAAATTTGAAGTTCCTTGAATTTTGGGTCAATAAGTGACCACGTCTTTATTTATTAATAAGTCTAAAACCGTTGTAATTTTCTTTTTTGTTTTTGTACCATTTTAGGTTTGGTTCTAGAAATATAAGGCCAAATACTAAGAAGAAAAATCCATCTGTAGCTTATCAGTATCCGGTGTATCAAAGACCTGCTTCCGAAATTAAACAGAAAGTAGAGTATGTACCTGGAATAGGAGAAGTTATTGTAGCTCAAGCTCAAGCTCAAGATCGATTTGAAGCTCGACCCTTGTTTGCTTATAAAAATAAACTAGCCTCTGCTACTTATGGACCTCCCGTAGTAGCCAAAACTACTCCACCAGTAATGGTACCCCCAGTTGCTGGCCCTACTCGTGTGTCGCCTGTTTCAGCTACTCCAGCAACATCATTTTCCTCCTTTAGTAACCCTTCTGTCGATTCACCTCCACCTCCACCTCCACCTCCTGACCAAAATCCCAGCTTCGATTTGTATAATTCTCCTTATTCTTCATACAACCCTCCAGATTTTAAACCGGACGATTCAGGGACTGATGATATTTTTCCACCAAGTGTTTTACCAAGTCAAAACCCGAACCAGGATATGAAATCTGCTGCACAAGTTCCATCTATGGAAGGTCAAAGTGATTCCACCGAAGCACCAAAAGCCAACGTACAAGATTCTTATGCTTCATTTGCTTCTTATGGTACTGATCCTAATCATCCCGACCCAGGTGTATTCAGTTATGGAAATCACGCTCCTCCTCAAGATCCAATGGCTATGTATAAGAATCATGACGGACCTCCAGAGTTTCCTCCTAAAGACGAAAATGATATATATTATCCTCCCGATTTTCCTAAAGATCAAGTACCAAGTATGCACGATAATGGTGGCAATATGATGAAACAAGTGCCCGATTCCATGATGGAATCACCTCCTGATTCCATGATGGAACCATCTCATGATTCCATGATGGAACCACCTCATGATTCAATGCCAAGCCAAGAAGATTCAATGGATAGTGGAAAAGATATTGGAGAGTCACCGCCTATGCATGATTATGGTCATGGTCATGCATTTCCACAGTATCTGTACGATGATCATCATCATTATGATCACGTTTACGAAGAGATACCACACACAACAATGGCTCCAGCAAAAGAAGACAAGCGTGTAAGCAGTACACACTACAGTTACTACTACCTAGGAAGAAAATTGTGGTACATTCCGCTTTATTTTAGTATTTATTTCATAATATATGTAACTGTACTTATTCTAAAATCTATTGCCAGGCATAAAGTCAGGCTAAAATACAAGTGGTACGAGCACGATACGAGTGCAAAAGAGGCAAGAAGTTTAGACTTAGGTGACATAAGAGAAGAACGATTAATGGATCTTCATCAAAATGTGTCTGTAGCATTAAAAACTAGTGGCCAAAAGTACAATAATGTATAAGAACAAAATAAAGTTAATATATTCTTTTTTGTGTGTTTTTAATAAATAGCAGACCAATCAAATTTACTGTCTGAGGACAATGAAACTAGTTTCCACGCCAATTTTAAGCCAGTTCTAGGCAAAATAATGAAATACTACAGTAGTACTGATTCCATTTTTTCCACTAGTAGGATTTATTCTTGGATTAAAAGTTTTACGAGGTTTCTCATCCGATCGCGCTAAGGTCTCTTAGTTACTATCTTTTGCGATATATAATATAAAAAAGATTAGAAAACGTACAGATAAAAATGAGAGGTCATTGCCATCTAGGGATACTTGAGTCTTATCAGCAATATATGTATCCTTGTTTCTCTCGGCCATATTAACGAGGAAAGACCAATTCCGGGTGGTTATCGAAGTTTAATTTAATCCATCTAAAGACAAGATAATACTAATGTTAATATACTCGTAGTCTCTTAGCATATTCATCTGATGTCTGCATCCCGCCAAAATTATGATACCTACTCACCCATGCTCATTCGGTGGTGTCTAGGTGTCGGTCAGTATGTCTGTTACTGCGATAATTTGCAAATAACGAGAAATATTCCAAAAGATATTAGCAACCAACAGATTTCAGCGCCACTGGACGTAAAACTACTTAAACTTTTATTCGAAGAACAAAGGTTACTTGTGTGAGAAAAAAGGATACCATAGTATTATTATTATAGGCAAATCGGGAACTACCACCGCTATTGGTTATATATATATATATATATATATATATATATATATATATATATATATATATATATATATATATATATATATGTCATTTATATTATATTATATAATATAATATTTTCACTTGTCTAAAAGACAAAGATGAAATCACAAAAGTTTCAGAAGTAGTTTACAGCATCCCTTGCTCTCAATGTGAAAAAATCTATATAGGACAAATATCTAGAGTCCTAAAAGACAGAATCACTTCCCACAAAAGTGATTGCAGATTAAAAAAAAACTCTTGTGCGCTTGCCCAGCATAGTAGCCAATTTTCACACGAATTTAATTTTGCTGAAACCAAAATTCTATGTAAAGAGAGAAATCTCGGTAGGAGAATCTTTAGGGAGATGGTGGCAATCCACCTTGAACCGAACTCGATCAATAAAAAAACTGACATTGAAGATTTGAGTTTAATTTTCTCCAATTTACTACAAATAGGCAGTCAAAATGAAAAACTCTTACAATATATCTGACATATCTCTTTGATAATAATCCCACTGATTTTCACTAACTTTTCAACTTTAAAACGATCAAACAAAATGTCAACGTCAATGTACTATCAAATATAAATTAACCACAACTTAACTAAAAGATAGAAACACACTGCCCTTAGCAAAATGACAAAAAAACATAACAAAAAATCCTTTATAAATTAAAATCACTTTACAACCACAGAATTCTTTGTACTATTCTAACAAAATGAAGTAAAAATTTATTATATTTCCCAGAGATGAGTATGACGAGTTTTCTTGTGGTTTTTCCTGTTTTTTTTTTCTGATGAATACGTGTAATAAAGTGCCCCCACAAACAACAATTATTGAACACACCACTTAGCAGTAAGTACTTTAATGTTACATGTAAAATAGGGTTGCTCTTTACTTTTAATCTCAAAAATACTGATAATCTACTGTAATTGTAGTCCTGATGAAGAAAATGAAATATTTTCGAAAGCTTGGCGTAGCTGAAAAGGTGTCCAAAACTTTTTAGTTCTTTTCCAAAGACCGCTTACTCCAAGAACATAATACTGCTGTTTAACTAGTCGGTCAAGACTACCCTTCTCCTCTTTATATATATATATATATATATATATATATATATATATATATATATATATATATATATATATATCGGGTGGCGCATAAGTAACGCTATGATTTATTTAATGAATAACTTTTTTCTTTCTGATTTTATTTAACGTTGGCGTTTATTAAAATTTAGAATATAGTTTGGAAATATGGTCACATTATGTTTTGAAGATAATATCTTTCAAATGGTGCCCATTGTTTGCTTCGACCTGACGTGCTCTTTCCAGAGCAATTCCCATAACTTCTCTTAGAATTTCAGGTCCCAACGCCCTCACTTCTTCTCGGATATTCGCCTTAAGCTGTTGGATGGTGGCTTATTGGCATATACCTTACTCTTTAGGTAACCCGAAAGAAAAAAATCCGGAGCCGTTGAATCGGGCGAACGCCGTGGCCAGTTAAAATCAGAAAAAACGCGATATTATTCGATCGGCAAAAATTTCGCGCAGGAGAGCCATAGTTGGATGAGCTATGGGAGCTGTGGCTCCATCTTGTTGGAACCACAATTCTGGATTGTTCTCTACCTCCGGCCTTAAAAAATTTTCAATCATTGCCCGGTATTGAATGCCATTCACATTAACCGCAACTTGTTCGTCGTTTTCGAAAAAATATGGTCCAATAATCTTTTCTGAAGTTATTCCATACCATACTGTGCATTTAAGTGGGTGCATTTGATGTTCAACAATTATTCTTGGATTTTGGGTGCGCCATATTCTGCAATTTTGTTTATTCACGTGACCATTGAGGTGGAAATGGGCCTCATCGCTCATTATGAGTTTGTGAATAAACTCGTTGTTTTCTAGGCACAATTCTTGCAAACGGCGTCTATATTGAATGCGTCTTTGTGCATCATTTGGTTTTAACTCATGAACCAATTGAATCTTATATGGGAAAAGGTGTAAATTATGTAAAATTCTTTGCACAGACCGCCTAGACATCACCAACTGCTGAGAACGTCGCCTGGTGGAAGTTTCGGGGTTTTTCTCAATACTTGCTTGCACCCGAGCAATATTCACATCATTTCGAACTGCACGAGGTCTTCCAGCACGCGGAAGATCACAGACAGCCCCTTGTTGCCGAAAACGCTGAACCAATCGGTAAATTGTTGGAGCGCTAGGTGCATTTCGAACATGAAAGAAATTTCGATATGATCTTTGTGTCTGAATAATCGAATGCTGACTTTCATAATAAAATTGAACAACTTTGGTTCTTTGTTCTGTGCTGAGTCTTTCCATCATAAATTTTCCAAGATTTTCAAAGTTAATTCTGAAAAAAAAAATAAAAAAAAGACGTTAACAAAAAATGTATTCACTTATTAAATCATAACGTTACTTATGCGCCACCCTATATATATCTATGATTTTGTTATTTTTCTGTGACCCTGTATGTATTTTCTTGGGTTTGGAGGTCAATTATAGAATGAAACTTCCTAAATTTTATTGTGATCATTTCCTTTTATTGACGTTTCGGCACAGTTTGCCTTTCTCAAAATTGTTTTTTTTTTTTTTGTCGGGTTTGGGTAAAAATTATACATATTTTATCCGTAAAATGCTATTTGAAAATGCATATTATTAATTTATTAAAACTAAAATAATTAACTTTATGAGTGTTCTTACCTTGGACGTGGATGTTTAGGTTAATATTTATCTCCAATTTCACTGAATCACAACGTACTCTTTTTTTTTCATTTTTCGTTAAACGAACCATATTGTAATTAGTTTTCATTGTCATTTATATGTATGTATATATATATATATATATATATATATATATATATATATATATATATATATATATACACTCGTATATATATATACACACATATATGTACTACATTAAAATTCCGGGTTTCAGTCCTTTCGTCTAACGATGAATTTGGAGGACGCGACGTTTTGCCAAAATCTCATTTGGCATTTTCAAGTGTTCTTGCTGGTGCTGCTACTCGCCGTTTACCATCCACCAAAACCTTTATTGTAACATCGTCGCTTCTCCCACTAGTTTTTTGTGAAAGTCTCTTTTCATAGCTAATATAGGGTTATTTCTTTGAGAAGCCTTCACCTGTCAGCAATGTTCTTTTTCAAGAAGTCATTTCCTCTTGGTTATCAATTTTTTTAGAGAAGAAAAGATTTTTCGTGGAAACAGCATTTCCCCTCCCGCCTAGACGAAATCCTGAAGCCCCCCTTGGGTTTACGATTAGTGTACGAGGCTGGTTTGAAAAGTCCGTGCAAAAATAAAAACTACTGATGTGTTTGGTGTAAACCTTTTTTATTTTTCGACATAGTCTCCTTTTAGGCTTATACACTTCGTCCAACGATGTTCTAGTTTGTTGATCCCTTCCGAATAATAGGATTTGTCCAAGTCTGCAAAATATCCATTAGTGTCTGCAATCACCTCCTCGTTTGAATAAAATCTTTGTCCGCCAGCCATTTCTTCAAATTCGGGAACAAATAGTAGTCCGAGGGAGTCAAGTCTGGAGAATAGGGGGGATGTGAAACGAGTTTGAATCCTATTTCCATTAATTTTGCGACCACAACTGCTGAGGTGTGTGCTGGTGCGTTGTCGTGATGGAAAACGACTTTCTTGTGGGCCAATCGCGGGCGTTTTTTCTTGCAGCTCTGTTTTCAAACGATCCAATAACGATGAATAATATTCACCTGTAATAGTTTTACCCTTTTCCAGATAGTTGATGAGGATTATCCCTTGCGAATCCCAAAAGACAGTCGCCATAACCTTTCCGGCCGAAGAAACGGTCTTCGCCTTTTTTGGTGCAGATTCCCCCTTGATAACCCATTGTTTAGATTATTGTTTGGTCTCAGGAGTATAGTAATGTATCCATGTTTCATCCACAGTGACGAAACGACGCTTAAAGTCATCCGGATTCTTCTGGAACAGCTGCAAACCATCCTTGCAACACTTCACACGATTCCGTTTTTTTTCAAGCGTGAGCAATCGCGGCACCCATCTTGCGGATAGCTTTCTCATGTCCAAATGTTTATGCAAAATATTATGTACCCGTTCAGTCGAGATGCCCACAGCACTAGCAATCTCACGCACCTTAACTCTTCTGTCATCCATCACCATATCATGGATTTGATCAATGATTTCTGGAGTCGTAACCTTCACAGGCCGTCCAGAACGTTCAGCGTCACTTGTGCCCATATGGCCAGTCCGAAAATTTTGAAACCACTTATAAACTGTTCTAATCGAAGGTGCAGAGTCACCATAATGTTTATCAAGCTTCTCTTTAGTCTCCTGAGGCGTTTTGCCTTTCATAAAGTAATGTTTAATCACCACACGAAATTCTTTTTCGTCCATTTCTTGAAAATCACTCGACTTCCTTGATTCACACGAATGCCAAACACAAAGAAATAGACCAATATGGCTGAAACTTGGTGTGCGTTCATTCAAGAGATGCTACTAACTAAACATGACCTCGATACGCGCCGGTGGTGCCATCTCTCGGACTTTGCACGGACTTTTCAAACCAGCCTCGTACTATAAAGTTTGTTATAAAAGAATAGCATTATTTCTTTAAAAATTATATTATTTTAATAAAAAAATTACAATTGTAATACATTGTTTTTGGCAATTTGCTAAAACAACTAAAATACATTCAAAACAACGTATCTAACGTAAATACCAAAGGTCTTTCGTAAATAAAAATATACCATTGTTAACATAATTATGCAATTCAGGTACACAATATTGTAAAAACTGGCACATGAGAGCCACTTGGGCTAGCATTTTGGTGTTGTGATACCTAATTATTAATTGCCGCACGTGGGACCCAAAATAAATGCCAAAAAATTAGTATCAGTCCTGTTAGCAACTCCTTAGGTATATATCACGATATTATATTTGACCATGTAATGAAAATGTCGCGAAAATGGGCAACACTGTTATTTCAAATGAAGAATTTGAGCTGTGGTTAATTATATTAATCACTTTAAACCTTTATAATTTTTCCAAAATTTTTAACGCCCAATCAGGTATTACACGGTATGTTCAAAAAGTTTCGGATTTACTTGAAATAAAAGATAAAATTTCTCATTAAAAGAGGATCTTATTATTCAGGGTTTAACCAAATCTCCTGCCCGCTTGGAACATTGGCAGTCAAACTAGAAGGGTTTGAGAAATTCCCCTATAAAAATTGGATTTAAAATTACGATTATGTTTTTTTAGATTAACTTTCTAACATGACCTCGAGCAACAAAAAAAGTCAATTGGGTGCAAATTCGACCAATACGGCAGGTGGTGAATCACAAAAATCTCTATTTTATCTAAAAACTAATTTGGAAAACAAATTACATTTAATCTTTAACCGAGTTGCCAAAAGAAATTCAGTTATTTTTTTCCCATTTGTTTAATTTCATTACCAACACATTTGGCTATAACTTCAGAAAATATAGCTATCGCTACAAAAAGACGAAGGCGTGGAATAAAATATCGGCGTCGCCGCAAAATGAAGCTGGCTGTCTGCCGCGGGGTCAATAAAATGTGCCTCGTCGAGTTTCTAGAGAGGCCGCACATATTTATCCCTATTACTGTTACATAAATATAATACAATTTCTAGTTGCGAGGAGTATCTAAGAAACTCCAAGGCGGTAGTAAGCCGGCTTCGTTTTGCAGCCATATTTTATTTCACTTGTTTGTCTTTCTGTAATGATAGCTATATTTTCTGTGCTATAATTTAAACAATCGTCGTCAGGTGAAAGCCCAGAAAACATTTTATTTGCAGTTTTCCCGCTTTAATCCAAAATTGATTACTGCACGTGCTGTTTTAGCGAATTCTGCGAACAACTACAATCCCCCCAACTTTAAATTCAGCACGAACTATAAACATATTGGGATGCATTAAACTGTTACGAGGTTGCACCCATAGTCCCTGAACTTTCTAACAAATGTACGAGTATTTAAACCACAATTCAATTTCAAATTTATGAGTAGCTAAACAGGCAAAAAACACAATTTTTGAGGATCATTTTTTTTGTTTGGGGCCCATCTGCAACAAAGAAATGTTTTATTGCTTGTTAAAATATCATTTCGAGGAAGTATTCATTTTAAAAGTTTAGAAACAAAACTTTTGTTTCAAAAAGTTTTCATCATATTTTATTAAACTTTTGCTTTTTCAAGATTTCAGGCACAAAACGTTATTAAAAATTGGTCAGTCTTTTTATCCATGAGTTTTAAAGCAAGCTTTCTTTCATTTCAAATATCTGTTTTCAAAAGGTTTTTTATATGTATTAGGCGTACAAATTAATAATCAACCTTTATAGAGTAATTCTGACATTTATTTATAAAAAAAAACTAATATAAACTTAATTTGCCTCACTCTGTATACATTTTCCCATTTTTTAAGTTCTTTTTTGCCAACAATTAAGATTGAAAAAATGCTGGTTGTTTCGATGCTATAAATAAATTCATCTGTGTTCTTTTCGACGTGTTCATCTGACTAGAACTGGAAATCAGACAGGTCGTGTTGTAAAGATCGAAAAAGGTGATAATCCCAAATAGCTAAATCTAGAAAATATGCTGTATGAAGAAGAATTTTTCGTTCCGAATCTGAGACGTTTCCAGGGTCTTTGTGTTGTGTAGAGCCAGGCGTTGTTCTGTATCCACTGCTAGTAAGCGACGGTTTTCCCTCAAGCGTGTCACTGACATGTATCATTTGTTGTTGATAAAGCTACTATAAGAGATGACTTGTCTGGGCAGATCCAAGCATCTCGTAGTGGATCATTAAATGTCTAACAACGCATTTTTTACATGGATGTTCGGCTTTGTGGTGTTTGTTGATGGCTCACTTAGATGATTTTAGTCCGTATCCGATCAATATGGACTGCCGGTATTAACACAGGGCACTGAAAAGTGGGCTTTAAATAAAAGTGTAATAAATAACCTCCAGGTAACCCAAAGAGCAATGGAGGGGAGAATGCTAAATATTAGACTCGAAGGTCGTATTCCTAACATCAAGATTCGAAGAAGATGGAATACAACGAATATACATATATTAAAGAGGAATTGGGCGGGGATATCGAAAGGATGAATGATAACAGATGGACACGCCGTATAGTTGAATCGAGGCCTAAAGAACACAAAAGATGCAGAGGTAGACCACAGACAAGATGGACGGACGACATAAACAGATTAGCGGGACGCGATTGTATGCAAACAGCAAGCAACAAAGCTCATTGGGGACAACTTGGGGAGGCTTACATCCGACTATGGATGGAATGGACGATCTACTTTACATCATAAGTAACAATTTCATGCATAAACTTATTTTTCTTGAACCTGAAGTTAAGGGGGGCGCAGTATCGTAGCGTTTGCTTTTGTTCTCGTCAATGAGCTCATAAGAGACACATCAGGACTTCTTATAAATTCTCTGACCTGTCCTCAGCTTCTGTAGATAATAAGAACCAACGTGCCGAGTCACTTGAAATGCATTGGCAAGTTCTAGTTGAGTCTGGTAACGATTCTCTTCCAAAATGTGCTACAATGTTTCGTCTTTTGGTTTCACCATCATCATGAATATTGAAATTTTTCTCTTACTACTACTGGAGCTACTTTCTACACGTACTCTGTGGTACAGCATTTTTACCGAAAGCCGAACAAACCATTTATCTCGCCTCATTAGCATTTGTTGTTGTTGAAACGGGAAAAGAAGATAGAACCTGAAAACTATGTAGTTTTCAGGTTATGTTCACGATAGGATCAAATATTATATGTACTTCATTTTAAAGCTAAAAGATGGCACTTTAAAATGACTATAGTGATTTTGTACTCGATGTAAATTAGGGACAGAGAATTAATTTGTACACCCAATCTATGTTACATCATTTTAAGAAGTTTTTGCCTTGTTTAATGTATAGTACAATAAATAAAAAAATGTTTAGACATAAACAATATGCGGTTTTACACGTTGGTCGTTTAATTTTTCACAAATATTAATGTTCCCAGTCCAGTGTTGAGAAAATGAATCGTATACAGAGAGAGATCGGTTTTGTAGCAACATGGGGGGCATTATATATTTTTCTACATTATTAACCTCATTACTTGTAGAAGATTTTCTCGGAGTAGGGAGTGTTGGTGCATTGTAAGTGGTTTTAATGATTTCTAAAATTTCCCTATCCACGTCATCATTGCATTTCCTTTTGGGCGTAAATATAAAAACCCCAATAATTATACCTAATATAAACACAGCTGTTAAACATACTGAAAAAATCGCTAGCCAGCTCCAAGAGCAATCCATTTGACGTTGGCTTGCACTCAATAGTTTCTTGTTATGCAATTCTTGTGGCGTTTCACAAATAACATCATTTATATCTAATTTTAATTTATTTGTGTTATTTATAAGTAGAGGTTTTGGCTTTAATATATCACGATTTTGGCTCATATTGCTTATTTGGGGATTACTTT
Source organism: Pachyrhynchus sulphureomaculatus (assembly GCA_019049505.1). Classification (NCBI taxonomy): domain Eukaryota; kingdom Metazoa; phylum Arthropoda; class Insecta; order Coleoptera; family Curculionidae; genus Pachyrhynchus; species Pachyrhynchus sulphureomaculatus. The sequence continues at coordinate 43,899,390 of CM032450.1, read as the reverse complement.
CCTGTAAAATTTTCCAAAGCCATCCCATGGAGCAATTGCAGTCGAATGGATTTCCTCCTATTTGAAGATCGTGAAGAAGATCCAGTGGAAAAATGAGTAGAAACCAATGATTTAATGGAATTATATCTTATTGACACATACCTCAACTTCGAATTACCGTGGAATAGTCTTGTGGGTAAAGTTTTTACATTATAATTAAAGTCCAAGCTAATTTTCTCCAAATTGATGTTGTCCACAAAAGCTCTAGCATCGATAGATATCAGAGTTTCGATACGATTTAGCATCAAGTACTTCAACTGAAACAAACCACGAAATGCCACTGGTGGTAAATATTTAAAAGTGTTACCACTTAGTTTTAAATTAATTAGGTTCGGTAATTTTGCAAGTGGCGCTGTGGGTAAAACGGTCAAATTATTGTCACTTATGTCTAAGTGATCCAATTTTGGTAAGTTGGAAAATCCTCTGGGTTGAATGTCGAATATTAAATTTTGAACTAAAATCAGTATGTTGAGTTCCGGCAAAAGTGGAATTTTATCATCTTCAATAACTTCAATAAAGTTCCTCGCTACTGATAAAATTTTTAGTTTTATAAGATTTGATAATTCGCTAGGTATGTCTATAAAAGAATTATTATCTAAATATAACTCTTGAAGATTGGGGGTGAATTTAAATATTCCCTCTTCAAAATAATCTAGTTGATTATCATTCAACTTAAGTATTGTTAAATTATACAAATCTTTAAGTGAGTTTGGTTCAATAGTCTTAAGTTGGTTATTGCTAAGATCTAACTTTGTCAGCTGTTTTAATCCTTCAAAAGTATCTTTGCCCAAAGAGTCTATATAATTCCCGCTTAAATTTAAAAATGTTAATATTTTTTGAGTTTTAAAGTTGCCGCTGCCGATAGTTTTTATTTTATTTCTTGATATATCCAAACTCTGCAGTTTCTCATAAAACGTAAACGTGTAGTAAAGTTGATTTATTTTGTTGTGAGACAAATCCATGACATGTAGTTCCGGATTAAGTTGAATTGGTACCACCTCGATTCCGGCTCCTGAGCAATTGGCTTTAAGGACTTCATTTTCACATTTACAACCATTGGGACACAGTACTCCATTTGTCGAATTGACTAGTAACAGAAGACATATGGTTGGAAAAAAATTCATCCACGCTGGCCGTTTCTTTTCATCATCCATAGCAGGAAAACTGCATGGTTACTGAGACCTGTAACAAGGAAAGCAACTAAAAAGTACGTATGTTATGTTACTCTAAAAGTGTTGTATTGAGAAATACCAGAGGAAGTTTTCACGATATAATCATCTAACAAATCGATTTCCTTTTTAGTGTTCCGTACGAAACACTTATAAGATCACTTCGGTGTCTGTCTGTCTGTCTGTCTGTCACACCCGATTTTCTCCGAAACTATTTGACATAGAAAGGTGAAATTTGGTAATAATATAGGAATTGATGGCCTTATCAGAGCCATGTAGTTTTGAGAATTAAATTTTGACTTAAGGGGTTAGTTTTGGGGGGTGAAGGCGGAAGTGAAAAAAAAAAAAAATTTTTTTACTAGGTCATCGAGTGTGGTGTCAAATGAAAGCTTGTGAAAACACGAGTAAAAAATATATATATAATATTATACTTGCGCGTACTTTTCTTTGTATTATTTTTAAAAATTGGCGAAAAATCGCTGTCCCGGGCGTTATCTCGAAAAGTACTTACCAACAAATTTCGAAAAAATTCTGGAATATTCTCCACGGGGCGTAGATTGAACGAAAATTATCACGAGTGCATTACCTTTAATAATTTATATGGTATATAAAAAAAAACAAAAATTTCAAGGTCATCAGATTTCAGTAAAGATTGGAAACAAACTTTGTTGAAAACTCATTTGGGGTGTGTTTTGTGAAGTCACTGATCGTTTTACACCACCGTAACATAAATTTTGACTTAAGGGGTTCGTTTTGAGGGGTGAAATCGGAAGTGAAAAAATTTTTTTCAAATGAAAGCTTGTGAAAACACGAGTAAAAAATTTATATATAGTGTAATACTTGCGCACACTTTTCTTCGTATTACTTTTAAAAAATCGCTGTCCCCTACCTTACCTCGAAAAGTACTGATCAAAATATTTTGAAAAATTCTGGAATATTCTCCACGGGGTATAGATTGAACGAAAATTATCACGAGTGCATTACCTTTAATAACTTATTTGATATATAAACAAAAAACAAAATTTCAAGGTCACCAGTTTTCAGTAAAGATTGGAAACAAACTTTGTTGAAAACTCAATTGGGGTGTGTTTTGTGAAGTCACTAATCGTTTTATACCACCCTAACAAAAAATTTTATTTTAAAAACAATCAACGTACGGAACACTAATTGTGCAAGTTCATCTTGCACTTGACCGGTTTTTTATATCTTTACTTGCCACTTTAACGGCAGTATATTCCTGAAAAAAAATCAATCCGAGATTAACGAGGTCCTTAGGTCACCAAAAACATAATTACCAATTTCCACAAGCGCAATAACGGACAGACAGACAGAGAGACGTTGCATTTTATATATATTATAGATTATAGATAACCTGATCAGAGAACATATGTATCAATTTAAAAAAAATCACGTAAATCGGATAAGTCGTTCTCGAGTGATAAGCGCACTAACGGACAGACAGACAGACAGAGAGGGCGTTGCATTTTATATATACTATATTCTTTGCTACAAGATATTGTTTCATATTTAATGATTTAGGTAGTGTATTGCAAGAGAACACGCTAGCGGCAATCTTTTTTCCGGCTTCATTCACTATTATCGTCACTGCTTATGCCTTATGTTACCTAACGTAATAAAATATATTGTATAACCTGGCCAGAGAACATATGTATGTTTTTTTAAAAAAAAAGCACGTAAATCGAATAAGTGGTTCTCGCGTGATAAGCACACTTATGGATAGACAGACAGAGAGACGTTGAATTTATATATATTATAGAACAAACTGAAGGTAAAATTCTCTGAAATCGAAAAATGGCCAACATCAGCAAACTCTCAAAGGCTGGTAAGCTGTAAGAAATGGTGCTTGGTTGTTGGTGGGGGGCAGCTCGCACCATGAGAAGCTGACGATGAAGATACGGCCTTTAGGGTTTGGCGGATAGCTGAAGACGGCTTTCGAGGACTAAGTGCCTACCTCCAGGGAAAGCTGCCGGGTAGCTGTTGGTAGAGAACTGCTGGGACCATGAAAGTCGAACTTAAACCAAAATATTTTTTTTGTTTCGACATCCCTTTACCCTGACTGTCACTTAAACTGTTGTAGCATCTTTACTGATCAAGTTTTTCAATTTTTTTCACTAATCAATTGAGTTTTAAGCAACGCATTCATCATTCAAAGATTATGACAAAATTACTATTTTCACAATAAGCGCAAAAAAAAACAAAATATTATGCTTATGTCCAATCATTATTTTAGGGGTGGTGATAAAGCTAACATGGTGAATGTTTTGGAGAATATGGAACGATCCCCCTTTTTACTTACACGTTATTAACCCTGAAGAACATCGGAAAGAATAGATTTTAGTTCAGATAAAGAAAGAAAGTTAAAAGAATTTTTCCATTTTTCTTTCAAAATAAACCAAATCAATTTATCAATAAACCAAACCGTCCGTCCCAGGCCCCCAGGAGGGGGTCTGGGACGGACGGTTTGGATATTGGAGAATACGAGGAGAAATAGATAGAAGAATTAATAGAACAGAATAGGGGGTTTGAACATATTCAGAAAGAACTCACGTAGAAGGGAGATTAACAAACTGATAGACAAAAAAGGAAACACTGTAGAGGAAAGACCACAACAACTGAAAGTATCAGAAACATTCTATACAGATCTATACGGGTCGACAAACTCTGAGAAGATCAAGAGAGGACAACCCAAGGATACTTAATATTGGTTCGGAAGATCTACCAGATGCCGAAAACGAAGAAATTGAAAAAGCCATTAACCAAATTAAAGATGAAAAAGCAGCAGGAGAAGACGACATCCTGCCGGAAATGCTAAAAGAGGGAGGATCGCCATTAATCAAAGAGATTAAAATACCCTTCAATAAATGTCTAATAGAAGGAGTAATACCAAAGGATTGGGAGACTGCCATAATTGTATTGATATCCAAAAAAGATATCCTAGCAATTTGAAGAACTATAGACCAATAACTCTTCTCTCGCAAATATACAAGTTATTCATGAGAATAATCATACATCGATTAGACAAGAGTGTTTTTTTTGGGACATACGATAATTTGTCAGCACAATCGCACTTTCCGCTACATCTTAACGACGTATAAATCCTGTTTTGGCATAAAATGTTTGGAGTCGTCGATAAGATAGATGACATCATGATAGCTAATGACAAATGATGCGTCAGGGTAGGCCTAATGACGTAGACTGTATTTACGTATACTTTTTTATCAGATTATAACGTCATCGGTTTCAAGACAGCCACAGCCTGCCTTATATAAGGCAATGTAGTCGAATCACATATCTTTTCTGAACCATTTTTAGCGTCTGTTTTAGATTTGCTATTACGTTTGTAAATAGACTCCTAATTCATATACAGTCTGTCAAATAAGAACGTGACTTGAAAAAAAATTTTTTTGCCATCAATATATTCTTTGGTGTGGTAATAATGGCGCAATTAGCTTAGTAAGTTGTCGAATCGCCTCCTGCATTAATAATCGCCTGGCAACTTTGAGGCATGCTGTCGATGAGATTTTCTTCATACGCGGGTAATAATCCCCAAATTTTTCGAATCTGGCGAGACAACTGAGTCAAAGTCCACGGAGTCTTTCCTCTGAGCTTTCTCTTTACAAGGGGACCAGACGTTTCCAATAAGGTTCGCGTCCGGCGATTTAGTATCTTATCGTGCAGCAAAGGTTTCTTTAACGTGCTTCGGAATTTGATACCAAGAGCACGAAGATGTTGTCGGTTTTTTTAATTTTGTCGCTCCTTGACGCAGCGTCAATTTCGGGTCCCGTGAAAACAAAGACACAATTCGTTTCTCGACCTTCGGAGTGATTTGCCCTACTGAGCCACGTTTCGGCAAGTCGTCGACATATTTCGTCTCGTTAAAACGATTTACCCACTTCTTCACAAACGATACCGACTTTTTAATATATTTAACGGCTGCGGAATGTGTCATTTTAGGCCTCTTTGGATAGGCACAAAGAAAGACTGCTTCGAACCGACGTTCAAACAACTGATTCATTTTGGATTTTACGTGATTTCGACGAAAGTTCGGGATCGATTGATTCTTTTACTAAAATGCGTCGTAGACAAAGGTTTCCTCTACCGACTTTTTGTTGAATCGCTATAATCACATCTACCCAAAATGAATTATCGCGGGCACGTTTTTACTTGACAGATTGTATTTGTTGTTGGTATGTGATATTAATTGGTTCTATATCAGTAATAAAATAAGATTTGTAAGATGGATTTATTATGAAAAGTAAACCACACTACAAGAAGCATGTCAAAATAATAACCGGTCAAGTGCAAGTTGAACTTGCGCAATTAGTGTTCCGAACGTTGCGTTGATTGCTTTTAAAATAAAAAAAAATTGTTACAGAGGTATAGAGTGATCAGTAACTTCACAAAACACACCCCAAATGAGTTTTCAACAAAGTTTGTTTCCAATCTTTACTGAAAACTGATGACCTTGATTTTTTTTTTATATATCAGATAAATTACGAAAGGTAATGCACTTGTGATAATTTTCGTTCAATCTACACCCCGTGAAGAACATTTTTTGATAAGGGGGGAGACAGCGATTTCTAGCGATTTTTTAAAAATAATACAAAGAAAAGTGTGCGCAAGTACGAGGCTGGTTTGAAAAGTCCGTGCAAAAATAAAAACTACTTATGTGTTTGGGGTAAACCTTTTTTATTTTTCGATATAGTCTCCTTTTAGGCTTATACACTTCGTCCAACGATGTTCTAGTTTGTTGATCCCTTCCGAATAATAGGATTTGTCAAAGTCTGCAAAATATCCATTAGTGTCTGCAATCACCTCCTCGTTTGAATAAAATCTTTGTCCCGCCAGCCATTTCTTCAAATTGGGGAACAAATAGTAGTCCGAGGGAGTCAAGTCTGGAGAATAGGGGGGATGTGAAACGAGTTGGAATCCTATTTCCATTAATTTTGCGACCACAACTGCTGAGGTGTGTGCTGGTGCGTTGTCGTGATGGAAAAGGACTTTCTGGTGGGCCAATCGCGGGCGTTTTTCTTGCAGCTCGGTTTTCAAACGGTCCAATAACGATGAATAATATTCACCTGTAATAGTTTTTACCCTTTTCCAGATAGTCGATGAGGATTATCCCTTGCGAATCCCAAAAGTCGCCATAACCTTTCCGGCCGAAGGAAACGGTCTTCGCCTTTTTTTGGTGCAGATTCCCCTTGGTAACCTATTGTTTAGATTGTTGTTTGGTCTCAGGAGTATAGTAATGTATCCATGTTTCATCCACAGTGACGAAACGACGCTTAAAGTCCTCCGGATTCTTCTGGAACAGCTGCAAACCATCCTTGCAACACTTCACACGATTCCGTTTTTGGTCAAGCGTGAGCAATCGCGGCACCCATCTTGCGGATAGCTTTCTCATGTCCAAATGTTTATGCAAAATATTATGTACCCGTTCAGTCGAGATGCCCACAGCACTAGCAATCTCACGCACCTTAACTCTTCTGTCATCCATCACCATATCATGGATTTGATCAATGATTTCTGGAGTCGTAACCTCCACAGGCCGTCCAGAACGTTCAGCGTCACTTGTGCCCATATGGCCAGTCCGAAAATTTTGAAACCACTTATAAACTGTTCTAATCGAAGGTGCAGAGTCACCATAATGTTTATCAAGCTTCTCTTTAGTCTTCTGAGGCGTTTTGCCTTTCATAAAGTAGTGTTTAATCACAACACGAAATTCTTTTTCGTCCATTTCTTGAAAATCACTCGACTTCCTTGATTCACACGAATGCCAAACACAAAGAATTAGACCAATATGGCTGAAACTTGGTGTGCATTCATTCAAGAGATGCTACTAACTAAACATGACCTCGATACGCGCCGGTGGTGCCATCTCTCGAACTTTGCACGGACTTTTCAAACCAGCCTCGTATTACATTATATATATATATATATATATATATATATATATATATATATATATATATATATATATATATATATATATATAATATATATTACTCGTGTTTTCAGAGGCTTTCATTTGACACCACACTCGATCTAGTAAAATTATTCTTTTCACTTCCGATTTCACCCTCCCTAAAACTAACCCCTTAAGTCAAAATTTA
>CM032450.1:43777734-43891948 GCA_019049505.1 Pachyrhynchus sulphureomaculatus | reverse complement strand
AAGGCGTCTCTTTAACTCGAATAAGTCTTTTAAAACTATAATTTATTCCCAGCATATGACAGCTTCCGCATTATGCTTGGAAAAATCTCGTCATATTAAAATATCTTTTGGTTATTTTGCCCTATAACATTGAATACAAATATAACTCCGTTCGGTTATTTGACTGAATGAAATAAAGCTCAGTTTAGTTATTTGACTGAAATAAGCAGAAAGCACAGAATAAAATTGTTTATTTGTTGCAAGTTGAAAGGGCATGGCGATGTAAAGCAATATACAAACACAATTTTGATTAGAGTTTTCGTCAAATATGCTAGCGAGTAAACGTCATTTCTAAATTCCGCAAAAACAAACTTTTTCTTCCCATTTCGGTAGCCCTCTAGTTGCCCTGAATTCTTGAGTGACCAGGGATCCATATCAGTGTAACCCAGGTGAGGTCAGCAAGGTCTCTAAGTTAATTTTGGCATTATAAAATGTTTAAAAGCAATTTCACATTAACCTATCAAACACTCAGATCACAGATAATGAGAAGCTATATAAGGTATAATTTATTCAGTAATACAAATGTCGTTTCTAAGTTTGACGTAAATGCTGTCTAAGAAACCGCTCAAAAGCTGCTAAAGGAAAGTAGGGAAGAATTTAAGATTAAGTCAATAATAAGTTTCTGGAAACTTTTTGAAACTGAAGAGGAGTTTGAGGTAGTTAAATCTTTAAAAGATGATAATTCTATGAAAATTTCATCCACCGATAAGGGTAACGCTACGGTAATTATGAATATAAATTGTACAACGATAAAATAATGACCTTAATTAATGAAGGTAATTATTCTAAATTAACTGAAAATTCCACCGAAAATATTGAGAGGCATCTAATTTTTTAAATAAACATAAAAACTAATTTTATCTCTTAGAGGAAAATGTGTTTATACGCCATTTTAGTGCACTACTACATTTCTACAGTTTACTTAAAATTCACAAAACCTCCCGACTTTTGGCAGCTTTAAATTTTACTTGATTACTGTGGCCTCAAGATAGAATTTCTTCCACGTCTTAGTTAAGTTGAAGAACTTCTTGCTGTCTGCGGATATTTGCATGGGTAACTGATTTTCGAGTGTTCAAGGTAAATGACGGAAAAAGCGTAATGTTATTGACTAACCTATAGATTGAATTCTTGGTCCTTTCCAGCAGATCGTCAGTATCAAGGAGAAAAGAGTAGGAGATAATACTGAATCCTTTTTTTATGGGCCTAGCACCACGTTGGTCTTGAATCGCTTTAAGTTGTACTCGGTTGGAAACACAGTCCTGGACACATTATTCCAAAGGGATGACGTTCTCCATACAAAAGATTGCTTGAAAAGGCTTGTACGAGGAGTAACAAGCTGAACCTCATACGAATGTGAAGTATTAGCGCGACGTGTATTTCTAGCATGCATCGCTCTGGGGGCAATTCGAACACTTTCCATAAAAATATTTGTAGAATAGATCCAAGTCGCCAACCGTTCTTCGATGTTCCAATGAATCAAGGTTGTTGGACAGTTTCCGAGTCTCCATTCAGGCGAACAGCGCTCTTCTGAATAAAACAAAAAGCCATATTGATAGTCGTTAATAATATTAAATCCCTCCATATTTTGAAAGATGTTGATTGATAGGCTTTTCCATTACCTTTCACTAAAACCAATGCGACCGGTCGGTTGATGTTTGGCAGGGTCTTTTTGGCTTGTTTGAGCATCAGCTAAACTCTAGCGCATTTCCAGCAGGAAGGAAATATTCCTTTTCTGAAGGTTAAGTTGAAAAAATTCCAAAAATATTTGATTTTAATTCGTTTTGGCATGTTTCGAGTCCTATGGCAGGCTCCAAAAGCTTTTTTCATGTATAGCTTTATTAAAATACCTAACTTTACTAACCATATGAATGGATTAAGTTGTAGCCTAGTCGTAGGCCTGTAGGTATTTTTGAAACACCTCTCGAATGGTCACACTGTGCGTTGTCTCAAGACAATATTGGGCATCTTTGACTGCACATTGAGGATAGTGCATAATATTTTTTCATGGAAATCAACAGTAGATTGTGAAGCAAAGAGTTCAGCTAACAGCTATCGGGTTGTGTAAGGACTTGCATGAAAGTTTGGGTTTTGATAGTTTAGCTCGAATTTTTTTTTTGCCATCATCAATTTTTTTGCTCGAGCTTTGGTTTTGCACGGCTATATCCCGTAAATTATTGGGAATTTCTCAATGCAATCTTCAGACGAAATGTTCTTCACACTAAAATACATTGGTTGGTTGGACGTTTGTTTTCGATCCGACGACCCATCTGACTGCGCCAGGGAGGTTTCCGATGTTATTTTGGCCGGTATAGAGGCTTACATCCCTTTTTCGAAGAAATGCTCCTCCAACGGCAAGCCTTGGTTTGACCTAAAATGCAAAGAAGCTGTTGCTTCTAAACATCTTGCATATCGACAGTGACGTGAAGATCCTAACACCATAAATCGTAACATCTTTGTTCGTGTCAGGAACAGATGCAAAGAAATTATCGACGAAACCAAGGAGGTACACAATCAACGGATTAGAAACAGACTTCCCGCTTGTCCCGGCAATTCCAGGTCCTTTTGGTCAGTCGCTAAGGCAGTTAGTCAAAATTTCACCAAATCCACCATACCACCACGCACACGGCCAGATAATTCTATTGCAACGACACCTGTTGAGAAAGCGAACTTGTTGGCTGAACTCTTTGCTTCACATTCTACTGTCGATTTCCAAGGAAAAACACCACCTACTATTCCCATAGTGCAGTCAAGGATGCCCGATATTGTCTTCAGATAGCGTATCATAAAACGTATTTTGATGAAGCTAGACAGCAAAAAGGCTTCAGGCGCTGACGGAATACCTGCCATAGTTCTTAAGAACTGTGCGAGGGAACTAACACCAGTTTTCTGTAGACTTTTCAACCTATCCTACAGAAAGGGAATATTTCCTTCCTGCTGGAAATGTGCCACAGTTCAGCCGATACCTAAAAAAGGCAAGAAGACCTTGCCAAATAACTACCGACCAATCGCACTACTCTCAATAATATCGAAAGTCATGGAAAAGGCTATCAATCAGCATCTTATAAAATATCTTGAAGGATTCAACATTATTAGTGATCACCAATATGGCTTTCGTAAAAATAGATCAACAGGAGATCTTCTGACTTATGTAACACATGTTTGGAACAACGCAATTGAACACTTTGGAGAATCTCGAGCGGTTGCTCTTGACATATCCAAGGCATTTGACCGTGTTTGGCACGATGGGCTGTTGGCTAAGCTACGTTCTTATGGTATGCCTGAAAAGTTCTGTTTGTGGCTCTCATGTTTCCTCAGAGAGCGTTCTTTACGGGTGGCAGTCGACGGATTTCTTTCTAACACCTTCACTATCAACGCCGGTGTGCCCCAAGGTTCCATACTGTCTCCTACTCTCTTCCTCATTTATATTTAACGATCTGCTGGAAAAGACCGAGAATCCAATCTACAGCTTTGCAGAAGACAGTACGCTTATCTCTTCATTCACTTTGAACGCTCGGACATCGACTACTTAGACGAATATCCGCAGACAGCAGGAAGTCATTCAACTTAACAAAGACCTGGAAGAAATTCTATCTTGGGGTGACAGTAACCAAGTGGAATTTAACGCTACAAAAACCCAGGCGGCAGTTTTTTTCCAAAAAAGTTAACGTTGCAGAACCCGACATAGTTATGTCGGGGCACTCCATCCCTCTAACATCGTCACTCAATCTGTTAGGCATTAATTTGGGAGTAAATATGTCCTGGCATGAACATGTTGCAGGCATAGCAAGGAGAGCTTCTCAAAAGTTGGGAATATTGTTTCGAACCAGAAAGCTTTACACTCCACAACAACTGTTAATTCTTTACAAAGCTTAAATTCGACCAACTATGGAATACTGCTCTCATGTTTGGAACTCCGCTCCCAAACATACACTGCATTTGTTGGACTATATCCAGAGAAGAGCTATTCGTCTGATTGGACACCCGGAACTGACCGAACAAACCGTGTATATTTTAGCATAACTGTCTTCGACAAAAATGTCCTCTGCATAAACATGAGTAACTTTGCTGAACATTGCAATAACCTACAATCGATCCTTATAGGTCTTTTAGCTGTTGTAAGCAATTTCACACCAAAATTTCAGCTTTTTTTAGGTGTTACGTTCAAGAAACTGGTTTGTACTATTTGGTGGCGAAATTCCTTACAACGGCCAAAAGAACTATAAGGATCGATTGTAGGTTATTGCAATGTTCAGCAAAGTTACTCGTGTTGATGCAGAGAACATTTTTGTCGCAGACAGTTATGCTAAAATATGCACGGTTTGTGAGTTATGGTCGAAAATGTGAAAAAATTGCATTTTTTCGGGCTTACTGCACTAAAAACATCCCCAAAGAGTGAAAATCTGGCCTCGACATGTTCACAAAAATTGTGTATTTTGTCGTGAAGAACATTTCGTCTGAAGATTGCATTGAGAAATTCCCAATAATTTACGAGATATAGCGCATTTTCACAGACGCTAAACCCATATTGGGCTTATTAATTTTTCTTGCTACGTCTAGCACGCGCCCCGGCGAAATTGTAAGTATGATCCTTTTGGAATTCGCAAAATCGCTAAGAAGTGTATTATGGTTTGGCAGTGTTACATCAGATGGCGCTGAGGTTTCTTGGCTGCTAATATTTTGACATATGTTGCCATCGGATTAGCTTAAGCTAATCTTAATGAATATTAAGATTAGCTTAAGCTAATCTTAATAAATATTAAGTTTAATTTTAACCGTCGAGAATTTTGCAAATGCAAAATGACCAACAAATAAAGATCCCCCTTTCCTCCTACTATACTACTACTATAGTTTCTGAGCCTATACTCTTCATCAGGTAGGCTTTAGCCAACGGTATCATTTGCAAAATTCTCGACGTTTCTGTTGTAGTGACCAATCAAGTAACAAACCATATTCCGAAATTTTATTTCGGAATATCGATATGATTTAATTTTAAGTTTTCTATTCGTGAAATATCTTGAGTTCTCTCAATATGTTCATACAAACTCCTTACTTAGGCTAAGTTAGTTAGGTCCCTGCGATGTCAATACTATATCTTCAGATCCAAATTGTAAATCATGTTCTAACCAAATCATTGTATAATAGTTATAGCGAAGAAACTAGCTAGTAGTCAATAAAAGTAATCAGTGATTGTGTACAAACTTTGCCTACCGAGCCACGTTATGGCAAGTCCACATTTTTTGACTCGTTAAAATGATTTACCCACTTTTTCACAAACGATACTGACTTTTTAATATATTTCGCGGCCGCGGAATGTTTCATTTTAGGCCCATTTGGATGGGAACAAAGAAAGACTGCCTCGAACCGACGCAAACAAGTGACTCATATTGGACTTTACGTGATTTCGACGAAAGATTAGAATCGACTGAAACTACTAAAATGCGTTGTAGACAAAGATTCCCTCTACCGATTTTTGGTTGAATCGCTAGAATCGCATCTACCAAAAATGAATTATCGCCGACACATTCTTGCTTGACAGATAGTATAAGCTAAATCTGGGATGTCCTAGTTTAATGATTAATAGACTAATCGACGGTACGCTGGGCTTGGGCATTATTCTCAGACTTTCCGTACTTTTACTGTAAGGGTACTTACTGAGAGTTTATTTCTAACATATATTTTTTAGAAAAATATCAATGATTTTGAAAAATTATAGTTCTTAAAATTGAACCGCCTTCAGTTGGAAATAATTAAATAATATTATTGCCGCTGGAATCTCCACGGTTTTTTTCTTAAGATCAAGATAGTGAATTCGTTCTAATATTTTATTTTGTGCTTGGTAATCTCTTCTATCGGGGCTCTGATAGAAAGTACATACTTCACTCCTATCTCATCCTTTTCGTAAAACTATTCCATTATTAAATTGAACACTGCAAAGTCTAGAAAATCATTAAAATAAATCGAGAAATTATTCGCGGCTTTTGTAATTGAAATTCACGGCTCTTGAATTTAGACAGTGTCAAATTGAAATTAAATTCCGACAATTCGCCTACAATTACTCAAGACTTTTAATAAATATTTTCTTTTAGATACTAGGATATTAAATAGATGATTTAGGAGAAATAGTGGTGCAAATAAGCGCAGTACCTTAATTATATAAAAAAGAAGATTGCTAAGTGCCAAGGACTTAAATGGATAATAAGACACGGCGGATTAGTTGTTTTTTCATAATTATCGTTCTGTTCGTATTATATATTTTTGACACTATTGACAGTATAACCATCTAATTAATACAGTAAATAAATAACCGGTCAAGTGCAAGTTGGACTTGCGCAATTTATAAAAATTCTTTTAGAAGCTTGTTTTGCTTGTTGGATGTATGTAACTAATATTTGTTTTATTTCACTTTTATTCTAATTTGTACTGCGCTGATTCATTTAATTTCTTTAGTCATTTTTATTTCTTTCTTTCTTCTTCTTTTTTTTGTTGTTTTTGTCTATTTTTGTTGTACCTTAGTTTTAAGAGAAAATTTCATTCATATTCTTTCTTGTTTTCCCTGTAAATGGTTCTTACCGTTGGGAATAAAGCTATTTTATATATATATATATATATATATATATATATATATATATATATATATATATATATATATATGTATATATATGAGGATCATTTTTAAAGTAAATTCTGTCTTGATTAAAAAAAAACACCAACAAGGCCATTTTTTTAACAATTTTATTTTTTACGTGTGCGCCCGGACCTTAATCTACATGTCAAAATAATTGCCACCTGTATTAAAGTACTTGTAGTATAGAAAGACTTTTGTAATCCATCCTTATGGAAATTTGCCTCTTAGTTTGCTAATCACTGCAGCAAGGCCGTTTGGCGTCGTCGCGGTGTCGTAGCGCTGGTGCAGGAGCAAATGATAGTCAGTGGGTGCTAGGTCAGAGCTATACCAGATCGTCCTTAATGACGGACACTCTTGTACGCTTGTACGGCCATCTTTAAATCCGATCGCTCATAGCGTTTTCACCATACAGTTCACTAATCTGCCGATGAATTTCAGCCGCTTTCGCGTCTCTTGCATTTCACAAACGAATTACAGCGCGTATTCCACAATGCCCGGGATTTTTAATGTTCTGAGTCATTTTTAAACACGCATTAACAAACGTAAAACCTGACGAAGGCTTACGTAACGGCATCTGTGGCTAGCCAATCGACGCAGGTGCTTAGCGTGCATGCGCGGAACGGCGGCCGCAACGTTGCAGCGGCCTTATTTCAAAATGACACTTACTTAAAAAACGCACCTCGTATGTATATATATATATATATATATATATATATATATATATATATATATATATATATATATATATATATATATACTAGCTGTGCCCGCGGCTCCGCTCGCGCAGACTACAGAATTATTATTTAGGTACGCTGGCCGAAAACTTTTTTCTTTTCACTTTTATCATCACTGCTTATTTCTTATGTTACCTAACGTGATTCTCGAGTAATAAGCGCATTAATGGACAAACGGACAGGGATACGTTGCGTTTTATTATATATAAATATGGACTAGACCCATCGTATAACACACTGTTTGTGTTCGAGATAGAAAACATTAATTTATTTGTCTCTATTTACTACGTTTCACTACTCTTAACAAAAAGTTGTTGGAAAATAAGGAAGTATGTACTCAGAAAAATGACAGAAAATAATGGAGAAAACTCCTCTGCCGCTTGTAAGCCCTTAACCTGAGTACCAGATTTCCACAAACAATGAAAAAATATAATGATCTTCACACTGGATAAGGAGCTTATCTCCAAATCATTGTATGTACAGTAAAGACCTTTGTGTGCTTTACACATGGCATAGAAAGTGAGAACAAGGAGAACGAGAAAAATAAAAACGAAAAACCGAGAAAGCACACCTACGAGTGGGATATTATTAGAAAATGTGTACCCTTTTTATATTTTAATGGTATATATGTGTCTATATATATATATATATATATATATATATATATATATATATATATATATATATATATATATATATATATATATATATATATATATATATATATATATTTAAATATATATATATATATATATATATATATATATATATATATATATATATATATATATATATATAAATATATATATATATATATATATATATATATATATAAATATAAATATATATATATATATATATATATATATATATATATATATATATAAAGGGAGTTTTTTATAGAGGTATAAAACTTTAAGTTGGCAACACTTTTTTAACTGGCGGCCATTTTTTCAGCTGTCAAGTGATTTATGTTTAGTTTGGTTTGGCATTTCAACATGAATAGACTGACGCCTGAACAACGCTTCCAAATTGTGCAAATTTATTTTGAAAATCATGGTTCTGTTCAAAATACGTATCGCGCACTACGTCCATTTTACGGTCAACATAATCGTCCATCAGAGCAATTAATTCGATTAACTATGGAACGTTTTCACACCACGTTTCCTCTAAATGATAATACGCATCCACAGAGACGTCGTACAATGCGTACAGAAGAAGTTATTGCTGCTGTAGAGCGTAGCGTAGAGGAAGACCCGAATCAGTCTATCCGCCATCGTGCACAGGAATTGGATATGTGTCCATCCACTTTATGGAAGATTTTGAGGAAAGATCTTGGTTTGCGTGCTTACAAAATCCAACTCGTGCAACAATTGAAGCCACACGATCACCTAGCAAGGCGTAGATTCGGTGAATGGGCCCAAAACAAGATTGCCGTTGATCCCGATTTTCATAAGCGAATTTTGTTTAGCGATGAAGCTTACTTTTGTTTGAATGGATACGTCAATAAACAAAAATGCCGTATTTGGAGTGATGATAATCTTCAAGTTCAAGTGCTTCAATCTGCAAGAGATACCGTTACATCCAGAAAAACTGACTGTTTGGTGTGCTTTATGGGCTGGTGGAATCATTGGTCCTTACTTCTTTAAAAACGATGCTGGTCAGAACGTTACAGTCAATGGTGACCGCTATAGAGCCATGATTACTGACTTTTTCGTTCATCAATTGAACAACCATGATGTGCAGGAGCTGTGGTTTCAACAAGACGGCGCAACATGTCACACAGCTCGTGCCACAATTGATTTATTGAAGGAAACGTTTGGTAACAGCATAGTTTCACGTTTCGGACCCGTGAATTGGCCTCCAAGATCGTGCGATTTAACGCCGCTAGACTATTTTCTGTGGGGATATGTGAAGTCGCTAGTCTACGCCGAGAGGCCCGAAACGATTGACCACTTGGAGGACAACATTCGCCGCGTTATTGCCGATATACGGCCATAAATGTTGGAAAAAGTCATCCAAAAAATGGACCTCCAGATTAGACTACGTCCGAGCCAGCCGTGGCGGTCATATGCCAGAAGTCATATTTAAATTATAATGCCAGAAGATTATCTTTCGAATAAAGTAAATTTCATGTCAATTTAAAAAATTCATCTTTGTTTTATTCCATTTCAAAGTTCTATACCTCTATAAAAAACACCCTTTATATATATACATATATATATATATATATATATATATATATATATATATATATATATATATATATATATATATATATATATATATATATATATATATATATATATATATATATATATATATATATATATATATATATATATATTACTGGGTGTGTCAATTAATTTTGAGGGATTTTTCGGTAATATTGCTTTATTGTAAAAAAAGGTTATAAATTGACGTACTTTCTCCCATCTTTGTGGCAGCATATGAATACCACGTTGAAAGAACGACCCATCTTTTGAGGCTAACCACAAATCGACCAATTTTTTGGTATCCTTATTAGAATGGAAGCGCTGTTCAGACAGGCCGTGCGTCATCGATCATAACAAGTGATAATCAGAAGGAGCAGTGTCTGGTGAGTACGGTGAGGGAGGTAGGACATCCCAGCCAAGCGCTTCTAGCGTTTCCTTGACGGGTTTTGCAGCACGTGGCCGAGCATTGTCATGTTGAAAAATCACTTTGTCTTGTCTTTTGGCATATTGTGGTCGTTTTTTCTTCAGCGCTCGGCTCAGTTGCATCAACTGTTGTCAGTAACCTTCCCCAGAAATACAGTTTGTCAAGTAAGAACGTGACCGCTCGTATTCTTGAAATAATGTGTCTCGAGAACATTTTTTGCCATCAATATACTCGTATTCCTTGGTGTACTAATAACAGCGCAATTATCTTAGTAAGTTGTCCAATCTCCTACTGTATCAATAATAGCCTGGCATCTTCGAGGCATGATGGCGACGATATTTTCGGCATACTCTACAAATTTTTGGAACCTCTCTAAGTCAAAGTCCTCAGAGTCTTTCCTCTGAGCTTTTTCTTTACACGGATTCAAACGTTTTCAATCTTATCGTGGACCCAAGCTAGCCGCTTCGCAACGTAATTTTCGCCCTGCAAAGGTTTCTCTAACATTTGACATCATGAGCACGAAGGTGTTGTCGAATGGTCTCATGGAACACATTCAAACCCGATTTTCTTAATTTTGCCGCTCCTTAACGCAGTTCTGTGAAGACAAAGACTTCGGAATAGATAATTTATCTCATGCACAAATGTATCCAAACAGAAGTCAACGCGTTCTGCCCATAGACAGGGACAAAGCTATCAATGTCCCTGGACAGCATTTATTTTTCCCGCGGAAATCAGAGCCATCTTCATATGTGGCTGGAAGATGGCGAAAAGAAACATACCGCGGAAGACCGTGTACAGTAGGTTCGTAAGAGACTAGAACAACGCATCAGGGGTGAGATAGTGCCAGAGTCTCATTGGGGAACCTAACCCTGAGTATAAGTCTCAGGACCTAACTTGCATAGAGTTTAAAAATGCTTCAGATTGCAGAGGGACCTTGAAAAAGGAAGAAACAGCTGGAGTGACTTTGCCTACCGAGCCACGTTTAGTCGTCGACATTTTTCGTCTATTTAAAATGATTTACCCACTTCTTCCCAAACGACACGGACCTTTTTTTTAGATCCCTTTTGAATGGAAATAATGAAAGATTGCCTCGAACCGACGCGCAGAAATGTGACTGATTTTGGATTTTATGCTATTTCGACAGTTCACAATTGACTGATACTTTTACTAAAATGCGTTGTAGACAAAGGTTTCCTCTACCTATTTTTTATGGAATCGCTAGAATCGCATCTAACAAAAATAAATTAGCACGGACACGTTCTGACTTGTGGCGGCCCGGGGCTCCGTAGCGTAGTACCTTGCTTACGGTGCAGAAGGTCGAGGGTTCAATCCCGCAGGTCGGTATACTTATTTATTAAGTAATTTAATATGGCCTGGCCACGTACATAAGTAGTAGTTATTCGCAGAAATGCGATAACGTCCGTGGCAGCAGGTGCTGTGAAATACAAAAATGTATTTTTCGGCACTTGGACAACATTGACGGGTAATACGACTTTCTCGCCGATACCCCTAGGATATGAAAAAGGGTAAAATCCCTACTCAGGCGGGGAGATGAACGATAAAAAAAAAACTTGACAGACAGTAGTAGTTACGTTGGGTTGGAGCAGCTCATAATACACTACACCCAGCTGATCCCACTAGATACACAGCATAAACTTGGAGCCATGAATATTCGGCTTTGGCGAGGATATTGATAGTTCACCAGGCTTCGCTCATGATTTTTAGCGCTTTGAATTATCGTAGCGTATCCATTTTTCATCACCAGTTACGATATGATGCAAAAAAACCTTTCCGATTGTGCCGTTGAAGCGTTGTTCACAGGTGAAAAATCACCTTATAACGCCTCTCGGTTTCAATTCGTACGGCAACCCATTTCCTTGCATTTGAATCATTCTTAGTGCATGTAAACGCTTGGAGATAGTTGTGCGATCAACTTCTAATGGCTCTGCAAGTTCTTTTTCCATTTGGCACGGGTCTTCATCGAGTAATGCCTCCAGTTCTTCATCTTTACACTTTTTCGGCTGGTCTGGACTTTCTTTGTCTTCTTTGTCGAAATCACCACTTTTAAAGCGTCGAAACCAGTACTCACATGTTTTTATCTAGGAATATAATCATTATAGGTTTCCGACAGCAATCGATGACTTTCAGCAGCTCTTTCCTTCGAATTAAACAAGAAGAGTTTTTACAACCTCGTCAGTCGTAGAGGTTTTCGAGCGTCCTGAGGGTTTATCATCTTGAATGGATGTATGACCAAGTTTAAACTGAGCAGTACACTTTTTAATCATGGAAAACAAGGAGAAGCAATCTTTAATGTGAAAATTAACTCGTTGCGAATGTCCGTAGGAGTTAAATCTTTTTAAACGATTGATTTGATAATCGTACCTCAGTTTTATCTATTTTTTAAAAAATGTTAAAACTTGTTTGTCTACACGTTCGCTTCAAAAAGACAACTAAACACATGTGTCTGAAATTACATCGCACACCAGATCTGTGTCAGGCCGAGAATTTTTGGAACGACCGTCGTATGTATTTATATATATATATATATATATATATATATATATATATATATATATATATATATAAATATATATATATATATATATATATATATATATATATATATATATATATATATATATATATATATATATATATATATATACACACATACATACATATATGTATGAAGGGGATTTGTTATTTCATAATAGTGAAGAAAGGATCTGTCTTACGTAGACTCTTAATTCATTACGTTCAAATAGGAAATAATGTAAGCGTTTTGGTCTTGCATCACGAGTAAGGGCGTCCAAAGTTGCAGATTTCAGTCACCAAACTAGGACATGCATGCTCGTCAGTCAGCCTATGTGAACTGTAATGGTCCTTTTACACGGTCATATCAGTTCTCAGTTCCGTCTCAGTTTCAGTTTTCGTTTCATTTCAGTTCGGAAGGAGGTTTGTTTTTACACCGTCCGTTCAGTTCTCAGTCCGAGTTATCTTTCAAAGTGTTATGTGTGTTTCGCGTTCAAACATGTGTTTTCATACTGTCCGAAATCCAGTAAAATAGCTCATGTATGAAGACTGTCTCACTGCAGTAGCCTTAGCTGTGGCGTTGAAGAAACGGTGGAAGAAAAGAACCCCATACCGTCAGGTGTCAATATCCATTTCAGTTCTGTTTTCGGTTTTTCCTTTTTACACATAGGAAAAACGGACAGTTCGACTGAAACTGAACTGAGGACTAATATGACCGTGTAAAAGGACCATAAAACAGTTACTGTTCTTTATTTAGTGCGGTATTAATATAATATTCGCTTAGAATAACAGAGGTATTAAATTTTATTTTGCTCATGAATTAAAAGCTTTCGTGGTTTCACACCGGATGGCGCTAAGGTTTGTTGGCTACTGGCATTTTTGAGCGTATGCTCTTTAATTCTCTGTTAATGCGTGTTCGCGATTTACCTCTTCAACTAGACTGGCTGACGAGTTTTGATATGGAGCGAAACATACATGCTTTAGTTTGATGATTCATAGATGGCACGCCTTAACATTGAACGTTCGTATTTTTGATACAAGAGCTTAACGGTATTGGTCCATTTAGCCGATATGTAACTTTTCTTTTCTTTATATTTTCCACGGAGATAATTATCTGCTCTATATAGGAAGTAATAGTCAAATATTAATAGCTTCTACTTATATATCCAAAATAAAATGAAGGTACGGCAAGGGTTTAAAAATGGAAAATAAAACCATATGCAATATTATAACGCATAACAATTTAAAAATCGATGACTGGGTGAATAGAGATTTTTGATAAAAAAACAACCCTTTCAGTCAAACTTTATATCGTGACCGATGGGGTGGGAGATTTTTCACAAAAAAATTCTTATCTTCGTTGAAACTTGAAAACTTAAATTCAATTTTAAAATCGACAACCGGTGGGAGGAGGTAATTTTTTTACAAAAAATAACCCTTTTATATAGTGAAACTTTAAAACCTTTCCCCAATAATAATAATCGACAGGTTGCTATTGTGGCTTTTGTGGATATGCCAGTTGATGCCAGTGAAATAGTTGGTCATCGGACTTAAACCACAAACATGCTACAGGTCCTGGTCTTTGAACCCTTTTGGTTTTCTAACTTCAAATGTAGATCTGACGTTATCTTATGGGTTTATCTGACTAATATTATTCAGAAGTGAAACTAGGGTTAACAAGAAGATTTTCTTTGGTCTGCTTGTTTGACTATAAGCCTTCTCACCCTCACTGCTACTACTATTGCTACTGATGAGGACCAAAAAGTCCGAAACACGTCTATAACACTACCATTATTTCTGACAGCATTCCCGATTATTATACCAGGTGTACAAGTATGAAATGCGGATTTCAGACAACAGATGGTGCACCAATGCAGTTTGTGCTATAAAGATTTGACACTGCGTCATTTTGTTGTGTCATCAATAAGTGTCAGACGCGCACAAGTGATAAATTGGAAAAGTGTGTGCATAGTGTTGTGTTGAATAGGTCGAAATTTATACCGAACAAAGAGCATTCGCGGACAGCATTAATTTTTTGTTTCCATTTGAAGAAAACTGCTGTTGAATCACACCGATTACTTCGAGAAGCTTATGGTGAACATGCTCCATCGTAAGATACGTGTGAACGATGGTTTCGGCGTTTCAAAAGTGGTACTTCGATGTTGCAGACAAGGAACGTGGAAAACCGCCAAAAAAATACGAAGATGTCGAATTGTAAGCATTGTTGGACGAAGATGATTCGCAAACACAAAAACAACTCGCCGAGCAATTGGGCGTTAGTCAACAAGCTGTTTAAAATCGGCTACGAGAAATGGGAAAGATTCAGAAGACCGGTAGATGGGTACCAGATGAGTTGAACAACAGGCAAATGGAAAAAAGCGCAAAAACACGTGTGACATTTTGCTCGTTCGGTACCAAAGGAAGTCGTTTTTTGCATCGTATAGTTACGGGGGATGAAAAGTGGATTTATTTTGAGAATCCCAAGCGTAAAAAAATCATGGGTAGACCCAGGCGCACCATCCACAGCGACCGCAAGACCGAATCGCTTTGGCAGAAAGACGATGCTCTGTGTTTGGTGGGACCAGAGGGGCGTGGTCTATTATGAGCTGTTAAAACCTGGGGAAACTGTTAATACTAAACGTTACCAACAACAATTGACCGATTTGAACCGTTCGCTGCTTGAAAAAAGGCCAGAATACCGAAAGAGGCAACACAAAGTCATTTTTCTTCATGACAATACTCCATCACATACGTCAAAACCAGTTCGCGACACGTTGGAAGCACTCAGCTGGGAAGTTCTACCCCATGCGGCTTACTCACCAGACTTGGGTCCTTCCGACTACCACTTGTTTGCATCGATGGGTCACACACTTGCTGAGCAGCGCTTTGGTTAGTACGAAGATGTGAAAAAATGGCTCGATGAATGGTTCGTAGCAAAAGGGGAAGATTTTTACTGGCGTGGTATTCACAAATTGCCCGAAAGATGGGAAAAATGTATAACAACCGATGGAGCATACTTTGAATAAAGCACTTTTTATCATTCTTTTCGAATTTAACATGTTTTTTTTTAGAAACACTTGTACACCTTATATATATATATATATATATATATATATATATATATATATATATATATATATATATATATATATATATATATATATATGTACATATCACTTAAAGTTCATTTAATTTAATAAAATAATATTTCCAAGGATATATTTTGCCAACAAATACTATAAAAAAAAACTGTATGCAAGTTTTCAAAATATTTAGTGATATTCTCGTCTTTGTACAATGAACCTATTTCTAGAGCTAATTTTTTATCTTCCCTGATAATTTGCCAAAATTTAAAACGTAATTTAATATTTGTCATAACAAGTATCCAGTGTGATTACCACTTATTATATAAATAAAATTCATATTTCGAATGTTGAAAAAGCTGCAAATGTATTTACCTGAAACTTTAGATGATTTAAATAACCGGTTTTTCCATATCTGAATAAAAGTTCAAGTGCATCACCACACATAACAACACTTAAAATACAACACTGAAAATAAACACAACGTTACGGTATTTTCCAAACCCAGGCGCAATGCCTGAAGGTGCGGTATGGAACAAATCCAGATCACGAACGGCAGGCAGCGAGTTTCCACATTCAGTTAAATACTAATGGCGGATGGGAGCTAGCAGCGTAGATAGCAGCCGCTGCAAAGTGGAGATTCAACGAAACTCTAGCAGCGGAAGAAGTGATGCACTTACCCCCGGAAAGTAAACTTTACAGCTAGCAGACGTCACAGGGAGGGACGAGGAGACGACAACGCGCGCCTTCACGCAACTCCCCACTGATTAATTACAGCTAGAGCGAGCAGCCCTGTACGCGCAAACCTCAATTACATCATTCCTGTAATTCCTTTAGAGATCCGTCTTGTTTCTTATTATTTATTGTAAGGGGTGCCGCAGTAATTTCAATATATCACTAATTAACTTTACGCGATAAACCGAAAATTTTGCGGTATTTACCGCAGTTCGGCTTGGTTGGCATTTGTCAGCGTCAAAATTTGAATTATATTTATCTTATAAATTACATTTTTAACTACAAAAGCATGTTTTTTCGGTTATCGACATGATCAGCCACTAGGTGTGCCCAATAAGCACCGATGAAAGTTTTATTTCGAATAAAAATAACTGGTCAAGTGCAAGCCGGACTTGCGCAATTAGTGTTCTGTACCGTGATTGCTGAAATATTAAATTCGCACATTCATCTTCAATATCAAAAATACCAAGAATATATAAAAAGCCAGACATCTTTGCAGTAAAAGTTTAAAACAATAATTTACTACCTGAATATTTTTTTAATTATAAACAAATAAAATAAAATTATTTTGTCTCGGTATCTATTCGTTGGTCACCAGTCATCATGGAAATTTATTTTGCCTGTGATTGGCCAAATATTTAAAGCAGTAATATACTGAAAAGTATATGAGTATATTATTGATTGCACCGAATACGTATTGATGTTTCATTGTTCTTAGTCCCGGTTAAATTCACGACTTTCCACAAAAAAAATCTTGATAATATCAAGTCAAATAGTTTTTTTTTTTATACCATTATTATTATTATAATATTATAATTATCAAAGTTAATGCACTCGTGATAATTTTCACTCAATCTCCCCTTTATAATAAGTAAAAACTTATAATCACATATAATCCGCAAATTTTATTTGCTTCATACAACATAATAAACAAATTATTGAGGTAGGTTTTGAAAGTCATTCACATTGTTCGGCTTTCTTTTAAAGGCTATAAAGAATCTTTTGCCGAACGCCGAAAATAAATTCTTCTTTTGTTACGGCGGCAGATGCCGACCTCTAAGGGCTTTTTTTTTTGGGCGTCTGCTGATTGCTCATGGCTTTTTTAATTTAAGTTGGAGAGAGTTGGGTATCTCCACCATATTATCAAGTCAAATAGTTTCTTTTTATACCATTATTATTATTATAATATTATAATTATCAAAGCTAATGCACTCGTGATAATTTTTCACTTAATCTCCCCTTTACGGGGAATATTCCAGGACTTTTTCAAAATTTTTTCATCAGTACTTTTCGAGATAGAGGGGGGGGGGGGCAAAGATTTTTGACTATTTATTAAAATGATACAAAGAAAGATATGCGTAAGTATTACATTACATATATTTTTGAACTCGTATTTTCACAAGCTTACATTTGACACCCCACTTGACCGACTTCACCACCCAAAACTAACTCCTCAAGTGAAAATGTAACTTTCAAAACTACACGACTCTGATCGGGCCATTAATTCCTATATTTGTGCCAAATCACAACTTTCTATGTCAAATAGTTTCGGAGAAAATCGGGTATGACATACAGATAGATAACGAAGTCCCGCAAATGTTGCGTACGGAAGTTACCTATCTAACTATAAAGCAAAAACCCACAGAGTTACTTGCCCTAATACACCAAGTCCATCGTTTCTCGAATTGTTTCATTCCAGTCAAAAAAAATCCTTTATTTGCCTCTTAAACAATGACGCTGCAACGGATTTTAACTCATCCTCTGAGGAATATCTTCGGCCCCTGAGGTTTTTCTTCAGATGATTGCATAAAAGGAAGTTATAGGGCACTAAATCAGTGTTATATGATGGGTGTTGTAATAGCTTAAACTGTGGGAGTAACAGTAATTGCGTTAAAAATGAACAGTCAAAATGAGACCATTCGAAAATGTAATAATTAATTTAGAAATAAGTGTTTGTAAGGAATATAGTAGATGAACCACTTCTCTGTTTTTTATTGATTTCATTTGATTATTTAACAGTTCAAATCACTTGTTGCCATATTAGTTAAAAAAGTTAAAAGATAATATTTTCCTTTAGCAGCTGATTAATATTAATTGGCACTGGTGATAGTTGTTAAGCATTAAATCGGGAAAGGTTTCGCGACACAAAGTTTCATTAATTACATAACTAAGTTACAACATATGTTATTGATCCTTGAAATCCTAAAGTTGTGTTACTTAAATACAACTAAAAAGGTATGATCACCATATTGTCAAAAATTTAAATACTTCTTGTATCTTAGTAACATTTATTTATTGGCACAGAAAATACAGCTACAGGAAGACAAACAGGTGGAACAAAACGTCGCCACAAAACGAAGCCGGGTGGCTACAGTTGAATCGTTAGGATGTGCGAATGTGCCTCGTTGATTTTCTCAGAGATGTAGCCCAAGTAGAAGTATTATGTGTACCAAGAGAAAAAAAATATTAGCGGAATTTCTAAGAAACTCGACGGGGCGCATTTTAACGTTCCGGCGGTAGCCAGCCGGTTTCGTTTTGCTGCGACGTTTCGTTCCACGTGTTTGTCTTTCTGTAGCGATAGCTATATTTTCTATTTTACTGGTGTCTCAGCAGTAACATGCCAAGTAAAACTTTGGCAACAGTTCTGCAAACTGAATATATATATATATATATATATATATATATATATATATATATATATATATATATATATATATATATACATATATATATATATATATATATATATATATATATATATATATATATACATATATATATATATATATATATATATATATATATATATATATATATATATATGTATATATATATATGGAATTCACTACATACATATATTGGAACTGGCGGGTCCTTGCAGAAAATTCACCTTAAATAGTGAATATCAATAATAAAGGAAAAATCGACCCTAAAGAAATGATGACATGAATATTTTTTCACGCCGCCATACTGAAATAATGATAAAAAAAAAGTATAATAAAAACTATTACCTTATAAAATAATTACTTCCTGACACCAAATATTAATTACACAAGTTTGCTATTTCAATATTATTTTATAATAAGTAAAAACTTATAATCATATATAATCCGCTAAAATTTTATTTGCTTCATACAACATAATAAAGAAATTATTGAGGTATGTTTTGAAAGTCATTCACATTGTTCGGCTTTCTTTTAAAGGCTACAAAGAATCTTTTGCCGAACGCCGAAAATAAATTCTTTTTTTGTTACGGCGGCAGATGCTGACCTCTAAGAGCTTTTTTTTTGGGCGTCTGCTGATTGCTCATGGCTTTTTAATTTAAGTTGGAGAGAGTTGGGTAAATCGTATTATTCTTGTATTGGAATTTTATTTTTGATTCCTTCTTTTTTTTTGAAGTCTATACCTTTTTTAGTTGTATTTTTCCTCGGTTTGGATGGTGATTCTTCCAACATGTTTTTGTAAGGGCTTGATGTAATTTCCACAGTTTTTGTACAGTATTTTTTGTAGTATTGGGCATAAAGATTACAACAAACAAATGTTCGGGAAAGACGTTTTTGTCCATGTCTATGTCCAATGATAGCAACTCTTTGCTAAGCTTCTGCAAATAAACTTGTAACTTGATATTGCGTTACTTGACGACCTGAATTTGTCCTCAACAATTTTTTTTGTTTGAATATAATAACTGCTAATAGGTTTAAAAAAAGAAACGTCGGGTGGCTGAAGCCGGTGAGCAGTAAGGCATGGCAGTTGTAACATTATTATTCCATCAACCTTTGCTATATTCAACGCTTCCAGGTTCTTCGTATGAGTTGTATTTTCATCAAGCAAAAGTAACATTTTGTTTTCGGAGATTGGCTTTACGACACTTATAAACTGTTTCATCTACTTTACAAATAAGTTTGAGTTAATATAGTCAGTGTCTGGAACACTCTCAGAGGCAGAATCTTGTCCCACCTCAGTTTTTTTCAGTTTCGCGTAATGAAACATCCTTGTTATTATGTTTGTATTGTATTTGTATCACTATTTAACAAAAAAAAAATACCTGATATATTAGTTACAAACATCCCAAGTTTCGTCACTCCAAAAACACAAAAAAAATCCACCATATTGTTCTGAGTGACCGCAAAGTGAAAGTGGGAGAAGATAAATAGCTGGCATCGTGAAGATATCAACAGAACGAGTGAGGCATATTTTGCATGAATATTTGCATACAAAAAAGTAATGTGCCCAATGACTCTCATGACTGATCAAAAACCACAACGTGTCGTAGATTTAGAAAGCTGTTTGGCACTATATTGGCGTATTCTAAAGAAGATATTGCATTGATTCGTAAAAATGGATGAAACACGGATCCACCACTACACGCCTGAGTCTGCAGAGTGGCTGGACCTCCATGAAAGCCGACCGAAGCGTCCGAAAATACAAACATCAGTTGGAAAGATTTTGGCACGTATTTTTTGAGATGCGTATGGAATAATACTGATCAGTATTAGTGAAGTGGCGAATGATCACCGGAGACTACTACGTTATTTGAATGGTGAAATCAAGAAAAAAGGTCGTATTTAACAAAGAAAAAAAGTGTTGTTTCACTAAAAAAATAGACACAACCCTATAAAATCGATGGTAAAATAAAGACCAATTGGGCTATGAATTACCGCCGTATT
This sequence comes from Pachyrhynchus sulphureomaculatus, assembly GCA_019049505.1. Classification (NCBI taxonomy): domain Eukaryota; kingdom Metazoa; phylum Arthropoda; class Insecta; order Coleoptera; family Curculionidae; genus Pachyrhynchus; species Pachyrhynchus sulphureomaculatus. The sequence goes on along the minus strand of CM032450.1, from coordinate 43,870,893 downwards.
CACCAGACCTGCCCCCAGCGATTATAACCTTTTTCCAAATTTGAGGAGTGAACTCTAGGGAAAGAGAATTTGACTCAAATGAAGAAGCCTAACGGTAAACTGAAGTTTATTTAAGAGAGCTCGGAAAGATAATTTGCAGGAAACTATGTTAAAGATTAAATCAATTTTTGGGAAAAAAATTGTTTTTTCTTCAAAAGTCTATGGAGTTTTCACCTCATGTAGTAATATCAATAATGTCATTGTAATTTACTCTTACATAGGCATATCTACAAAATTTTAATTACTAGCTGTTAATTATTAACCTAATAAACGGTACTTACTATTTTAAAACATTATGTTAAGTGACGAATTTACTAAATGAGTGTATAAAGGTAGGCAAATCTCTTGTTAAAATATAAGGTAATATGCGGTTTAGCAATAAAGAAATGAAGGTCATAAAATTAAAGTTTCTTTATAAAATTTTAGCTTGCCCTTTGGATGGACAATAATGGAGGAACAATTGAGCAGACAAAAAAAAAATCAAATGCTAAAGCTACTACTTTAATGAAAAATAATTTTATTACAGCCGCCATAAAAAGGAATAGGCGACTAACAACTGCACCGGAAAAACTCAAGGAAAACGCGGAGAAGTAGCTTTCCGTTTCTGCGGTAAAAAGAGTTTATTAACTGCAGTATTTAAAGAAAGTATACTAGTGAAGGAACTCATATTAAAAGTTATCCACAATACACGTTCCTGTTATTTAATCTAGCTTGGACGCGTTTAGTTGTTTAAAGCTAGCTCCTTTGGTGTTGCAAAAATTTAGTTTATACCGTAGTCTCAGAAACTTCTTTCGCTTTAAATTCTATCAGTTTTCAGGTGATATTTGGGAGTGTGATGACTTTGTTGTATTTATACTAAAATAATCACCGATCCAAAATATTCTTTTTACTCTCTGTGGTCTGTTTTCTCCACGGTCCTATATATATATATATATATATATATATATATATATATATATATATATATATATATATATATATATATATATATATATATGTATATATATATATATACATATATATATATATATATATATATATATATATATATATATATATATATATACAGTCCCTGGCTAAATTATTAGACGCACTGCAAGATTTCATGTAAAATATTAATTACCGAGTGATATTGTACCGTTTTATTATTTTAAATTGATTTGTTTTTTATTTTGAATAATCTTTTCTAGGAGCTGGGTTTTGTTGGTAATCACATCTTTAGCCACTTCTCTTTTCATCAGCTCCCACGGGGTTCATATCAGGGCTATTACCCGGCCAATCCAACAGAGGGATATTTTTTTTCTGCCAAAAAAGCTTTAACAGACCGAGCAGTGTGGCAGGGAGCTCCATCTTGCATGAAAGTGAATGGTTCCCCATTTGGAAACCATTCTCTGAGCTGCGGAATCAACCGATTTTGTAATACTTCTTTGTACTGATCTTGCCTCATTATTCCTTTAACGACGTACAGACGTCCAGTGCCCTTGCCGCTGATGATTGACCAAATCATCACTTTGGTGGGATGTTTAACCGTCGGGACGACACAATCAGGATGAAACTTTTCTCTATGACGACGACGCACATACTGAGCTTTATTCTGCAAAATTTCGAATGTGCTTTCGTCACTGAAGCAGACCTGTCAAAAATAGGAAAAATATATAAACTTCCATGTTTATTTGCTTTATTTAACTGAAAATGATAATAATGTATCAATTATTGATTAAATTGCTGTATCTTACCGATCTCCAGAAGTCCACATCTTTGTCTTGCCATTGTTTGGCCCACTTCAGGCGCTTTGCTTTCATTGCAGCTGTTAACTTGGGCTTCCTGGCGGGGCGACAGGCCTTAAAATCTAATTCTTTCAATTTTCTTCGAACAGTGCGCTCAGAAGCATTTACGCTAGCATCCTGGAGTTGTGATTTTATTACCTTTGTGGTAGCAAATCTGTTTTCTACACAAATTTTCTTCAAACATCTCTCTGACCGTGGAGTGAAAATTGGTTTTCTACCGCATCTTTTCTTTCTTTTCGGGCTTAATTCCTTCCCTGACTCAATTTTCTTTTTTATGCGTCGTACACTAGCTTCAGAAACCTCCAATCTTCGTGATATTTCTCGGTTTGTAAATGTTTTCGCAATCACAAGGGCCTTCACTTCAGCTTTTTTACGTGGTGAAAGATCGCCTTTTCTACCCATAATGAAAATAGTCCAATTACTTTTTTAAATAAGATTCGAATTAAAATTATTCTTAAGACCTAATAACAAAATCGTTGAAATTATGTAATAATGAAAAAAATAAACTGGGACACTAGTAGCAAAATTAATGGTGTAACTGGGACACTAGTAGCGTGTGTTGCCTCCTCTACTTCGGATGGCAGCGTTTATGTGCCTAGGCATGCTTCTAATTAAATTTTGGATAAAATCTTGAGGAATTTGCTCCCATTCTGTGATAACTGCATTTTCAAGTTCCCTCAGGTTTCTAGGTGCAGGTATATGACGTTTCATATTTTTCTTAAGGTGATCCCATACATGTTCTATTGGATTCAGATCCGGGCTTTTTGGTGGCCATTGCATAATCGGTATATCGACTTGATTAAGATAATCGAGTATCTCCCTAGCCACGTAAGGTCGAGCGTTGTCTTGCATAAACAGGAAATTGGGCCCCACAAAATGACCGAAAGGCATCACATGTTCTATTACAATATTCTCAAGATAGTAGTCAGCATTCATGGATCTCGTACGGACAGGAACTAACTCTGTGCGAGCATCAAAGCAGATGCCCCCCAGAACATAACAGAGCCACCGCCGAATGGAATCCTTGCAGAGATATTGCAAGGAGCAAACCTCTCTCCTGGTCTTTGCCATATTCGCTCACGTCCATCTGGATGTTTTAGACTAACCCTAGTTTCATCTGTGAAGAAAACTTGTTTCCAATCATCCACAGACCAGTTTTCGTGATTTCGAGCAAAACGTAACTTGGCAACTCTGTTCTCTCTAGTAAGCAAGGGCGCAGTGGCTAGTCTCCTACTGTTTAATCCAGCTTCATTTAACCGTCTTCTAACTGTTTTAGAAGAAATTGTGACATTGCGAACAGCTTCGAGTTCGTTTCTTATTATAGAACTAGTGACAGTCCTGTTTCTTAAAGCATATTGTCTTATAAAACGTTCATCTAGGTCCCTAGTGCATCGTTTTCGCCCTTGCCCTAGCCTTCTAGAATAATAGTTCCTACTTCATTCAAGCGTCTTACCATACGACTTATTGTGGAACGATGTTTGCCTAACAAATTGGCAACATAACTCTGACAATATCCCTCGTTCAATAAAACTGAGGCTCGCACTACCTCGTGTTCAGTTAAATTCCTTGTTCGATTCATTTATCTAATTCTTCGGGGTCAAAAATAAAACAGTCTACCACAAAAACGTATTACTTTGAAAAAGGGAACAATTTACAAGCTTACTTTTAAAGAAAATCTATCGCATTATTACAGAAAATTGTTTGTCTTCTAAAAAATTCTTTAAAACTGTAAATCTAAACGAATTGTTTTGATTTTTGTCATGAACAACGAAATATATATATATATATATATATATATATAAATATATATATATATATATATATATATATATATATATATATATATATATATATATATGGAAATAAAATTCGAGCCATCGCGAATTTATTTGCGAACTTTAACTTTTCTGGAAATTATGGTATGGACGAGTCTCTTTCAAAAAAAACTTTTTTTATAGTGAAACTTGGAAAATTCGAACACCCCCAGGGTAATAACAAAAAAATCAATAGTTCTGAGGACTTCTTGAAAAAAAACCTTCTTAATTTGTAATCATCTCCTATTCCCAGATACTGGCTATTTTTGTTGCGATTTTGAATTTGAAATTAAATTTTAATTCTTTTAAAAACCCTAAAACTAAACGCAACATGATATATTCGAAACTCTTCCCTTCGCAGATCCTTCATAGAGTGTACTCTAGCAGGTCGATACGAAATGCAAACAATCTTTCTATAGTTAAATTTTAGACAAATTACATATGGTGTCTCAAAAGAAATAAAACGTGACTTGTTAAAGACTAAATAATTAAAGTATTTGCGGTTATTATACTCAAAGTAACATTCATGATAAAAATGTATCATAGCACTCCGCCTTAGTAGATATGAGCCCTCCTTCTATATCATGGAAATGTAGGCGAGGATATCATGGCATTTGTAAACGTTGCTCAAGCACCAAAACACATATTAGTAGTTTAGGGTACTTTTTAAACAACACGACAAGCGACATGTCATACCAACAATATTTGGTTTGTCCAAACAGTTACTCATCTAGTCCGTACTAACCCATAGTACTATCTGGCATATATTTTACATAAATTTAGTTTGAAAGTTATCCTAGCAACAGACACACTGACCGACAGAAATGAGAAAATATGGTTTTCATGATCAAGGGATCCTGAAACGTACAGAAATACAGGAATTCGCGATAGATTTTTTACAAATGAAAAATTTCCTTCAGCGAGAAAATTAAAAAATAATCGTTTCAGTATTCCATCAACATTTAAGTTTAATTGCAATCTACTCTATTTTTAGACCGTATTGATGAAAATGCAAAAGCAGCAAATCCACGTGGTTAGTACCAAAGTGAAGTCGACTATAAACAGAAAACATTCCCAACATCTGGAAAGGCGCGTCGAAGATAAATTATTCGCAGAAGCAACGGTAATCTGCACTACACTACAACCGTGGTGGTAAAAAATAAACTCCAGTCGATAGAGCTTGTGAGCCACAAGTTTCTTGGCTTGTTTGTCAGTCGGCAGCGTCGCAGCGAGTAGTACTCCCACCAAAGAACCGCGAGGGCTGAAAAAGGTATCCACCCTAATCTGTCTCTTTCATTCACAGATAGCTCGCAACTAAGTATTTTTTGGTTTCAACCTACTAAGTGTTTTCGCCGTGATCAAAATTGTTGAGCTTACTTTACATTGTGATCGTCGCGCATCAAAACTGAAGTGATTTTTGCAATTCAACGCAAATTGACGGATATCTAAATTGTGATTAATATTAATGGGTAAGTTTAGTGACGTTCGAAACATATTTGTGGTTGTTGAATTAAATGAAAATTTCATTTAAAGTAAATACATATCGAAATAGTAAGGTGTTTTGGCTTTGTCTAAGCTCTGTAACGTACATTCGGCGTTGTTTTTACTCGCAATTTTTTCGAACAACCTTTAAACTAAATATAAATATTTAGTTTAATTGCTGAATTTTCTATAGCTTAGAGAGGAAAAGCCATTTTTTAAACAAAGGTCAATCAATTTTTCCGCTTATAAAAATCCGGATTTTTCGAGAGAATGTTTTTTTTTGTATTATGTCTCCTGTTCTTTTTTTATTTTTAACAACTTTCTCTTAACACTGTTTTGAAGTCATTTAGTTGCACATGTTTGGGATGACCTTAAATAGGGATGGCAATAAAAGAAAAGCTATAAACCCCAGATGGGATGTTTGGACAATTCCGTTAAAATAAACATTACAAATTTCGTGCGACCAAGAGGATTGATATCGATGGATCCTAAAAATAATATTATTTTTTAGGGATAAATTTTATTTGAAAAGAGCTACGTACTATCTTAAGCGGCAATCGTAACTTTAAAATCTCACGGCAAGTCTGGCATTTGAATTACGCACGTATTTTAAAAAGGTAACATTTTATTTATAGTGTTGTCAACGGTACATCCGCTCACTGATAGAAGTATCCTTAGAAAGAGGGAAACTATGTTTAATAGGAAATGAAAAAGTAACAGAGATAGTTTTACTATAACCAGAAAATGTTCAAATCTGTTTTAAAAATTCAGCTTTATTTTGCGAAATATTGGACAACTTAAAATATATAAATGTGTTTTACGCTGTATCTAGAGTCCTGAACGCCAGATCGTGTCCAAAAAATACAAAAATCACAAAGAGACGTGACTTATTAAAAACCCCTCGGTAGCTACACAATTACACAAAATAATATAAATCGGGAAAGCGGGATATTCTCACTAAGTCTTTAAGAGACGTGGTTTATTAAAATTATTCCGCACCGGTACAAAATTATACTTTACCTGAACGCACAATCATTTAAACAAAAATAAATATATATTCTGGGAAAATCTCTCTCTCTCTCTTATATAAATATATATATATATATATATATATATATATATATATATATATATATATATATATAGCAGTATTATGTTCTTAGGGTAAGCGGTCTTTGGAAAAGAACTAAAAAGTTTTGGACACCTTTTTAGCTACGCCAAGCTTTCGAAAATATTTCATTTTCTTCATCAGGGCAACAATTACAGTAGATTATCAGTATTTTTGAGATTAGAAGTAAAGAACAACCCTATTTTATATGTAACATTAAAGTACTTACTGCTAAGTGGTGTGTTCAAAAATTGTTGTTTGTGGAGGCACTTTATTGCCTTTTTCATCAGAAAAAACAGGAAAAAACACAAGAAAACTCGACATACTCATCTCTGGGATATGTAATAAATTTTTACTTCATTTTGTTAGAATAGTACAGAGAATTGTGTGGTTGTAAAATGATTTTAATTTATACAGGATTTTTTTGTTATGTTTTCTTGTCATTTTGCTAAGGGCAGTGTGTTTCTATCTTTTAGTTAAGTTGTGGTTAATTTATATTTGAAAATAGAATGACGTTGACATTTTGTTTGATCGTTTTAAAGTTGAGAAGTTAGTGAAAATCAGTGGGATTATTATCAAAGAGATATGTCAGATATATTGTAAGAGTTTTTATTTTGACTGCCTATTTGTAATAAACTGGAGAAAATAAGACTCAGATCCTCAATGTCAGTTTTTTTATTGATCGAGTTCGGTTGAAGACGGATTTCCACCATCTCCCTAAAGATTCTCCTGCCGATATTTCTCCCTTTACATAGGATTTTGGTTTCAGCAATTTCATGTGAAAATTGGCTACTATGCTGGGCAAGCGTACAAGAGTTCTTCTTTAATCTGCAATCACTTTTGTGGAAAGTGATTCTGTCCTTTAGGACTCTAGATGTTTGTCCTATATAGATTTTTTCACACTGAGCGCAAGGGATGCTGTAACCTACTTCTGAAACTTTTGTGACTTCATCTTTGTCTTTTAGACAAGTTTTTTGTGTTTAAAAGCAATTTTTAAATTAAGTGATTGGTTGAAAAGTTTAGTTGTTTTTGAGGAGATTTTTTTTATGTATGGAAATGAAAAATAAGGTTTGATTCGGTTTTCAGAGAGGAAAGCACTAATATCCGGTGTAAGATTGTTGTTTTGTTGTACAGGGGGTGTGGTTGAGTTAAATAATTATTTATTTATTAATTGGATTGGATAGGAGTTGGTGCGTACACTGTCTCGTAGTTTATTTAGATTTTGTCTGAGGGAGGGATGAGAGATTCTCTCTATTCTCTCTCTCTCTCTCTCTCTCTCTCTCTCTCTTTCTCTTTCTCTCTCTCTCTCTCTCTCTCTCTCTCTCTCTCTATATATATATATATATATATATATATATATATATATATATATATATACAAAAACTTTTTTTTTCCTTTTTTTTTGAACATATAACAACTATACTATTATTTTTTTTAAATTTTCTCAGGATTAATGTTCATGAAATTAAAGCTATGTGTTATATCATAGTATATATTTTGGACTAAACATTTCGGTCAGTCCCTTTGGTCTTCATCAGTTGTGTCCTCTACAGTAAACACATTTTTTTTTAGTTGAGTTGGTTTTGTTTTAAATATGCTTCCTTATTCCAATCCGACATAATATTATTAAAATTCGGCTTACCTGTTATTTATTTTAAAATACTGAACACATACAAACTAGAAACAAACTAAAACTATACATGAGAACATCACATGGAACATTTTGCAGCGGTTAAATTATATTTGAATATGGTATTAGCATATCAATGTATTTATGGCAGAATAGCCAAAATAAACAAAAAAATAAAACCAAACAAAAATAATAATAATATAAAAATCACCTTAATGCTAATACCATATTCAAATATAATTTATTCGTTGCAAAATGTTCCATGGGTTCAGTAGTTTTTTAAATAAATAACAGATAAGCCGAATTTTAATAATAATATGTAGGAAAGACACCATGTAATTAGGAATAATAAAGCATATTTACAAAAAAACAAAAAAAATATGTTTATTGTAGAGTACCTAAACTGATGAAGGCCAAAAGGAGTGGTCGAAACGTTTTCTCCAAAATATATACTATGATATAAAACAAGGCTTTAATTTCACAAACATTAACCGCAAGAATATATATATATATATATATATATATATATATATATATATATATATATATATATATATATATAAATTCCGGGTAGTAGCTGCAGTAGACTGCAGCCCCACTAAATTGAGAATATATTTTTCTTAACTAGTCAGTCGCGACTATATATATATATATATATATATATATATATATATATATATATATATATATATACATATATATATATATATATATATATATATATATATATATATATATATATATATATATATATATATATATGGTGAAGCAATTAAAGGCGAATCGAAAGATCCGCACTTCAGGAGTACTCAAAGTGTTGTTTGTATTTGCCAGACCATCCCAAGACGTGTTTCGCCGTATCACGGCTCATCAGTTGGGCTAGGTTCAGCAAATACAAAGAACACAATTTAAGTCCTTATCCGGGTACTAACGGAAAACCATGACCAAATAGATGCTTATACTGCATTCTGTCGGTGACTTACTTAAAGTCTTTCCAAACAAAGCACCGACACCACCAGACTACCGGAACAGCATAAAGAAACTGAAAAAGGGATTGGACCACATATATTGCACGCAGAAGGGACTATGTTGAAACAAGATTTTTCTAAAATTTGCAGTTCTATATTTCGAATAATTTTTATATTGTAGGTGATTGTTAATAATAAACATTTATATGCCGTTATATTAAAATTGTATTTTTAAAACCAAATATAGCTATAAATGTAGAAGTTAGTTTCCTTAATAAAAAATCAACACAACAGTTTACAATTTCTGCTGGAGAACCCTTCATATCTGGTGTAAATTCACTTTTTTTTATTGAAAACGTAATGTGTTTATGTTTTGTTGGAGATTTTTTGACAGTGGAGATCAAAATTTACTAGGGTTTGATTACCAATTTGAATACATCGAGTGCGAAAGCACTAATAGTCATAGGTATATCATCAGCGGAAACCAAAAAATTTTCTATTTCTTGCGTGATTATTTTTAAATCCACATTGTGCAGCAGATGTTCAGTCATTTTTGTTTCGGTATAATCCAATAATTCCTTTATACTTTTCGGCCAGCTAAACGTCTCCCTCTTTATAAAATGGAATAATTTCATCCTCTTTTGATTTATATAAAAATTCACCTTTTTTAAAGCATTAAATTGTGAATGTAACAAAGGGGATATTTAATATATTGCCAAACATATTCTACAGGAAAAAAGAGGCAAGGCCTCGTTGCATGGCAGGCTTTTCCTCTGATGATTTAAGGGTATAAAAAGCTTGTCAGGAGTGATTTCTGGCATGTGTATGGAGTTTACAATGGAATTTAGAACTGTATGCTCTAAATTCTTCATATTTACAAGTTTAGACTTTAAAACTTTTAAAAAAAAAAAGTGCAGAAAAAATACAGTGGCTTAATGGAGGATTGACGGTTAGTTGTACTCTTATCTGGGCTTGTCTATCAATTACCATATATATATATATATATATATATATATATATATATATATATATATATATATATATATATATATGTATATATATATATATATATATATATATATATATATATATATATATATATGTATATATATATATATATATATATATATATATATATATATATATATATATATATATAAATCCCTAAAGAACCTCGCTAAATATTTATTTGGTGCCAAATTTATATTGTTGGCTATTAATTGTACAGGTTTCAAGTTGGACCATTATTTTTTTATAGGCATACCACATGTGCTGCAGGGAAATCCCTACAGCGCTACAGGGCCCACACGTGTGCAAAAAAAAACCGATTCACGTTGGTCTTGAATCGCTGTAAATTGTACTCGGTGGCGCTCAGCAAATTGAGTGACGCTGCTAGAAGAATGGAGTGTCCCGACATAGCTTTGTCGGGTTCAGCAACGTTAAATTGTTTTAGAAAAAACAGAGCGTACTGTCACCTGCAATGCTGGATTCCTCGACATTTTATATGCATATACCATATATATATATATATATATATATATATATATATATATATATATATATATACAGCGGATCATAATACTGAAGGAAAAAAACCGATCCTAAAGAAATAATGATATGAATATTTTTTCCACGCCGTCACTTGTGAACCATGCAACTTCATAATATCGCCGAGCCTTAACCGGCACGTAAGGTCTATAGTGTCGTTCACGTTTGAATAGGCTCTTCGTAAATAAATTTTGTAAAAAAATATTATAAAAATTGTTACCTTCTCGGCCCACAACGAGGAATTTCTTAGGGGCGTCGGCCGCTTTGTCGGCAGCTTGCGGCTCTCTGCTTGACGGTGGCCAAGTGACAGCTCCCTCTACCAAAATGTCAAATTCACGTTTAGTTTGTTTATTTACACCGAACGTTTACAAATTTTGCAATATGTCGTGGGTAAAGGCAGGTTTTTTTTTTTAAAAGATAGACTGATATAGTGTGTTAATTACGAAATTTGTATAAAGTGTAGAATATAGTAGCAAGTGTGACAGATTGTGTCGTTCGGTACAGTTGGAACAACTTAAAATATTTTATATGGAGATCGATTGCACATAAAAATAATAAACAAATTCTTTACTTTAACACTAAAAAATCTTACATTTCTTACAAGAAAATCGTTTACCATTTCGGTATTAATCTCGGAAAAGTTAAGAGAAAACCCTATTTGATATTCTGTTTTTATTTGGCCCAAACCCAAACAACTATTAACATAAAAGTCAGAATCAGCTGTTAAAGGGCAATGATCCAATTGTTCTCGCACGTTTTCAAGGAATTATTGCTTTTAAAATAATCTATAAAAAATGTTCTTAGTTATGGATAAATATTATTTTTACTAAGCGTTTTCTATTATTATTTTCATTTCTTATTAGATTAATATTACCTAAAATTTGGAAAAATGTAATTGTTGAAGAAAATCGTATATTTGGCAACACAGGCCTGCGCCTAAGCTAGTTCGTACAATGACGGCCTTTCAGGTGCGGGCTGATTCTGTAACTGATTTGATAAAATGCAATTTTGACCCTTTTTTTAAAAATTTTTCAAAAGTAAGTCTGCACGACCGCACGAGTCACCCGTTCCAATATATGTAGTGAAATTCATAACGCCCTGTATATCAAATGTCCCAAAAATCAACGTATTCCCTTCAAGAGCTGATAAATTAGCTTATAAGTCCACCAGAATATGTAAACATGACCTTAGTGCAAAATCGTTAGATTTCGAGATCAGAATATTCAAAAAATGAACCCATGTATAGTGTGTATATTTGTGCTAACCTAAATAAAGATGGCAGTGCTCGACATCCGGCAACACAATCTGGACAGCAGCAAAGATTTAAGAACCATATGTCAAAAGATATTAGTACACAACCAGTGCCATCTAACATGAAACCGCTAGAACTTTGAAATCAAGAGCATATCCCATTGGCAAGAAAGAAATACTACAGTACTAGTATCACCATAGACAGAGAATATATAGCTATCGCTACAAAAAGACGTGGAATGCGATTGCGTCTGATTGTTAAAATGCGCCTAGTCGAGTTTCTCAGAGTTGCCGCACAAGTAGAAGTAGTAGTATATGTACAAATAATAGGGAAAAATATTCGGGCCATCTCTGAGAAGCTCGATGAGCCAGAAGAAGACTCGGACACTAGACACATATCTACTCCTAGCTATGTGTAACATGCAATATCGTAAAGAGGGGAGGCAAAGTTGTAATATCGCTTTGTATACCAGATTAAGCAGTATTTCAGTTTTATTTGTCCTTTTTATTTTTACAGCTACTATTAAAAATTTGCTATATTACAACCCTATTTGTCTATGATGGTGTCAGTACAGCATTGTTTTTTCAATCGGTGGGCTTCGTTCTTGGATTAAAATTTTTGACAATTTAATGTTAACATAGATGGCTCTGAGGTATGTTGGCTACTCAAATCTCATAAGATATTGTTTTTAATTATTTTCTACTATCATGATTGTGTTGCGAGATGCCGAATATTATCATCTTCACCTAGGTTATATGACGTGAAAATCTCTCTTTAGAAAGGGAAGTAAAAAAATTAATTCGGTATCGCAGAGGACGGTCAGAATATTCCGCTGTCAGCATTAATTTCATTTTGTGTAGGTACAGATCGATTTTTATAGAAAGTAACGCCACTTAGGGATTTTTATATTTTAACACGATCTGGCGTTCGGGACTCTAGGCACGTCCTTTATTTATTAAACTAAATATAAGTGCTTTCTTTAATGATGTCTTTTCCTGAGAAAGAAAAAAGGAAATCTATTGATTAATTGAAGAGACTGGGTTTTGCGACAAGAGGTGTAGAAGCGTTAAGGAATATACAGTTGTAGACAACAGAAGATTCTTAGTGCACAACCAGGAGTCACAATAATCTAGATGCAAAGCAATTATTTTTCTTTAGAATCTTTAAACCAAAATAGGAACTCGGCTATTTCTGGGAAGAATAGTTTTCCTATGTCTCTTACGAATCCGAGCCCAAAACAGTGACATAGTTAAGAGGGCTCGAGAAACAGGTCGCTGCCCTTAACCAACAACGTATTTTTAAGCTGCTAATCATAACCTCAGGTGTGCATTTGTTTTCATGATACAAAGGACAGCCGTAGTCAAAGTAATCATACATGTACTTCAGAGTCTGAATGATCGTTTATGGATTTCTAACATAGTTCAGCGTTTAAACTATAAACTACAGTTCGGAAATTGATTTATTTTTGGGGTTATTGATGAGAGATTCATACACACGATAACATACTAGAGTGGCTCTCACAATCGCCGGGCGCCAACCCTATTGAAAACGTCTGGTCTCTTGTAAAGAGAAAGCTCAGAGAAAAGACTCAGTTGTCTCACGAGATTTGAAACATTTGGAGATCATTGCCGTAGTATGCAGAAAATCTCGTCAACAGCATGAACAGCAACCCAATGTTCTCGAAACATATTTTTCTAAGAATACAAGCGGTCACCTTCTTATTTGACAGACAGTATAAGTTATATACTATATTAATCTAACAATTTTCTTTGAAAATTCTTGTTGAACTTTGACGCAGTTTTCACTGTTTTTAAAAGGGTGTCCCAGGAATGGTTTTAATATAGAAAAGAACGATAAAACTCCAGAATTGCAGATTCAATACGACTGGAACATTCCCGATTGAAAATATTGAAAAAATAACAAAACCCCCTTACGTGCTTAACAAATTTTTAGCATGATGTGCTGCTAAAAATAATATCGTTTAAGTGTTCCTCAAATAACATTTCGTAGAAATTCGGGAGATACGCCTTTACAATTTTCAACGGCGAATTGGTCTCAGGGATAGAGAGACCAATGGTCTTCTTAGAATACCGCGAATACTGGGACGTTAAGTAACCATAGTCTGTTAATAAGATTTCATAATTAAGATCTATGTTTAACCGACAGCTCAGCATTTAAGATTTTACGCATTTAGCATGGAAAAGGGTAATTTTACTGGAATAAAGGCTATAAAACTAAAGTTCTTACAGTAAAGTCGTAACTGCTTTCCAGAAGGAAAACTAAAGCCACGAAGATAAGAATAGTGGAAATTATGGTACGTTAGTCCTCTTTATTTAATCAGAAACTAATAGCTAGGCTGTTTGATCCTTGAAAGGATCACCCTCACCACCTTTCTAGGTGCTGGTCTAAGCACCCCTAATACCAAGGGAGTTTAAACGTTGAACTCTGTCCAGCTTCAGTTGGGTTATGGGGCAGTACAACAGGGCTCCACGTTAGAGGTGTGGTCTTGCAGCCGGGAATATCCAGTGACATATTTCCAGATGTAGTTCGCAAGGGCAATCACAGCCTCACCTACATGCCAACAGATTTTATTTTACCCTCTACATATAGTATTCTTTCGTAGACACTTTTTTATCCCCAATTATCACCAGATATTTATCTGACTTATGATTCTGCAGCACATTGCCGTGAAGTGTAAGTCGTGGCAGTGTGCTGAGCTTCATTTTCTACTACTAAGTTTATTTTACTCGGATTCATTCCTCATTTTGACAACATATATTCATAACATTTTAAGGGGTTACATACTCCTAATTCGATTTTTTTTACGGATATGTATTCTTTATACTTCTAAGAATTATTCAAAAAAAAAAATTTAAGAAAATTTCGTTTCATTTCAAAGTTATATATCCGGCGTCGGTTTGGGCGCTACCTGTTTTCAGACACTGCCTGCAATATTACTCAGTCAATTTTTAATATTTTCTAACTTTTTTTTATTAATCTTAACAATTACTTTTCTGCCTGCAAACGCACCAATAACTTTACGTAATATTCACTATTGATGGTTTTTCCCTTCTCAACATAGTCGATGAAAATTATTCTAGGCGCATTCCAAAATACAGAGACCAAAACCTTCCCAGCCGACTGTTGTATCTTTGGTCGCTTTGGACGGCTTTCACCGGCTGCTGTCGACTCAGCTGACTGCCGATTTGATTCCAATGTGTAGTGGTGGATCCATGTTTCATCCGTTGTGACATATTGCATGAAAAAACCCTTTTTATTGCGCTTAAGCAGGTCCAAACAGCGCTCAGAATCATCAACACGTTGTCGTTTTTGGTCCATTGTGAGCAAACGCGGTACCCATTTTGAGCAGAGCTTTCTCACGCCCAAATGTTTAAGCAAAATATGACCAACACGTTCTTTTGATATCTCTAAGGTGTCAGCGATCTGACGCAATTTCACTTTGCGCTCATCCAAAGCAATTTGTGGATTTTTTTATGTTTTCAGGTGTAATCACCTCATTTGGGCGTCGATAGCATTCAGTACCATTTGTATCTGTACGACCGAATTTAAAATCAGCTTACCACTCATCAAGCCATTCCTTTGCTTGAACGGTATTTTTTACCATCAAAAAACAGTGTTTAATCAACACACGAAATTCAATTTTTTCCATTGTTTTGAAAATATCAAAAGTAGCTTCACTAAAACCACTGTAACTTGTAAAATAATCGTCGAAATGCCATGAAATTTTGACACATATCGTTTGAAGGTTGGTACTTCCTAAAAATCATATGGATTTTTTGAAAAGGACGACATCTATATGTCAGACCAAAAACTTGAGCGTACTTGTTAAATTTTTTGGTCGAAAATTGCATACTAAAGTTTGAAACACCGTAAATTTTTTATTTTTGAAAAAAAAACCCTTCGACAATTTTTAACTACTACATTATTTTAATTAATTAACCCCCACAAAATTCATTTTCTCCTCTAAAGATCTTTGAAACCATTTTAGAACCACTATAGCAAATCTATTCCAATTAGACTGAGACTTGCAAGAGGGTATTAACAAACTATGGGAGGTAAAACCTCTTGTTTTTCACCCTCTGTACCTTCCTTCCTTATCTCGCAAGGAAAATGTTATGTGGAGGAGAGCCCCACCCAGTATGTCCTAACTGCAATAGCCCTCTGTCTACAAAGCACATTTTGGAATCAAACGATTTCCTTGACAAGAAATTAAAATACATCGGAGGACCATTATCGCAAATTCTAAGACCGAACCATGACGGAATCAAAAATTTAATGAACTAATCTGATGGAAACCATACTCCAAAATAATAATATTTAAATTCAAATTGGGCGCCAAATGATCTAGTTATCGACGCGCCCTTATCAATAAAAACAAACAAACTACATTATTTTACAAGATTAATTTTTATTTTTGCAAATTGAATTATTTTTTGTGACGTTATCCTGCCGACAAGGAGGTGCTGTCGTTTTCATCAGTGGTCCAATTAACCCGATAAAAATATTTAAAAAAAAATTCGTACAATAAAAATATATAATAGCCATTCTTTTGTGTTATTTAATAAACTTTAAAATATTTTTTTTAATTATACATGATTTTTGTAGCGCCCAAGTGTATGTAACCCCTTAAGGGTAAATCATCTGAGGGTAAAAAAAGAGAACGCTTTAGTAAATTCGTAGCCCAAACGGTAATTGGGTAGTTAAAACAGTAAATAAATTGCATGTAAGTTTAAAATTATTAAAGTATTTACAAACGATTATACGCATCAGAAAAACCATTATATACGTAATAGGTTTCCTTAAATGAAATTTTCAGAATACATTAAAACGGCCATTAACAGTTGATTACACTAAACGTTAAAATTATATATAAAATATCGGAAAATTCTGCCAATGTAAAAATAGTAAAAGTAACAGTCGTATATTATATTTATTTAAAAAAATTTATAAAGTATATATACTGTCGTTAACTGTTGTTGGGATGGTCGTTCATATTTTGAGGTGACAGAAATTGTTAGAGCGCAATCCCAATGTTTTCCAAAAAATCCCCTCAGCGTTTTAACTTTATTATTACTGTTTTGTGAAGGTGGAGACAAAAACCTCGGAAGGAGATTTGTTCACGACACACGACAGTTTAAATTAATTTTCTCGAAAATAAAACAAGTTTTTTTTTTTTTTTTTTTAAGTTTAAGTGCCTTATTTTAAAAGTTATACCAGCATCAGTGCCAATACTTCGTTACCTGATCCGAAGAGATTCGAAACGAGTCCGCCATATTTAATTTAATAATTCCTATTTTGTTTCACGATTACGTACAAAATTTGTGAATATAGTTTACCGGCCCTTAATATGAGCGCCACTGTTGGCTACAGACCTGAACCACTTTTTTTACCTAGAACTTCCTTTACAACATGTTTTTATTGTGGGGCCAAATTAATCACAAAAAGAAAGTTGACGGAAAGAAGAGTTTCTGAGATCTTTACAACTGAAAACTCACATTTTTCTCTACATAGCAATATAAAAAAACACAAATTTTGGAATTTGTTAATTTAGAAAACCCTATAAAGGACGTATAACATAATATATACGAAGCAATCCGTCTAACCCCCTTCTTTACTTCATAAATGCATACACATATTTAACTGATTAAAAATAATAAATATATACAGTGAAATCTCCCTTGGACGGACACCAGCGGGACCGACCGAAATTGTCCGTTCAAGGGGGTGTCCGCTTAAAAGAAATACAAAAAAACATCGTTTTTTTAATGAAAACAGTAATTAAAAAATTTAATACATTTAAAACGCATACTTATACTTGTACATATTTTTAAAATAAACAAAAAACCTAAAACTTAAGGAAAAAAACAAAGATTTGTTACCTTTAAATACATATAAAATATAATAGGATAGAGTTATACATATGAAATGAAAAGTCACTTTAATGACGCAAAAAATTCATATATTGTTGCTTCTTTTTCTTTAAAATGGCGCCCACAAATTGTATTTCTAATTTGGAAAGAATCTGCATCTCCGTGATCTTCGGCAAAACTTTTAAGCTGCTTGGTTAGGGCAATAGCTTCACCATAATTTGGGATAGAATCTGTTGGTACTGGAACCTCACCGACATCAGAATCTTCGGAAAGTCCTTATATTTCAACCCGATTTTCAATTTCTTGTTCTGAATCTGG
The DNA here is from genome assembly GCA_019049505.1 of Pachyrhynchus sulphureomaculatus. Classification (NCBI taxonomy): domain Eukaryota; kingdom Metazoa; phylum Arthropoda; class Insecta; order Coleoptera; family Curculionidae; genus Pachyrhynchus; species Pachyrhynchus sulphureomaculatus. Next base: position 43,853,056 of record CM032450.1, on the reverse strand, counting down.
ATTTTCAACATACAAATTTTCACCTGTGTTCAAAAAATCATTAAGGTTTTCATTATCAGTCAACTCCAACAAATTCTTATTTTTGAGGATATCTGCAAGTACATTAAGTGGTAAGTCATCTTCTGGATCAGATGTAACAGCCTCAGTTAACTGGTCTTCACTTTTCATATTTTCATGCTTAAATCCCACTTTACGGAAGCAATTTTTAACTGTTTCCTTGGTTACTTGTTCCCAAGCGGTTTTTGCAACGTAAACTGCATCCAATGGCGTAGTTTTCTTAATTAACTCAAAAGCTGTACCAGCAGTTTCAATGGTTACTATCAGGTGTTTTAGTATGAGACTTGGGTAATAAATTTTAAAATTTTTTATAATTCTCTGGTCAAGTGGTTGACAAGCTGATGTACTGTTAGGGGACAGACACAAGATTTTTATATTTTTAAGCGGACGTTTTTTGGATGAGATCTTCTATTGTCTAAAAATAACAAAACGTTTCTTTTTTCTTTTGTCATTTTCCAATCAGATCTTGCAACCACTCTGTCATAATTTTTCCTGCCATCCAAGCTTTCTTATTATATTTCCAAGTTACAGGCAGGTTGTTTATGTTAATATTTTTTAAATGCTCTGGGTTTAGCTATCTTACCAATGACTAAGAGTTTTTCTTTTTCTCCCGCCATATTTGCACAATGCAAAATTGTAAACCTCTCTTTGGGATATTTACCACCAATACATTTTTCTCATCGGCATTATAGAGGTCTCTCGGTGAATATCTCTTAATTAAAGAAGGGCATTTTTCCCAGAATGATGAAACATCTTCAACAATAACCGAAGCTCCTTTTCTGAAATCGCTTTGAAACTTATGTTGTGGCGGATTCTAAATTTATTAAGCCAACCAGAAGAAACACTGAATGTAGAATGTCCCAGAGACTCGGCTATTTCTTTTGCTTTGCACCGTATTAGCGGACCTAAAAAAAACATTAACAATAAGTTTTTTGCATTTTTGTCACGACAAACCTACCGATACTCGCACCCATTTTATCCATTCTTTGAATTGATATGAAAGGAAAATCAACGCACTAATTCCAGAAAAACCTTATCTAAAAACAATAATTCATGTGCATACCTGTCAAAGGAATCCTCTTATGGCGAGCTGCTATAAACTAGTTATAACACAACTTGTCAATTTTGGCACCATTACCAGTCAAAAAGCTTCTTTTTTCATTTAAATTGCTATTCGACATCCACTTGTTTAGAAGGATTTTTTTATGTTTAATTATATCAGTAGCTTGTGTTTTTTCGATATTGGATAAGTACCTTACACTTAACTTTTCCTTACTGTGAACTTCAACAATCTCAATTTTTTGTTTAAGTTTGAGAATTTTTCTATTTGGAACCATTTCTACAATGAATGTGTCGCCCAATGTGTCTCTTTTGCGCATAAGCATCAGACTAATATTAAATCCCCGCGTGTACCGAAAAATTAAGATAGGCAGCGACGTTGGCGCGCGGCGCGATTGGGAAAAGCAACAGCGATACTCGCCACAGAAAAATGAGACAAGGCGTTTATTTTTTATTGTTTTTCGTCCGGTTAAAAGAGCATTTTTTTGTGTCCGCGTCCGTTCAAGAGAATGTCCGTCCAAGAGGGAGTTAACACAATGCCAAAGGTCATCGATATTTAAAATAATAAGTACCTTATAAATTGAAACTAGTAAAGAATACTTCAAAAACCTGGAAGATATATACAAAGCAACACCTCTAATCCCTCCCTTTCTTTATGTTCAATTAATTTTATTGCAAGAAATGAAATAGCTGCAGAAACGCTGGACTAACGGTATTAATATACAATGTAGAAAAACATGTTTTCTTAAACCCTGTGAGTTTTCTTCCTTTGTAGCTACGTAAAATGTAAATTGGCCTGATCAGATCCTGACAACTACTAACATATTAATATTTTTTTCAGCAACATTGTATTAAAACATGGCTTCAAAATAACTTTGCCTCAGAGGTCAGGACAACCGATCGTCATAAAATACTGCGACTAATAGAAGGTTAAACAAACGTGATCTGTTAGTAATATAGCATAATTAATATTTATATTGAACCGAAAAGTCAGGGTTTCCGTATCCCTTTAGGTTGCCAATAGTTAGTGAATTGATAAAACCCAGATGAGAATTTACCATTCTATTTGTGATGTTGTTATATAAAAAATAAACTTCATAACACCTCAGCCGTGTATTATTTCTACAAAATTTCTAAATCATTAGAGAGATTTTGCAACGCTTATTTTCAACATGCCTTTATTGTTGTCGTTATTAAGAGCGTGCGCAATATAAATAGGAAGTAATTGCACATAAAAAAAATTGGCAACTCTTAAAATAAACACTTCCTTATTATGTCTTTATATTAATGAGGTGGAGAAGTGAACATAACTTCGTTTTTAGTGTTCCTTACAGAACACGTATACGATAACTTCAGTGTCTGTTCGTCCGTCGTCTGCCACACCCGATTTTCTCCGTAACTAGTTGACATAGAAAGTTGATATTTGGCAATAAAATAGGAATTGATGGCCCCATCAGTGCTGTGTAGTCTTGAGAATTAAATTTTGACTAAGGGGTTAGTTTTGGGGGGTGAAATTGAAAGTGAAAAAAAAAAAATTTGACCAGGTCATCGAGTGGGGTAACAACAACAACAAAAGTACATATGACGTAATACTTGCGCACACTTTTCTGTGCATTATTTTTGAAAAATTGCCAAAAATCGCTGTCCCCCCCTTATCACGAAAAGTACTAATCAAAAAATTTTGAAAAAAAAAAAAACTCTGGAATATTCTCTACAAGGTGTAGATTGAACGAAAATTATCACGAGATAAATTATCATCTTTGATAATTTATCTGGTATATAAAAAAACCAAAATTTTAAGGTCATCAGTTTTCAGCAAAGATTGGAAACAAACTTTGTTGAACACTCATTTGGAGGATGTTTTGTGAAGTCACTGTTCATTTTATACCTCTCGAACAAAATTTTTTATTTTAAAAGCAATTAACTTACGGAAAACCAATTGCGCAAGTTCGACTTGCACTTGGCCAGCTTTTGTTTTTTCTAGTTTCGTTTTTGTGTTATTTTTGTGATTTATTTTTTTATTGAGTTAAAAATGCAAAAAAATTAAAAAATCGGAGATTTGTTAAGAAGGTCCAAATACGAGGTATACTTCTTGCTAAAAGAAATTTATCTTTCCCTACATTTACCCGATTACAGTAAATTAGTAACTTAAAAAAAAAGACGTACACGTCTACTATTTAGGATGACTAAAATGATTCAGTTAATACAATTAAAAAATTTACATATACTCGTACTTATCAAAAATATGCAAAATATCTTATATACTCATATAGTGTGTCGCAACATTGCATTTAAAAAAAATTGTTAGGTTAAGTTAGTTCAGGTTCTTCTATAAATTTAAGGGATTCTTTTTATAACTCGCCACCCAACCCGCCGATGTCTGTCGAACGGGAATGGTTAGCACCACGGGTATTAGTATCTAATGGGTCAAGACAAAAAGACAAAATCATTTATGGAGATAAAAATAGTATTATTTCTAACACTACACAACAGTAATCACTACTTTTTTTGCACTCGACGCGGTTTATGCGAACCATGTTAGCATCGTCCGAAGCGATTAATAAGTCAACAGTCAGTCATTGCTCCTGATGATGCTGATATAGTTAGAAAGACGCGTATCCAGTTCAAAAGATTCCAAAATCTCAACATAACCCTAACACTAATTGATTGAAATTAGTGCTATTTGTAATAGAAGATTATAATTCCATTTTGAGTGTCTTAGTACCTTATATCAGGGCTGTCAAGGTCATGCACAGTTCGAGCCAATTTCGGAGGTAACGCCTCCCGCTGCCCCCACCACTGCTAGACGTTAAGCGGCCGAGCCGCCGATCGTGGCTCGGCCGCCTACCAAACACAATGCGCTCCTCCTATGTCTCTCATAGCAGTTCCTGAGACTGCGCGAACGGCGGCAGTAGCAGTGGTGGGGGCAGCGGGAGACGTTACCTCCGAAATTGGCTCGAACTGTGCATGACCTTGACAGCCCTGCCTTATATTATAGTACATAAACAGAAAAAACAGGCCCTATCACAACAGCGAGAAGAATAGCGAACCTCTTAAATAAGCTTTCTCATAACTTCGTTAGTAGAGAGATTTTGCAGCGTTTATTTTTACATGCCTTTGTCCTTATCGTTATCTCAAGCATGCGCAGTATTAACACGAAGGAATTACAAGGTTAGGTTAGTATTCATCTTCTATAACCTTAGGGGATTTTTTTCGTTCATTTCATGGTTAAGCACACAGGTTATTTGTATTTGATGGGTCAACACAAGTTTCTAAATTAAAATTGTATCTAGCAGGTTTCTGTGATTTCCTTCAATATTTCCAAGGTAATATGAATGTGCAATAAATAAATTTTCATTTGAAATTAGCACTACACACACTGTAATGCTATTGTGCCAATGATTGCAAGATCCCGACATAATCTGAACACTAATTAACTGTTGTCAGTGTTATCTGCAATAAAAAATTACTTACTGTATTTTTTTAGTGGTTTGTATACCTAAGTAGGAAAAAAGTCCTGCCAATCAAGATCCGTCTCGTGCTTAGGCAGGGAGCCGGCGACCCTCGGCTATGCTTTACACATTCTCGAGTTTGGATCTCCCCTTTTCGGGACCCGATGGAAATCCAGTGTTGACGAGCTTCAGCGCTCTACCAGATCTCCTAATTATTCAAAAAATCCTAATTGTTCAAAAAAATTTGTTATCTATTGTAAAGGCATTGTTAAAGGAACTCCTCGGGAAACTGCTACTGGTTTTGGATATAAGTTTTTCTGTCAGTCCACCCGTCCGATTACGTAATTAGCACAAAAAAACACGGTCACACGTGTTCACCTACTGCACCAGTCACATAACCTAGAACCGAGGATTTATTTATTTTATTTTTTTTTTATTGGTCTAGCACACGTGCTGCAGGGAAGTCCCTAAAGCGCTCCAGGAGCGGCACGAGTGCGGAAAAAGCGATTCACGTTGTTCTTGAATCGCTGTAAATTGTACTCGGTGGGAAACACAGCGCTGGGCAAATTATTCCAAAGTGATGACGTTCTCCATATAAAGGATTGCTTGAAAAGCGTCGTACGCGGAGTAACAAGCTGAACCTCATACGGATGCGAAGCACCAGCGCGACGTGTATTTCTAACATGCACCGCTTTGGGAGGAATTAAGCGGGCTACATCCTTCGAACACTTTCCATGAAAATACTTGTAGAACAGACTCAAGTCGCCAACCGTTCTTCGATGTTCCAGCGAATCAAGGCGCCGGTCAATTCCGGGTCCCCAATCAGACGAACCGCTCTTCTCTGAACAGAATCCAACAAATGCAGTGTATGTTTGGGAGCGGAGCCCCAAACGTGGGAGCAGTATTCCATAGTTGGTCGAATTTGGGCTTTGTAAAGAATTAACAGTTGCTGTGGGGTGTAAAGCTTTCTGGTTCTAAATAATATTCCCAACTTTTGAGAAGCTCTCCTTACTATGCCTGCAACATGTTCATGCCAAGACATATTTGCTCCCAAACTAACGCCCTACAAATTGAGCGACGATGCTAGGGGAATGGAGTGCCCCGACATAACTATGTCGGGTTCAGCAACGTTAACCTTTTTAGAAAAAACTGCCGCTTGGGTTTTTGTAGCGTTAAATTCCACTTGGTTACTGTCACCCCAAGATAGAATTTCTTCCAGGTCTTTGTTAAGTTGAGCGACCTCCTGCTGTCTGCGGATAGTCGCCTGAGCAGCCGATGTCCGAGCGTTCAAGGCGAATGAAGAGACAAGCGTACTGTCATCTGCAAAGCTATAGATTGGATTCCCGGTCTTTTCCAGCAGATCGTTAATGTAAATGAGAAAGAGAGTAGGAGACAGTATGGAGCCCTGGGGCACTCCTCACAGCGCTTAGCAACCCTATGCGATTCGCACCCCTAACAAGCGGTATTGACCACCGATCCACACTCCGAAGCCCCAAAACGCCCGAACTTCGCCTTCAGAAGCCCCAACCGGGAAAATGCGTCCGCGTGCTGCGAACTGTCGACCGGAAGTCAAAGGTTACTCTTATTTTCTTCCAATACTGCGCAAGCTCCAAATGGCGGGTGCATGCTTCAAATAACATCTGAGTCCTTATATTTAATTTCTTCCCTTTACTACTGGGCAAGCTCGAAACGGTCGGCGCATGCTTCAAATAAAAATAAAGGCAGTGGCCTACCAAAAATAAGCGCTGCAAAATCTCTAATAAGGGAGATTGTTATCCTTAATAAAGGAATTCTTATTTTGTTCTAATATTGCGCAAGTTTCAAACGGTGGGTTCCAATTGGATGTCATTGTTATCTGGTAAATTGCAGCATTCATTGTGGTAAACAGAGGAACAATTCCTTCATTTTTTGCGACTGCGTATGCTTCAAATAAGAATAACACCAGAGCCTTTCTATTTAATTTCGTTCCTTTAATTTTGCGCATGCTTAAAAACGATACAGGCATGCCAAAATAAGCCTTGCGAAATCTCTCGATTGTGTTGTTAGGGATAACTTTATTAATAACTAGCATGTGCCCGCGGTGCGGCATGAGTAGACTACATGACTTGCATTATTTAGGTAATAAAGAAATTGAAAGAGGGCGAAAACGCCAGTTTATTTACTGCTTTGCCCATTTTACCATACGTCATCAACGCAGACAAAAATCGTTAAGACCTTGCGGCATAATTTATTTAAATATGAAAAAGAACTGCATGAAACTTTTTTCACACCTAACAAAGAATGAGTCGAGCAATGCTATTATTGCATTTTAAGTCACTCGGTGAATCACATTCCTGATCCTTCTATATGCTATGTCAGTTCATATCGGAAATAATGAAAAAATAACATTATTTTCATCTTCGGCTCCAAGAACCCCTTAAAGAGGATGATATATTCGAAGCTATCCCCTGTAATCGTCTTTGCCACCCCGTTACATCCCTTATATATATGACGACGAGTAACAATGCTTCAGATTTGTTCGTTGTTTTAAACAATGAAAATTGATAAAGTGATGTACCCATTAGGTCTCTTCTAAACACGCAATTTTAAAATAGGTCTAAATAATAACTTAATATAGGCATTACAATTTAAATCATCGTATGGTGAGATGTTAATCATAAAAATAAAAAGTTATACATACACTGGTGAGCAAAAAAAATCGACTCAAACGATTTTGCTTCATTTGCTTGAACTTAATTTTCAAAGAGTGGCATTATTTTTGGTATAATTAGAATGCTGATTTTCTACTTTTTCCAATAATACCAAAAACATTTGGATTTCCAAAAAGTTTTACTAATCAAAACGATTTTACTCAATAGAATTGCGCGCTATTCATCCCTATAAAGACACATGCAACTGCATTTTCTTGTCATTCTTTTATCGGAACTTGAACCGTCAACATCTCTGCACGAGTCATTGCCCTATTGCAAGAAAGACATAGCCAATGTGTAGTCGCTGCGCAACTGTACATGAGCCAGTCAGCTATCTTCAGAGTCTACAGACGGTACCAAGAGATTGGCGCCTTTACATGGAGACCAGGATCAGGAAGAAGAAGGCGTACCTTGGAGTGAGACGACCACTCCATCGTCAACACAACGCCAAGAAACCGTCACTTGACCGGCGTTGAGGTCCAGCAGGAGCTCCGACAAGTTCGTGGTCGGGCTGTCAATCATTGGACAGTCAGAAGAAGACTTAAAGAAACTAACCTAAATCTGACAAGACCAACTAACGGACCCAAATTGACAGCAGCCCATCGACAAGCGCGACTTACATTCGCCCGAGAACATGTCGACTGGACCTTAGAGCAATGACGCTCAGTTTTATTCTCCGACGAGTCCAGAAAGTGCCTACATGGCAATGATGGAAGAAGACGAGGCTACAGGAGGCCTGGGGAGCGTTATGCGCAGTACTGCATTACTGAAACGGTGGCCTATGGAGGAGGTTCTGTCATGGTATGGGGAGGCATCTTACTGGATGCGAAAATCGATTTGGTTTTCGTGCCTGATGAGACTCGTAGCGATGGATTAACTGCTTACCGGTACATCGAGGAGATCCTGCAGGAACACCTCATTCCTTACGCTAGATTTGTAGAGGATAGCTTCGTGCTAATGTACGACAACGCGAAACCACATGCTGCTGCATCGGGGCGGTAATACCTGGCGGAAGTGTGAATACCCACATTAGAATGGCCTGTGCGCGGAGTCCTGACCTCAATCCCCCTAAATACCCCTATTTTCAATCCTTGTTCTCCTTGTTTCCACTTTCAATCACTTTAATCAGTAAAAAGCATGAGGTATGCTATGGTAAATTTGGTATAATTAGTAGGATAATAGAATGGGCTTTGAAATGATATTAAAATCCGTAAAATTATATGAACACTAAATTCTAAGATGCGTGTTAAATGAAGCCAGATAGTTTGAGTTTATTTTTTGGTCACCAGTGTAGTATTTATAAAATTAAAAATAATGAAAAAATATATAATTTTCACATTCTTCGACTATAACACATGGGCTGAAAAGTCCCAGGCCTAACAAAGAAAACACGGTTTTTTTGGTTCAAAATTAGCTTTATTCATCAACGTAATCTCCATCAAGAGCAACGCAATCATTCCAGCGCCGCTCTAACATTTCAATACCACTTTTGTAGAACGATTTACCTTTTGCCTCAAAATAGGCCTCAGTTTCAGCGATAACCTCTTCATTCGTGCGAAATTTCTTACCGGCGAGCATTTTTTTTCAGGTCTGCGAACAGCCAGTAGTCGCTGGGAGCCAAATCTGGCGAATACGGTGGATGTGGGAGCAATTCGAAGTTCAATTCATGTAGTTTTGCCATTGTTTTGATTGACTTGTGACACGGTGCGTTGTCTTGATGAAACAAAATTTTTTTCTTTGCCATATGCGGTCGTTTCTTTGCAATTTCGGCCTTCAAACGCTCCAATAACACTATATAATATTCACTGTTGATGGTATTTCCTTTCTCAAGATAGTCGATGAATATTACACCACGCACATCCCAAAATACCGAGCCATAACCTTTCCAGCCGATTGTTGTGCTTTGGGGCGCTTTGGACGAGGTTCACCAGTTGCTGTCCACTCAGATGACGATCGTTTTGATTCCGGAGTGAAGTGATGGATCCATGTTTCATCCATTGTCACATATCGACGCAAAAATTCCGGTTTGTTACGTTTAAACATGGCCAAACACTGCTCAGAATCATCAACACGTTCTTGTTTTTGATCAACAGTGAGCAAACGCGGCACCTACTTTGAACAGAGCTTTCTCATAGTCAAATGCTCATGCAATATAAAGCCAACACGTTCTTTTGATATCTTTACGATGTCAGCTAACTCACGCAACTTCACTTTTCGATCATTCAAAACGATTTTATGGATTTTTTTGATGTTTTCTGGTGTTACCGCCTCATTTGGACGTCCACTGCGTTCTGCATCATCGGTGTCTCTACGACCACGTTTGAATTCAGCAAACCAACGTTTTATTGTTGTTTCTGATGGAGCGGAGTCCCCATAACACTTTTCAAGCCATTGCTTCGCTTGAACGGTATTTTTTCCCATCAAGAAGCAGTGTAAAATTAAAACACGAAATTGTTTTTGATCCATTGTTTTGAAAATAACAAAAGTAGCGTCACTCTTAGCACAATAACTCACAAACTAATGAATAGAATATCATGAAATTTTAACAGCTGTCTTTTGAAGGTTAGTATTAACTGAAAAAAAGGTGACTGCAATAAAACTAGCGCCATCTATGTGTTAGGCCCGGGACTTTTCAGCCCATGTGTTAGAATCCCTGAAGAGCACACGTGCGGCCCGGAGATCCCTAAAGCGTTACAGGGGCGATGCGTATGCGGAAAAAGCAATTCAGATTGGTCTTGAGTCGCCGTAAATTGTACTCAGTGGGAAACACAGTCCTGAGCAAATCATTTGGAAGGAATGCAATTTTCCACATAAAAGACTGCTTGAAGAAGGTTGTACGAGGAGTGACAAGCTGAACCGCATACGAATACGAAGAATTAACGCGACATGTATTCCTACAATGCACCACTTTGGGAGGAATTAAGCGTGCCACACACTTTCCACGAAAATACATGTAGAATAGGCTTAAGTCACCAACCGTTCTTCGATATTCCAAGAAATCAAGGTTGCTGGTGAGTTATGGGTCTTTAGTCAGGGGAACAGCTCTCTTTTGAATAAAATCCAACACATGCAGTGTATGTTTGGGAGCAGAGCCCAAAACATTTGAGCTTTGTACAGCACTAACAGCTGTTGTGTAGTATAAAGCTAGGTTATAAATACAACATGTTCATGCCAGGACATATTTGTGCTCAATACAAGATAAACAAGATCTATTCAAAGCAATCTCTCTAACTCCTTCCCATTCTCTTTTTAACCCCTTATACGTTTAATTGTAAATAACTATACAAAAATATTGTCATTATCACAACCAAAACTTGGAAAATTTCTGGTAATACTATTGAAACTATATAAAATTTAACCACCCCTAAGCCTCTTATCTAACGCTGTATCTCTCACAAACGGGAAGGTCCTTTTCTACTTTAAGTAATATATGTATACCAAATTTGAAATAAGTATCTTTGTTTGTTCAAGCGTTATCGTAGCAACAGTCCGCCAAACAGACCTACAAAAACCGATAATTTTTCGTGATGTGAGGATCTTAAAACTTAAAAAAATACTTTCATCAGCGAGGAAATCAAAAAGGCGTAATTCCCACACTATTATACTATGAAACCTCTACTAAATGTATTCTGAGTCAAAGTCCTCAGAGTCTTTCCTCTGAGCTTTCTCTTTACAAGGGACCAAACGTTTTCAATAGGGTTGGCGTCCGGCGATTGTGAAGGCCACTCTGATATCTTATCGTGGGCCCAAGCAAGCCGCTTCGATACGTCATTTTCGCCCAGCATAGCTTTCTTCAACGTGCTTCGGAATTTTTTTTTTCTTTTTTTTTTTATGGGTCTAACACACGTGCTACAGGGAAGGCCCTAAAGCGCTACAGGAACGACACGTGTGCGGAAAAAGCGATTCACGTTGTTCTTGAATCGCTGTAGATTGTACTCGGTGGGAAACACAGTCCTGGGCAAATTATTCCAAAGGGATGATGTTCTCCACATCCTTCGAACACTTTCCATGAAAGGCTCAAGTCGCCAACCGTTCTTCGATGTTCCAGCGAATCAAGGCCGACGGTCAGTTCCGGGTCTCCAATCAGACGAACAGCTGTTTTCTGAATAGAATCCAACAAATGCAGTGTATGTTTGGGAGCGGAGCTCCAAACATGGGGGCAGTATTCCATAGTTGGTCGAATTTGAGCTTTGTAAAGAATTAACAGTTGTTGTGGAGTGTAAAGCTTTTTGGTTCGAAATAATATTCCCAACTTTTGAGAAGCTCTCCTTGCTATGCCTGCAACATGTTCATGCCAGGACATATTTGCTCCCAAATTAGCGCCCAACAAATTGAGTGACGATGATAGAGGAATGGAGTGCCCCGACATAACTATGTCGGGTTCAGCAACGTTAACTTTTTTAGAAAAAACTGCCGCCTGGGTTTTTGTAGCGTTAAATTCCACTTGGTTACTGTCACCCCAAAGATAGAATTTCTTTCAGGTCTTTGTTAAGTTGAATGACTTCCTGCTGTCTGCGGATATTCGTCTGAGTAGCCGATGTCCGAGCATTCAAAGTGAATGAAGAGATAAGTGTACTGTCATCTGCAAAGCTGTAGATTGGATTCTCGGTCTTTTCCAGCAGATCGTTAATGTAAATGAGAAAGAGAGTAGGGACAGTATGGAGCCTTGGGGTACACCGGCGTTGATAGTGAAGGTGATAGAAAGAAATCCGTCAACTGCCACTCGTAAAGAATCTATAATTTGACATCATGAGCACGAAGATATTGTTGAATGGTCACATTTAAACCTGATTTTTTTTAATTTTGCCGCTCCATGATGCCGCGGCAATTTCGTGTCTCGTGAAAACAAAGACACGATTCGTTTTTTTTCAACTTTCAGAGTGACTTTGCCTACCGAGCCACGTTTTGCCACGTCGTCGACATTTTTTTGTCTCGTTAAAACGATTTACCCCACTATCATTTTAGGCCCCTTTGGATGGGGATAAAGAAAGACCGACGCGCAAACAAGTGACTCATTTTTGATTTTACGTGCTTTAGACGAAAGTTCCGATTTTTTGTTGAATCGCTAGAACCGCATCTACCGAAAATGAATTATCGTGGACACATTTGTATCAAATTTGCGATTGGTATTTCGTTCCGGAGTTATCCTGGTTTCTATAGTTATGTTTTAAATGTTTAAGGTTGAAACTTCGTGAATATAACGACTTTTTTATATTGTCGTAATGCCATTAAAACACACTTAATAATTATCAGTTGATTACTGACTAACTATGTGGTGATTATGGTTAGTCAAAGATTCGTCAATGCATTCCTTGAATACGTGGTTATTTGTTATAACTAGAGACCGGATGATATGCATTTGCATATTTTCATATGCATTTGCATATTTAGACCATTCTCACCGATTATTGCATATTTTACCCAAAATCTAGTAATGATGCATATTTTCCCTATATTTACAATATTTCTCGTTATTACTAGGCAATTGAATTGCTCAGGGTATTGTTAATGTCGCCGTCTGGAACCCATCTTATCGCCGGGACATTACCTGCAATAGTCTAAACATTGATTAGGTTATAGTGCCAAGGGAATACCCAAAATTACGACGGTATTTTATTCCTTTGTTTTCTTGGTCGGAATATTAAGTGATAAGTAGTTAGTTTTTAAGAATATTTGTTTGAGCGTGGATCAATAAACAATTTTCTCGAAGACGAATTTTTATTTTAAAACAAGATATCAGTTTTAAGATTATTGTTGACGCGCTTGCATCAGTGTAGTCTTTTTGCAATTTTTAACGTGTTGTGTTAAAATTTAATGTGTACCATGCCAGCCGCAAAAAAAGTGCCTCTTCGTGAGTAGCTGATTATCCTGGAGCATTTACATACAGCCAAAGTCCTCCAAGTATTTTATCCAAATTTAATTCATGTGACGTGCTTTGCTCACGGAGTCCATCGACTCGCTGAAGAAGTACGATCCACGTTTGGAAATGTAAATAAACTGATTTCATCAGCAAAGAAAGTGTTTCTTAAGGCATTTGCTCGCAATAACGCCGATAAAGAAAAATTGCCAAATGTGCCTTTACCTCCCGAACCAGTGCTAACTCGAAGGGGAACATGGATTGAAGCTGTACTATTTTACAATGAACATTTCGAGGGCTTCAAAGGTGTAGTAAATGACTTCGATAGTGCAGAGGCTATGGCAGTTCGTCAATCCAAGGAAGCATTTAACGATTCTAATATTAAAAAAAAACATAGCTTTGATTAGCACTCACTTTTCCCACATACCTGCGGGTATTAAAAAGCTTGAAACTCGAGGTTTGGCGTTGACCGAATCAATTCAGTTAATGAATAAAATCCGGCAAATAAACTCCACATTGTCAGATGTACGAGGCTGGTTTGAAAAGTCCGTGCAAAGTCCGAGAGATGGCACCACCGGCGCGTATCGAGGTCATGTTTAGTTAGTAGCATCTCTTGAATGAACGCACACCAAGTTTCAGCCATATTGGTCTATTTCTTTGTGTTTGGCATTCGTGTGAATCAAGGAAGTCGAGTGATTTTCAAGAAATGGACGAAAAAGAATTTCGTGTGGTGATTAAACATTACTTTATGAAAGGCAAAACGCCTCAGGAGACTAAAGAGAAGCTTGATAAACATTATGGTGACTCTGTACCTTCTATTAGAACAGTTTATAAAGTGGTTTCAAAATTTTCGGACTGGCCATATGGGCACAAGTGACGCTGAACGTTCTGGACGGCCTGTGGAGGTTACGACTCCAGAAATCATTGATCAAATTCATGATATGGTGATGGATGACAGAAGAGTTAAGGTGCGTGAGATTGCTAGTGCTGTGGGCATCTCGACTGAACGGGTACATAATATTTTGCATAAACATTTGGACATGAGAAAGCTATCCGAAGATGGGTGTCGCGATTGCTCACGCTTGACCAAAAACGGAATCGTGTGAAGTGTTGCAAGGATGGTTTACATCTGTTCCAGAAGAATCCGGAGGACTTTAAGCGTCGTTTCGTCACTGTGGATGAAACATGGATACATTACTATACTCCTGAGACCAAACAACAATCTAAACAATGGGTTACCAAGGGGGAATCTGCACCAAAAAGGCAAAGACCGTTCCTTCGGCCGGAAAGGTTATGGCGACTGTCTTTTGGGATTCGCAAGGGATAATCCTCATCGACTATCTGGAAAAGGGTAAAACTATTACAGGTGAATATTATTCATCGTTATTGGACCGTTTTGAAAACCGAGCTGCAAGAAAAACGCCCGCGATTGGCCCACAAGAAAGTCCTTTTCCATCACGACAACGCACCAACACACACCTCAGCAGTTGTGGTCGCAAAATAATTGGAAATAGGATTCCAACTCGTTTCACATCCCCCCTATTCTCCAGACTTGGCTCCCTCGGACTACTATTTGTTCCCCAATTTGACAAAGATTTTATTCAAACGAGGAGGTGATTGCAGACACTAATGGATATTTTGCAGACTTGGACAAATCCTATTATTCGGAAGGGATCAACACACTAGAACATCGTTGGACGAAGTGTATAAGCCTAAAAGGAGACTATGTCGAAAAATAAAAAAGGTTTACCCCAAACACATAAGTAGTTTTTATTTTTGCACGGACTTTTCAAACCAGCCTCGTATTCCCGCGTATAGTTAAAGAAAAGTTTGAAAACATTTTGTGGAATAACCCAGGCTTTGAACCTTTGTGTCAAATTGATAGTTTTATTAATGGGACGGGTGCTAACATAGCACCCAAATTCAAATACTGCCCAGTTACCTCAGTGGAAGTGGAACGGTCTTTTTCCACTTATAAAAATATTTTAAGTGATCAAAAACACAATCTTACTACCCAACATTTGGAACAATACCTTTTTATTTACGTGTACAAGAATACAAATGTTAAATAATTTTAAAAAAATGTTAAATAATTGTTAATTAAATTTAAACATCGTCGATATGCTGATTTTGAAATAAGAAACTAAAAATTACTGTTTTTATTATTATTTAATATTGCATATTTTGACACTTTTCATGCATATTTTAAGCATTTTTCGTGCATATTTGCATGCATATTTCAAGATTTTTATGTTGCATATACAGTCCCTGGCCAAATTATTACACGCCCTGTATTTTTTTTTTTAGTAATTTTATGTTTCTTAAGAGTTTTTATGCAATAATGGTATATTTAAACTACAATATTATTGATTTTTATTTAAAAGAATTGTTGTAGACTACATATTTGTATTTATTTTTAACATATGGCAACACTGTGTTGACAAAGTGATACATGAACGTAAACAAGTACAAACCTGTATCAGTCGTGATCGGAATCGAGTCAGGTACGGACGTGTTTCTGTGGCTGGACTGTGATTGTTTGTTTAACAGTTTTATACTACTCAGTTATTAGTTTATTTTGTATGCAGTGTTTTAAAAAAGTAATTGGACTATTTTCATTATGGATAGAAAAGGCGATCTTTCACCACGTAAAAAAGCTGAAGTGAAGGCCCTTGTGATTGCGAAAACATTACAAACCGAGAAATATCACGAAGATTGGAGGTTTCTGAAGCTAGCGTACGACGCATAAAAAAGAAAATTGAGTCAGGGAAGGAATTAAGCCCGAAAAGAAAGAAAAGATGCGGTAGAAAACCAATTTTCACTCCACGGTCAGAGAGATGTTTGAAGAAAATTTGTGTAGAAAACAGATTTGCTACCACAAAGGTAATAAAATCACAACTCCAGGATGCTAGCGTAAATGCTTCTGAGCGCACTGTTCGAAGAAAATTGAAAGAATTAGATTTTAAGCCTGTCGCCCCGCCAGGAAGCCCAAGTTAACAGCTGCAATGAAAGCAAAGCGCCTGAAGTGGGCCAAACAATGGCAAGACAAAGATGTGGACTTCAGGAGATCGGTAAGATACAGCAATTTAATCAATAATTGATACATTATTATCATTTTCAGTTAAATAAAGCAAATAAACATGGAAGTTTATATATTTTTCCTATTTTTGACAGGTCTGCTTCAGTGACGAAAGCATATTCGAAATTTTGCAGAATAAAGCTCAGTATGTGCGTCGTCGTCATGGAGAAAAGTTTCATCCTGATTGTGTCGTCCCGACGGTTAAACATCCCACCAAAGTGATGATTTGGTCAGTCATCAGCGGCAAGGGCACTGGACGTCTGTACATCGTCAAAGGAATAATGAGGCAAGATCAGTACAAAGAAGTATTACAAAATCGGTTGATTCCGCAGCTCAGATAATGGTTTCCAAATGGGGGACCATTCACTTTCATGCAAGATGGAGCTCCCTGCCACACTGCTCGGTCTGTTAAAGCTTTTTTGGCAGAAAAAAATATCCCTCTGTTGGATTGGCCCCATTGAAAATGTGTGGGAGCTGATGAAAAGAGAAGTGGCTAAAGATGTGATTACCAACAAAACCCAGCTCCTAGAAAAGATTATTCATGTGTGGAATCATCATCCTCAAATGCAGGAGACAGTACAATCTTGCATTGATAGCATGCCGCGCAGAATTAAAGCTTTGATAGCGGCTAAAGATGGCTCAACTAAATATTGACTTTTACTAACATTAATTTCACTTTTCTTTAAAACTTAATAAACTTATGCTTTTCTAAATTAATGCTGTTTTATTTATGTCAAATAAATAGGTAATTGATTGGATAATATAAAAATAAAAAACAAATCAATTTAAAATAATAAAACGGTACAATATCACTCGGTAATTAATATTTTACATGAAATCTTGCAGTGCGTCTAATAATTTGGCCAGCGATTGTAATCCAGTCTCTAGTTATAAACTATCAGTGCAAAATATTACCAAATTTCGACTTTTGCGTTTGAAATGGCCAGTGTATGGTACGACGTTGGGCAAAGTAGGCGGTAAATAACAGGCGAATCTTAAACCAAACACCGGATGTCACTTAACAAGCAATTCGAATCTCCACGCTTATTAAGATGCAAGAGCGTTGTCTATGCTTTAACTAATCTACTTAGTATGCTTTAGGTATGTAGTTATACCTAACCAATGAATATTATATCCACGACATACAGTTGAATAATAAATATTTGGCATTCTATACACGACAATTTATTTTGATGTCCGGTTTACATTAATTTTTAATCGCTTTAGACACCTATACTTGCAATGTATACTTTCGTACCACCGATCGTGAGACCATTATCAACATGTTGACTAGCTTCAGTTATCATTGTCAGCGTAAATGTATAAAATACGGTTAACGATACCTTATCTTGTTTGGACGTTAACAGTCCTAATGGATTTTAAAGCGAGCAAATATCGAAAAAATTATAGCAGCTGGAAGGAAAGGGAAAACAAAATGTTGTTCAATAAATAATTCTGTGGTTTGAGCATACAGAGGAAAAATAAATAGAAATTTTAACTTGCACAGGTTTAGTATGGAGATCGGAACTAAAAATTGGTAAAGTGTGTAGTTACCCAATACTTCCTTTGTATGGTAAACATGTAGTTCTAAAATAAGTAAAGATGTAACAAGTACCCGCTCTATCTGGCCAAAACTAAGTACCCGGTTAATTTGACCGGATACTTTATTATCCGGCCGGGTACTCCGCCAAATTTTTTGAGCAAAATGAAGCCCAATTGAAAATAGAACTTATTTGAAAATACGAGGATTGTACTACTGTGATCAGTAGTACAGTAAGACTTTTGAAATAAAACACAAACGGGTTATTTATTTTTCCAAATTTATTTCGTCTCCTTCAAAGTAATTCCGCTTGGATACAATGCATCTATGCCAACGTTTTTTCCAGTGTTCGAAACAGTTGTTAAATTCGATTTCTGGAATGGCCTTTAAAACCTTCTTCGATTCGGTTTTAATTTCCTCAATCGACTCAAAACGATATCCTCGAAGCGGTTTTTTGAGTTTAGGGAATAGCCAGAAGTTTGACGGAGCTAAATCAGGCGAATAGGGCGATTGCAGAATGATATGAGTTGAATTTTTGATGAAAAAGTCGCGAAGAACCAATGCTGTGTGAGAAGGCGCATTATCGTGATGAAAAAACCAGAGTTATCGGCCCATAATTCCGGCCTCTCGAGACAAATTCGAACGTTTGGGAAGCCGAAAAACCATTTTTAAAACAAAATTTAATTGCAACTTCTGAATTTTTTCACTCATTTTAAAAATCGAAAAACGCACTTTAGTTGTTGAACGAATGCAAGCGAATCTTATTAACTACTGACGCCATGATCTTAAAATTTGACACAGATGGCAGTTAAGATTCTACCAACCTAACGAAATTAATCCGATTTGGAAATGCCCGGGCGATTTAAATTTAAAAGTCTTACTATTTTTTGATCACAGTAGTTTGATAAGTATGTGCCCTCGGCCAGAGATGGCGTTACTAGTAATTAAAAAATTCTCATTTGGATATGAGGAAGCTTTCCGCAAAATGAGGCCGCGATTGTTCACAATTGACAATAAACACACACGTGTGTCAACTTCAAAAGAATGTTTTGCGATGTTAAAGCACAATCGGAATGATTTTTGGCGTAGATTCATAACTGTTGACGAAATATGAATTCCTCAGAGGTCACCAGAGTCCAAACAGTGGGTTTTCCGTGGCGAATCGGCGCCAAAGAAGGCGATTTTATCAGCCAACAAAGTCATGGCCACAGTGTTTTGGGATGCACACAGCGTAATTCACGTCGATTACCTTGAAAAAAGCATGACGATTGATGGAGAGTATTGTGTCAACCTACTAAATCTCTTTCATCAAGACAATGCACGCTTGCACACTTGTGTCATCGCCATGGCAAAATTTTATGAGTTAGGATACGAATTGCTTCCGCATCCACCATATTCGGTAGATTTAGCCCCCATCGATTATTTGCTATTTACGAAGAAGAAAAAAGGACTCAATAGAAAAAAAATTGTAGGTGATTGCTGAAACAAACGTCTATTTTTAAGGGTTGGAAAAATCGTATTTTTCAGATGGGATACAAAAGATGGACTAAGTGTACGGAGCTAAAAAGAGACTATGCGAAAAAATAAAATAAATTTTACACATAAAAAAGGTTTGTTTAATGTATTTTAAAATGTCTTTTTTAATCTGCTCTTTGTTAGTGAAATATGCATCTTTAAATCTCGAATCCAGGAATGTCGCAATTATATTATTTTTACTGATTTCAATATTTGCGAATTTCTGGCTCACACCTTCAAATAAATTATCCCGCATAGATCTCAAATCAGGAACATCGCTGTCTAATAAATATTTATTTAATGCCAAAATTGTTGAAATCACTTCTGATATTATACACAGTGAACTCCTGAAGTGTTTGGTAGTTTGTTCAAATGATTATTAATGCTCTAGTAACGTTTTAAATAAGTCCCACTAATTTGGTGTCAAAGAAAAAAGTAAATCATATTTAGCAGCAAGCAAACGCATAGCTCATCTTTGTTCAAAAAGTCTTTCCAAAAGGTAATAAGTGGAATTCCAGCGTGTAGGTACATTTTGTACCATACTTCAATACTAAAATCTCTCTGGATTTGTTCTCATTTCATCCTGGAAAGAGATGAATGATTTAAATGAGTTATAACACTTATAACGTCCAATATAGATCTCTTTACTTTTAGAGAGTTAATTACTATTTGTCGTTGGGCATGTATAAAATATGTTCATACTGTTTTCTTTGAGCATCTGGTTTACGGTATTCTTGATGTTTTCCCTGGTGTAACTACCGCTAATATTACTTACAAAATGCTTTGGCTCAAAACCTTTAGTTAGCCAATATGCTGTTAAACTTATAAAGCTCTTGTTATTTACGTCAGATGTCCACATATCTGTTGTATTGTAAAGGAAGATAAATCAATACCGGATAGTAAATCAGCAATTCGAGTCTTGCATTTTTCGTATATTTGGAGAATGGCGCTTTGGCTAAAAAAAATGTTAGTCTTGGAATATTGTATTTCACCTCATATAGCGCAAACACCCAAAAATAAGTATTTAGAATTTGTACGTTTTTATTTTTTAACTAGAAGAATATTTTGCTGTTGCGTTTAAAGTATTGGTGTTTATTTTTTGAATGAATAAAAAACAAATCCGGATTATCCGAGTTTTCAGTTATCCGAGGAGGGTGCCCCCCACGTTACCTCGGACAACCGGGCTTCTACTGTAATGAAAAAATGACACAACATTTATAAAATTTCATACGTGTTACAGTCTTTTTGATGTTATCTTTATAGTGAACATCCAACGCTTACGAAAAAGTTTAAATTTTGTAGACCAGTGTAATTCATGTTTATCTATTTACTTGTTCCTTCATTTACTCATTCATTCATTCGCCCATTGTTTATTTAATTTGTAACCACTAAAAAAATTGTAGATTTGATTTTTGATTTATTTAAGGGGGGTAGGGCGCATCGACTACCTAGGTCATTTAGCGCCCGAGAATGTGGGGGGTTATACTCTGAAGTTGATGTCTTTTAGAAATTCGTCGATTTGTTTGTAAATGGATTTATAGGTGAGTATGACCGATTTTAAATTAGGAGGTATATTGTGTTTGTTCCGTAAATCAGAGAAGTGATGTGCTTCAAAGATATGCTTTACTGTGAGGGGGTAGAGACAGACGGAACAGGTGGGAGGATTTTCCTTGTTAAGCAGATGAGAGTGGGTCTGAAAAGTGTGTCCAATGGCTAATCTTCTAACTGTAGTATTTTGCTTTCTGTTCAGTGAGAGATGATGTAGAGGGGGATGAACATCTGATTTTAGCTCCCAGAGCTTGTTACTAGTGTCCTCAAGATCCCACTGTAATTGAAAGAGTTTCCTAAATTCATGCGATAAGTAATTGATGTAGTCCCTAGGGTTATTCTCACCCTGTACTATGGTGCCTGATAGTCTGGCATTTTTGGCTAGGGCGTCAACTTTGTCATTGCCTGCTATGCCAGAGTGACCCGGTATCCAAAATAGGATGAAAGATTTGCTTTTATTCCTAGCAACATATAGCAGATCCATGATTTGCCTGACGTATACATCCTCTGGTTTAGCTTGCTTAATGGCTAGTAGGGAGCTATAAGAATCTGAAGCGATTAAAAATTTGGAATATGGAAGAGAGGCAATCGCATATCTCATGCATTCCTTTATGGCCAGAAGTTCAGTGGAAAAGATAGACGAGTGTTGAGGTAATTTAAAAGTTTTTTGATAGTTATGTATCACAAAGGCAGCACCAACGCCTGTTGAGGATTTGGAACCATCAGTGTAAATCACTTCATAGTCAGCATACTGATTTTTTAATTTGTCGTGGAAAATAGAGCAGAGTAATTTGTTTGGGGTAATTTCTCTATTTAGAAGTCAAACCGAAGATCAGTTGATTGCCAAGGGGAAAGGAGGTGAAGAGGGGGTATTCAAAACGAGGAGGTTTGAAGTTGTGAAGTGTTGTTTGATTCTGTTGGGAATGGATTTTGATGGAAAAGTCATGGAGCGAGAAAAGTGTAGAGTGGTTAAGTTGAGTGAAGGTTTAAGGTGAGGTCGGTTTAGCGAGTGAGCATAAAACTTTAATAAGGAAAACTGCCTGTTGAGAAAAAGAGGGGGAATGGATGAAATCCACTGGAGACTGGTAATTGGTGAAGTTCTGAACGCTCCCGTAGCCAATCTCAGAGCCTGGTTTTGAATGGTGTCGAGTTTTCTTTTTGAGGAATGACAAGCTGAGTCATAAGTCATTTGCTCTTGACATATCCAAGGCATTCGACCGTGTTTGGCACGATGGACTGTTGGCTAAGTTGCGCTCTTATGGTATGTCTGAAAGGTTCTGTTTGTGGCTCTCATGCTTCCTCAGAGAGCGTTCTTTACGAGTGGCGGTCGACGGATTTCTTTCTAACACCCTCACTATCAACGCTGGTGTGCCCAGGGCTCCATACTGTCTCCTACTCTCTTTCTCATTTACATTAACGATCTGCTGGAAAAGACCGGGAATCCAATCTATAGCTTTGCAGATGACAGTACGCTTGTCTCTTCATTCACCTTGAACGCTCGGACATCGGCTGCTCAGGCGAATATCCGCAGACAGCAGGAGGTCGTTCAACTTAACAAAGACCTGGAAGAGGTTCTATCTTGGGGTGACAGTAACCAAGTGGAATTTAACGCTACAAAAACCCAAGCGGCAGTTTTTTCTAAAAAAGTTAACGTTGCTGAACCCGACATAGTTATGTCGGGGCACTCCATTCCCCTAGCATCGTCGCTCAATTTGTTGGGCGTTAGTTTGGGAGCAAATATGTCTTGGCATGAACATGTTGCAGGCATAGCAAGGAGAGCTTCTCAAAAGTTGGGAATATTATTTAGAACCAGAAAGCTTTACACCCCACAACAACTGTTAATTCTTTACAAAGCCCAAATTCGACCAACTATGGAATACTGCTCCCACGTTTGGGGCTCCGCTCCCAAACATACACTGCATTTGTTGGATTCTGTTCAGAGAAGAGCGGTCCGTCTGATTGGGGACCCGGAATTGACCGGCGGCCTTGATTCGCTGGAACATCGAAGAACGGTTGGCGACTTGAGTCTGTTCTACAAGTATTTTCATGGAAAGTGTTCGAAGGATGTAGCCCGCTTAATTCCTCCCAAAGCGGTGCATGTTAGAAATACACGTCGCGCTGGTGCTTCGCATCCGTATGAGGTTCAGCTTGTTACTCCGCGTACAACGCTTTTCAAGCAATCTTTTATATGGAGAACGTCATCCCTTTGGAATAATTTGCCCAGCGCTGTGTTTCCCACCGAGTACAATTTACAGCGATTCAAGAACAACGTGAATCGCTTTTTCCGCACTCGTGCAGCTCCTGGAGCGCTTTAGGGACTTCCCTGCAGCACGTGTGCTAGACCAATAAAAAAAAAAAAAAAAAAAAAATGAAATCTCCGTAATTCAGCTTAGAGAGAATGAGAGACTTGTAAATGGTTATGATTGATTCAAAATCAGATCCCCACCTAGTATGAGCGAGCATTCGCAGAAGTTTAAGGTCTAAGGCAGTGCGTGTTTTTAAAGAGTTGATGTGAGCATTCCAATTCATTTCGTATCAAAAAGTAGCACGTGTGCTAGACCCATAAAAAAAAAAAAAAAAAAAAAAAAAAAAGTCCCAAGATGGAATGAGTGCCAGGAGAGGGAATAGGAGTTCCGTTTATGGATAGAGAATTGAGCCTTGAGCAGTTTCTTGATGTGCAGAAATGTAAAAATGCTGATTTGTTTGGAGAAAAAGTGTATCCATTGGTATCAGCCCAATTTTGTAAAATATTTAGCGTTTTTTGGAGATGTTGAGTAATGTTCTGTGTAAACGAGGAGGTATGATAGATTATTAAGTCGTCAGCGAATAATTTATATTTAGTTTGTTGTGAGATCAGGCCAGTTAGAGACCTCATGGCAATGTTGAAGAGCATCGGACTGAGTACCAAGCGAGTAGAGCATTCTAAAGAAACTGGAGATTGCATCCCAAGTCCACGTATAGTTTAAACCAAACAGATCACACAACTTTAGCTGAGATGCTTTTTCAAACAAAAATCTACAATTACGTCATAGAGTACTCAATTGTTTTAAACTGTCAGAGTGTACGACACTACCTCTGTTTTTTTTATTTTTTATATTTAAATAAATAAACCTCCTCTTTTATGTTTCTCTCAGATTAACGTAAATTGGCACTACGACGTCTTTGTAGATGGCTCTTAGGAAAAGCAACTTATGCCATTGTTTGTCTAAGGTAAAGCGATGAATAAATATTTCGTTTGTTATTCAGATCAAGAGAGCTGCCATCAATTAGTCAAATTTTTTAAATGCATACGCAAATAATTTTTTCCGAGATGACAATATAGTCGGTTGTTAGTTTTTGTCATCTAGTATGATTAAGGTGTATTAAGTTGAATTTTATGGTCAAATAATATGTTCTTTATTCTTAGTTTGTTAAGGTATATCGGCTGAACATCAATTCGTCATGTATTCCAAAACCAACGTGTTTAACTTTCGACAATGATATGTTATTATTCAAAAAAGAACAGCCAAGTGCAAGTCGGACTTGCGCAATTAGTGTTCCGTACGGCGATTGATTTTAAAATAATATAAAATCCTTACCTAGGCTAAGTTAATTAGGGCCCTGACGTGTATGTATCTTAAGATCCAGTAAATCAGTCTAGCTCAATCTAAAATCTAACACGTAGGCTCATCATTTACTGGTATGCTGAATTTAAACGCAGTCGTACAGACACAAATCATTCTGAACGCTCTGGAGGTGGTTACACCGGAAAATACCAAAAAAATCCACAAAATTGTTGACCGTAAAGTGAAATTACGTGAGATAGCTGACACCCTAAAGGTATCAAAAGAACGTGCTGGTTTTGCATGAACATTTGGGCATGAGAAAGCTCTGTTTAAGCGCAATAAAAAGGATTTTTTATGCGATATGTGACAATGGATTCAACATAAATCCATCACTACACACCGGAATCAAATCGGCAGTCAGCTGAGTGGACAGCAGCCGGTGAAAGCCGCCCGAAGCGACCAAAGACACAACAGTCGGCTGGGAAGGTTTTGGCCGCTGTATTTTGGGAAGTGCATGGAATAATTTTCATGGACTATGCTAAGAAGGAAAAAACCATCAATAGCGAATATTATATAAAGTTACTAGTGCGTTTGAAGGCAAAAATCGCAAAGAAAAGGCCCGAAATGAACAAGAAAAAAGTGTTCTTTCATCAAGATAATGCACCCTGTCACAAGTCAATGGTTACAATGGTAAAATTGCATGAATTGAAGTTCGATCTGATTCCTCATCGACCATATTCTCCAGATTTGGCCCCCAGCGACTATTATCTATTCGCAGACCTCAAAAAAATACTCGCTGAAACTTTTTTTTTTTTTTATTGGTCTAGCACACGTGCTACAGGGAAGTCCCTAAAGCGCTCCAGGAGCGGCACGAGTGCGGACTGAGACCTAATTTAAAGGCAAAGATAAGTCCTTCTACAAGAAAGGTACAGAAATGTCAGAAAAGCGTTAGACTGATTGTATCGCTCTTGAAGAAGGCTATGTTGATGAATAAAGTCGAATTTTTGTAAAAAAGGTGTTTTAAGTAGCTAGACCAAAAACTTTTCAGCTTACGTGTTAGTAATAAAAGTGTAAAACAAGTATTTACTACCTAAATATTTGTTTCATTACAAACAAATAAAATAAAATTATTTTGTCTCGGTACATAGACGCGGGAGCAGTAATGTACTGAAAACTGTATTAAAAAACTTCCATCATATTGTCAAGGTATAGATTGCTATATCATATATGGTTTTTTTTTATACCCGATACATTATTAAATGTAATGCACTCGTGATAATTTTCCCTTAAACTACACTTTATGAAGACTATCCCAGAATTTTTTCAAAATTTTTTGACGAGTACTTTCTGAGACAGTATGGGGGGACAGCGATTTTTGGCCATTTTTTTAAAATAATACAAAGAAAAGCGGGCGCAAGTATTACATCATATATCTTTTTGAACTCGTGTTTTCACAAGCTTTCATTTGACACCCCACTCGATGACCTAGTAAAAAAAAAAATTTTTCACTTCCGATTTCACCCCCCAAAACTGACCCCATAAGTCAAAATTTAATTTTACACGGCTTTGATGAGGCCATCAATTCCCATATTAGTACCAAATTTCAACTTTATATGTCAAATAGTTTCGGAGAAAATCGGGTGTGACAGACAGACAGACACCGAAGTAACCCCATAAGTGTTTCGTACGGACACTAAAAATCAAAAGCTTTAGCTAAATCACGGAAAACGATGTTAATGGCAAACACGTGAATCCCAAATTTACAAAGTAAAGCTGAATGTATTAAAATCTGGAATGTTTAACTAAATTCTGTTAACGTATTTCCACATGCGTATATGCTGGGATAATATTAATACATACACCTATTTTCAGAGACTATTTTAATAACGTATTTCCGGAAATTCCCCCCTTTCGATCCTGTTTTAGACTCATTTGGCGTGCGGTATGTATATTTTTAGACACCGATTAGGATGTTGTCGCTATTCTTTACAAACTTCGTGTCTCGTACGACATGGTCAGTTTTACCCAACTATATATTCGTATATACATGGTTGATTCAAAAGGTAATGAACCTGGTTCCACAAGACACGTTTTTTCACAAACACTTAATATTCTACGAAATAGCAGAATCAAACACTAATACATTTGGTCCAACACTGTTGCTATTCCTCAAAGCAAGACTAGAAGTCCTCCGTTTTCAATAGTCCCGAATTGCTGCCGAATTTTACACGTGGGAAAAGAAAAAAGTCAGATGGCAAGAGGTCCAGGCCGTAGAGGAGATTTGACAGCGTTGGAATGTTTTTCTTAGCTAGCAACGACGAGTGACTAGGTGCATTATCGTCTGAAAAATATAGCAATTTTTTTCAGACGTTGTAACTTTGAACTAAATCAGTGAATGTTACAACTTTGTTTTTTATTTGTTTTCTGAACCGTCACCTTTCAAACGCGCGTCATTGTGATCAGATGCGTAATATCAGAGATACGCGATTTTAAAGTCCGAATAAGGCCCCGTCCTTTTTCGACAACCTATTATATGTTAGGAGCAATAATAATGCATTCTTGTTATTGTTCAAGTATAGGCCAGTCAATAAGTTTTGAAAGCGGAAATGAAACAATGGGTCAAAATACATTTATTCTTCAATATAATCTTACTTAAGCTCAATACATTTTCTCCAGCGATTTTCCAATTCATATACCCCATCTCTATCACCTCATCATTTGTTGAAAAACGCTTCCCACGTAAAAATCTTTTGGGGTTTGGAAACAGATGGAAGTCAGCCGGACAGAGCCAGATCTGGCAAATAGGGTGGATTTTCCAACAATTCGTATACCTTAATCCGACCAGTTTTGCCGGTGTTAAAGCACCTCTGTCAGCAGGTGCATTGTCATGATGAAAGATGATCATTTTCTTCTGTTTTCTCACGAATTTTCGCATCCAGCTGATCCAAAAGGTTACAATAATACTCTCCTGTGATTGTTTTACCGGTTTGAAATCAATAAAATTCCTTTTGCATCCCAAAAACTGATGCCATAATTTTCTTGAACGACTTTGACCACTTTGGTTGCTTTGGAGCTGAACAACTGGGCTCAGTCCACTTAGCGGTTTGTTGTCGCAGTTTAGGATCATACTGGAAAACCCAAGTCCCATCCATAATTACAAATTGAGGCACAAAATCAGTTTTATTCTTTGTGAAATGAGCCAAATATTGTTTAGTGCGTTTTTGTTAAGATGTTCGCAAATGCGGCTTGTGAGTAGCTTTCTCATACCCAAAACATTAGTTCAGGTACTGTTTTATGTGAAATGCCTGTAGCCCCGGCGGTCTTCCATTACCCATTAGTTGGACAATAGTTCAGTTGTTGCAGTTTTTGCACGTCCTGAACGTGGATCATTATTGACGTTTGTACGACCACACTTAAACTCTAGAGTCCATCTATAAACAGTTGGAAATGAAGGAGCGGACTCCTTTAACACTTCCACTAACTTTTCATGAATTTTAGTTGCCGATAAACCTTCCAAAACAAAGAACTTTATCACTGCACGATATTCGATTTTTTTTATTTTTAAAAAATACTCAAACACGTCTACTTTAACCAGCTGATAAGCAATGAATAATTTGGCAGATCAACTTGAAATTTAGGATGTGTTCATATGACAGATGAAACTTCAAGAAGGTGTTCAATACTTGGTTCAAGTGATGCTACATAGGTGTCACTTTCAAAAATTATTGACTCACCTATTATTGTCAATCTGATTAGTTCGCATCAGTTCAAAATGGCTAATATTAATCTGTAATGAACCAAAAACGTAATTCCCAATAATGGTAACACAATATGTAGTTGGACTATAGTAAGTGGCGTAACCAAGTTCGAGGAGTAAGAGACATACTGATACAAGGGGCGTTTCTTTAAGGAATACTAGAGGAACATATGCCTCCCAGACTCCTCCACAGGCTATAGTGTCACATTAGATTACCATACACTTACGATTTATGATGGCAACTATGCAGATATTATCTCATTTGTAATGCAGTTAAGTGATTCATTTAGTTTTTGATTTAAAAATCTCATAAATGTGTTATTATAGGCGAGGTAAAATTTACTAGACTAATTGAAGACTAACAAATGCCAATAAAATGCCAATGTTTATGAAATGAAAAATACGTTTTTTTCGAAGATAAAATAAATATTTTCGAAATTACCAACGGAAGTCGGACTGATTATTGTTTTAATTAAAAACCAATCATGTTCTAAAGTAGTTTTGATAATTTAGTTAAACCAAACTATTCAGCAATCGAAGTTATTTATCATGAAATTCTTAAAATATCGTAATGTATAAAAAATAATTTTTAAAATACAGTGAAGTCTGCATAATGAACCCGTTTATAGCAAATTTTTTATACGAACTATTTTATAATGCACAAAAAAAAACGAACCCGGTTATAACGAACTTCCGGATAAAGCGAACCAAATTTGAATGTTTTGTGTCTGTTTATAACGAACTTGTCACTCCCTGTGCTCGATGTGGCGCGACTTGATCTAGGGAATTCACCGAAACTCGCTGGAAACTGGGAATTCTACTTGTTTCCGGCGCGTCGCTAATTCGAGCAGTATTATTTTCCATTCACTTGTTGTGTTATGCGGTTCTAATGCATATTTGATCAAAGTAGCAAGCAAGTCGATAATGTTTTACACTTTTATTACCAAATTCTAGATTGAGCTAGATTGATTTATTAGCTATTAGGTAGCTAAGATGCAATAACTATTATATATTATTGACTAAGAAAAAAACGTGAAAAGACATATTGCATTTTACGATATATACATGTCAGGGACCTAATTAACTTGTGTGTTGAAAGATGCTATTGATAAATATAATAAACCAGAGTGGTCCCAGAAGCCTAGCCTGTCAATCACCGAGTTGTAATTCATATTTCTTAACAGTTAACTTTTTTTCAATTTTTTTCAGGTCAAGAAAAATGGAAAGGATGGCGATCCGGCTTTGGAAGATTTTTGCAGTTACCTTATGTATTATAGATATATCTGCCGTAGATTCTACAGGTAATTATAAAACGAGAAAAATACTTGTATTGATGTAGATTACTCCATTCCCTAAAATATGTTTAATTTGATTTGACGCCTCTGAAACGAAGGCTAGGGGGCGGAGTCAACTACGACCAATCAGAGCCGCTGTAACTTCCGGCGCAGATGTAAACGCCCGGCAGCAACGTAACCTCTCAGTAAAACATTCCCAGATTACCTCTTCTACACATTTCTCTATCCGTGAATCACTACGAGTGTTTTGCTCCATATCAGAACCCGTCAGCCAATCTAGGTGAAAGGGAAATCGCAAATTTTCCGCTATTTTAATATGCAATAGGAAGTTGATCTATGAATAAAATTATATGATTATTAAGCATCGGAGGACGGCTGAAGCTTTTACCTAGTAATGTGACTGAACTGGATTGGTTTTGATCACTGAAATGTTAGTATTAGTTTCAGGTGATACCCCATTTTTTAATAGTATGTGGATTTAATCACAAGCTGTGTTATTAAAAAGAATTGTCTGAATTGCTTAGGCCTTCTAGAGATGTTTAATTCCTGTTGAGTAACAGTCATTTAAATTTCAAGTCTATATCAGTTTATTCGTCTATGGTATAACACAGATTTTCACTATCCACATATACAGTGGCGAACAAAAGTATGAAAACATTTAAATTCCCATCTCTAGTCTTAACATTTAAACGGTTTACAATTACAATATTTATTTATTAATCGTGTACATGCTAACAAACATTTTCAAGACTAAAACAGTTATTGTTTATTAGAAACTAGCCGGGCCCGCGGCTCCGCTCGCGTGGACTTGATTCACTACTATCGTCACTGCTTATTCCTTATGTTACCCAACGTAATAAAATATCTCCCATTATTTCTCCTTATCTCCCAATATTTCTCCTTATCTCCCATTATCTTACCATAACTCCACATATCTAGACTTATCTCTGCTTATCTCCCATTATCTCTCCTTATCTCCCATTATTTATACTTATCTCCCATTATCTCACCTTATCTCGACTTATCTTCCATTATTTCTCCTTATCTCTCATTATCTCACCTTATCTCCCATTATCTAGGCTTATATCGAATTTTATAGAACATATGTATAAATTTATAAAAACACGTAAATCAGATAAGTGGTTCTCGAGTGATAAGCGCACTAACGGACAGACAGAGAGACATTGCATTTTTTATATGTTGTATTCTTTGCTACATGATATTGTTCCATATTTAATGCTTTCGGGAGTGTATTGCAAGAGAACGCGCTAGCGGCAAACTTTTCTCCGACTTGATTCACTATTATCGTGAATAATATAATAAAATATATCCTATAACCTGGCCAGAGAACATACGTATGTTTAAAAAAAAGCACGTAAATCGGATAAGTAGTTCTCCAGTGATAAGCACACTAACGGACGGACAGACAGACAGACTGACGGACAGAGAGACATTGCATTTTATATATATTATAGATAGTCTCTGCTACATAATATTGTTCCATATTTAAGGGTTTGGACTGTGTATTGCAAGAGAACGCGCTAGCGGCAAACTTTGTCCGACTTCATTTACTATTATTGTCACTGCTCATTCCTTATGCTACCTATCGTAATAAAATATAGCCTATAACCTGGCCGAAGAACATATGTATGTTTAAAAAAAAAAAAAGTACGAAAATCGGATAAGTGGTTCTCCAGTGATAAGCGCACTAACGGACAGACAGACAGACAGAGATACGTTGCATTTTATATATATTATAGATGTAATAAAATATATTCCTATAACCTGGTCAGAGAACATATGTATGAATTGAAAAAATCACGTAAATCGGATAAAGTGGTTCTCGAGGGATAAGCGCATTAACGGACAGACAGACAAACCTTGCATTTTATATATATTATAGATATAGATTATTATTATTATTATTATATAACCTGGCCAAAGTATATATGTATGAATTTAAAAAAAAGACAGGTAAATCGGATAAGTGGTTCCCGCGTGATAAACGCACTAATGGACAGACAGAGAGACATTGCATTTTATATATATTATAGATTATAGATTACAGATATTTTTGCTACGTAATATTGTTCCATATTTAATGGTTTAGGCTGTGTATTGCAAAGGCACGCGCTAGCGGCAAACTTATTTCCGACATCATTCAGTATTTTACGTCACTGCTCTTCCTTATGTTACCTATCGTAATAAAATATAGCCTATAACCTGGCCAGAGAACATATGTATGTTTTAAAAAAAAAAGTACGTAAATCGGATAAGTGGTTCTTCAGTGATAGGCGCACTAACGGACAGACAGACAGACAGAGAGACGTTGCATTTTATATATATTATAGATGTGCTTAGTTTTTAACGTGACAAAATTATGAACAAACAAAAGTATGGAAAATTTTTGTTATAAAATAAAAATTCCGCTAAGACGACTAAGATGTCGAAAATATTTAGTGAGATATCATCTTGCGTCAATCACTGCTGTACATCTTCTGCCCATAAAGTCAATAAGCCTAGCATAAAAATCGGGTGTTTTTTTTCCCATTCTTGTTTTAATGCGATCCAAAGTTCGTCTCGGTTTTTTATATTTCCTTTCCTAATTTCCTAATAGGGGAGTACTGTCAGCAAAATTGTTAAGAAGTTCTCGAGAAGGAGCACTGTTGATCCGGCATTTAAAAGGGGTAGACCTCGAAAAAACAAGTAAGAGAGTAGACAAAATTATGATTCGAAAAGCGAAAAATGATCCCAAGAAAACTGCTGTTGATATCACTAAAGAACAAAGGCAGGAATATCAGGATGTATTGGTGTCAAACATGACTATTAGGCGTCGTCTGTTATCTGAAAATCTTCATGGTAGGCGTGCTGTTAGAAAGCCATTCCTTACAAAGCGTCACACAAAAGAGAGATTGAAATTTGCTAAGAAACATAAAGACTGGACTCAAAATTAGTGGTCTCTAGTAACCTTTAGTGACGAAAGTAGGGTTAATCTCTTTGGAAGTGATTCTACTGGTTATGTAGGAAGGACCATCTCTTACTCTTTGTCTAAGATCTGACCTTGTACCTACTGTCAAACATGGTGGTGGAAATTATCATGGTATGGGATTGTTTTCGACGGTCTGGTACGGGGCCATTGGCAAAAATAAATGGCAGAATGGATGCTCAAATGTATCTTGAGATATTAGAAAATAATTTGATTCCTTATGAAGAAGATTTGCCACTGTCATGGATTTTTCAATAAGACAATGACCCAAAACACATCTCGCTTGGCCAAGAATTAGTTTTCTGAACAAAGGATTCGGGTGATGCGCTGGCCCTCACAATCACCTGATTTGAACCCGATAGAGAATCTTTGGCACTATCTAGATAAACCAATTAGAAAAAGAAATATAAAAAAAACGGGACGAACTTTGGATCGCATTAAAACAATGGGACTTTTATTCGCCACTGTATGTTGCCAATAAAATTGCTTGCGCTGCCAATTACCCTGATTGGTCGTTTTAATCTTGATTTAAAAATACGTCCGTGAAATCAATTTAAACATATATTAGGGCTGTAAACATAAGATTCTTACTTCTACTTGTATAACTTAAACTATTGTTTTTCTTTTTAGAATATTTGGACTACCCAAGGGAATCATTGACAGAAAATCGAGAAGAAATAATAAAAATAGTAAATGAAACCGTAACCTTCGCATGTCCTAAAGAAGTTAATGTAGAATGGAAATTCAAAAGTACTGACAGTACTGAGATTAAAACCTATGGTAGGCTCTTCTTCGATAGATTATACGAAATTATATATACAACAAGTACTATTACATTCTACTGATTTTACTGTCCATTTCCAAGGGAAAACACCACCAGCTATTCCCATAGTGTAGTCGAGGATGCCCGATATTGCCATCAGATAGTGTACCATAAAATGTATTTTAATGACGGTAGACACCAAAAAACTTCTGGCCTTGACGGAATACCTACCATAGCACTCAAAAAAATGCACGAGGGAACTGTTTTCTGTAGCCTGCTCAACCTATCCCATAGAAAGGGAATATTTCCCTCCTGCTGGAAATACGCTACAGTTCAGCCGATACCCAGAAAACGCAAGAGGACTTTGCGAAACAACTACCGACCAGTTGCACTGCTTTTAATAATATCGGAAGTTATGAAAACGGTTATCAATCAGCATTTTCTAAAATATCTTGAAGGATTCGATATTATTAGCGACCATCAATATGGCTTTTATAAGCAAAGATCAACAGGAAATCTAACTCATGATAAGGCATTCGACCATGTTTGCATGATGAATTGTTGGCTAAGCTACGCCTTTATAGTATATCTGAAAAGTTCTGTTTATGGCTCTCGTATTTCCTCAGAGCGCGTTCTTTACTGGTGGCAGTCGACGGATTTCTTTCTAACCACCTCCATTATCAACGCCGATGTACCTCTCCTACTCTCTTTCTCATTTACATTAACGATCTACTGGAAAGGACCAGGAGTCCAATCTATAGCTTTGTAGATGACAGTATGCCCATTTCTTCATTCACTTCGAACGCTCAAACATCGGCTGCTCTTGTAAATATCCGCAGACAGCAGGAAGTTGTTCAACTTAACAAAAACCTGGAAAAATTCTGTCTTGGGCTGACAAAAACCAAGTAGAATTTAACGCTACAAAAACCTAGGCGGCAGTTTTTTCTAAAACGTTACTGAACCCGACATAATTATGTCGGGGTACTTCATTTCACTCATCATCACTCAATTTGCTGGGCGCTAATTTGGGGTCAAATATGTCTTTGTGTGAACATGTTGCAAGCATAGCAAAGAGAGCGTCTCAAGAGCTGGAAATATTGTTTCCAACTAGAAAGCTTTACCCTCCACAACAACTGTTAATTCTATACAAAGATCAAATTTAGCCAGCGATGGAAACTGCTCTCATGTTTGGAATTCTGCTTCCAAACATACGCTACATTTGTTGGACTCTAACTGGAGACTCAGCACTGACCGGCAACCTTGTTTCTCTGGAACATCAAAAAAACTGTTGGCTTTTGAATCTATTCTACAAGTATTTTCATGGGTGCTATGTCCGTAAAAAAAAATAAAGCAGGAAGCAGAAAAGTAAAGGTTCATAAAAAAAGGCATTCCTCTAAGTCACCCCCGCCTTATTACGGTCTATTAATGTTCTCTTGTTTCCCTAAAAATGCCCTTTGGATTCATCTAAAAAATTATACTCTCGCTTGGGAATAATAGCGCAAAAAAACGGTATGAACTACATGAAAAAAAAATGTATTTATAAATATTTAAACGGTTTCTAAGGCAAGGTTATTTAAAATATATTGGGAATAGAATTTATTAACTTTCTCTTAGAGTTAAAAGCAAAAAATCGGTTAGGTTGTTTACCCAGCACTTCCCTCGCTAAGACGTAATTCTAAAATAAATACAGAATTAATTTTTTTTCACACTAAAGAATCACAAGTATTACCACTTAATGTTAAGTGATCGGTACTCTAGAATGAAATGGCAATCACAAAAAAAAGTTTAGCATAGGGAGGGTTCACAGACAGTTATAATTGAAAAGTGACAGTTCCCTTTATAATTTATTTCTGTCAAAATTAAAAGTAATGAATAAATAACACAATGGAAAAGACCAATATCCAGTCTGTCAAATAAGAACGTGTCCGCGATAATTAATTTTTGGTTTGTTTATGACGTATTTTAGTAAAAGTATCAGTCGATTCCGAACTTTCATCGAAATTAGGTAAAATCCAAAATGAGTCACTTGTTTGCGCGTTGGTCTGGGGCAGTCTTTCTTTGTACCCATCCAAAGCAGCCTAAAATGACACATTCTGCGGCCGGTAAGTATATTAAAAAGTCGGTATCGTTTGTGAAGAATTATTTTAATGAGACGAAAAATGTCGACGACTTACTAAAACACGTGACTCGGTAGGCACAGTCACTCCGAAAGTCGAAAAAAAACGAATCGTGTCTTTGTTTGCACGAGACCCGAAATTGAGGCTGCATTAAGGAGCGGCAAAATTAAGAAAGTTGGGTTGAATGTGTCACATGAGGTCATTCGACAACATCTTCGTGCTCACGATGTCAAATTCCGAAGCACGTTGAAGAAACCTTTGCTGTCGCGAAGCGGCTCGCTTGGACCCATGATAAGATACTAGAGTGGCCTCCACAATTGTCGGGAGTCAACCCTCTTAAAAACGTTTGGTCTCTTGTTAAGAGAAAGCTCAGAGGAACGATTCCGAGGACTTTGACTCAGTCGTCTCGCGAGATTCAAAAAACTTGTAGAGTATACAGAAAATCTCGCCGATAGCTTGCCTCGAAGATGCCAGGAGGCGATTGGACAACTTACTAAGTTAATTGTGCCATTGTTAGCACTCCAAAGAATACATTAATGGCAAAAAAAATGTTCTCGAAACACATTTTTTCATGAATCGAGCGGTCACGTTCTTATTTGACAGACTGTATAATACAATAATTGCAATTGCATTTATTATTATTATTATTATATATATATATATATATATATATATATATATATATATATATATATATATATATATATATAATAAATGCATGCATATATATATATATATATATATATATATATATATATATATATATATATATATATATATTATATACAGGGTGCCTCATATGTATGGAATTACGCCATCTTGATTGTTTTTAAATAGAAAGTCCTGTATATTATTTTATTTTTGAGTCCTACTAAAAATTCTAGATATTATTTGTCTAACATACCATGTGTCTAAACTGAACTGTTTTGGAACTTATTTGAAATTTAAAATACAAAAAGACAAAAAAACTATTAATAAATACTTTGGGTTTATTTTTAAGGTAACACTTGCTCAAAATGTCTACCGTTAACAGCGAGGCAATGACCCAATCTGTCATAAACAGCCTGAACAGAGTTTTACAGAGAACCCGGGGTGACCTGTGCTACTTGATATTGAATTATTCTACAGCACCTCCTCTGATTGATTTCATAGTGAGGAGGTGCTCCGTCCTGTTGATCCACAGATTCCTGTTAGGGGTATCCGAATTATTTCATCGGGAAAAAAGCACAAGTTGTAATAACAATGTTCGTAGATATTTGGATGATTTTTCCTAATCGATGGATAGGCAGAAGAGATGCTGTAGAATGGCTTACAAGGAGTCTCGACCTTAAGCCACTCGATTTTTTTATGGGGTCATTTGAAAACCAAAGTTTACCGAAGTCGACCTGAAACTGTAGAAGATTTACAACAAGAAATTCAATATGAAATAGCACAGGTCACCCCGGATTCTCTGCAAAACTGTTCAGGCTGCTTATGACAGATTTGGTCATTGCCTCGCTATTAACGGTAGACATTTTGAGCAATTGTCACCTTAAAAAAAACCAAGAGTAATTATTAATAGTTTTTTTGTCTTTTTTTTTTAAATTTTAAATTATAAATGACAATAATTCCAAAACAGTTCAGGTTAGACATATGATCTGTTAGACAAATAATATCTAGAATTCTTGGTAGGACTCAAAAATAAAATAACACACAGGGATTTCCACTTAAAAAAAAAATCAAGATGGCGTAATTTCTTCGAACTGACAGTTCATATATTGTCAACGTCAGCATGTGCGCCGTGTAACACCCTATAACTTTTGTTTGAACATTTTTTTGATACAGTGATTAATAAATGCTATGGAACCCTTATTCCATACATATGGGGCACCCTGTATATATATATATATATATATATATATATATATATATATATATATATATATATATATATATATATATATATATATATATTATGTAGATTGGTATGTCCTTCTTTCTCACATTAGGTCAATGTGGTTCCATGTTTGGCTGACGGGCTTAGCCAAGTCAACAGTTTTTGTGTATGTTTGAGTTGAGTCCTAATTGAACGTGTAGTGTAAATGTTGTTGGTGTAGGGCCTGTGGCTGATATGACGAGGGGAACAAAGATGACTTTCTTTTTCCATAACCTTTTTTACGTGACTCGGTTTGGCTCTGGTGGTTGTGTTTGTCCCGCATCTGTGTCGGTTGTGTTTGGCATTAACTTCGGTGGGTCCAGGCGGCGAGTAATTTTTAGTATTCCGTACGGAACACTTATAAGAGCACTTCGGTGTCTGACTGTCTGTCCGTCTGTCTGTCTGTCTGTCACACCCGATTTCTTTTCTTACGGATTTCTTTGTCAGATTTTGTGATTTTGTTATAGCAACGCATGACGTGTTCGTTGATTTCTGTGGTGCGTTACTTGGATTTTCCCGCCTTGGTGGATGTCGGCTTACTAGCCGGCACAATACTTTTGGCAGGTCCATTTTCTTTTGCCGGTCTTCATAGTTCTGGTCGAGTTGCCATTTCCCGCGACGTCCTCGACCGTTACGTCGCTCACTCGATCCTTCTTTTATTGGTTTACTGTTGGGGTTGTTTGGTATTATTATTATTATATAACCTGACCAGAGAACATATATATGATTTAAAAAAGAAAACGCGTAAATCGGATAAGTGGTTCTCGAGTGATAAGCGTACTAACAGTCAGACAAAGAAACGTCCGTGCAAAGTCCGAGAGATGGCACCACCGGCGCGTATCGAGGTCATGTTTAGTTAGTAGCATCTCTTGAATGAACGCACACCAAGTTTCAGCCATATTGGTCTATTTCTTTGTGTTTGGCATTCGTGTGAATCAAGAAAGTCGAGTGATTTTCAAGAAATGGACGAAAAAGAATTTCGTGTGGTGATTAAACATTACTTTATGAAAGGCAAAAGGCCTCAGGAGACTAAAGAGAAGCTTGATAAACCTTATGGTGACTCTGCACCTTCGATTAGAACAGTTTATAAGTGGTTTCAAAATTTTCAGACTGGCCATATGGGCACAAGTGACGCTGAACGTTCTGGACGGCCTGTGGAGGTTACGACTCCAGAAATCATTGATCAAATCCATGATATGGGTGCGTGAGATTGCTAGTGCTGTGGGCATCTCGACTGAACGGGTACATAATATTTTGCATAAACATTTGGACATGAGAAAGCTATCCGCAAGATGATTGCCGCGATTGCTCACGCTTGACCAAAAACGAAATCGTGTGAAGTGTTGCAAGGATGGTTTGCAGCTGTTCCAGAAGAATCCGGAGGACTTTAAGCGTCGTTTCGTCACTGGATGAAACATGGATACATTACTATACTCCTGAGACCAAACAACAATCTAAACAATGGGTTACCAAGGGGGAATCTGCACCAAAAAAGGCGAAGACCGTTCCTTCGGCCGGAAAGGTTATGGCGACTGTCTTTTGGGATTCGCAAGGGATAATCCTCATCGACTATCTGGAAAAGGGTAAAACTATTACAGGTGAATATTATTCATCGTTATTGGACCGTTTGAAAACCGAGCTGCAAGAAAAACGCCCGCGATTGGCCCACAAGAAAGTCCTTTTCCATCACGACAACGCACCAGCACACACCTCAACAGTTGTGGTCGCAAAATTAATGGAAATAGGATTCCAACTCGTTTCACATCCCCCCTATTCTCCAGACTTGGCTCCCTCGGACTACTATTTGTTCCCCAATTTGAAGAAATGGCTGGCGGGACAAAGATTTTATGCAAACGAGGAGGTGATTGCAGACACTAATGGATATTTTGCAGACTTGGACAAATCCTATTATTCGGAAGGGATCAACAAACTAGAACATCGTTGGACGAAGTGTATAAGCCTAAAAGGAGACTATGTCGAAAAATAAAAAAGGTTTACCCCAAACACAAGTAGTTTTTATTTTTGCACGGACTTTTCAAACCAGCCTCGTATTACAGATAAAAAACAAATTTTTTAAGGTCATCAGTTTTTAACAAAGATCGGAAACAAACTTTGTTGAAAACTCATTTAGGGCGTGTTTTGTTGTGTTTTTATACCTCCGTAACAACATTTTTTATTTTAAATGCAATCACCATACGGAACAGCAATTGCGCAAGTCCGATTTGCACTTGGCCAGTTTTTTTTTTAAATGAAAAAATAAATTTTCCCTTTAAGAAAACAACATGACTTAAAATTTTCAAAAAGAAACGTGCACCATGTATGTTATTAACTAAGAATATAATATTCTTTTTGACAAACCATAAAATATATAAATGTTAATTAACGATTATGTAAAGCAAATGAAACTAAATTTGAAAGATAACGGTATTAACACAAAAATATAAAAGATACTTAAAGGTCAGAAGGCAATGAATTAACAGTATTTAGAAAAAATAAATAAATACAGCAATAAAACAATAATAAATGTATATATTGCCAAACATGGCAAAAATATTAAAGTATGTTAATACTCATAAATACAAATATATCCCATTAAATAGAAATAAAACTTACTTGTCATAAATTACAGGTCATTACATACGTCACAATGATGAATCAGGGCTGAAAATTATATAATTTTAGTTGTGGCCAGTGACAAAAAGTATCTCAAAATTTATTTAGAAAATAATCAGAATGCATATTAAAATATTCGACAAGAATATATAAGTAACTGAAGAAACTGTCGCCTGAAATTTTGCAGCCTTAAAACTACTTGTTACACTTACTCCAAAATAGGATTTCTTCCACCATATTATTAAATTGAACGAGTTCTTGCTGTCTGCGGACGTTTGCATGAGTAAATAAGATTTGTGCGTTTAAAGTAAATGAAGAATTTATATTGGATTTCTGGTCTCTTCCAGCAGATTGTTAATGTAAAAGAGAAGCGGAGCAGGAGACAGTATGAAGCCTTGGGCACACCAGTGTTGATAGTAAAGGGATTAGAAAGAAATTTATCAGCTGCCACTCGTAAAGAACGCTCTTTGAGGAAACAAAAGCTTACGATCCGTCACGTCACGCCAAACCCGGTCGAAAGCCTTAAGATTTTCCAAAATGTTCAATAGCGTTATTCCAAATATGTATGACATAAGTTAGATCTTCTATTGATCATTGCTTACAGGTGCCATTTTGGTGGTAACTCGCGGAGGTCTTCTTGCCCTTTTTGGGTATCAATTGAACTGAAGTGCATTTCTAGCTAGAAGGAAATATTCTCTTTCTGTAGCAGAGATTGAAAAGTCTACAGGAAACTAGTATTTCTTGACCCGCTCTCTGAACATAATTGCCAACATATTTGACTACACATTATTGGTATTTTCCCTGGAAATTGACAGTCGAGTACGAAGCAAGTACAAACTGACATTCTCAACAGGTATTATCGCAACAGTATTATCTGGTCGTTTAAGTGGTGGTATAGTGAAATTTGACTAGTGTGTAAGTCTACTCAATTTGAAATCCATATCTTATCTTGAGAAGAGCTATCGTCCAAACAGACGATAAATAAACAGACAAACAGACAGATCTACGGAAATGACTATGTTTTTCATGATCTAGGGACCCAGAAACTTAAACAAATGTAAAATTTTCGGAGTGTAATTTTTTCCCTTCAGCAAGGGAAGTAAAAAACCAATTGTGTCTGGTAAAATTTTTGATACATTAATTATCATGTAGGAAAATAAATTTTTATTGTCAAATTGTCTGCATCTTCTACCTAAAACATTTTGCCAGTCATGCTCGCTGCTTGTGCGAACACCTACGTAGGACACACCGTTAGAAACAACAAAAGTCAATAAAAATACCAATGTTTATGATTTTCATCATTCGATAGGCAATCTTTTGTAATTAATTATGTCTTTATTGACATAAAAATCTTCGTTTGACCCACCCTAAAATTATTCAGTCATTTTTCATAGAATTTTGTTTTTGATTACCGTTATTATTGTTAATTATTTAATATATTGCAATAAATAATGTTGTTTAAAAAAATTTGTTAATTT
Organism: Pachyrhynchus sulphureomaculatus; assembly: GCA_019049505.1. Taxonomy (NCBI): domain Eukaryota; kingdom Metazoa; phylum Arthropoda; class Insecta; order Coleoptera; family Curculionidae; genus Pachyrhynchus; species Pachyrhynchus sulphureomaculatus. The sequence goes on along the minus strand of CM032450.1, from coordinate 43,811,790 downwards.
GTTAAAGTCCTCAGAGTGCTATTGACTTGAATTTTTGGAAATATTTATAATGATTACGATATTCTTGAAAAAATAAAATTATCGATGCGTTAATTGTCTTCAGTCTTAAAAGTATTTATTGTTTTCAGTCGGAATCCCAAATATTTGAGATCAGAAATCTCTCAATTGAAGATGAAGGTGTTTATGAATGTTATTCGAACAGACGACTAGTTTCTGCATATAAATTGATTGTTTCTGAACCACCTTCCTTTATTAAAAAAAGCCAACCTATGCAACCATTGGTTGTGAAGCCAGCTGGAAATATGGCTCAACTAAAATGTCGTGCTAGCGGATATCCTACACCGAATATTACTTGGTTGAAAGATGGAAAACCTCCGAAACGGCATCTGGGAGAACTTAAATATAATCACTGGTCTTTAACGCTAGAGGATCTTGTTACAGATGACAAAGGAAATTATACATGCATCGTGTGTAATATCGGTGGATGTATTGACTTTACTTATCGAGTAGACGTTGTAGGTAAGTACCACTTAGTTATATACTTTTAGGCTTCATGATTCCTGTCACCTTCAATGTAGTCCCCTTGCACCTACGGGTGGAATATTTTGTGGAAGGTCAATGTTGTCACCGCTTTCAGCGCCGATTGCGACACCTTTTAATATATGCTGCCCAAATGATAATAATACCATATTAAACCTTTATATATACATGAACAATTTTTTTATCCAATAGAGCGCTTTCCCCATAAACCATATATAAAAGACGGATATCCTGAAAACATAACGGCCTTGGTGAATTCTACGGTACGTTTTGAGTGTCCTCAGCTAGTTGCTGATTTAGAACCATACATACAGTGGATATATATTAATTCTTCGTATGAGTTTAAAGAAGGTGAAGATCCGCCTGGAATACCTAAGGTACTAAACTTTCTTATCGGGATATTGGTGATGGTGGTGGTGGAATTTTTAAAAAATTATCTTTGTAAAATTTGATATAAAATTACAGCTTTCATCGACTCACAAGTACAATTCGCGAACTATCGCAATTATTTGATAACTATTTCGGTTGGTAAATTTAGTAAAACGTCCCTTTATTGAAAATAAGGTAAATAACATTTTTTTGCGAAAGAAAAAAATTATTTCTCAACATAATCTCCAATACGACATCCCCGCCGATGCCCTGAAGATATGGAAAAAGATAAAATCTCGACTCGGGCGGGGAGGTGAACAATAAAAAAAAAATTCGTTTAGTCCAGCGAAATTTCAATTTTTTTATTCCCTCAGAAAAAAATGTTTCGAATTGTACATAATACTCGTTTACAACACAGATAACCTCTTTTTTCGGCGAAAATTTCTTCTCCCAAGCTAGTTTCTGTGGTTAGAAAACAAAAAAGTCACTTAGGGCTAAATCTGGGGAGCAGGATGGGTGAGGAACTATTTTGAAACCTAGGTCGTGCACAGTTGCCATTGCAACGGCGTACTATGGGCTTAAAAAACAAAAAAAACTAAAAAAATAATATTCAAAGCATTTTCCGATGAATATTGAAGCTGAAGATGTCATTTGAAAGGTAATTGAATGCAGATTCTGAAAAGTATGACAAGAAATGTCTGTACAGTTAAACATTTGACCATTTTAACCCCTATATAGCTGAAATGCGTTTTTTTTTTTCATTATTTATGAAATTCTTATCAGTTTTGGTCATATAAGCTCAAAATCGCAGAGGCGTTTAATAACAGAAAGCATGCTAGAACTTTTTTGGATCGAATATTAACTACACGAAATGGCAGAAATTTTTATTAAGAGGCGTGACAGTTGGTAAGCGTGGTTCTTGTAACGGTTATGGTCAAAGTTTCAAACAGATGCAACTCACAATTGTTTGAGGGCCGCTATTGTAAGTAATCGGTGTTACACGTTTCGTAGTAGTAATGGATAAAGTTGAGTATCGTGGCTGATACAACATTCTTATTTAAAAAGGTGGACCGCAGCCCAGATAGAACCTAAATAGAAGGAATCTCATGGAAACTCTGCACCAGCACTCAAGACCATTTGTTACTAGATAGATGAATTTAAACGTAGCCATACAAGCACTGCAGATGCCTCACGTTGAGGATGCCCAATGGATTCTTTCTGAAGAAATGGCCAACAAAATACATAATATCATGGTGGGGGATCGTCGCATTAAGCTTCGTGGGATTGCTGAGATGGTAGACACCTCATATAAATGGGTACATATTATTCTCTCCGAAGTTCTAAAATGAAAAATGTGTGTTGATTCCAGATGAAAAACGCACGAGGAAGGACATTTTAAAATCGTGTTTGAAAAGTTGCCATATAATCTGAAAGATTTTTGGCATCGTTTTGTAACTGTGGACGAAACGTGGATCCGCCATTACACCCCGAAGACAAAAGGGCAGTCAAAACAGTCGGTTGGTGAAGATGAAAGTTCACGGAAAAAAGTGATGGCAACTATTTTTTGGGACTCGTAGGGTATCATCATGATTGACTAGTTGAAAAAGGGTAAAACAGTAACTGGCTCTTATTTTGCAACATTATTGCAGCGTTGTGCATTGTGAGTTAAAACAGAAGCGACCAAGATTACTGCGCAAAAAAGTGCTCCTTCACCAAGACAATGTGCCGCACTATGAGCTAAAAAATGGAAAAACTGAAAAAAATTAAATTAATATTCAAAGCATTTTCCGATGCATATTAAAAGCAGAAAGTGTCATTTAAAAGGTAATTTAATGTAGATTATAAAAAGCATGACGAGAAAAGTCTGCACAGGTAAACATTTAACCTTTACAAGTGACACTTTCCGCTTCAATATTCATCTGTTTTTGAAATAAATGGATGTCCTTAAGAAGCTCCGCCTTGTTTATTTACTCTTCAAATACTAAAAAACGCTATCGTTTTTCAAAAAAAAGAAAGGCAATTGAAATAGTGATGGGTAAAGTAAACCAATTTCAAATTCATTTAAAAAAAGGTCGTTCTGTATTCGGCGATAATATATGGTTGGTGTGTGTTTTAGGCCTTTAGAAAAGGGCCATCCGCAGGGCTCAGACTATACAAACAATAGAATAATATTTAAGAACATAAAAAATTCAATTCAGGGATAAGGGTAGGTAAAAATACAGACATTAAATGCAAAAATCCCTTCTCGATTCTTGTTTAAGTTTTGAGCTCCAATTTTAACGGTAATTACCGAGACTAATGTAACTAGAACACATTTTTTTGTTATAAAATAACTACTAAAACTGAATACGGTCCAAATTTTGGCAATTATTTGATGTTTTCTTCATCTGTCAACCTATTTGGGACGCGGTTTGCTGTGTCAGGGCTTATCAGCGGAGCTAAGATCGACAGAAAATAAAAGGCAACTCGCAGTACTTATTTCGGTATAAGCACCACATTACAGTAAGATACAAAAAATTGTATCTCTAGCTGACGAAAGCGTAAGATTTAAAAAGTGACCTGCCCTCTACCGGAAACCGTACAAATCCAATCATTTGAGCTAAGCCGGATCGGAAGTCACAATTGCTAAAATAGGCTTTCACTGGCCAGAGATACAGTTCATCTTATATGCATCTTACTGCACGAAATTTTTCGTTTGTAAAGTTTGTCAAGATGCTACTTTTGTAGATGTACAGTCTGTCAAATAAGGACGTGTCCGCGATAATTCATTTTTGGTAGAAGATGCAATTCTAGTGATTCAACAAAAAATCGGTAGAGGGAACCTTTGCTTACGGCGTCTTTTAGTAAAAGTAAGTAAAATCGAAAGTGAATCAGTTGTTTGCGCGTTGGTTCAAGGCAGTCTTTCTTTGTTCCCATCCAAAATGACACATTCCACGGCCGCTAAATATATTAAAAAATCCAAATCGTTTCTGAAGAAGTGGGTGAATGGTTTTTACTGAGACGAAAAATGTCGACGACTTGCCATAACGTGGCTCGGAGCGACAAAATTAAGAAAATTGGGTATGAATGTGTCCCATGAGACCATTCAACAACATCTTCATGAGCTTATGATGTCAAATTCCGAAGCACGCTGAAAAAACCTTTACTGGGCGAAAATCATGTAGCGAAACGGCTTACTTGAGCCCACGATAATGGTCCTTTTACACGGTCATATCAGTCCTCACTTCAGTTTCAGTCTAACTGTCCGTTTTTCCTTTGTGTAAAAAGGAAAAATTGAAACGGAAAACTGACGGTATGGGGTTCTATTCTTCCATCGTTTCTTCAACGCCACAGCTAAGGCTACTGCAGCGAGACAGTCTTCATACATGAGCTATTTTACATATGTACACTTTGGGACAGTATGACAACACGTGTTTGAATGCGAAACACACATAACACTTTGAAAGATAACTCGGACTGAGAACTGAACGGACGGTGTAAAAACAAACCTCCTTCCGAACTGAAATGAAACGAAAACTGAAACTGAGACGGAACTGAGAACTGATATGACCGTGTAAAAGTACTACATGATACAGTTGCCGGACGCCAACCCTATTGAAAATGTGTGGTCCCTTGTAAAGAGAAAGCTCAGAGGAAAGACTCCGAGGACCTTCACTCAGTTGTTTCGCGAGAATCAAAAAATTTAGAAATCATTGCCCGAGTATGCAGAAAATCTCGTTGACAACATGCCTCGAAGATGCCAGGCGATTATTGATGCAGGAGCCGATTGGACAAACTTACCAGAGTTGCGCCGTTGCTAGCACACCAAAGAATACATTAATAGCAAAAAAAGTTCTCGAAACACATTTTTTTAAGAATACAAGCGGCCACATTCTTTCTTTGACAGACTGTATACAAATGGGTGACGGTTATGTTATTGTGCTAACATTTTTATGTTTGATATGTGTCAATGTGTTGTGGGTTACAACTTTCTTCGTTTCTAGAGAGATATCACAACAAACCAATTCTAATCAAAAGTGCGGAGAATATTACAGCTACAGTTGGGAGCCTTGTTTCTTTTGAATGTAAATTTCTCTCTGACTTGCACCCGTCCATAACCTGGATGCGGTTCAGTGATGGTGGCGAAATTGGCGAAAATTTTACTGTGGTGCAGGTATTTTGAATTTGTTGTTCTAATAAAAGCATGATGTGATATAACTTTAGGTGTAGGTACTAATGATAAAATAAAGATATATTGATGATTCTCTGCAATAATCGCACCCCTCAAAATATAACAAGTTCCAGGAGAGTGATATAATGTTTTAGGTTTCATTTATCGTTCTACGTTTTAAGTAATCTCGATAATATATGTTTTTGATTAATTCGGCTGACCGACCGACAAGGAGACCGACGGAAATGGAAAAAAAATATGGTTTTAGTGTTCCATATGGGATCACTTCGGTGTCTGTATGTCTCTCTGTCACATAAGATTTTCTCCGAAACTATTTGCGTGGAAATTTTAATTCGGCACAAATTTAGGTATTGATGGCCCAATCAGAGCCGTGTAGTTTTAAAGGTTAAATTTTAAGTTTTAAGGGTGAAATCGAAAGTGCAAGGTTTTCGAGTGGGGTGTCAAATAAAAGCTTGTGAAAACACGAGTTTAAAAATATGTATGAGTAATACCCACGCAAACTTTTCTCTATATTATTTTTAAAAAATGGTCAAAAATCGCTGTCTCCCCACCCTATTACTCAGTTTATATCACCACTACACCAAACACTTTATTTTTGCACTCGACGCGCGTTTCGCTAACCATGTTAGCTTCATCAGGAGCGATGATTGACTAAAGCTTAACTACAAATCTACCCTATTTATACTTAGACTAACCCTTGAATTACTCAAGCGGAACTAATGACATAGGCAAGGTCATCAGTTCCGGTCAAGTAACCAGTAGAGGGGACTATAAGGAATAGGCCCTCTGTCTTTATTTAAACTACTTTTACATTTTATGATTTCCATACTCTCGTATGCGTTCAACAATCTCCTATCAGATATATTTTTTATTAATCTTAGATTATCTAATGTTACAGTATGATCAGCTTCAAGGGCATGTTCGGCAATGCTAGACTTTTCTGTTCTATTGTATCTTAAGTGTGCTAAATGTTCTTTACATCGTATTTTAATTGACCTTTTAGTTTGCCCAACATACTTTTTGTCACAATCATTACAACTAATTTCATAAATTCCACTTTTCTCACAATTAGGAATCTTATCTTTGGGATTTCCTAAGATATTCCTCAGATTGTCTGATGACTTATAGACTAAGGTGAGGCCTACCTTATTAAATACCTTATTGAGTCCCTTGCTATATTTCGGATTATATGGTATGGAGACATACTTGATGTTATTTTCTTCGAGTGTAAAAAAGGTGGAATTCTGAATATTAAACCTAAATTTATGTCTATTTATTAGCTTATTTACTAAGTCATCGTCATAACCATTAACTCTAGTTATATTTCTAATACGATTCCTTTCTTTATTAAAGTTCAGAGGGAAAGTGACCAAACGATGAACTAAAAAATGTAATGAGGCTAATTTCTGTTGTTTGCAATGAAATGAATCATTAGAAATATATCTATCTGTTATTGTGTCCTTTCTATAGATATCAAATTCTAATCTATTATTATTTTTAATAATTAAATTGTCCTTTGTTCTCAACTTCGTAAGTGAATTTAATGGAATCATACCGGCTATTTAATTTAGAAACAAAATCATCAATATTTGCTTTCTTTGTATCAAAAATCGCGAAAATATCATCCACATACCTATACCATACCCTTGGGAAATAATCGAATTCTTGACTGGCTTCGATTTCAAACTTACTCATGAATAAATTGGCTATGAAAGGTGACAAGCAATTACCCATAGCTGTTCCTTCTTTCTGAACATAAAATTGATTGTTATATTGGAAATAATTTTGTTCCATACAAAGTTTAGATAATGTTAAGTATTCACGAATAATTTCGTCTTCAAAGTCATTCATTCTAAGTAATTCTTCGAGATATTGTAAAGTTTGTGGAATTGGCACACTTGGGAACAAAGAACTAACATCAAAAGAAATTAAGACTTCACCTTCATTAAGAACTAGATTTTTTGTTTTATTAATGAATTCTAACGAATTCTTCACTGCGAAAGTATTTAATGGTAACTTCTCAAGTTCTTTTGATAACCATTTGGATATTAAATATGTGGGTGATCCGACCGATGAAACAATGGGTCGCATTGCTTTTCCAGGTTTGTGAATTTTGGGTAAGCAATACAATTTTGGTATGGTCGGATTACTCACATTTAATTTAAATTTTAGCGAATCGGAGACAAGGTTTAAGCTTTAGTCAATTATCGCTCCTGATGAAGCTAACATGATTAGCGAAACGCGCGTCGAGTGCAAAAATAAAGTGTTTAGTGTAGTGGTGATATAAACTGAGTAATATCATTGTGCCAAAGATTCCACATTCCCAACTTAGTCCCCACCCTATCTCTAAGAGTATCGATTAAAAAATTTCGAAAAAAATCTAGAATATTCTCCATAAAGTATAGATTAAGCGAAAAGTATCACCTGTGCATTATGTTTGATAATTTATCTAAAAAAACAATTTAACTTGATAATATGGGAGATTTTCTCGTGAAAAGTTGTGAATTTACCAGGAGTAAGGCTATTCAAAGGTTAAAGAACAGAGAAGCAGCAGGTACTAACGAGATAACTGCGGAAATAACAAAGATGATGGGAGAAACCGCCGTGACTATTCTACATCAACTGTGTAATGTGGTATGGAAGACTCAAAAATGGCCGAAAGATTGGTGTGAAATTGCATTTATACCCTTGCATAAGAAAGGCTCCCCTTTGGATTGCAGCAACTATAGAACAATCGCTCTGCTATTACACGCTGTTAAGGTGTTTCTCTGGATCCTAATTGAAAGACCCAAAGCTTTTCCGCGGCTGCAAACATCTACCGAACAAATAGGCTTCATTCCAGGAAAAGGGACTAGAGAACGAGTTGTCAATATACACCAGATAATAGAAAAAGTCAGGAAATTCAAAATAACAACCTATATCTGTCTTATAGACTACTCTAAAACTTTCGACTGCATATAATGGAACAAACTCTGGTCGATTCTAATCAGCATGGGAATACCTGTACATCTTGTAAACCCTATCCGATCCCTGTATGAGAATACAAATGCCAGAATTAAACTGAATAATTCAGGGCTGGATTCTGTCACCCTTACTTTAACATATAATGAGTTCTGTTTGGATGACTGGAGTGGGGGTGTGACAATCGGTGGAAAAAAGTTAAGTAACCTCCGATATGCGGATGATGCGGTTATACTTGCAACGTCAACACAAGATCTAGAATCAGTTATGGAGCGTCTTTAAATCACTGGCGAAAACTATGAATTGATAAGTAATAAAGCGAAAACCAAAATAATGATTGTCAATCGTATTGAAGATCTGTTAAACATAAATGCAATTGCTGGTTTCACTGTTGTAGACCATTTCAGCTATTTGGGAACCCTCATAACTAACAATGTAACAATGCTGTGAAGCGGAAGTAAGAAGACGTTTGGCTATGGCTAAAAACTCGACGATCAAACTCACTAAGGCCTGGAAAGATCCAGCTGTCACAAAAAATACAAAATTAAGATTGCTATTCAGTCCTATATTCTCCATAGCAACTTACGTATCGGAGACATGGACCATTAAACAAGGTGACAAAAGACGAATCGTTTCGTTTGAGATGTGGGCATATCGAAGAATCATATACCGAACATGGTACTAATGTATCTATTCTTGAAGAGCTTAATATAAATGACCGACTTTCAAACAGAATTAATAGACAGTACCTGAAATATTTTGGTTGCATTATGAGGAAAGTGGATGCCATGGAAAAGCTTGTAGTAACGGGGAGGGTAGAAGATTAACGGGACGGTCTCCAACAAGATGGTCCGACCAAGTAAGATCTCTTCTTGGTATGGGTATGCACGAGTCAAGTCAAGTTGCGCAGGATCGAGATGCCTGGAGAATGACTGTTGAGGCAGCAATGGCATAGTATCACCGATACTTCTGTTGGGGTGAAACGATTGAGAAAGAGAGAGAAGAATAACGAAATATCAATACGTATTCGGGGCAATCAGTAATATACGCATATACTTTTCAGTACATTACAGTGTTAAGCAAGATAGAATAAATTTCCATGATGACTTGGAAATATATACAGAGACCAAAATAATTTTATTTTGTTAGTTGATAATTAAAAATTATTATTATATTTAGGAAATAAATATTTGTTTTAAACTTTTACTACAAAGATGTCTCTCTTTTTATATATTTTGGGTAATTCTTATAATGAAGATGAATGTGTAACTGAATTTCATAGAACACTTCAGCAATCACGGTACGGAACACTAACTGCGCAAGTCCAACTTGCACTTGACCGGTTTTTTCAGCAAGAGAAATAAAACAAGTGGTCTTCTTTTACAGTAGGCATTCATTCTTCTTCAGGTCGATGTTACATTTGTGCATGGTTCTAGTTTTTCCAATTATGAATAAAAATGGGTAACTTAACCACTGCCCTCTTACGATAAACGCGATATGTTACTAACCTAATTAATATTGCGATAATTAAAAAGAAATTAAATTATTTTTCACTATTAATAAGTTTATTTTTAAGGCCGGACATACACTAGAGCCAGAAATATTAGAAATTTCCGATGTTACCTTTGAAGATGAAGGGTGGTACGCGTGTGTTGCTGCAAACAGTCTTGGGCAAACTATATCTAAAGCTTACTTAACAGTAGTAGATGTTTTGCCGGGTAAGTAGAACTCATTTTTATTTTCTATACACTCAATTAAACTAAAAATATGGAAGCGTACCCGCAATAAGAAAAAAATGTAACATATTTTACGAGGCTGGTTTGAAAAGTCCGTGCAAAGTCCGACAGATGGCACCACCGGCGCGTATCGAGGTCATGTTTAGTTAGTAGCATCTCTTGAATGAACGCACACCAAGTTTCAGCCATATTGGTCTATTTCTTTGTGTTTGGCATTTGTGTGAATCAAGGAAGTCGAGTGATTTTTCAAAAAATGGACGAAAAAGAATTTCGTGTGGTGATTAAACATTACTTTATGAAAGGCAAAACGCCTCAGGAGACTAAAGAGAAGCTTGATAAACATTATGCTGACTCTGCACCTTCGATTAGAACAGTTTATACAGTCCCTGGCCAAATTATTAGACGCACTGTATTTTTTTTAGTAATTTTATGTTTCTTAAGAGTTTTTATGCAATAATGGTATATTTAAACAACAATATTATTGATTTTTATTTAAAAGAATTGTTGTGGACTACATATTTGTATTTATTTTTAACATATGGCAACACTGTGTTGATAAAGTGATACATGAACGTAAACAAGTACAAATCTGTATCAGTCGCGATCGGAATCGAGTCAGGTACGGACGTGTTTCTGTGGCTTTATGGACTGTGATTGTTTGTTTAACAGTTTTATACTACTCAGTTATTAGTTTATTTTGTATGCAGTGTTTTAAAAAAAGTAATTGGACTATTTTCATTATGGGTAGAACAGGCGATCTTTCACCAAGTAAAAAAAGCTGAAGTGAAGGCCCTTGTGATTGCGAAAACATTTACAAACCGAGAAATATCACGAAGATTGGAGGTTTCTGAAGCTAGTGTACGACGCATAAAAAAGAAAATTGAGTCAGGGAAGGAATTAAGCCCGAAAAGAAAGAAAAGATGCGGTAGAAAACCAATTTTCACTCCACGGTCAGAGAGATGTTTGAAGAAAATTTGTGTAGAAAACAGATTTGCTACCACAAAGGTAATAAAACCACAACTCCAGGATGCTAGCGTAAATGCTTCTGAGCGCACTGTTCGAAGAAAATTGAAAGAATTAGATTTTAAGGCCTGTCGCCCCGCCAGGAAGCCCAAGTTAACAGCTGCAATGAAAGCAAAGCGCCTGAAGTGGGCCAAACAATGGCAAGACAAAGATGTGGACTTCTGGAGATCGGTAAGATACAGCAATTTAATCAATAATTGATACATTATTATCATTTTCAGTTAAATAAAGCAAATAAACATGGAAGTTTATATATTTTTCCTATTTTTGACAGGTCTGCTTCAGTGACGAAAGTACATTCGAAATTTTGCAGAATAAAGCTCAGTATGTGCGTCGTCGTCATGGAGAAAAGTTTCATCCTGATTGTGTCGTCCCGACGGTTAAACATCCCACCAAAGTGATGATTTGGTCAGTCATCAGCGGCAAGGGCACTGGACGTCTGTACGTCGTCAAAGGAATAATGAGGCAAGATCAGTACAAAGAAGTATTACAAAATCGGTTGATTCCGCAGCTCAGAGAATGGTTTCCAAATGGGGAACCATTCACTTTCATGCAAGATGGAGCTCCCTGCCACACTGCTCGGTCTGTTAAAGCTTTTTTGGCAGAAAAAAATATCCCTCTGTTGGATTGGCCGGGTAATAGCCCCATTGAAAATGTGTGGGAGCTGATGAAAAGAGAAGTGGCTAAAGATGTGATTACCAACAAAACCCAGCTCCTAGAAAAGATTATTCATGTGTGGAATCATCATCCTCAAATGCAGGAGACAGTACAATCTTGCATTGATAGCATGCCGTGCAGAATTAAAGCTTTGATAGCGGCTAAAGGTGGCTCAACTAAATATTGACTTTTACTAACATTAATTTCACTTTTCTTTAAAACTTAATAAACTTATGCTTTTCTAAATTAATGCTGTTTTATTTATGTCAAATAAATAGGTAATTGATTGGATAATATAAAAATAAAAAAACAAATCAATTTAAAATAATAAAATGGTACAATATTACTCGGTAATTAATATTTTACATGAAATCTTGCAGTGCGTCTAATAATTTGGCCAGGGACTGTAAGTGGTTTCAAAATTTTCGGACTGGCCATATGGGCACAAGTGACGCTGAACGTTCTGGACGGCCTGTGGAGGTTACGACTCCAGAAATCATTGATCAAATCCATGATATGGTAATGGATGACAGAAGAGTTAAGGTGCGTGAGATTGCTAGTGCTGTGGGCATCTCGACTGAACGGGTACATAATATTTTGCATAAACATTTGGACATGAGAAAGCTATCCGTAAGATGGGTGCCGCGATTGCTCACGAAATCGTGTGAAATATTGCAAGGATGGTTTGCAGCTGTTCCAGAAGAATCCGGAGGACTTTAAGCGTCGTTTCGTCACTGTGGATGAAACATGGATACATTACTATACTCCTGAGACCAAACAACAATCTAAACAATGAGTTACCAAGGGGGAATCTGCACCAAAAAAGGCGAAGACCGTTCCTTCGACCGGAAAGGTTATGGCGACTGTCTTTTGGGATTCGCAAGGGATAATCCTCATCGACTATCTGGAAAAGGGTAAAACTATTACAGGTAAATATTAGTCATCGTTATTGGACCGTTTGAAAACCGAGCTGCAAGAAAAACGCCCGCGATTGGCCCACAAGAAAGTCCTTTTCCATCACGACAACGCACCAGCACACACCTCAGCAGTTGTGGTCGCAAAATTAATGGAAATAGGATTCCAACTCGTTTCACATCCCCCCTATTCTCCAGACTTGGCTCCCTCGGACTACTATTTGTTCCCCAATTTGAAGAAATGGCTGGCGGGACAAAGATTTTATTCAAAACGAGGAGGTGATTGCAGACACTAATGGATATTTTGCAGACTTGGACAAATCCTATTATTCGGAAGGGATCAACAAACTAGAACATCGTTGGACGAAGTGTATAAGCCTAAAAGGAGACTATGTCGAAAAATAAAAACGGTTTACCCCAAACACATAAGTAGTTTTTATTTTTGCACGGACTTTTCAAACCAGCCTCGTAGATATAGAAATTTGCTTCCCTCTTGTATCGAAGACTGAAGGTCTAGGCCAGGGGTCGGCAACCTTTTAACTAAGGGGTGCCAGTTTTCATCCATACAACATTTTGCGTGCCGACATACTACAACTAAAATTAACAAAAATTAACTTAAATTAACTTGAAATATTGCTTTTAGAAGGTTTAATTACAAAAAAATTTTAACATTTAACAAATAATTTTATTATACTAGTCCTAGGACCTAGTGTGAACCCTGTGCTTGAAGTTCTTTAGAGAGTTTTCTTATATCCGGCTCATGTCTGGTTATTTTCAGTGTCACACATGCTTCCGAGTTGTCTGTTGTCAGCCTGCTACGGTACGGGTTTAAAAATCACTCTCATATGGGAGAAAAGTTATTCACAGATATAGGATGATCCGAAAGCTGTAAGCATGGCAAACGCTACTTTCTTAAGACAAATAAATTTCTCTGGTAAACTCATCTAACAACTGAGTATCTCGTTTGAATGGTTCTGGCAGTCACCTTCTAATACCCTTCTCAATTCTATAAATTTCGTGTTCCATAACTCGGAGCTTTTAAATTCAATGTATTGAAGATCAAAATCATTAATGTCCATTCATGAGAAAAAGAGATATGTCAAAGCAACTGCTGGAAAAATCCATTAAATCTGGTTTGATTAAAAAAGCGAACATAGGACCATGTTTATCAAAATCCTAACCCCTCTCGATAAACTCCTCTTTTAAATTAGTCATATATTTAAGAATTTCGTCTATTAGTGCACCATCGTCGACACTGGATATATAAGTTTTTAAATTTGGAAAATATTTATATGTGTTTGTAGTAATATCGCTGATAAATAAATCTATTTTTAATTTGAATGATTTCCAGGATTCGTATAAATCCAGAACTGTTTAGCCTGAATCTTGTAACTTTAAGTTGAGTTCACTGAGATGGTTTGTAATATCAGTACGAAATATTAACATACAGATCCAGTTCTTATCTTCTAGTTCAGGATAAGCATCCACTTGATTTTTCTCCAACAAGAACGATTTAATTTCGCCCAGACATTGCACAAATCTAGAGAGCACTTTACCACGGCTGAGCCAGCGCACATTATTGTGCAATGGTATATCTGAATATGCACTTTCTAATTCCTGCAGAAACGCCTTAAATTGTCTATGGATCAGTGAAGAACGACCGACAATGTAGTTAACTATTTTAACCACCCTATCCATCACGGATTTTAAACTTCCAGCGGAGATTTTAGCGCACAAACTCTCTTGGTGAATCATGCAATGAGAATTCAAAACTGATCGACCCATGCGTTCAATAAGAAGGGAAACAAATCCTTTATGTCTCCCAATCATAGCAGGAGCGCCATCTGTCGTTACGCAAAAAAAATTCATTTAAATTAATATCCCGCTTTTCAAAATGCTTACCAAATTCTGAAAATATATCCTCTCCTCTTGTAGTTCCCTGCAATGGGAGCAGACAAATCAGCTCTTCATACACACTGCCATCATCGAAGTATCGCGCAACGATTGCCAAACGGGCAATGTCATTAATATCGACACTTTCATCCAATGCTACACTAAATACAAAACTCCGTTTGATAGCGTCTCTCTGCTGTTTTTGGACATTTTGTGTCATTTCGGTAATTCGTCTCTCGATGGTCCGCGCTGATGCCGGTATACCCCTAATCCTGGCCAATATTGTATCCTTATTGGGCAAGTCGTCGAATAAAATCTCGCCAGTACCCAAAAACGTTTGCTTCATAAATTCTCCGTCAATGAACGGCCTAACCTTTTGTGCCAACGATTGTGCAATTTTGAAACTGCATTCAGTTACCTGATTTTTTCCTTGGAAAACTTTGCTAAAGAATGTTGACTATTTCTCGTATTGTTTACTTGCTCTTTGTATTGCCTCCCTTTGATCAGCGTTACCTTTAAATGACGATTCATGTTTTATCTGGAAATGTCGTTGAACATTAGATGTCCGGAAAACTACGCTTTCCCGACATAGGACACAAATGGCCCGATCGTTTTGCTGTACAAAACCGTAATCTGTTGTCCATGAAGTTTGAAATGATCGAACGTCTACCTTCTGTTTCTTCGCGGCCATAACGCAACGTAATTTTAATTTTTAAACTTTTCGACGACTATTGACTGGAACGGATGTTACTTCTGTACTAAATGATCCAAACGTGTAGCCGCTTGCTATATATAGAAAAATAATGTTTCCAGAAAATGCCAATAATTACGTTTATTAAATTTCTTAGAACAAAAATTATTATCTACAACGCGCCCATTGCAATCAAAAGGCCGCCTAGAAGTTAAATCTAACAAAAACTAAAATTCGGCAATATAAAAAGAGTTGCGGCGCGCGTCGGAACGATTGAAGTCAAGTCAAACAAAAACCGCCTTATAGCGGCTCTTTTGATCTGAATTGAGGACATTTATTTGTGTTTTTGCCTAGGCTTATATTTTGAGGCTTGCCGGCTTTAATACTTGCCGAAATTAAAGCCAAACCAATGCATTCAGTAAAATTATAAATTACAAAATATATATTTTGTAGTTTTTGGTAATAATACCTAGTGACCTATATAATATATTGTTTTTGTGTGTATCGTTAAAGTAATACTGTCTTCGATTATTTACTTAATTTCGAAACATGTCACAGATTACAGAATTAATGTGTAAACTTTGAATAGGTACGCGTGCCATTCAAAATTGCTTGGCGTGCCAGAGATGGCACGCGTGCCATAGGTTGCCGACCCCTGGTCTAGGCGATGGAGCTTCGTCAAGCCGGAAAGACTGTGGCGGTCGTTCCGTCTCTGTTAGGACTCGTCGGACAGTAATATTCCAGCTACGAGTCATATTTATGCTAATTATGGAAGCTTAGAAAAAGATTCGCAATCAAAAGAGGAAAGATAAATACGGTATCACCTTTATCATCAAGGTGAATCTCCTTCTAATTCTGGTTTTCAAACTTCTGTAATTATTATATTAACGACTTCGCTGGCTACCTCATAAACTCTAATATATATAACCGTCATAGTATTTTCACTTTGAGGATACTTCAATGCTAGGATCTCCCCATTTATCTGCACCATAATCCTTATTGCCAGCCTAAATTAAATTTTTAATTTATTTTTTGCTTGCGTTAAATATTAAACAAAATATTTTTCTCTTAAGTTCTGACAGTATTAAAACTTTGTATTCGGCTTCGGGAGGAGTTTTCGACACGATTTTGAGTAATACAAAATCTGTAAACCAACCAATTTAAAAATTTACAGTTCTTAAAATCTGAAAAGAATTCATTCGTGTGTTTTGTCTCAAATGGAGTAGTTATGAAAAGAGACTTGAAATAGGTGTGCATTTGCAATGCTTTTACGAGTGGCGGTCAACGCCGGTGTGCTCCAAGGCTCCATACTGTCTCCTACTCTCGTTCTCATTTACAGTAACGATCTGCTGGAAAAGACCGGGAATTCAATATATAGATTTGCAGATGACAGTACGTTTATCTCTTCTTTCACTTTGAACGCTCGGACATCGGCTACTTAGGCGAATATCCGCAGACCGCAAGAGGTCGTTCAACTTAACAAAGACCTGGAAGAAATTCTATCTTGGGGTGACAGTAACCAAGTGGAATTTAACGCTACAACAATCCAGGCGGCAGTTTTTTC
This sequence comes from Pachyrhynchus sulphureomaculatus, assembly GCA_019049505.1. Taxonomy (NCBI): domain Eukaryota; kingdom Metazoa; phylum Arthropoda; class Insecta; order Coleoptera; family Curculionidae; genus Pachyrhynchus; species Pachyrhynchus sulphureomaculatus. Next base: position 43,795,271 of record CM032450.1, on the reverse strand, counting down.
TAAAAAAGTTAACGTTGCTGAACCCAACATAGTTATGTTGGGGCACTCCATTCTCCTAGCAACGTCACTCAATTTGTTAGGCGTTAATTTGAGAGCAAATATGTCCTGGCATGAACATTTTGCAGGCATAGCAAGGAGAGCTTCTCAAAAGTTGGAAATATTATTTCGAACTAGAAAGCTTTACACTCCACACAAAGCTCAAATTCGACCAACTATGGAATACTGCTCTCATGTTTGGGGCTCCGCTCCCAAACATACACTGCATTTGTTGGATTCTGTTCAGAGAAGAGTTATTGGTCTGATTGGAGATCCGGAACCGACCGGCGGCCTTAATTCGCTGGAACATCGAAGAACGGTTGGAGACTTGAGTCTGTTCTACAAGTATTTTCATGGAAAATGTTCAATGGATGTAGCCCGCTTAATTCCTCCCAGAGCGGTGAATGCACATGTATCCGTATAAGGTTCAGCTTGTTAGTCCGCGTACAACGCTTTTCAAGCAGTCTTTTATATGGAGAACATCATCCCTTTGGAATAATTTGCCCAGGGTTGTGTTTCCCACCGAGTAAAATTTACAGCGATTCAAGAACAACGTGACTTCCCTGCAGCACATATGCTAGACTGATAAAAAAAAAATTCATGATATAACATTTGTGTTATTTATGCTATGTCATTATGTTCAATAATACTTGTAAGTTTTAATTAGTTTAAAAATTATACTTTTGACTTCCAATCGAAATATATTTTTATCTTTATTTTTTCAGTTGACATTAAAGAAACGAAACAGGTTACGATGAAAGTAGCTTTGATTATAGCAGCAGTCATAGGCTGTGTTATTTTACTGCTTTTCTTTATTTGTATATATTACCGCCAGAAGATTAAACGGTAAGTTTATAAATATGTTAATCACTTGAAACTCAATATATATATTGTATATATATACAGGATGTTATGACAATCGTTTAATATATAAAAACTGGTATATCTCTGCAGCAAAACAAATTGACGAAAAATATTGATAAATAGTGTTTCCCAATAATAATACGTAAAAGTAACTTAAAGAGGTCTTAAATTTTCAATCGCCGCCCTGCCTGTCTGACGGTGAATTAAAAAGTATTGGCCTATACTTATTTTACTATTGCAATCAGTTGACTATTTTATAATAGGCTTGCTTCAAAATAAGCAACAAACAACTTATTTCTTAACAATTACCAGTTTCAAAGTCAAAAATTCATTAAAGGCATCAAATAGAGGTTAGAAATTAGAGATGACAAACACCGCATAAAAAGATTACTGTTTTTGTTTAATTAAGTAAACTATAACAAAAACTAATTGTTCTTCATCTTCGGCAACATTAATGAAATACTTAGGGCACAATAATGAAATACTTAGGGCACTTCTAAGGTATCATCTTTGACATTTCATCGATGTGTGGGAAGAGTTCTAAATCTTTAGAACTCCAGTGAAAGAGGTTTTTGATTTTCATCAAGGGGTCATGCTCTGCTATTGTTGTTAGACGCCCCTCTATTTGTCGGTTAACACCCCCCCCCCCCCCGCCTTTAGTGTTCTCTTCTTGTCTAAAAAAACTCCTTTGTAAAATCCACTGCTTGTAGAACTATCTTACAAGCTCGAATAAACAACCTTGGCCTCTCCATTCAGGCTTAGCCACAACGAGGGAAGCTTTTACGAAAAAAGAGGACACTGAAGGCAGAGGTTTAAACGACAAACAGGTGGGCAGCGAACAACGATCGGGGAGCGAGACCCCTTGATGAAAAAAAGACCATTTTGCACTGAAGCGCTAAAAGCGAAGCCCCTTCCAAACAGTCTATAAAAATCGATAACCGCGAGATTTTGAACAAGAAGGAATCCTTACCTGTTTAGGGGGGGGGGGGGGGGGGGGGGGGGGGGGGGGGGGGGGGGGGGGGGGGGGGGGGGGGGGGGGGGGGGGTGGGGTGGGGGGGGGGGGGGGGGGGGGGGGGGGGTGCCATGTAATACTCATTGTTTAAATCAATGACCGAGAGGCGAAAATTTTCAGAAAATGGGACCTCCCCCAAAGTTCCGTTTTTAAGGGGCAAATTTTCTACATCAATAGGAGCGGGGATATATACTTCCCTTGAGCCTTCCTTGACTAAACCACCGACATGTGGTAGTTGTTCAAAGAGATGATTTAAACAATTACACATTGGCACTCTTCACACTCGTAAACTCAAGGAAGCAGAAATGTTTTATTTATTTAGTTTATTTAACAAGATCTTGGTCGCTCTATCTCGATTTAACTTCACAGTACTTTAAGAAAATATTCTTTGAGCAAAAAATATTTTTTATATATTTTGTTAGTGATACTTCACACCGCTGATGGTTGCAAAAATAAAGATAATTTGCAATTTTTCATTGAAATTTAAACTAGAGTTTTTTCCTTTTTAGGGAAAAAAGAGAGAAGATGATAGCGGTTGAAACGGCAAGAGCTGCAATCATAACACAGTGGACTAAAAAAGTTATAATAGAAAAAATTAATAATGCTTCGGAGAATGTATTGGAGCCACTGGTAATAATATATTAAAATATTTTTTAATAATTAGCTTACTCTTCTACCGTTTCGAACTTTAAAACACAAGAATTATTACACTGGTCAACACTGAAATTTTTTCCTGAAATTTTATATGTATTATAGAGAATACCTGAGGTACTGATTACGGAAAAAATACTGGTTTAATGCTATCAGCTCTACTTTTTTATTTATATAAAATTACATTACATTCTTCAAAAACTGAACAAAAATACAACCTTTTTTCTATGCTTGATATAATTACACACTATGAAACGTTCTTTTATACGATTTTCTTGAATGTACGGCTTGAGGATCATCTCTTTGCAAACTCCAACAGTAATCGGCCATCATATGTCCCACCTTGATAACGCTCTTCCAGTGTGCGTATATCTTGGTGAAATCTTTCACCCTGTTCTTCACTGAAATCGCCAAGATTTTCTGGGAATCGATCTAAATGAGAATGTAAGTAATGAACCTTGGTACTCATGTTACAGCCCAGATCTTTCAAATTGGATAACATGCACTCAACTAACTCAGAACAGTTGTCAGACTTCTTGTTTCCGAGAAAATTTTTAATCAGCACAATAAACGATTTGCAAACTTTAGACTCAACTTCATTCATTGAATTCACAAAGTTTGGGTCTTTCACAAGTTGTCTGATTTATGGCCCATCAAAAATACCCGCTTTCAATTTTTCTGTGCTTAATCCTGGAAACTTGCGTGAAGGAAAAGCAAAACATTCGCGGTTTTTATCAAGGGCTTTTACACACTGTTTCATAATGCCCAGTTTGATATGAAGTGGTGGCAGTATAATGCAATCTCGATCTACTAAGGGCAAATTAATAACATTTTTGGTACCAGCCATCAGTTTCTCTCGTGACCATCCACCAAATTCATCTGCCTGAGCAATCTGAAAGAACCAGGAATAACTGTCCTCTACATCTGCATTGCTAGTGCATCAGTCGAGGTTCAGCAAGCGTCTTGTTAAGTTTTTTCAGAAATGTGTTCTAAATTCCTCCTAAAACTCCGTTGATTAGGACCACCACTGTTACTGAATATCGAAGAGACAAAGCGTGAAGTTCGTAGTTTAAATCTTTATACTTAGAATATTTTTCCTCCTCTTTAACTGCTATATTTATTTCTACAGGGTCCGAAAACTCAATTACATAAATTTTCTTTGCTGTTTTATCGAAAAGTTCGAGAAGATCAGGTTTGTTGCCTTGCAAACGCCTTGTAGTCGAAACGGCAAAATTCCAGTAAATGCGGCACCTGTCATTTTCTAGAACCGACTCGATCTCTCCGGGAAGACACGGGAGTCTGGAAATGTCATCAATACCATACGAATGTCTAAGATGGTAATATAGCGCTCGCGTCTTATGACTATGGGTGTAAGATGATATGTCGTGAACAAGACAGGCTGAAAGCAAATGCATTAGTGATTCTGCCTTACACTTAATTTCGGCTAGTTCGGTAAATCGACTACGATACAATAGGGTAATAATCACACCATCCTGACAAGCTAGTAAAAATCCCTCGGTGTCTGGCTTACGACTAGCTAATTGTGGAAAACTAAATGTTCCTATAAAACACTCCATGTTGGAGTTTTTCTGTGTGTTGCCTGTAAAATTGTGGTTGTTCTGCTGTTTTAAATCTATTCTAAATCTTGTTGTTCGATGACGTCGCTGAAATTTATTGCCACACCAAGATGTTCTGCTGCATCTTCTGTAGCCCTAAACAAAAAGGCTCCAGCTCCTCTGTTTACGGCTTCAGACCAATGCTAAGAGAGAATCGTAACACTTTGCAACCTTACACTCTAATCCCATGACGATTCGATTATGCGGACACTCTAAGCTCAAAAGCCTTCTTCCGTCCAGAGGTATATTCGAGCAACAGAGGATCGAGGATGAAGACTTCATTCTATTCATGTGCGTGATTTTTCGTGTGCTAACATCCAAATTTGGCAGTTCTTCTTTGGCCCACTTGACTACTCCAAAGACATAGCAGCAACTTTATTGCGTCCTGTGACTTCTGAGGACTGGATCTTTTTGAGTCGTCTTCTATACTTACTGCGGAGTTCTGTTTTAATAGTTGCTATATCTTGCATGCGATGTTGTGCAATACCTAGATAGTTATATGTTTTCTCGGTATTATTATTATTATTTGTTACATGTTTTTAAAATAACTGACATCTAAATGTTTTTGTGTATGTGTGTGTTGAATACTAATTGTCTTAAGAGTGGTATGAATGTTGTTAGTGTGAGGTCTGTGACTGATATGACGATAGCCTTTTTATTTTTGTTGCAAGGTCTGTGTATTTTGATATTTTTTTCTGTGTACTTCGTTTGAATGTTTGCGGCACTGGGGACAGCTATGTCAATTAGGTAGGTGATTTTGTCCTTTTTGTATTGCAAAGGTGATATCGGGTCTATTGGCAGGGACCGTTTTATATGTATGTATGTTGAGGTTTATTTTCAAGGATGTATGTTGGTGAGTATTTGTAGTAGGACTGTGTTTTCTATGAGTTCGTATGTTGAGGCTAGTGCTTGGTGAACTACTTTTGTCGCTGAGTCATGTCTCGCTGTGTATTCGGTTCCGGCTACTATTTTAACACATGGGCTGAAAAGTCCCGGGCCTAACACATAGATGGCGCTAGTTTTATTGCAGTCACCTTTTTTTCAGTTAATACTAACCTTCAAAAGACAGCTGTTAAAATGTCATGATATTCTATTCATTAGTTTGTTAGTTATTGTGCTAAGAGTGACGCTACTTTTGTTATTTTCAAAACAATGGATCAAAAACAATTTCGTGTTTTAATTTTACACTGCTTCTTGATGGGAAAAAATACTGTTCAAGCGAAGCAATGGCTTGAAAAGTGTTATGGGGACTCCGCTCCATCAGAAACAACAATAAAACGTTGGTTTGCTGACTTCAAACGTGGTCGTAGAGACACCGATGATGCAGAACGCAGTGGACGTCCAAATGAGGCGGTAACACCAGAAAACATCAAAAAAATCCATAAAATCGTTTTGAATGATCGAAAAGTGAAGTTGCGTGAGTTAGCTGACATCGTAAAGATATCAAAAGAACGTGTTGGCTTTATATTGCATGAGCATTTGACTATGAGAAAGCTCTGTTCAAAGTGGGTGCCGCGTTTGCTCACTGTTGATCAAAAACAAGAACGTGTTGATGATTCTGAGCAGTGTTTGGCCATGTTTAAACATAACAAACCGGAATTTTTGCGTCGATATGTGACAATGGATGAAACATGGATCCATCACTTCACTCCGGAATCAAAACGATCGTCATCTGAGTGGACAGCAACTGGTGAACCTCGTCCAAAGCGCCCGAAAGCACAACAATCGGCTGGAAAGGTTATGGCTTCGGTATTTTGGGATGTGCGTGGTGTAATATTCATCGACTATCTTGAGAAAGGAAATACCATCAACAGTGAATATTATATAGCGTTATTGGAGCGTTTGAAGGCCGAAATTGCAAAGAAACGACCGCATATGGCAAAGAAAAAAATTTTGTTTCATCAAGACAACGCACCGTGTCACAAGTCAATCAAAACAATGGCAAAACTACATGAATTGAACTTCGAATTGCTCCCACATCCACCGTATTCGCCAGATTTGGCTCCCAGCGACTACTGGCTGTTCGCAGACCTGAAAAAATGCTCGCCGGTAAGAAATTTCGCACGAATGAAGAGGTTATCGCTGAAACTGAGGCCTATTTTGAGGCAAAAGATAAATCGTTCTACAAAAGTGGTATTGAAATGTTAGAGCGGCGCTGGAATGATTGCGTTGCTCTTGATGGAGATTACATTGATGAATAAAGCTAATTTTGAACCAAAAAAACCGTGTTTTCTTTGTTAGGCCCGGGACTTTTCAGCCCATGTGTTACATCCGCTTGTTATATGTTCGATCGTTTCTTTATGCCATTTCCTACCTCTGTCCTCCGTATACTAGCCGGGCCCGCGGCTCCGCTCGCGTGGACTTGAGTCACTACTATCGTCACTGCTTATTCCTTATGTTACCCAACGTAATAAAATATCTCCCATTATTTCCCCTTATCTCCTAATATTTCTCCTTTTCTCCCATTATCTCTACATAATTTCCATTATCTAGGCTTTTCTCTGTTCATCTCCCATTATTTCTCCTTATCTCCCATTATTTCTCTTTATCTCCCATTATCTCACCTTATTTCCCATTATCTAGGCTTATCTCGACTTATCTCGCAATATTTCTCCTTATCTCTCATTCTTTCTCCTTATCTCCCATTATCTCACCATAACTCCCATTATTTCTCCTTATCTCTGCTTATCTCCCATTATTTCTCCTTATCTCCCATTATTTATACTTATCTCCCATAACTCACCTTATCTCCCATTGTCGAGGCTTATCTCGACTTATCTCCCATTATTTCTCCTTATCTCCCATTATCTCACCTTATCTCCCATTATCTAGGCTTATATCAAATTATATAGAACATATATATAAATTTATGAAAACACGTCTTTGATGATATGCTTTTGGTAGTTTCTGGTTGATATGATTTTATCCTGGATGTCAAGATGTCAAGGCAAAATTATTATTATTATTATTTATTTTAAAAAGATCAAAATATTTTTAGTTGATGCCTGTTGTTAAAATTGAAAAACAAAAAGCTCAAATAAACGGCTCATGTGATGGACTGATCTCAGAATACGAATTACCAATGGACTCTGATTGGGAAATACCTAGAGAAAAATTACATTTAGGAAAAAATCTTGGAGAGGGGGCGTTTGGAAAAGTTGTTAAGGCTGAAGCATTTGGTTTAATAAAATTCGACATTAAGAGTACTGTGGCAGTAAAAATGCTTAAAGGTATGTATAAAATTAACCAAAAATATTACAGCCACTCTGTAACTTTGTTTTGAGGAGCAGTCTTTAAATTAGTGACATTACTTAGAAGTAGCATCGTTCAGAGGCATAGATAATACAATTTGCAAGAAATACTCTAATCAGTTACAGTTTTACTAAAACGGACATATTTTGTCCTTAGTAGAAGTGTCAAGGTGTGATATTTTGGAGATATGACGTTATTAAATTTTGGGTATAAAAATAATATAAGATATCTCACAGATAACTAGTGTTATAGGGGTCACCAGTGGTAACACGCACTGAGACTGAGACTGTGACTTACTGGTTCTTCTTGACGTGTCATATCCGATATGGAAGTAGACGACCCTATCGCCTTTGCCTGTGGTTGGTACCTTTTTAAGTATTTCCACAGACAAAGGAGACCTACAGTTATTCTGGAATTATTTTAATAACCAAAATTTATCTTCGATTACTTTTTTTTTCTTTTACCATTTTTTTTATTGGAAAGCCCTGTATATTATTTCATTTTTGAGTCCTACTAAAAATTCTAGATATTATTTGTTTCACGTACCATATGTCTAAATTGGACTGTTTTGAAATTATTGTCATTCGAAATTTAAAATAAAAAAAACTATTACTAAATATTCTAGGTTTATTTTTAAGGTAACGACTGCTCAAAATGTCTACCGCACAGCGAAGCAATGGCCCAATCTATCATAAACAGCCTGAACAGAGTTTTGCAGAGAATCCGGGGTGATCTGTGGTACTCCATATTGAATTCTTTCTTGTAAATTGGTTTTCAAATGACCCCATAAAAAAAAACAAGTGGCGTAAGGGCGGGACTAATTGCAGGCCGTTCTACAGCATCTCTTCTGCCTATCTATCGATTAGGAAAAATCGCATCCAAATATCTGCGAACATTGATTTCGTAGTGAGGAAGTACTCCGTCCTGCTGATAGCACAGATTCTTGTTAGGGGTAGCCTAATCGATGGATAGGCAGAAGAGGTGCCAAAGTTTACCGAAGTCGACCTGAAACTGTAGAAGATTTACAACAAAGAATTCAATATGACATAACATAAATCACCCCGGATTCTCTGTAAAACCCTGTTCAGGCTATTTATGACAGACTGGGTCATTGTCTCGTGTTAACGGTAGTCATTTTGAGCAACTGTTACCTCAAAAATAAACCTAGAGTATTTATTAATAGTTTTTTGTCCTTTTTATTTTAAAATTCAAAAAACAATTATTTCAAAGCAGTTCGATTTAGACATATGGTATGTTAGACAAATAATATCTAGAATTTTTAGTAGGACTCAAAAATAAAATAATATACAGGGCTTTCCATTTTAAAAAAAATCAAGATGCTGTAATTTCTTCGAACTGACAGTTCAACACATTAAAATTCCGGGTGTCAATCCGTTCGTCTAACGATGAATTTGCACGGCGTTTTGCCAAAATCTCCTTTGGCATTTTCAAGTGCTCTTGCTGCTCCTGTTACTCAATATTGTGATCTTATTGCTGCTGCCGCTCAAAGCTGAAGTTAGCTAACTTTATATTACCAGATTTAACTTTCGAAATTAAGAAAATATAATATAAGACATATTGTAGATGGACACAGCGATAACGAAATGATGGACTTAGTATCAGAAATGGAAATGATGAAAATGATTGGCAAACATATTAACATCATAAACTTAATCGGTTGTTGTACTCAAGGAGGCCCCTTGTATGTCGTTGTTGAATATGCTCCATATGGGAACCTCAAGGACTTTTTAAGGCAACACAGGCCCTCGCCTGGATATGAGGTATCAGTTGATACAGATTTAAAAGGGAAGAAGACGTTGACTCAGAAAGATCTCGTTTCATTTGCGTACCAAGTTGCTAAAGGAATGGAATACTTATCTTCTAGAAGAGTAAGATTTTTTTCTAAAATAGTTCTAGTTCTTTAGAATAATTACATCAATTTTCCACGTTGTTGTAGTGAATTCGTTGTAAAAAAAAAGGTTAATATAAACAGTTTTTCAGGATTTTTGATCAATATTATAGACTGAATTACCTAATTCTGTGTGTTATTATCAATTTTAGTGTATACACAGGGACTTAGCAGCAAGAAACGTACTAGTAAGCGACGATTACATTTTAAAAATAGCAGATTTTGGCTTAGCCCGAGATATACACTGCAACGACTATTACAGAAAAAAGACTGATGGGAGATTACCAGTTAAATGGATGGCACCTGAAGCTCTTTTTCACAGAGTGTATACAACACAGTCAGATATTTGGTCCTATGGAATTTTATTGTGGGAAATTATGACCCTTGGTGGTAAGTTTACAAAACAATTCGGTTCGATCAGTCGCTTAGCCAAAATTTCACCAAATGCGCCATACCATCACTCACACGAGCAAATAATATTGTTGCAACAACACCTGTTGAGAAAATCAACTGGTTGGATGAACTCTTTACTTCACATTCTATTGTCCATTTCCAAGGAAAAACACAACCCACTCGTGCAGTCAAACATGTCTCATGTTCTCTTCAAACAGCGTATCATAAAACGTATTTTAATGAAGGTAGACACCAAAAAGGCTTCTGGTGCCGATTTTTATTTATTTATTTATTTATTCATTCCTTTATTGCCATGAAGATTACATAACGTAAAAAAGCAACGTCATAAAAAAGTAGAATATATGCATATAGCCAACAAAATATAAGACACCGTACAGAGGACAAAATCTTACAACTATTGATAACTAAAATTATTGATCAAAATTAAAAGAATAGAAACATTTTGAGAGAGCAAACCTTTTTGCTTCCCTTTTGAATCTCTCAATCCCCTCAATGTTCCTGATCTCCAAAGGGAGAAGCCTATATGGCCCTTTTTCAAAGAAAGAAGTAGCATGGTAGGGCGCTTGTAATTCGTTTGTACCTCTAGTCGTGATTGCTATATCTGGAGCATATTCATCCCTATTTGTCAAGAAAAATGATGGATCCTTCTTAACAAAGGTGACCAAAGCCATGAAGTAGAGACCTGGGACCGTAAGTAACCCCATTTCAATAAAGTATGGTCGACACGACGTTAGAGGACGTAAATGACGCATGCATCTCACAATTCTCTTTTGTGCCCTAGAGATATCCCTAGCAAATCTTGAAGATCCCCAGAAAGAAATCCCATAGTTTAATTGGGATTGAACATAAGCAAAATAGAAAAGTTGTATGCTATTTGATGATACAATATATCTAAGTCTTCTAATAAGAGCACACGCACTATTGAGCTTAGACCGAAGTTTCACTGCATGTATTTCCCAACAAACACTTGAGTGAATATTAACCCCCAAAAATTTTATCGTCTCTATATTGGGTATTGACTTTAGTTCATGTCGCACAAAGAATGATTGTGTGGGTATTTTATTTTTATTAAATAATATAAGGCCCGTTTTATTTCCATTAAGACAAAGGTAATTCTTTTCACACCACTCTGCCATTCCTGCCACTATACGAGAACAGATCACCGACAGGCTAGCGATAGAAGAGCTTGACAAAATGACCGATGTGTCATCAACAAATTGACAAGCCATTCCATCCCCATCATCATCACCCACATCCTGCTGCCGCAGCAGATAGTCCGGCAAATCGTTCACATAACATACAACAAGAAAAGCAATGGACCTAGTATCGATCCTTGTGGTACACCCCTACACATGCTCTTAGGGTCTGAGAAATAGTCCCGGAGGTTAATCCTAACATTCACTGACTGGGATCGGTTTTGTAAATATAACTCCAGAAGCCCCAGAGCCACTCCCCTCACCCCATATCTCTCAAGCTTAATGAATAGCAGTGTGAAATTTATGGTATCAAAAGCCTTTGAGAGATCAAAGTAGTGATAGAATACCTGCCATAGTATTCAAAATGAGCAAGCGAATTAATTCCAATTTTCTGTAGACATTTTAACTTATCCTACAGAAAGAGAATATTTCCTTCCTGTTGGGAATGCGCTACAGTTGCGAAAAAACTATCGCACTGCTTTCAGTAATATCGAAAGTTATGGAAAAGGTTATCAGTCAGCATCTTTTAAAATATCCTGCTGGATTTAACATTATTAGCGATCATCTTTCATAAACAAGGATCAATAAGAGATCTAACTTATGTAACACATGTTTGGAACAACGCAATTGAACATTTTGGAAAATCTCGAGCGGATGCATTTGATATATCCAAGGGACTGGACCGTGTTTGGTATGACGGATGATTGGCTAAGTTACGCTCTTATAGTATGTCTGAAAGATCTTGTTTACGGTTTTTGGGTTTCCTCAGAGAGCGCTCTTTACGAGTGGCGGTCGATGGATTTCTTTCTAATACCAAATGGAATTTAATAGTCGCAAATTTATCGAAAAGTAAATAAAAATTAATTTGTATCATTTGCCCTTACCTATAGCATAGCAGTCATAGGCAGGGACCCAATGCCTGCCCCTATGAATGCAGAAAATAGTATTTTCAAAAGCACCCAATTTAAAAATCAATGACGAGGGGGAAGGGAAATTTTTCACCAAAAAAGACACCCGCCTACATTGGAACTCTAAAAAATTGCAGTCAGTTTAAAAATTGATGGCCGTAGAGTGAACGTAAAAGAACCCCCAATACAAAAAAGATCCATTTCTAAGAAGCGAATTTTCTGCATCCATAGGGGCTGGAGAGGGTCTATGTCGTGTTGACAATATTTATGTTTCTAATATGTTTATTATCTTTTAGGTACGCCATATCCCTCCGTCCCAAGTGTAGAGAAATTATTCCATTTACTTCGAAACGGTCACAGAATGGAAAAACCCCCCTGTTGTTCACTGGAAATCTACATGCTTATGCGCGAATGCTGGAGTTATCAACCAAATGAACGACCAGTGTTTTCCGAATTAGTTGAAGATTTAGATAGAATTTTAACTATTACAGCTAATGAAGAATACCTGGATTTAGGCCTTCCGCAACTGGACACTCCATCGACGAGTCAGGAATCAAGTTGTGATGAAGACTTTCCTTTTCCACAATAAAGTGAATCTAGTCATTACGTGGTTGTTTATGCACTGTAGCTTTGTGATTTATTGTGGCATTATTAATGGTGTTAATTTGTAACTGTTCATATTTTGAGTCAAATAATGAAGTAGGGAACCATTGACAATTTTAGTTTAAGTTTTTAAATATGTAGTACAAGATAAAATATACTTAAGCATTCGTAAATCCATTATACACTTTAAAAAAACAGATATGTATCTGTATTTAATGAAAGTTTGCCGTATAACGACAAATACATTTTAGAAACCGTATTAAGGCATTATATTTTTTAAGAAAAAAACGTCTACATCACTTTTGGGTTAATACTTTGCTTGGGGGACCTCTTGGGAAAGCCTAGCTCTGTTGTTAAGACATATAGCTTCTATGCAGATAGTAGTTGTAGTATAATCCGTACTGGTACTACCGCGTCGCATAAACAGTTCTCTCAAATACAATATGGACAAGATAAGCTAAATTATTTACATCATAGATAAGAGTAACTATGGACCAGACAACTTCAGTCAAAAAAAGAGGAGTAACCTCAAGAAAAGAAGAGGAAAAATTAGGCCACTGAAACGACTTTAACAATTATTGATATTTTGTACTCATTTTAAATTCAACTATTTCATTCGTGTAATTAATACATTTTTGCTGTAGAATAGAGATAATCCTGCTATCTACTGAGCAAATAGCAAACAATCGATACCTTATTTCTTTTCAGCTACAGAGATCTGTTCTCTGAGATCCAATATTAAAGAAATCTGTCTTAAACCATACAAAAACCACATATCAACAATATTTGACAACATACATAACCTCAAAAAAGTACTTCGCAATTTGAAAAGGTTTAATAAATATAATTACACAGGAAATTATGTCTCATTATCCTAAAAAATATTAATTTATGAGTTAAACGATGTCTTCTATCATCACGTAATTGTCAACAACAAAAATAGTTAAGTGTCCACTTAAAAATACATTATTTTGTTAGATTTTGTTCGAACGAAGCAACAATCCCTTATGTTTGGTTGGATCATGGTGTTAATCAAGGTTTTATAACTGAATAAGTGCTAGTATTGCTATATTTATACTTACTGCAGGCAAAAAACGTTTTTTTTGATGATGTATTGATGGAATACTGCATCTACTAATGTAACTTAAAGATATTTTTTGTTTTTAGGATAATGATTTCAGGTTAGTTTCTAAGATTTCTTTCATTGAGAAAAGAAGTTTTAAAACGGAAATATCTTAACAGTATTAAGCTTTGTCAAAGTGAATGACTCATTAAAATACAAAGCATATTAAATTTTACAGGTACCAAATTAAAAATTTAATTACCTTCAGTCTTTTATTTTTCTTATTTAGTATAATATATGTTAGCTTTTATTTTAAAAGAAAATAATTTAAACACTTTTGGGCAATCTTGACAACAATAACTTTTATTAACAATTGCATTCAGACATCTAACAAAGCTGGCCGACTACCTGAGCTCTCTCTAAAACCATAATTCATAATGCATACCACAATATCCCTGTTACCTAAATCTCATTACGGTTACATAAACACTTTTTATAATGTGTCTTACAGATATGGCCTACCTGTCATATAAAACAAACTCGAGGGTTTGGTGATTTGAGACATATCAATACCAGTAACTTAAGTATAGTTTAATTTTCGTAATGTAAACAAGTCAGTCTGCTTGAAACCAATTATCAATAATTAATATTCTCCTTCTCATATCGCATCATTCGGCCTATCCTAATTTTCTTCAACCAGGCCTGGAACGGGGGTTTTTCCATATAGAAAATGCAGACAGCTAACATATATATCGAGTAAAATGTGTCATTGATAAATAACAATTTTGTTGGCTAAGGGTCTCAACTGGAAACTGAGCAAAACGCACCTTTTAGATGAACACTGTCGAGGGCAAAAATCCAGCTAGTAAATTCCTCAGTTTTTACAATAATGTAAAATATGTTTCCATGGTATCTGAGGAATTAAACTACAAATTTAAATGTTTAGTTATTATGTTGGAACTTTGGGTTCTTTGGCACAATGATACTACACAACAGTTATCACCATTACATCAAACACTCTATTTTTTGCACTCATTCTTCCTGATGATGCTAACATGGTTAACGTAACGGGCTTCGAACGCAAAAATGTGTTTGGTGTAGTGGTGAGAACTGTTGTGTAGCTTAGTTATTATGTATAATGGCCCATAAGAAAAGAAATAAATAAGGGTAAATATTTTAACTTATTTGATTTCCTCATTTTGATAATAGAATATACTATCATTTGTCCATTTTTAGTTTTTTTAGTTATTTACAGGCAACCAAACATACAATTCAGAGTATATACAGTTGCTTATATTGAGCCTTTTCTGCTTGACGCGACTTCTATTAATCTATAGCTAAATAAAATGTTATGTTTTTTACATTCATATCCTAAATTGTTTAGCCAAAAGAACCAAGTTTAAATAGAAGTATGTAGCCATAAAATATACAAGTTTGTACATTGGTTGCTAAAGTTCCTTAAAAATTAGGAGCTTTTCAATAAACAAAAATGTTCAAAAAGTTACGTCATGTTTTTAAAACACATTTATAATTCGAAGTAATTTACCATGTAAAACTGTTTACTATACCACCTTGTGGTTTCCAGTTATTCTAGTTTTAGTTATGGTAAGAAAATACAGCCAATGGATTAGAGATAACAATAAAGTAAAACTCGGTGGCAAATCAGTTCTTACGACAGAAGCTAACTTGTAAAATACTAAAGCCATTATCTGTAAAGAATGGTTGAGTTGTTTTAGTTTGTAGAAGCTTAGGGTAGGCTTTAGGCTTTACACTAGAATAATTTAAAACGAAAGTTATAAATTTTACAAGTAAATTATTGTATTTTTTTGTAAGTCATTCTACACAGAACAAGACTGGGGAGATAAATTACAGGATATTTTTTAGACTCTTAAGTCCAGTAATAAATCTTTGTTTTAATTTTAACTACAACTCTTTTGTTTCATTGACGAGTTTAACACAACTTTAATTTTGTTTAATTTAACAACGTTTATTGAACCTAGCGATTTCTAGTTCTACGCTATACAAAATCATTTTAATAGGTGGTGTCCAAATATAAAAGAGAAACATACTTAGCTATAAAACTATAACTTAATCTCTACGACGTATGAGTTGCTGTCTCGCATAGGCAGGTTTCAGCAAAAAAAGCTGACACAAAAGACTGACACCCTAGAATAGTAAGGCTATGTGTACCAAATTTGTCCTTTCCTTCAAGGGTTATCCTGCCAAGGTATCGACAGATTTGGGAAACTATGTTTTTAGCGAGCTACGGACCCCAAAATATGAAGAAATGTACAATTGCGGAACGGAATTAAAACGAAAGGAAAATGTTACTAGAGATAATATAAACTAAATTTTTTCTATACTGTAGAATCTCTTAAAATATTCTTTAAAGCCTTTCAGTGTGTTTTTTTCACGCTTCATGAAGGAGAATCCGTTATTCTTGAAATCTTGTTTAAAACTTAATTTCTTTGTTTTTTATTTAATTTCCAATATTTTGAGAATTTTTTAAAGAGTGACAAAACTTATTTGGATCTTTCACTTTTGAGAAATCGCGAACTGCTGTAGAGCTTGTCAAAACGAAATCTCAAACCTTGGCACCACGATATTGTATAATATCCTGATGGTGCGCCATCTGTCAAGGAATTACTGAAGCCTTTCACCACTGCTGTTTATTCTGACGAAATAACAAAATTGAATAAATCTCATTCCATTGGTCTGTTTTTTGCTTTAGTGGAGCCGAGTAATTAATTTTTGCTTGTTAATAAAGAAAAATAATTTATATGCTTTTATTTCATTTACGACAAAACTTTAGCATAAGACGTAATAATCTTTAAATTCATGTTCTCATCGATACAACAGAAAACTTAAAACTAAGTCTCGTCTTCCTCGAACAGATGGCGCCACCAGTCAAAAACAACTTATCACAAATTTCTAGCATTTTAAGTTGTTTAAAACGATCCCTTGTAAGTTTGTGGCTTTATCAAGTTTGAGCAATTATAGTGCATGGTGTTTGAAGATCTGAAAGTAGTTTTTGCAAGAAGAAAAGGCCGTAGGGTAAGTTTAAAACACAGCTAAAATATGTAATAATGCGCAAACTCGCGTAATATGGCTCCGAATCAAAATCCAACGCCAACTTCGATCAATATTATATGCAATGTGACGTAAATGGAACGCCATGGTGTTCACTAAATATTTACCCATGTAGAAAATGTCGTATAAAGTGGCCTAAAAGTGTTAAGTGGAATATTTTGTAGAATTTTTGAAAAACTGCGCTGAGAAGCTTGATTTTCTAATAAATGTACCCGAGACACGCAGGTGCGTACGCAGCCGTAGTAATAATATTAACTGGGCCTGCTCCATTGTTGTTGATCAACTCTGAAACCATTTTAAAAAACATGATTTTTTTAGAATTTCCTTTTATATATCTCACGATTTATACCTATCAAAAGTTCCATAGAATATCAAGATTAAAGAAAATAGCTATTTGGTTTCTGAAGTAAAGTAAATAAAATCAAAATAGCATATTTGGATGGCCTACTAAGGTACCATAATGACTCGCGCCAAACCACCATTTTGTGCGCACATACTGTTTCCGATGCATGTGCATGCGTTCCTAAAAAATACAAATCAAACGCATTATTTTTCATTTTAAATTGTCACCTGTTTAATTTGGGTTTTTAAAAAATAATTCTCCATGGGCCCCTTGCCGCCTTTACAGAAATGTATTGGTTGGGTGTGTATTGATTTTTATGACGCCAGATTGGAGGAAACAAATTCCTTGGTTGTTTAATAATTGCGATACAGTGTGACTTACAATGTTTATTAGCAAATACCAATAAAATAATGAAACTTGTATAAACGTTGCATCTGATAATTTTTCTCTTTATTTTTTATAGCAGATTTTATTGTATGAACTCGATGTATGTTAAGGAATTTTCTGAAAAACATTCCTCTTTGGACTTTCAATTTTTAATCAAAATGTAGGCCCCAAAAGAGGCCCCTACTTACCAGAA
>CM032450.1:43515234-43772734 GCA_019049505.1 Pachyrhynchus sulphureomaculatus | reverse complement strand
ATTGGCGGCTTAATGAAAATTGTGTGATCTCCTATCACGCCCCAAATTTGCCGAGCTCCCCAATTAAGATTGTATTTTTAATAATTTTGGTAGATACGGCAACATTTTGCTTTCTTTATATATATATATATATATATATATATATATATAAATATAAATATATATATATATATATATATATATATATATATATATATATATATATTATTTATTTATTTATTTATTTATTTATTTATTTACTTATTCATTTCACAGTACAATAGTAATAGTTCCAGTACATCATATATTTACACCTAGAACCAAGCTAATAGTAAACAAGGTGCGCCTAGGTGTATAGAGACACCTGTATGCGCAGGGCTAAAATACAATTTAAATTATTCTAAAATTTGTACAAGGTAAAGATAATAATTAATACATAAGGAAATTAAGAAAAAGAAAAAACATACATATAAGCATGCAGACAATCGCAGTTATGAATTATAACAATCCACATAATAGTTCAGAATTTTCTGTAATGAACAGTTTACATTTTTTTTCAAACAGTTTATAATTATTTATATTTCTGATATTCTGTGGCAACTTATTGAAAACTTTAGGTCCCAAAACTGACAAAGACCTCTGGTTTCGTTCATATTTTCTAAAGGGTACAACTAATATCGCATTTTCTCTGTTTCTAGTTCTATATTGATGATGATCACAATTTTTTTTTTCATTTCTGTAGCAAAATAGAGAAATGTTTAAAAGATATAAATTTCTTATATTCATTATATTTTCATTATATAATCTCTTGGTTGGAAAAAGTCTATCACGAAAGAAAATTACTCTAACGATATAGTTTTGTATCAAGTTCAGTTGACTCGGTGCATTATTGTAAAGTCCACCCCACACAATGATGCTATATCTCAACAATGACTCGACCAATGCCTTATAGACAGTAACCCATAGTTTGAGGGGTACTATTTTTCTTATTAGGTAAAACTTATATATGAGTCTTCTCAGTTTATTAGATAAGTCTTGGACATGTTCAGTTCATCTGAGATGTATATATATATATATATATATATATATATATATATATATATATATATATATATATATATATATATATATATATGCAAATTGGACTTTTCATTCTTGTGAAATCAAGGTTATATATATATATATATATATATATATATATATATATATATATATATATATATATATATATGTATATATATGTATATGTATATGTATATGTATATGTATATGTATATGTATGTATGTATATGTATATGTATATGTATATGTATATGTATATGTATATATATATATATATATATATATATATATATATATATATATATATATATATATACATATATACATATATACATATATACATATATACATATATACATATATACATATATACATATATACATATATACATATATACATATATATATATATATATATATATATATATATATATATATATATATATATATATATATATATATATATATATATATATATATATATATATATATATATATATATATATATATATATATTCCTTGTCTGTGGTCTTTTCATCACCACATAAGTGACGATAATGCTTTACCTAGATCTAGGTGATGAGATCCAATAAATCAAGATATATCCAAGAACGGCACTGGAGTAGCGCCCGGCGCGGTGGTTTTATATTGTTTACACTGATAGTCTTCTTGCGCTAAGCCACTACGTTTGTTCATTTTTTTTTTTTATTTTTTTTTTATGGGTCTAGCACACGTGCTGCAGGGAAGTCCCTAAAGCGCTCCAGGAGCGGCATGTGTGTCTCTTCTCTCATCTTATAAATAATTACTAGATTAGTGTTAATGCACCAAAAGAGTATTTTCAACAAAAAATGCTTTTTGAATGCAAATTATAAATTTTGGTAGGTTCTGGTATCAAAAAACCGTTTTTGGCAGCAGTTTTCTGTTTGTTTTGTATAATACATCCCCCACTACTATAGAGTTTTTTACGGTTTTTCTGACTACATCTCTAATGAGATATATTGACAGAGATGTCAACATATACTGTATGCATATGTTACTTTGAGAGCTACTCAAGATTTCAATTGATGACACTTTATTTCAACGCCGTTTCCCAAGAAAGATAAATGGGTCATAAAAGACTAATACTCATGAGTGTGGTTTCTTCTTTTCCTTTTTAACTTTTTCCTTAGCTTGTAAGTGCTGAAAAGCACGGGCAACTTACTAACATAAAGGTTAAAAAAGGTATTACAGCTGGCTGATTAAATTTACATGCGTTGGTACTTCAATTTGATAAGCAGCGCACTGGAAAGCTGATTGTTCTGAGTTGAAATCCTGGTCACCTGGTATATACTAATGTATATATGTTGAATTTACTTACAGACTATAAACCTATTGTTTGAAAACGTTTTTGTTGTGTTCAACATTTTTATTCTCATAAATCGGGCCTGTAGAAGCAAAATCTACCCTTTATGGATACTTAAGATATTGGTATGATGATTTAATAAAAAAAACATACTTCTTGGTACTGAAAATAAGAAATAAAAACAATTTTTTTTTTTGCAACACAGCCTTTTTGATTTTTTTTTATTCAGATGCAAAACCTACTTTACATTGCAGTGATTATGACAGCATTTGATTAGTGAATTTCAAATTTTGGTGGTTTTAGATGAATGTATGAAAAAAGCTTTAATTACCTTGTTTACTTCTCCTGTAAATATTTTTTTTTTAATATTCACGTAATTTTGTTATTTGTTCTTATATTATTGTTTTATTTATTTTTATTTACTGAATATTCATTGAATATTTAAAAAAAAAGTTATGTTGCAGAAGTTAACCAGAGTTTTTTTTAGGTCCTGTTGGAGTGGCAGCAGCCGCAGCCATTGTATCTTCAAAAAAGAGAAAGAGACCACATTCTTTTGAAACTAACCCATCGATAAGAAAGCGACAACAAAATCGCCTACTCAGAAAATTAAGGGTAAATATGAGACTCGACAGCCTTGTTACTGATATTTCTAAGAAAATATTTTTTTCTCGAGTTTATCTAGGTTGGGATCTTTGGCACAATAACACTACCTCCAGTTGTCAATACTCCATTGAACGCTTTATTTTTACCTTCGACGAACGTTTCGTTAATTTTATTAGCATCATCGGGGACTATGATTGAGTCAGTCATCGCTTCTGACGATGTCAACATGATTAGCGAAACGCGTTGAGTGCGAAAATAAAAAAGATTTGGTGTAGTTGTGATAATTGTGTTTTCTCAAGTTTATGTTGTTTGTCTGGTTTTAATCAAACTAAAATCATGGAAGAGCTCATGTACTGCCTGTGGAAGCTTGCTGACTTAATCGGTTGCTTCACTGATGTATGTCTAGTACCACTCTTGTCGGTGTTTAATTTAAGGCTTCATATAGATAGAAAATATTGAGTGATTGCAAAAGTTTGTCCCCGATTAGAAACCAAATTAAATACAACACATTTTCATGAAAAATAGTATTTATTAATCAATTATGTACTCTCCATCATTTTCTATAACTGTTTCCCATCATTTTACAAGTTTTTGAATTTCATCTTTGTAGAAACTATGCGAAAGTCGTAAGGTAGTTTTTGACTTCTTCCATAGAATAAAATTTTTTGCCATTCAAATTATTTTGCAGAGAACGCAACAGATGAAAATTTCAAGGGGCAAGGTTAGGGGATATGGCGGGTGCTGGAGGATTTCCCATTTTAACTCCTTAAGTTTTTGCAGTTTCTGTCGAGCGATATGTGGTCTAGCGTTGTCATGGTCAAAGATGCCTTTTTGATTGACCAAATTTGGACGTTTTGCTTAGATTTCAACATTGAATCGGGTGAGTTGCTCACAGTACGTGAAAGAAGCTTGTAACAATGCAACTGCAATGCCACCAAACACATAACATTTGGATGCAATTCAGCCTTTGCCATAGATTCTACTCTTTACTTCCATGCTTCCAGCTTCTTTTTTTATTATGTTGTTATACAAAAACTCATTTTTCATCTCCAGTTATGACTTGGTTCAAGAAAGGTTCGTTTTGTTGACGAGCAAGAAGAAAAAAAATGAATGTGGAAACACGGTTCAGTTTGTTTCGTTCTGTCAAAACGAGCAGAACCCATATATTGACTTTCGCAGTGTATCCAAGTTGCTTTAAATGATGAAATGGAGTAGAGTTGTCAACATTTAATCTCTCAGCAATCTCTTCAGTGATAATCCGTGGATTATTATTCACTAAGTCACGGATAAAGTCATTATCAATGTCAGGAGATGACCCAGAGCGAAGTTTTTCGTTTAGATTGAAGTCACCATTTCGAAATCGACCAAACCACTTTTTAATTGTCCGTAGAGCAGGAGCACGAACAAAATAATCGTCTTGAATATTTTTTGTTGCCGTTGCGACACTCGCTTCCTTTTTAAATTTATGTGACATAACATGACGAAAATGTTACTTTTCGTTTTCCATTTTGCAAATTAACCTTGCACACAAATTAATTTAAATAAACTTTTCTTTAAGGTTGTGTGAAGTCACGACGCATTTGATAACTATCAATAAATAATATGATTATAATAATCGGCACAGTCAAAAGTGCATGCTTCTGCCATCTATGAAAATCGGGCACGAACTTTTGCAATCACCTAATATATACTTTTTTACATATATATATATATATATATATATATATATATATATATATATATATATATATATATATATATATATATATATATATATATATATATATATTCACATGTATGTATGTATATAAAGGTTCATACAAAATGAACAATTTGTTTAAATACGTTCTCAGCAACCCGCCATTGTCCAGTGCGACTTGTATGTCCATTTAGGCCTGAACCATAGACTGGCCAATACTATATTGTATTTAAAAAAGGAAAACCTTATTTCTTCTACTCATCTTCTTATGTAACTGGAAAACGAACCAACTAACATCCGACGATAGATCTGTTACTGCACATCGAGACTTTGGTCGCTTTATCTTATTTATTCGTTCGCTCTGTATTTTGTCATTCTATTTTTGTAGCAAACAATTGACGAGTTCGCAACCAGGGTAGGGCAACAGGCGATCGTCTTAGTGGCTACGCCAGGAAAACCTAATACAAGCTATAAGGTTTTCGGAGCTAAACCTTTAGAGGACGTCATAAAAAACCTGAAGGTGACAATTATGGAGGAATTAGAAAATGCTCTAGCACACCAAGTAAGTAATGGGAGAATCTTAAGGTATAACGGACTTTATTTTATGAAAACTATAAAACTTCTTGCTAATTTTTGAACTAGACACGATATACAGTTAACTGGTAAAGTATAGGTTAAAGGGTAAGACCATGCCAGGTCCTAGAAAAAAAAGGCTAATTTCGGGAATTTTTTTTAAGAGTCTAATAAAAGCAGTCGAAAATTTATTTGAAGTACGCACTAAAATATGTTTTTTTTTAACTTTTTTATTCAAAATGGCCGCTTCAGAATCGAAGACGATAAGGCACATTTTATGCGCGGCCTGAAACGGGCGGAACGATTACTCCCGTAGATTTCAACCTAGACGAAAAAACTAGAAAATGTTTATTAATATATGTCAAAAATTAGTGGATAACATAAGGCAATTTGAAAATAACGTTCTTTCGACAAATGGTGCACATTTGAAAAAAAATGTTCATTTTTTCACCCAAAAATTTCACGAGAAATTATTTATAAAAAAGGAAGTTTATAATTTATCGCAAAATCCGTACGCTTTCCCTTACATAATGTATCTGAAAAGTTACCAGGTGTACAAGTATGAAATGCGGATTTTTTTTCTAAAAAAAACATGTTAAATTCGGAAGAATGATAAAAAGTGCTTTATTCAAAGTATGCTCCATCGCTTGTTATACATTTTTCCCATCTTTCGGGCAATTTGTGAATACCACGCCAGCAAAAATCTTCCCCTTTTGTTGCGAACCATTCATTGAGCCATTTTTTCACATCTTCGCACGAACCAAAGCGCTGCTCAGCAAGTGCGTGACCCATCGATGCAAACCAGTGGTAATCGGAAGGAGCCAAGTTTGGTGAGTAAGCCGCATGGGGTAGAACTTCCCAGCTGAGTGCTTCCAACGTGTCGCGAACTGGTTTTGCCGTATGCGATGGAGCATTGTCATGAAGAAAAATGACTTTGTGTTGCCTCTTTCGGTATTCTGACCTTTTTTCACGCAGCGAACGGTTCAAATCAGTCAATCGTTGTTGGTAACGTTTAGTATTAACCGTTTCCCCAGGTTGTAACAGCTCATAATAGACCATGCCTCTCTGGTTCCACCAAACACAGAGCATCGTCTTTCTGCCAAAGCGATTCGGTCTTGCGGTCGATGTGGATGGTGCGCCTGGGTCTACCTATGATTTTTTGCGCTTGGGATTCTCAAAATAAATCCACTTTTCATCCCCACTTCCTCTTGTACCTAGCGAGCAAAATGTCACATGCGCTTTTCCATTTGAGTGTCGTTCAACTCATGTGGTACCCATCCACCGGTCTTCTGAATCTTTCCAATCTGTCGTAGCCGATTGGAAACAGCTTGTTGACTAACGCCCAATTGCTCGGCGAGTTGTTTTTGTGTTTGCGAATCATCTTCGTCCAACAATGCTTGCAATTCCACATCTTCGTATTTTTTTTGGCGGTTTTCCACGTTCCTTGTCTGCAACATCGAAGTCACCACATTTGAAACGCCGAAACCATCGTTCACACGTATCTTGCGATGGAGCATGTTCACCATAAGCTTCTCGAAGTAATCGGTACGATTCAACAGCAGTTTTCTTCAAATGAAAACAAAAAATTAATGCTGTCCGCGAATGTTCTTTGTTCGGTGTAAATTTCGACATATTGAACACAGCAACACAACACTATACACACACTTTTCCAATTTATCACTGGTGCGCGTCTGACACTTGTTGATGACACAACAAAATGGCGCAGTGTCTAATCTTTATAGCCCAAACTGCATTGGTACACCATCTGTTGTCTGAAATCCGCATTTCATACTTGTACACCTGGTACTCTCAAAATTTTAAGCGAATCGATAAAGATTTATGGCAGCTGTCATTTCGCCCGATTTGAAAAATACAGTTTTGAGAAAAAAGACAATTTGAATAATATTCTACAGTAGAAAATGCCGTTATACCTTTAATCGGCGGTGCCATACAATTGGCTTTTAAGGTAACATATTAGCCAAAAAATAAGTGGATTTTTTGAAAATTCTGGAGTGGCCTTACCCTCTGCATTTTTAATTAAGAAAATTTGATCCGTTGACTCGAAATAACTACCCTGTTAGCTGTGATTTTTTAGTAAACTTAAATGATAATTAGAAACATTAATTATTTTTGGCTCTATTTACTTTAGTATTGACACATGAACAATATATTAAAAACCCTCCTAAATAGAACCAATATGCCATCCTTCATGGAATGGAATTTTTACGAATTTGGTTAGATGAGAAATTGTGGTCCATAGGATTAAACTGGGTCAATTTGTCACCTTCATTGATCTTTAGTCTTTGAGATTGGAGTGCTGAAATTATTTAGTTACTCCAAATTGTTAAGGTCCAATCACACATTGAATTCAGTGTCTAAACGTGAGAGAATAATATCTCCGAAGATGCCTCGCGCAATTGTAGGCGAAAGGTCGGAAAGTTAGTCGAGATTGACACGATTTAATTCGAAGAATCACGATTTCTCGTACTATTCCTCAATTTATTTTTTGTCTGGGTTAAAAGTTAGCTTTGGGTAAATTTTTAACGATTTTTTTGTGATTTTACCAACACCAAATGGAAATATAGAAATTTTAAACTAAAAAGTTTACTGTCGGCTACTTTATATAACTATGAACAAACAAAAATTACAAGTATGATCTCGAGTATTATCAACTACTAAAATGAAACAAAGTTCATATTCTAGCAGTTATTTACTGTTCTCTCATCTGTTAATCCATCTTGTGACGCGTTAGGTCGTAAGACGTTTTAGCTTATGCTTCTGCAGCTGAAGATGCAAATTGTATCTTACTGATCCTTTGCACTAATACTTTGAGTTTTATTTCCATTTCTGTTGATCCTAGTTGAGCTAATGAGTCGTAATACAACAAAACGCGTCTCGAGATGGATTGACTAATGAGGGAACAGTAAAGAACTGCTAGAGTATGGATTTTGTTCAATTTTAGTAGTTGATGTTAATTTTTAATATACAAGATTTTTATGTTGGCAAAAATTAGTAAAAAAATAAAATAAAACCACTTTATTTAAGAAGTCGAGTCCAGGATACTCACTAAGTAAGCTGTTTGTACAGAAAAGTGTGCTTAAGATGAGTCTTTTGAGGAGGCATACAGAAACTTATTTTATTTAATAGAGCGAGGCTATTATACTCATCATGCAGAATGTTCCGACGTAAGATCTATTAAAGTTCAATTAGAGTTTCGTTTTTTTCTTAATCTTTAATATAGGGTAGGGTAGTAGGTAACATACTGCAGGAATATATTTCACGCAATCCTTCTTTGTAATTGGAAATTTGTTTAAAATAGATGGTGCACGCTGGCTTTTGTGAAACTTAAATTATGAAATGGTTTTACTCATATAAATGTCACTACTATGTGAATGTATTTTTTAGGTTGTTTTATTAATTAACCTAGTTAACGCAATGCGACAGTAAAAACAGTGATCATGTAACCACAGAAAAAATTATAACGAGAAACCACCAGGTGCTTGTCATCTTTGTCCCTTTTGGTTAGCTAGGTTGGTTAACAGAAAGCTACCTTAAGTTCTTGTTATTTACTAATGGGTTGTTTAAATAAACATTTGACAATGTCTTTTAACAGATATTTGACAATTTAAAAAGATATTTTTGACAGTAACGATATAATTTCGTTGTTTCTTGACAAGGATGGTTAAAGAGTAAGTCTTTGTGTGTAAATGTTCTTCGCGGGGAAATATGTAACCCACCCACCTTGAGATAACTATTTCAGTGACCCTAATATCCGAAT
The DNA here is from genome assembly GCA_019049505.1 of Pachyrhynchus sulphureomaculatus. Classification (NCBI taxonomy): domain Eukaryota; kingdom Metazoa; phylum Arthropoda; class Insecta; order Coleoptera; family Curculionidae; genus Pachyrhynchus; species Pachyrhynchus sulphureomaculatus. The sequence continues at coordinate 43,763,699 of CM032450.1, read as the reverse complement.
ACCTATAAAATCCTAAACTATTTTGTATTTTTTATAATTCATCATTTTTAAGTGTTTAACACACGCATCTATTGCTATTTATTTGTATCTAAATGTATCTAAGCCTATTTAAGTACATTTGAGCCTATCTAAATGTTTTTGTGAATATCTATTTGTAATTAATTATCAAATTGGACGAAAACATATTTAAATATTCCAGTATATGTATTTCTTGAATGTATGAATTTCTAATTACGTGAATTTACGCGTTATTTTGTTTTTAGTTTTTTGGTTGTTATGTATTATGTATCTATTACATCAAAAGTATTTTTACAGTCTGTCAAGTAAGAACGAGACCGCTCGTATTCTTGAAAAAAAATGTGTTTCGAGAACATTTTTTGCCATCAATGTATTCTTTGGTGTGCTAACAACGGCGCAATTACCTTAGTAAATTGTCCAATCGCCTTCTGCAACAATAACCGCCTGGCATCTGGAGACATGCTGTTCGAATCCCGCGAGACAACTGAGTCAAAGTCTTTACGAGTCTTTTCCCTGAGCTTTCTTTTTACAAAGGACAACACGTTTTCAATAATGTTGGCGTCAGGCGATTGTGCGGGTCACTCTAGTATCTTATCGTGGGCCCAAGCGAGACGCTTCACGACGTGATTTTCGCCCCTTCAACATACTTCAGAATTTGACATCATGAACACGAAGATGTTGTTGAATGGTCTCATGAGACACACTCAAACCCGATTTTCTTAATTTTGCCGCTCCTCGACGCCGCGTCAATTTAGGGTTCCGTGAAAACAAAAGACACGATTCGTTTTTCGACTTTCGGAGTGACTTTGCCTAACGAGCCACGTTTTGGCAAGTCGTCGACATTTTTCGTCTCGTTAAAATGATTTACCCACTTCTTCACAAACGATACCGACTTTTTAACATATTTAGCGGCCGCGGAATGCGTCATTCTAGGCCCTTTTGGATGGGAACAAAGAAAAACTGTGCAAATAAGTCACTCATTTTGGATTTTACGTGATTGCGCCGAAAATTTTGAATCGACTGATACTTTTACTAAAATGCGTCGTAGACAAAAGTTGCTTCTACCGATTTTTTGTTGAATCGCTAGAATCACATCTACCAAAAATGAATTATCGTGGACACATTCTTACATGACAAACTGTAATAGTATCTATTCTTATTTAAAAGTATTTATACTTATTTATGTAAATATTTATACTTATTTATGTAAGTATTTATACTTATTTATGTAAGTATTTATACTTATTTATGTATGTTTTTATACTTATTTATGTATGTAAACATACGTTAATACGTTTTCCTATTGTCTCACCTACTTATAAAGTATTCATGCTCCTCCTTTGGAGTAATTCTGGACGTTCAAACTAGATCAACTGATTTTCAGAAATGTTGATGACATATTCTGCAGGTTAACACCAAAAAATGGTTTTATCCTTACAAAACCTTGACCGTTTATGGCAAAAATAAAAAGAAGCATCTTGCCTTATGAAAGTTTTATTGATAAATAGCCGTTTTTTGATATATAAATTGGAAATGGTCGACCAAGTGAAAACAGTGCCTTTAAATGCAAATTGGGGTACATCAATGACGAATTGCAACATAAATGGTCAGCGGCATCAAACAAAGAAAATCAGCTCATGAAAATGGCTTTCGGCTTCTAAAAAGTTACCATTGTAAACAAAATAAAAGATTTTGAACAAAATAATGACCAGACTAACCTAATGACAGCACATCAGTTAGGGGAACAGGTGTCCAGTTGAGAATGAATGTTTGTTACTCATCGCCGGCAAAAGAGTTGTTTCTGCAATTTTAAAAAGGGTAATTAAATATGCTCAACCAAGGTTTATAAAGCAGTAGGTAGATTAAAATAAAAAGGGCTTCACTTCACCAGTTAACTCTGATGGAAGCTCACGAAATGTGTGTGGAAACTAACTTATCTCGCAGACAATATAACCTAATTCAAAGTACCATCCCACCGCGATTTCGATTTGAAACTTCGACGAGGATGGTTATCAATAAATTACAATTTCATGAAATTAGAAGGTTCATTTTATTTACCTTATAATTTAAGCTAACAAGCATTGAAATTTACTCTGCAAGTACTAATCACACCTAATGTTGCTAAACAATGATAAATAAAAGGAGTTTAGTGTAGGGCCAGTTGTTAAAAAATGAAATAATTAATTTTTTCAAATACACAGTTATCACTAAACCAAACACTTGATTTTTGCGCTCGACGCGCGTTGCGCCAACCATGTTAATTTCATCAGATGATGCTAACATGGTTACGGAAACGCGCGTTGAATGCAAAAATAAAGTATTTGGTGTATTGGTGATAACTATATATTTGTGGCAAGGCACTCTGTTAGTTACTTCTGTATGGTATTTCTATTATAATGGTAAATAAAGAAAAAAATAGCATAATTTTCAGATTTTTACTTCAGGAACCATAAAAAAGGACATATAATATCATATATTCCAAGCCACTATACTTTCCTTGGCAAGTTAAGTGCAGTTTTTTAAACATATAAAACTGTTCCTTTTCTTCTGGTAAATATTTTAATTGAAACTGAAAATTATGAAAAATTGACCTGATTTTGAAATGTCTCGATCTCAAAAAACCGTCAGAATAACATACAAAAGGGTGCAGTCAAATCTGCCCTCACTCTCACTACTTTTTTCACGTCTTGGACGTTTTCGTTCATTTTTAGGCTTAAAATCACTTACTTCTCAAAAAATTATCTAAAACTAACGATCATTTCTTCTCCAGAAACCATGAAAACGACATAGAATATGATTATGCCCAACCACTGTACTTTCCTTCCCGAGTGAAATGAATTTTTTAAATATTTTAAACTGTCTCGTTTTCTTTTGGTAGTTATTTCTATTGAAACTGGAATTATGAAAAGTTGACATGATTTTCAAATTTCTTGACCTCAAAAAACCTTAATAATAACTTACAAAAAATGTAGTCAAATTTGCCCTCCCTCTCACTCCCTCTCTTCACGTTTACGTTCATTTTTAAGATTAAAATCACTTACTTCTCATAAAATTATCGGAAAATAATGCTCAGCATCATTTTATTCCGACATTTGAGAAATATCTCCATCAATAATGCGCAAAAATCTTCTAAGAAGCAAAAAAAAATTTTAAACAAGCATTTAGTATAGTTGGCCCAGTATATGATAGTCAATCCAAGGATATAAGTCTGTCTCATTGATAACTAACATAGAGTCAAACGCTATTCTTAACTTGGTAGTTAAATTAGACCAAAAATAGGGTATAGTAAATAATAGTACTGCTTAAAATCATTAGAATTTATAAAAAAAATCATCAAATTTGGTCATGTGACTCAAAACCTGTCCTAAAAATTCCACATATCCCTTTCTCGTTTAATAACTTTTTGAGAAGACATAAACACTTAAAACTCATACCTTTTGACAACCCTAATGCTTTTTAAATGTAAATCTTGCTAGAAAACAGCGATCATGTGTCCGTTTATATATTTTTCTATCAAATAATTCGCATTAATTCGAAAAACATCATATCACAACCATAATCTTTCTCAATTTCCCAAATTCTTTTGAGATTCAGCAATAGACATGTCTAGGGAATGAAAAATGAAATATTCACTGATAATATAGCCAAATCTAGACGCTTTCCTAGTAGTTACCGCTATTAATGTATAGTCTCTACTTCCATCATCTCAAAATTCGTACTAGTCTCCTGAAAACCCGATTTGTTTCACTAAATTCTGTCTTCAAATTACTGTGTAAATCAGGTTCAAGTAACGCCCTCTAGCAGTTAGAATCCTCACTTCGCTATATCACAGAGATGTTAGCTGTTGCTAAAACCACCCAAATGTAGCCGATCCATACGCCGGCGCCGCATGCCCGGTTTCAGCAACAGTTGTTGGGCCAGAATCAGTAAGATTTGAGATCTGGCAGGCCGCTCTGTTTCGGCCTACTATGTTGAGCCCTTTCGAAATTCTAATCAATATTTAAAAGATCCGATTTGATTTTTGGCTAAGACGTGTTGGTGTTTAAGATCCTTTGGCGCAATATATAGCAAGAATATGTGTTTTTCTCAATAAAAAGGACATTATAAGGGTGGAGAGACTCGAACGTTAGGACGTGTAGTAAAAAATCGGGGGCCATCGGAATTTTACAAAACGCGCGAGTGGGTGGATTTTCGGCTTCAGAACAATAAACTGGAAGAATTTCGTGTGTGATTAGTATTGAAATAATTTTCGGCAGTGGTAAATCTATTTTTAGCATCGAGCCCCAGCTGCCATGCAAAAGCGACATCTACGATCGACCGGTTCTTTTTTTTTTACTGTGAGAAGAACTAAATTGACTTTCTGGTATAACTTCGCGAACTTTTCAGTTTTTGTGTTTTTATTATAAACGTTTACCGCCTTTGCTGAAGTCTTTCAATTTTCATATTTCCGCCTTACTAAATTAATTCAGGCAGTGGAAGTTTTTCAGTTATAGTAGAAGCCATCCATTCGCTACTCGTGAATAGGTCAAATTTACTAATTATTAAGACAAGTATTGTGTTATATAGTGTTTAATTCAAGATTTTAAAAAAAAAATTATCATTGGTTTTTATTTAAAAAAAAATGTAAACTGGGCACCGTTTTTACTGCTGCGCAATTGCCTCTTGAGCTATATCAGCTACATTGATCAGCGGTTGCTTAGGCAACGGGTAGTCTGTCCCAGATGGCTAGGATATTACCGGAAGTTGCTGATTTAAAAAACTTCCAACAAATTAACAGAATTCCATATCCATAAGATACTTCATATCTTTTATGGTATATTGATTTTGACCTCCTTATTAGTAAGTAAATACTGCTCAATATTATGGATGTTCATGCTTGTTCTTTAAACTTTCTTTTCTTCCAGTGGTTTTCTTTATGTAAACACCGAATGATTCAGTCATTAAAGGCCAAAATTACATAGAGAGAATGCAAACAATTAACCTGCGTTTAATTATAACATTTTCGGCACACCAAGCAAAAACATCTATATTATGTGACAATTATTTATTAATAACAAGGATTTCAGAATCATAAACTACTTCGTCAGTCGTTTTATATACTTGAAACCATTTATTTGAGATATAAATTACACTTGAAATGGACTAAGATAATATACTTTCTTAACAACTATCGCAGAGGTGCGATTAATAATTTATTTAGTTAGTATTAAGTAGAATCAAAATAACGCATATATTTAAAGTTATTTATTTAAGAACGTGTCCGCGATAATTCGTTTTTGGTAGATGCGATTCTAGCGATTCAACAAAAAATCTGTAGGGGAAATCTTTGTCTACGACGCATTCTACTAAAAGTATCAGCCGATCCCGAACTTTCGTCGAAATCACGTAAAATCCAAAATGAGTCAATTTTTGCGCGTCGGTTCGAGACAATCATCGTGCTTTGTTCCCATCCATAGAGGCCTAAAATGACACATTCCGCGGCCGCTAAATATATTAAAAAGTCTGTGTCGTTTGTGAAGAAGTGTGTAAATCATTTCAACGAGACGAAAAATATCGATGACTCGGTAGACAAAGTAACTCCAAAAGTCGAAAAACGAATCGTATCTTTGTTTTTACGGGACCCGAAATTGACGGTGCGTCCAGGAGCGGCAAAATTAAGGAAATCGTGTTTAAATCTATCCCATGAGATCATTCGACATCTTCATGTTCATGATGTCAAACTCCGAAGCACATTGAAGAAACCTTTGCACGATAAGATTCTAGAGTGGCCCTCGCAATTGCCGGACGTCAACGCTATTGTCAACGTTTGGTCCCTTGTAAAGAGAAAGCTCAGAGGAAAGACTCTGAGGACTTTGACTCAGTTGTCTTGCGAAATTAGAGAAATTTGTAGGGTATGCAGAAAATCTCGTCGACAGCATGCCTCGCAGATGCCAGGCGATTATTGATGCAGGAGACTAAGGTAATTGCGCCATTGTTAGCACACCAAAGAATACATTGATGGCAAAAAAATGTACTCGAAACACATTTTTTTCAAAAATACGAGTCTTTGACAGACTGTAACAGAGAACCATACAACGCAAGTTGAATAACATAGAATTCTAAAGCACACAGTATTGGCTTACGATAGTTACCATTCACTTTTAATATCTAAACTAATACTGACGACTGCACTATCATTTAATACGATTAATTATAATTATGAATATTTTAATTATATTCATTTATTATAAATTAATATTATTTTCGGCCTAATTGCTGGGATGGACTACTCAATGGTGCTATGATTGTAAATGTAATGTTATTTTTTGTTATTATCAACAATTTGTTGTAACAATAAGATTTGTGAAGCTTAAGTTTCCTTGCTGATCCTAAAAGAACTTGGTTGTAGTAAATATAACAATTTTTTAGTATTAGCCAGCAAAGAAATGCTAGCAAGAATTTATTATATCATTTAATGGCTGTCAAGACAGATTGTAAATATATGTTATATGTATGTATAAATGGTGAATTTAATGTTTCTGGGATCATTTACACCAATATTTAGGACTAAGTTAACATTTAAGTTAAATGCTTATGGTTAATTGCGATAACAAATTTAGGAAATAAATCTGGTTGTATTGAAGATTTAACCCAATGTTAGGTATGCCACAAATTTGTGGATGCAATCGAGCTTTAAGTGTCTTGCTGACTATGTATAGCATGACTAGCACGAATTATGTGCAATCGGCGTTTAATCCTTTGCATGACTTAACAATAAGTATGACTTAAGTTTATCTGAAATTGTTGGTGCAAGTGGCTCCTAGAGACGCCAGTATAAGTATTTCTATACAATTTATATTTTATTTTATCTGCAGTGCAGAATTATATTTTTCGTTGTTATGTATTACTCAACTGTCAATAATGACTTGAACGGCACATGATGATTCAGATCAGATTGATTATTTAATGATTGTTTTGGGGCTTGCGTAGAGGAAAGAGGACTTATATTTAGACAATACGTTTTATTTTTTGCATCAGTAATCACCACTATACCAAACATTTTATTTTACGATGTTAGCATCATCTTGGGCGATGATTGACTAAATTCAGAGTACAAACTAGACTATTTGTACTAAAATTGTTCGAGTAGAACCGACCCATCACACAATTTATTTCATATATTCCTTTTCTTTCACATTCGTGGATTAAATCCCTTAAATTTCCTAAGATAGTTTAAAAGTTGTCTGATGACTTATAGACTAACGTGAGTTAGTTAATATTAAATACGTTATTGAGCACTTGCTATATTTTAGATTCTACAGTATTGAAAGATATTTTGTTTTACCTTGCTCACGTGTAAAAAAGTCTATTTATCAAGTTTTTATGATCATCGTTTAATTATAATTATGAATATTGTAATTTTATTCAATTATTATAAATTAATATTATTTTCGACTTAATTGCTGAGATGGGCTACTCATTGGTGCAGATTGTATTGTTATTTTTTTTTGTTATTTTCAACAATTTGTTGTAACAATTAGACTTGTGAAGCTTAAGTTTCCTTGCTGATCCTAAATGAACTTAGTTCTTAAAAAAATACCCGTGGACTTACGTGACTTTTTATTGACTCAAATTATAATTGGTTCTCTCAGTTGTGAAGGTGATAATAAAGAATTGTCCAGCAACAATAGAATGATTATACATTGTAGTAAATACAACAATTTTCTAGTATTATCCAGCAAAGAAATGCCAGCTAGAATTTATTATATCAATTAATGGCTGTCAAGACATGAGAAGATATTACTCAGTATATATCACCACTACACCAAACACTTTATTTTTGCACTCGACGCGCGTTTCGCTAACCATGGAGCGATGATTGACAATCATCGCTCCTGATGAAGCTAACATGGTTAGCGAAACGCGCGTCGAGTGCAAAAATAAAGTGTTTGGTGTAGTGGTGATATATACTGAGTAGTATCATTGTGCCAAAGATTCCACATTCCCAACTTAGATGAGAAGATATGTTGTATGTATGTATAAATGGTAAATTTAATGTTTCTGGGGTCATTTACACACATCAATATTTAGCACTACCTTAGCATTTAAGTCAGATGCTTATGGTTGACTACGATAAAAAATTTAGGAAATACATCTGTTTATATTGAAAATTTAACCCAAAGTTAGGTATGGTATAGAGGAAAGAGGACTTACATTTAGACAATACATTTTATTTTTTACATCAGTAATCACCACTACACCAAACATTTTATTTTACGATGTGAGCATCATGTTGGGCGATGATTGACTAAATTCGGGGTACAAACTAGACTATTCATACTAAAATTGTTCCAGTAGAACCGACCCATCACATAATTTATTTCATATATTCCACTTCTTTCACATTCGTGGTTTAAATCCTTTAAATTTCCTAAGATAGTTTTGAAAGTTGTCTGATGACTTATAGACTAACCTGAGGTAGTTAATATTAAATACGTTACTGAGCCCTTGCCATATTTGGGATTCTACAGTATTGAAACATATTTTGTTTTACCTTGCTCACGTGTAAAAAGGTCTATTTATTAAGTTTGCAAGTTGTCTGATGACTTATAGACTAACATGATTTAGTTAATATGAAATAAGTTATTGAGCCTCTGGTATATTTTAAATTCTACAGTATTGAAACATATTTTGTTTTACCTTGCTAAAAAAGCCTATTTATTAACCTGTTTAGTAAGTTTTTATGATAACCGTTTGATTATAATTATGAATATTTTAATTATATTCAATTATTAAAAATTAATATTATTTTCGATCTAATTGCTGGGATGGGCTACTTATTGGTGTTATAATTGTAAATTTAATGTAATTTTTTTTTATTATTAACAAGTTGTTCTAACAATTAGACTTGTGAAGCTTAAGTTTCCTGGCTGGTCCTAAATGAACTTAGTTCTTTAAAAAAAATACCCGCGGACTAACGTGACGTTTTATTGACACAAATTATATTTGGTTCTCTCAGTTTTGAAGGTGGTAATAAAGAATTGTCCAGCAGTAATAGAATAATTATGCATTGTAGTAAATACAACAATTTTTTAGTATTATCCAGCAAAGAAATGCTAGCAAGAATTTTTTATATCATTTAGTGGCTGTCAAGACATGAGAATATATGTTGTATGGATGTATAAATGATGAACTTAATGTTCCGGGGCTCATTTACACCAATATTTAGCACAAACTTAGCTTATGCAAAAATTTTAGGAAATACATCTGGTTGTATTAAAAATTTTACCTAGAGTTAGGTATGGCATAAATTTGTTGGTGCAATGGACCTTTAAGTCTCTTGCCAACTACGTGTTCCATGACTTAGCAATAATTATGACTTAAGTATTTAAATTAATGGTGGAATTGGCCTTTTGTCTTTTGCGAACTACATATTGCGTGACTGAGCAATAAGTATGACTTAAGTCTATCTTAAATTGTTGGTGCTAGTGACTCCTAGAGATGCCAGGATAAGTATCTCTATACTCTTTATATTTAATTTTATCTGCAGTGCTGAATTATACATTCCGTTGTTATATATTATTCAACTGTGAATAATGACTTGAACGGCATAATGAATCAGATCAGATTAATTATTAATGATTGTTTTGGGGCGTGTGTAGAGGAAAGGTGACATATTTAGACAATACATTTTATTTTTTACATCAGTAATCACCACTACACCAAACATTTTATTTTACCATGTTAGTATCAATTTGGGCGATGATTGACTAAATTAGAAGTACAAACTAGACTATGTGTACTAAAACTGTTCGAGTGGAACCGGCCCATCACACAATTTATTTCATATATTCCACTTCTTTCACATTCATAGATTAAATCCCCTAAATTTCCTAAGGTAGTTTGCAAGTTGTCTGATGACTTATAGACTAACGGGATTTAGTTAATATGAAATAAGTTATTGAGTCTCTGATATATTTTAAATTCTACAGTATTGAAACATTTTTTTTTACCTTGCTCACGTGTAAAAAAGCCTATTTGTTAACCTGTTTAGTAAGTTTTTATGATAACCGTTTGATTATAATTATGAATATTTTAATTATATTCAGTTATTATAAATTAATATTATTTTCGACCTAATTGCTGGGATGGGCTACACATTGGTGCTGTGATTGTAAATCTAATGTTATTTTTTTGTTATTATCAACAATTTGTTGTAACAATTAGACTTGTGAAGCTTAAGTTTCCTTGCTGGTCCTAAATGAACTTAGTTCTTAAAAAAAAATACCCGCAGACTTACATGACTTTTTATTGACACAAATTATAATTAGTTCTCTCAGTTTTGAAGGTGATAATAAAAAATTCTCCGGCAATAATAGAATGATTATGCATTGTAGTAAATATAACAATTTTTTAGTATTATCCAGTAAAGAAATGCTAGCAAGAATTTATTATATCATTTAATGGCTGTCAAGACATGAGAAAATATGTTGTATGTATGTATAAATGGTGAATTTAATGTTCCTGGGGTCATTTACACCAATATTTAGCACTAACTTAGGCATTTAAGTCAGATGCTTATGGTTAATTACGATAACAAATTTAGGAAATACATCTGGTTGTATTGAAGATTTAACCCAAAGTTAGGTATGGCATAAATTTGTTAGTGCAATCCACTTTTAAGTCTCTTGCTAACTACGTATTGCATGACTTAGCAAAAAGTATGACTTAAGTCTATCTTAAATTGTTGGTGCAAGTGGCTCCTAGAGACGCCAGTATAAGTATCTCTATACAATATTTTATGTTATCTGCAGTACAAAATTATACATTTCTTTGTTATATATTACTCAACTGTGAGCAATGACTTGAACGGCAGATTGATTAATTAATGATTGTTTTGGGGCTTGCGTAGACGAAAGAGGACTTACATTTAATCAATACATTTTATTTTTTAAGTCAATAATCACCACTACACCAAACATTTTATTTTACTATGTTAGCATCATCTTGGGCGATGATTGACTAAATTCGGAGTATAAACTAGACTATTTGTACTAAAATTGTTCGAGTGAAACCGACCCATCACACAATTTATTTTATATATTCCACTTTTTTCACATTCGTGGATTGAATCCTTTAAATTTCCTAAGATAGTGTGCAAGTTGTCTGATGACTTATAGACTAACGTGAGTTAATTAATATTAAATACGTTATTGCGCTCTTGTTATATTTTGGATATATATATATATATATATATATATATATATATATATATATATATATATATATATATATATATATATATATATTGTTTCCTATCGTTTTAAATGTTTTGAATTCCTTCTGTGTGGAAACTGCGTGGTTTCTCTTCAAAGAAAGTTGTAAGGTAGTTTTTGACTTCTTTCATAGAATCAAATGTTTCGCCATTCAAATTATTTTGCAGAAAACGAAACGGATCAAAACCTGAAGCGTCAAGATCCATCCAAGGTTCCAATTTTAACTCCCTAAGGTTTTGCATTGTCTGTTGAGTAACATGTGTTCTAGCCTCGTCATGGTGAAAGATGATGCCTTTGCTATTGACCAAATTTGGACGTTTTGCTTGGATTTCAACGTTGGGTTGGATGAGTACTCACAGTACTTCTCCGCAGCTATTGTTAGGCCACGTGGAAGAAGCTCATAAAAAATTACTCCTCTGCAATCCCACCAGACGCATAACAACACTTTCGTTGGATGCAATTCAGCGTTTGCCATAGATTCTGCTCTTTCATTTCTATGCTTCCAGCTTCTTTTTCTTATTATGTTGTTATACACAACTCAATTTCTCATCTCCACTTATGACTTGATCCAAGAAAGGTTCGTTTTGTTCGAGTGAGGAGAGAAATCGCTGTGGAAACACGGTTCAGTTTGTTCTGTTCTGTACCCAAGTTGCTTTAAATGACGAAATGCAGTCGAATTGTCAACATTTAGTCACTCGACTATCTTTTCAGTAGTAATCCATGGATTATTATTCACCAAGTCACGGATAAAGTCATTATCAGTGCCGGGAGATTGCCCAGAGTGAAGTTTATCGTTTAAATTGAAGTCACCATTTCGAAAATGAACAAATCACTTTTTAATTGCCCTGAGAGCAGGAGTACGATCCAAATAAACATCTTGAATATTTTTTGTTGCAGTTCCAACACTTACTCCCTTTTTAAATTCATATAACATAATAGGACGAAATGTAACTTTTCATTTTCCATTTTGAATATTAACCTTGCACACAAATTAATTTAAATTATAAAAGGAACATGAGCACAGTCAAAAGTGCATGCTTCTGCCATCTATGAAAATCGGGCACGAACAATCACCCAATATATATATATATATATATATATATATATATATATATATATATATATATATATATATATATATATATATATATATATATATATATATATATATATATATATATATATATATATATATATATATATATATATATATATATATATATATATATATATATATATATATATATATATATATATATATATATATATATAATATATTGTTAAGTCATAATGTTGTTAAGTCCTAATGATTGACGAAGGGAGAAATGTATAGAGGATTTAATCCGGGGATACATGTGTTTGTTTCTTACATTCTTTCTAAGACACTGTACTTTAACGAGTCAGCATTGAAAATGCCAAGTGAGACCATGGTGAAACTTCTGCAAAATTCCACATGGAACAAATCCAATGAGTGAATTGTTTTTCGTCCTTTTTGTTAATAAACATCTGGTATATTTTTGTATTTCAATGAATACGAATCCGATTAGTTTTTTTAATGTTATATAAAAGTGATAATATGGAAAGTAGTGCTTCCCAAGACCCCCTACGACAAAATTACACATGAAAACTATATGTTGCGTTGACGAAATAGAGCTGAAGATTGTAATATTTATTAAACCTAATATTTAACTTTTACAGTTACATTTACGTTCAAATGGATCTCCACAAGAACGATACTTGAAGGACAACTCATTGGTTTTTAGAGGTCCACTTTCGCTGTACAGTTTGATATCGAGACTGATTGGACGAAGCAAAACGCTTAGTAGTGGGGAGTATAAACCAGTTTAATCCTTTATGAAGTGGCTGTTGCCAAGTAAAAATCATTGCCCTTTGTCACAATAATACATATGTATATATATATATATATATATATATATATATATATATATATATATATATATATATATATATATATATATATATATATATAATCTATATATATATATATATATAAACATGTTCACATTGTAGCTAAATAGAGTAAGATTTTGGAGGACGCTCTCCGGTGAACTGTCCCTGTGGCACAAAACGTATACACGTCGGTCTTCTTCAAGGTGACTTTAAAACTCTTTTATGTTAAATTAATTTACTTTATCACATTTACCTTCTTGATATTTCTAAAACAATAACTGCTTTAAAAGTCGTAAAGACGTTCATTTCACGATAACAGCTTTTATTATTCACTTTTCAATCGACGTCTTCGTCAGCGATTTTCAATTCATTTCTGATAAAATACCAATTCAATTAGAACACAATTTCTCATTGCTAATATTGATTAATTTTTATTCTTGACACATTCAAAAATAGAAAATCCAATTCTTGCGATAAAATTGAATTGTTTGTACGGTTTTCATCGTCTGTTTTAACTTGAGTCGGAATTCTTTGCGGCATATTTTTCACATATAGTTTCCGCTAATTACTAAAAGCACTAGCCTGCCCTTACAGTTTGATGATGTACTTTCGAAAAAATGCCGTACATACGTTGCCAACAAGCGACAGCTCTATATTGCCTGATTAAAAAATGATTTCTGCTCCCCACTCAACATTTAAAGAATCATTCTAATGTGTTGTACAAAAGTCAACTTCACTAATATAAGTTGTAAACTATATCGTAAATTTTGCTTTGTTATAAAATACTAATCACACAAAAAATATATTCTCCACCTCCTTGTCAACCCCTTATCACTTTATATTAATACAAAACTTACATGCTAACAAATTAAAATAGGGAAATAGTCGAAGAATTCAATGAAATCTTACAAAATCTATCGACCTCTGCCCTCGAGACTCAACTTTAAAACCCTGAATCCAACAATTATGTGTGCCAAATTAGAAATCAGAATCTCATTTCGTTTGGAACTAACATACTGGCAGACAGAAATTATGTTACGGGCCCCTCCCTAGTGCTTATTGCGTCGTATTTGTCGTCGTACCATTTAAGTGTAATTTCGCGAGTGTTTAATATATTTTCTAAAAAAACAAACCTACATATACAAGGTGCGTCACCAAATTTCGGACTACTCAAACCACTTCTTTAGGGGTATGTTTTTTTAATGAAAAAATCGTTTGACACCTCACTTAGGGTATTTGTGTTAATAACACACTCAGTGTATCCCCCATTAGCTTCAATAATGGACTCCATTCTGGGTCTGAAGCGTCGGTACGACTTCTGTAATTCCGCGCTTTTCATATTGGAGAACGCTGCCTCAATAACGGTCATTAATGATGTCACATTGAGATGCCGAAACTTGCTTGTTACCCTTTCAACTACGCCCCATACGTAGTTGTCCAGGGATTTCAAATCTACACTATTAGGAAACCAAAATTCCTTGGACTTTGATTTCAGGGGTCCTGACGGTATATTTTTTCAAGTGGCGCTTCCTCGTCGGCCTACTGGAACCTTCGTTGGTCTGTTCTTAAGCTTTATGATTGGCTACAAAATCATAAATAGTTGAGTTGGAGTATCCGAAAAACCGATTTATTTTCGGTGCTGACTGGCCAGCGCGAAGTCCATCGATGATCGCGGCTCTTCGATTATACTCCACACTTGTTTTTGATATAGCGACAATTTTGAGGCTAACACTATTTGTTACTCAAACGCTAACGGCGACCTCTGACGAAACCATATTGTAGCGGGAGATTTGAGTTAAAATTTGTCCTGATTTTGCTGACTCATCTTGTATATATATATATATATATATATATATATATATATATATATATATATATATATATATATATATATATATATATATATGTATGTATATATATATATATATATATATATATATATATATATATATATATATATATATATATATATATGTGTATATATATATATATATATATATATATATATATATATATATATATATATATATATATATATATATATATATAAATATATACCTATTATTATATCCAAAAAAACTGTATAGAACAGAGATAAAATTGGTACATATATTTTCACCCTCAATGCAGTTCACATTTAAAAATATACGTACTAATTTTCCTTCCAGTACCTCCACTCCATCAACTCTTGGTCGATGGAGTGGTGGTACGACGCTAATATAAAAGATTGCCGACCGACTCAGCTTATTAGTAAATCCTCTTTCAGTTTCGCGAGCTCCAACACAACACTTGAATATACGCGACTACATATTTGGGCATTTTTGATTTTTACAGTTTAATAAAAGAATTTTTTTTTTGAGAATCTAATAAAAATCTTCCAAATTTTAAATGAGATCTAAAAAAGAAGTGAGTTTTGTGATATCAAGAGATCCTTCGGTGATTGAGCAGGAGTTCAACGACGGGCTGGTTCTACCCCTACCTGAAAAGAGAAATTGCAGGATTTGTATTTGATTGAAGCATGGGCTGGAATTAGTCCATTTTTTAATTTATATATATATTTTGTTGTTCATCAGGACAGTGAAAAAATCTTTTGGCGTGCCTTAATTTGTTCTAATTTCGTCTTTTTTCTTTCTCAAAGTACTAAAAACTCACTTACTATCACTTTAATTTGACGTGATTGTTTTTTTTTTATCAAAGCACTACAAAATTTTTTGACATTGTCTTGATTTGATCTGATTTGATTCTTTTTTTAAAGTGCTAGAGAATCTGGATATTGCCTTGTTTTGGTCTAATTTGATTTTTTCAAAGCACTAAAAAATCTTTTTGGCCTCGCCTTGATTTCACCTGATTTGGCTTTTTTGGAAAACACTAAAATTTATTAAGTTACTTAAAAATATTTTGGTATCGATTTGATTGGGCCTGATTTGATCTTTTTTTTTTATGAAAGTACTAAAATAAATCCTTGGTTTGATCTGAGTGGATTTTCTTATTAAAGTATTAAAAATTGTATTGGCCCTTCCCCTTGGTTTGATCTAATTTGTTTCTTGTTTTTACCAAAAAATCTCTTGGTATTGCCTTGGTTTCATCTGATTTCATTTTTTGGTCACAGTGCTTTAAAAAAATCTATTAGCATCGGTTTGATTTGATCTTTTTTTTTTAATCAAACAATAAAAAATCTGTTGGTATTGCCTTGATTCAGTCTTACTTGTTTTTTTTTATTCGAGGCACTATAACATCCCTTGGCACTGCCTTGATTTGATACAATTGATTTCATCTGATTTGTTATTTTTTGGTAAGCACTAAAATAGTTAAGTTACTTAAAAATATTTTGGTATGGTAATTGGATCTGATTTGATTTTTTTTTATCAAAGTACAAAAATAAATCACTTGTCTTAGTTTGATCTGCTTGGATGTCGGTTACATACAACTGGGCCCTGCAAAAAGTATGTATATTTAAAAAAAAAACTATTTTAAAGGTTATTAAATTGTACAAAAGAATGGCGATTATATATTTTTACTGTACTTTAAATTATAAGAATTTTTTTAAATATGTTTTAAATGTTAACATTAGTTTTAATCTGGTTAAATGGACCACTGATGAAAACTATGGCGCCTCCTTGTCTGCAGGATAACTTCACAAAAAATCCAATCTGCAAAAATAAAAATTAATCTTGTAAAATAATGTATTAGTTAAAAATTGTCGTAGGGTTTTTTTTCAAAAATAAAAAAAAATTACGGTGTTTCAAACTTTAGTATGCAATTTTCGACCAAAAAATTTATGTTTAATTACTTTTAAAAAATTGCCTATTAGAAAAATTAAAAAAAAACCTCTCGACATTTTGTAGAAAAAGTTATTTAAGATGTAAAAAAAAAGTTAAAAAATATTAAAAATTGACTGCATAATATTACAGACAGTGTCTGAAAACAGGTAGCGGTCCCAATCCGACGCCAGGTCACATTTAATGTTATAACTTTGTAATGGAATGAAATTTTCTTAAAATTTTTGAATAATTCTTAAAAGTATAGAGAATCAAATCTGTAAAAAAAAGAAAATCGAATTTTTGAAAATTCGAGGTGCACGTAACCCCTTAAAATACGAGAAGTTCTATTGGCATCGTCTTAGTTTCATTAATTTGTTCTTTGTTTTTATTAAAATATTAAAAAATCTCTTGGTATTGCCTTGGTTTAATCTGACTGATTTTTTTTACCAAAATCAGCTCCTTGATTCGATCATCTTTTTTTGGTTACAGCATTAAAAAATATGTTGGTATTGACTTGGTATATTCTCTTTGTTTTGTTTTTTTTCAATCGAGGCACTAAAACATCCCTTGGCACTGCCTTGATTTGGTCGATTTTTTTTGATTCTTTTTATCAAAGTACTAAAAAAAATCTCTTGATATTGCTTGTTTTGATCTGATCTTTTTATAAAAGCACTAAGAAATCCCTTGACATTGCCTTAATTTGATCTTTTTAGTGTTCCGTACGGAACACTTATAAGATCACTTCGGTGTCTGTCTGTCTGTCTGTCACACCCAATTTTTTTTTTATCAAAGTACTAGCAACCTTTTAGTATTATCTTGGTTTCATCTGATTTGGTTTTTATATCAAAAGACTAAAAAATCAATCAAAGGTTTAAAAATATCTTGACATCGCCTCGATTTATTGTGATTTGTTGACGTTGACATTAGTTTCATCTGTTTTATCAAAGCACTAAGAGAGCTTTGTCCCGGTTTGGCATGATTCGTTTTTTTTTATCAGGGCACTAAAAAATCTCATGGCATTGCCTTGATCTAATCTTTTTTTATCAGAGTACTCAAAATCTCCTAGTTTTGCCTTGATTTGTTCTGATTAGATCTTGTTTTAATAAAATACCAAAAAAACCTATGGAATCTGCTTGATTTGATCTAATTAGATTTATTGTGATTTGTTGACGTTGACATTAGTTTCATCTGTTTTATCAAGCACTAAGAGAGCTTTGTCCCGGTTTGGCATGATTCGTTTTTTTTATCAGGGCACTAAAAAATCTCATGGCATTGCCTTGATCTAATCTTTTTTTATCAGAGTACTCAAAATCTCCTAGTTTTGCCTTGATTTGTTCTGATTAGGTCTTGTTTTAATAAAATACCAAAAAAACCTATGGAATCTGCTTGATTTGATCTAATTAGATTTATTGTGATTTGTTGACGTTGACATTAGTTTCATCTGTTTTATCGAAGCACTAAGAGAGCTTTGTCCCTGGTTTGGCATGATTTGTCGTTTTTTTTTTTTTTATCAGGGCACTAAAAAATCTCATGGCATTGCCTTGATCTAATCTTTTTTTATCAGAGTACTCAAAATCTCCTAGTTTTGCCTTGATTTGTTCTGATTAGATCTTGTTTTAATAAAATACCAAAAAAACCTATGGAATCTGCTTGATTTGATCTAATTAGATTTTTTTTATCAACGCACTATAAAATCTCTTGACATCGTCGATTTGATCAAATCTGATACTTTGTTTTATCAAAGTACTAAAACATTACTTAATATTACCTTGGCTTGATCTGATTTGATTTTTTCTATAAAAGCACCCAAAAATCTCTCGACTTATTTGGAATTTTTTTCTATCAGAGTATTAAAATTATCTTGATATTGCCTTGGTTTGCTCTAATTCGATTTTTTTTTTGACAAAGTACCCAAAAATGTCATAACATCGCCGATTTGATTTAATTTGATTCTTTGTTTTATCAAAGTACTAAAAAATTACTTTATATTGCCGCCTTGATTTGATCTGATTTGATTTTTTATGACGCTACCCAAAAGTTTATTCGCGTTGATTTGATCTTATTTGGTGTTTTTTTGATTAAATTAAATCATAATAAAATATATTGATATTGCCTTGATTTCATCAGATTTGGGTTTCTTTTAATCGAGGCACTAAAAAAATCTCTTGGCATTGCCTTGATTTGCTCTAATTACATTTTTTTTGCCAAAGTGCTAAAAAATCTGTAAGCATCCCCTTGATTTGATCTGATTTGTTTTTCTTAATCAGTGCTATTTGTTTTTTTCATCAAAGCACTAAAAAATCTGCGTATCGTAAACTTTTTTATTAAAAAAATACCAAAAATCTCTTGTTACCGCCTTAGTTTGACCTGATTTTTTTTTCAAAATCAAAGTACTAAAGAAAAATCTCTTCGCCTCGATTTGATTTGGTGTAATTTGTTTTTTTTTTCGAGGCATTAGAAAAATCTCTTGGCATTGCCTTGATTCGTGATGTTTTTACATACAGTCTGTCGAGTAAGAACGTGTCCGCGATAATTCAACAAATAATCGGAGAGGTCGAAATCACGTAAAATCCAAAATTAGTCACTTGTTTGCGCAGCTTTTCTTTGTTTCCATCCAAAGGGACCAAAAATAATACATTCCGCTGCCACTAAATATATTCAAAAGTCGGTATCGTTTGTGTAGAAGTTGGTAAATCGTTTTTAACGAGACAAAAAACGTTAACGACTTACCAAAATGTGGCTCGGTAGGCAAAGTAACTCCGAAAGTCGAAAAACGAATCATGTCTTTGTTTTCACGGAGCGGTCACGTCTTACTTGACTGCTGTATATTTTCTTGTATTTTATCGATATCTTGGTACGGTTATATTGTATCCACTTTGTGTGTGTGTTTTTTGAATAACGTAATAAGAAAATGAGTTCCTATAGCCTTGGTCGTATAAGTATTGTTTCAATAAGGTTCCATGGGTTCTTTTGAATCTATATAAAAAAATCCCAAGCATTTAAAGTGAAGAATTATAAGCGGAAATAATATCAGACATTAAACATTACAACTTTATAATAAAATTTTGTGTATTTTAATTGGTGTTGGTAAAACATTAGCAGTAACCATTATAAATTTTATTTTTTCTAGCATTTAGCCAGGAACCGCTATATATACAGGGAGTATTCTATTTAGGACATTATTTGTATGTGGTTATAGTACTGTGAAAGGAGATATACATGCCGGAATTTTCTTTCTTAATTTACTTGTATTTGCGCAGCGACGTATTTTAATGAGTACCATAAACTGTTAAAAATAATGATCCAGCTCAGTTAACCTTTCATTTTGTCTTATTATAGTGTCAAATATAATCATCACATTTCTTCCAGACTTTCAGCGTGTTATTGCTCGAACTCGCAGCTTTTCTCAACAGTATCAAAACGAAATCTACAAATAATGGTGTTTGTTCATTTATAGGCACCTCCACCAATACAAGAGGATCCTACCCTATTTGAGCTCCCGCCCTTGATAATTGACGGTATCCCAACACCCGTGGAAAAAATGACACAGGCCCAATTGAGAGCATTTATTCCCCTGATGTTGAAATACTCGACTGGGCGGGGAAAGCCCGGTTGGGGCAGAGAGTCGACGAGACCCCCGTGGTGGCCTAAGGAGTTGCCGTGGGCCAATGTCCGCATGGACGCTCGCAGTGAAGATGAAAAGCAGAAAGTAAGGAAATTTTTAAAAAATTTTATCTTACATCGATTGGAATTTAGCGATATCAGTTGGTATCATAAGTAGTTATTAATAATTTCAGCTAAATATAAATTCAATGTCTATAAAAATCATTATATATACAAAAACTGTTAGTAATGTACGAGGCTGGTTTGAAAAGTCCGTGCAAAAATAAAAACTACCTATGTGTTTGGGGTAAACCTTTTTTATTTTTCGATATAGTCTCCTATTAGGCTTATACACTTCGTCCAACGATGTTCTAGTTTGTTGATCCCTTCCGAATAATAGGATTTGTCCAAGTCTGCAAAATATCCATTAGTGTCTGCAATCACCTCCTCGTTTGAATAAAATCTTTGTCCCGCCAGCCATTTCTTCAAATTGGGGAACAAATAGTAGTCCGAGGGAGCCACGTCTGGAGAATAGGGGGGATGTGAAACGAGTTGCAATCCTATTTCCATTAATTTTGCGACAATAACTGCTGAGGTGTGTGCTGGTGCGTTGTCGTGATAGAAAAGGACTTTCTTGTGGACCAATCGCGGGCGTTTTTCTTGCAGCTCGATTTTCAAACGGTCCAATATCGATGAAAAATATTCACCTGTAATAGTTTTATCGTTTTCCAGATAGTCGATGAGGATTATCCAGCCATAACCTTTCCGGCCGAAGGAACGGTCTTCGCCTTTTTTGGTGCAGATTCCCCCTTGGTAACCCATTGTTTAGATTGTTGTTTGGTCTCAGGAGTATAGTAATGTATTCCATGTTTCATCCACAGTGACGAAACGACGCTTAAAGTCCTCCGGATTCTTCTGGAACAGCTGCAAACCATCCTTGCAACACTTCACACGATTCCGTTTTTGGTCAAGCGTGAGCAATCGCGGCACCCCATCTTGCGGATAGTTTTCTCATGTCCAAATGTTTATGCAAAATATTATGTACCCGTTCAGTCGAGATGCCCACAGCACTAGCAATCTCACGCACCTTAACTCTTCTGTCATCCATCACCATATCATGGATTTGATCAATGATTTCTGGAGTCGTAACCTCCACAGGCCGTCCAGAACGTTCAGCGTCACTTGTGCCCATATGGCCAGTCCGAAAATTTTGAAACCACTTATAAACTCTTCTAATCGAAGGGCAGAGTCACCATAATGTTTATCAAGCTTCTCTTTAGTCTCCTGAGGCGTTTTGCCTTTCATAAAGTAATGTTTAATCACCACACGAAATTCTTTTTCGTCCATTTCTTGAAAATCACTCGACTTCCTTGATTCACACGAATGCCAAACACAAAGAAATAGACCAATATGGCTGAAACTTGGTGTGCGTTCATTCAAGAGATGCTGCTAACTAAACATGACCTCGATACGTGCCGGTGGTGCCATCTCTCGGACTTTGCACGGACTTTTCAAACCAGCCTCGTATAGTCGGTCAAGTAAGAACATATCGCGTAATGTTCATTAAAAAATGTATTTATTTAAAAGTTTTTTACATCATTCCACAGTGAAGGATTGCTATTAAGATGCTAATGATTCAGCAGTTCGTTCCAGTCCCCATTAGCGTCAATGATCGCCTGGCATATTGGGGCATACTTTCGACGAGATTTCCGCGTATTCTTGGGGCAAACATTTCTAAATTGCCCGAATTTGCCGTGACAGCTGCATTACTGTGTACACCTTTTTTACTACGAAGCTTCTGCTTGATGAAGGACCACACGTTCTTGGTGTGGTTTGCATCGGGCGTCTGGGATGGCTAATCTAGTGTGACGATACTAAATTCCCATTTCCGCTGGTTATACGTTTTATTTCGAGCAGTTCCTAATAACTAGAGACCGGATTATATGCAACATAAAAATCTTGAAATATGCATGCAAATATGCATGAAAAATGCAATATTAAATAATAATAAAAGTAGTAATTTTTAGTTTTTTTATTTCAAAATCAGCATAAAATTAACAAGTTATCGACGATGTTCAAATTTAATTAACAATTATTTAACATTTGTATTCTTGTACACGTAAACAATAAGGTATTGTTCCAAATGTTGGGTAGTAAGATTGTGTCTTTGATCATTTAAAATATTTTTATAAGTGGAAAAAGACCGTTCCACATCCACTGAGGTAACTAGGCAGTATTTGAATTTGGGTGCTATGTTAGCACTTCTTCTGGCAAAAGTTCACCCGTCCCATTAATAAAACTATCTATTTGACGCAAAGGTTCGAAGCCTGGGTTATTGCACAAAATGTTTTCAAACTTTTCTTTAACTCTACGCGGGAATAAATCTGGCAATGTGGAGTTTATTTGACGGATCTTATGCATTAACTGAATTGATTCGGTCAACGCCAAACCTGGAGTTTCAAGCTTTTTAATACCCGCAGGTATGTGGGAAAAGTGAGTGCTAATCAAAGCTATGTTTTTTTTTTAATACCAGAATCGTTAAATGCTTCCTTGGATTGACGAACTGCCATAGCCTCTGCACTATCGAAGTTATTTACTACACTTTGATGGCCTCGAAATGTTCATTGTAAAATAGTTCAGCTTCAATCCATGTTCCCCATCGAGTTACCACTGGTTCTGGAGGTAATGGCACATTTGGCAGTTTTTCTTTATAGGCGTTATTGCGAGCAGGTGCCTTAACAAACACTTTCTTTGCTGATGAAATAAGTTTATTTACATTTCCGAACGTGGATTGTACTTCTTCAGCGAGTCGATGAACTCCGTGAGCAAAGCACGTCACATGAATTAAATTTGGATAAAATACTTGGAGGACTTTGGCTGCCTTGATCATATAGGGAGCAGCATCTGCAGAAGATTCAGGAAATACTTTTTTAATACCCTCATTCGCAAATCTGGCGATCGTAGAATGATTTGTCTTGGCAAGTTCTTTGCAGGCCACCAAATAGGAAGAAGAAGGCTCTAATCCTAATGCACCCACAATTAAATTCGCAATATAGCGACCACAAGTGTCGGTAGTTTCATCAGCTGAAATCCAAATAATGTCATTCTTAAGTTCATTACGTATTTCTTCCAGAACATGTTGGTAAATTGTTGGTATGTAATTTTTACCAGTGTTAATTCGTCTGGTATTTTTTTATTCAAGCAATATTTTCGCAGAAAATCTTTGAATGTAGGATTTGTAAGTTTGTGGAGAGGAATATTACTTGCAAGCAATGCTTCACATAAATCCATGCTAAAGTGGTTTTTTTGTTTGCCTATAGGAGTGGAATCACTGCTATTTGCTGCTGTTATAAGTTGTTGTAGTGGGCCTTTTTTTTGCAATCCTGCGATATGAAGACTTGTCTTGACATGCTGGTCAATTTGAAACTTTTTTGTGCACGAAACATTTTCTCGCAAACTCGACAATACAAAACATTTCCGTTTTTTCGTCGTATGTAAATGTTCCAGGATAATCAGCTACCCACGAAGAGACACTTTTTTTTTGCGGGTGGCATGGTACACGTTAAACTTTAACACAACACGTTAAAAATTGCAAAAAAGACTACACTGATGCAAGCGCGTCAACAATAATGTTCAAACTGATATCTTGTTTTAAAATAAAAATTCGTCTTCGAGAAAATTGTTTATTTGATCCACGTTCAAACAAATATTCTTAGAAACTAACTACTTATCACTTAATATCCCGACCAAGAAACAAAGGAATAAAATACCGTCGTAATTTTGGGTATTCCCTTGGCATTATAATCTAATCGATGTTTAGACTATTGCAGGTAATGCCCCGGTGATAAGATCGGTCCCAGATGGCGACATTAACAATATCCTGAGCAATTCAATTGCCTAGTAATACCGAGAAATATTGTAAATATAGGGAAAATATGCATCATTACTAGATTTTGGGTAAAATATGCAATAATCGGTGAGAATGGTCTAAATATGCAAATGCATATGAAAATATGCAAATATATATAATCCGGTCTCTACTAATAACCTTATTCTTTGAAGTTGATCAGGTGCTCGTAGCCAATTGCGAGGAAGACCTAGATTATATGATGAGAAAGCTGAAAGAAGAATACGAAATGTGGGGTTTGAACATAAACATGAAACAGAAGGCAGAATATCTTAAGGTAAGTGAGGATGGGGAAGAAGAACCCGATTTGAAATTGATGGAAATAACTAGATGGGAGGCGTTTAAATGCTTGGGAAGTGTAACTTCCCACAAAGGATCATCACAGAGAGACATAAAATACAGGACTCAACAGGGTAAAAAATGCGTAAGAATTCTAAACTCTTTTACTTTGGTCAAACCGGATAAAAATGAAAATAAAACTGACAGTCTACAGGGCGAGTGTAGAGCCAATATTGACGTATAGATCAGAATTCTGGCAACTGACAAAAAAATGTAAGCAAAGGATAGACGCGGTAGAAATGGATTGTTTAAGGAAAGCATGTAGAATATCTGGACAGTAGCATGTCCAAAATGCAGAAGTCAGAAGACGAGCAGGAAAAATACATACAACAGCAGAAATAATAGAAACAGTTAATTTGGTACGGATACATGAAAAGAATGCCCGATACTAGATGGCCAAAAAGAGCATTTGAATATATTCCATCAAATAGAAGCAAGAAAGGAAGACCAGCACTAACATGGATCAGCGGAATAATGGACATAATGAGAGACAGAGCTATCCACAAGAATGACGGAGAGGCAGAGGGGCATGGCAGTTGAAATGCGAGATGCGGCATAGGAACACATCCATGAATGGCGAAACGTACGCAGTCCCCATGTTCGATAAAGTAATATTTAACCATAAAGAAAGTTCAAAATGAATCTTTCCACAAAACATTGTTTGCAGGATTGCCAACAATAACCTCAAAAAAAAAGGAATTTCCTTTACCCACTACAAGATATAGGCGGCTCGTTCTTACCTGACCGACTGTAGCTGGTTTCTATTGGTACTTTTAACGTAATATTTGTTATTTTCATTCTTTCTATATAGGGCGGTGGATTTTGGCCTAACGCACCTCGTAAAAAAATAACAGATATATTTGTGCTCTTAAAACGACTTATCATTTTTCTTCTTTAGATTTCCTGGACTCACGCTCTTCGACAGATTGTGATTAACTGTTACAAATTCCACGGTAGGGAAGATCTGCTGCCAGCGTTCACGGAGGAAGACGAGAAGGCCAACGCGGCGGCCACTTCCAACGCAAATGTAAGTCAGAGTGTTTATTTTTGTCGCTTCGTTTGTATTTTGTTGTCTTACGAGTGTACCCTACCCTGAAATTGTAATTGTTGTTTTAGCAAAATAAAATGCTCTGTAAACTGATGTTACAATAAATTGAGTAATTATATGTTACTTAGTGTTGACGTAATATTGTTAAATGATTTTTTCTTTTATTAAAAAAACTAACATGTTATGCGAACAGTAAGTCTCTGGATGCTGTAACCTCAAAATTTGCGCCGCTTAGCGGTAATTTTTAGCAATTCGCTAACGATTCCTTTCTCGGTGTGTGACGTTCAAGAGGAAAGGAATGTATAAAATAGGCCTACAGCAGCCAGAAATGCAAATTGGTGACTCTTAGTGATTTTTTGCGCTAGTACTGTGATAACTACTTTGCGTTTTGTTCTCCTCGCTGTCGATCCTAGTCCGGCTGATGAGTTTTTCAGTTAAGAGGAAATGCAAAAATCGCTTTAAGTGATTTTTTTACGAATTCAATACTTCCCTTAGTGAAAAAGAAATAAAGCGTGTAGTCTCACACGGTGTTACTTGCTTGCCTTCAGACAAATTTTTTTTATCGTTTACCTTCCCGCCTGGATAGGGATTTTACCCTTTTTTTTTTTTATCCTAAGGATATCGGCAGGGATGATGCCGTAATATCCGTCAACGTTGTCCAAGTGCCGAAACATACATGTTTATTGCACAGCAGTATTTCACAGCAAATAAATTATTAAATGTAATGCACTCGTGATAATTTTTGTTTAATCTACACCTCGTGGAGAATATTCCAAAATTTTTTGATCAGTACTTTTCGAGATAAAGGGGGGGGACAGCGATTTTTGGCAATTTGTTTAAAA
Organism: Pachyrhynchus sulphureomaculatus; assembly: GCA_019049505.1. Taxonomy (NCBI): domain Eukaryota; kingdom Metazoa; phylum Arthropoda; class Insecta; order Coleoptera; family Curculionidae; genus Pachyrhynchus; species Pachyrhynchus sulphureomaculatus. The sequence goes on along the minus strand of CM032450.1, from coordinate 43,737,015 downwards.
ATAATACAAAGAATAGTAAGTATTCCATTATATATATTTTTTGAACTCGTGTTTTTACAAGCTTTCATTTGACACTCCACTCGATAATCTCGTAAAATTTTTTTTTTCACTTCCGATTTCACCCCCCTTTAGTTAAACTTTAACTTTCAAAACTACATGGTTTTCATGGGGCCATCAATTTTCCTATATTAGTGCCAAATTTCAACTTTCTATGACAGAGACGAAGACGAACAGACAGACACCGAAGTGATCCTATAAGTGTTCCGTATGGAATACCTATTATAAGCAGCTTTCTTTATTAATCGCGAATAGGATATTCGATTTAAAATTTATGGTTATTGGCTTCAGGGGATCATATTACGCATTCTTTCACAGGCACTTATTTTAAATTGGTCTGCGATATTGATTGGATAATGATTTATTGTTTAATTTTTAGAAAAATTTAAACCTACACGTATGTATGTTTAATTTTAAGTATATAGCGTTGTTAATCCATCCAAGAACTTACCTTTTTTAAGAGTGTGAAAAATTATATTTAATAATTATCGCCCACACACGTCGCGAATGCTATTTTTGCTTCGTGCTCTTTGCAGGTTTTCATAATTTCACAATAATTATTTATGAGAAATCGTGATTCTGGTTAAATTAGAATAACTTTCCGACGTTTCAGCTCATTACTTTTCTAAATTAGAACACAGCGATATGGATTAGAAGACAGTGTTGTAGTCTGGAAAAGTAAAGATCGTTGAAAATTCCTCGTATAGTCGGAGCTCAAATATCGGAAAGTTACTGCAATTTGACAGGATCTAACCCCAAGAAGCACAATTTCTCGTCTAAAAATTGTTATTTATCCATTACCAAATTGAGCAAAGCTCACATTCCACAGTCTCATCTGTCAGTCCACGTTGGGACTCGTTTCGTAGCATTACGACTCATCAGCCGAGTTAAGAATGACAGAGAGGAGAACAAAATTTAAAGTATTTATCACAGTGCTAGTACAAAAAAATCAGTAAGATACAACAATTTGTATCTCTGGCTGTTTAAGGCCGTAGACGGATAAAGGATTTTCTAGCGGATTGCTCACAATTATCGTTAGGCAGTGCTGTTGAAGGGGCGGCCATAGCGTAGTGGTTAAGGTAGCTGCTTTCTACGCCAGCAACCCGAGTCGTTATCTCGGCTTGGGAAATAATAATAATAAAAAATAAAATAAAATAAAAATTTACAACGTGACTGTCTCCTCTCTCGGGAAGGCAATGGCAAACAACTCGTAGTATCACGCCTAGTAAAGCCCTTTCACTTTGACCGTTCGGAACCGGCATTAAACTGTAAGTTCCCGTTTGTCTGTGGAAAGACTTAGAAAGGCACCATCCACAGACCAAGGCGAGAGAATCGCCTACGTCTGTATCGGATATGACGCTTCAAAAAGAAGCTATTGAGGGTTAACATAGAACCCTAATAATCATGCTACCTAGCGGTAACTATTAGCAACTCGTTTCTCTATCGATCTATGACTTTAAACAGCCCCCCGATAGAGTGCAGGTATGCATTTAAAGCTAAAGCAACTAGAGACACAAATTGTCTTATCTTACCGATACTAATTGTTCATCGTCTTCTAAAAAACTATTTACTGTGATTTGTGGGTCCTTATAACTACTAAATGAAACGTAGTCATAAAATTGAAATGCAGACTATAAGCCAATTTTCTTTATTAATTGAATAAAATTTTATCGACTGTAAGATATTTCTGGATTTTATGGTTATTCACGACATGGTCTGCATTATGCTTTTTTTCGCGAACACTTATTTAAATCGGTCTGGAATGTTGATTAGAAAATAGTTATTATTCTTCAATTTTTATGGTTCTTATTAATGCCGTTTTAAATGACTTATGTTTTTAGTTATAACAAGTCTACCTAAGTTTACTAAAGATTGGAAGGTATGAATCATAGCCAGGTGGTCATTAATCATTGAATGATATCTCTAAATTTTTATGGTTGGTTATTGTTGGATTGATTGAATTATTATTCATTGTTTGAAATCAGAATAATTAAAATGGGTCTACAATACTGATTACAAAATGACTATTGTTCGCTTTTTAATCTGAATCGTTCGTTCTGGAATAACACCATAACAATAGTTTATTCATAACCTAAAAATGTATTAAAGATAAGTGTGTAAATCACAATTATTCTTGTCGTAAAGTACTAATAAACGATACTAGAATGTGTGAGGCTGAAAAATCAAATTTATCAGAATATGCTTCATCTAGACGGTATAACCACAGTAAACATAAAACACAGTAGCGATAGTCCGACGGCACCTTTGTTCTCAAGGGGTTCGAGTTTGTAATGATCACATGACCTGTTGCCATGTTGCTGGTATGATGCCCGCGAGTTTTTGAAATATTCGAATTTCTTCTTTCACGAAAAATCTTATTCTGTAGAATAAATAGAATGTATGTATGTATATATATATATATATATATATATATATATATATATATATATATATATATATATAGGATTTTTGGGAAACCTAAAAAACTTAACCTCTTTGAAGAAGCACTAACCACATAACAAAAAACTTCCTCTTGACATCTTTTTTATAATTATTTTCAATTATAAACGCCAAACGAGTCATTTACTTATTAGAAAATTATTAATAATGAATTTCGGTGCACGTCATAAAAAAATTCGACTTCAAATCCAGATGTGAACACAACCCACGACCGCGCTGGTAGCCATGTTGTTGATATGATAGGGGACGCATGCATGATAAAAAACAGGACCTAAAAATTTTCTTGAGCGTCGCTACTTTCGCTTTATGTTTACTGTGATATAATACTCGGTAATCAGAGGCTAAACTTATATTTAAACAACACAACTTCAATATTACCTTGTCCATTCGGTACAATAGAGCCAAGAAAGATAAAGTTTAAAAAATCAGAATTCTTTTTTTTATGTAGAAAACATGTCAACTCTTCTTTCATATATCAATTCATCATCAATATCGAGACGTGCTTCGTCGTATCACGACTTGTCAGCCGAGTAAGATACAACAATTTGTCTATCTGGCTGCTAGCGAGTCGTGATGCAACGAAGAGCGTTTTGAGATGGATTGGCAGATGCTGGAACAGTAAATACCTGCTGAAATATGGACTTTGTTGAATTTTATTAGTTGATGTTGATTTTGATGTGCGTATGATACAACCATGACAATCGCGCTATCTAGCGGTAATTGGTAGCAGCTCCTTAAAAAATTTCTTTATTAGTCTTTGGCCCTAAACAGCCCCAGACAGAGGGCAAGTTTGCTTTAAAACTAGGCTGACAGCAGCAAGAGATACATATTATTGAATCTTACTGAACAACTAAATATGTTTGTTTTAAATGTTTTGTTATTTATAGAGTTAGCATACTGTCAAGTCCTGAACTGGACCCTAACCGACAGACTATGTTATCTACTGATTTAGCCTACATTATAATGGCTAATTACAGTCTGTCAGGTAAGAAGGAGACCGCTCGTATTCGTAAAAAATTGTGTTTCCAGAGCATTTTTTGCCATCAGTGTATTCTTTGGTGTGCTAACAACGGCCACTTACCTTAGTAAGTTGCGAAGTCGCCTCCTGCATCAATAATCGCCTGGCATCTTCGAGGCTTGCTGTTGACGAGATTTTCTGCATACTCTGCAAATTTTTCGAATCTCGCGAGACAACTGAGTCAAAGTCCTCAGAGTCTTTCCTCTGAGCTTTTTCTTTACAAGGGACCAAAACGTTTTCAATAGAGTTAGCGTTCGGCGATTGCGAGGGCCACTCTAGTATCTTATCATGGGTCCAAGCGAGCTGCTTCGCGACGTGATTTCGCCTAGCGACGGTTTCTTCAACGTGCTTTGGAATATGACATCATGAGCATGAAGTTGTTGTCAATTCGTCTCATGGGACGCATTCAAACCCGATTTTATTAATTTTGCTGTTCCGTGACGCAGCGTCAATTTCGAGTCCCGTGAAAACAAAGACACGATTCGTTAAAATGATTTACCCACTTCTTCATAAACAACACCGACTTTTTAATATATTTAGCAGCCGCAGAATGTGCCGTTTTAGGCCCCTATGGATGGGAGCAAAGAAAGAATGCTTCGAGCCGACGCACAAACCAGTGACATTTTGGATTTTACGTGATTTCGACGAAAAATCCGAATCAACTGATACTTTTTAGAGGTTCCCTCTACGATTTTTTGTTGAATCGCTAAACTCGCATCTACTAAAAATGAATTATCGCGGACACGTTCTTATTTAACAGACTGTACTGATTTAGCCTACATTATAATGGCTAATTAAATGATCAATCACAATTTTCAATTTTGAGTTAATAAAACTAGGAATTGAACTGTTCAATAAGAAAATAACAGAGTTTCCCGTTAGGTAGGGCCAAATTTAATACCGGGAAGAGAATATCATTTAATGCTCAGTGAGAGACATGATTTGTTCGCCTTGTTTTCGGTTGGGTTTAATCAGTTTTTTTGTAAAATGGCCTGGCTTTAACACGAATATTTGGGGATGAATAATTCCTGGTGGTCCTTTGTTTTTTCATATATTTGTTCAAACTATATTTGTTTATACATATACATATATATATATATATATATATATATATATATATATATATATATATATATATATATATATATATATATATATATATATATATATATTACTCCTGTACCTTTCAGTGCAACTCTGTGGGGGTGTTAAAAATGCACTCGTCAGGTGTGCCAACCCACAAGATACATATCCAGGCTAACGGGTCCCCGCAAATAATAGCGGCCTCTCCCGAGGGCTTGTCGGGATCATCTACACAGGTTTGCCTCGACCCCGGAGGCTATAGCTCAGACGTGGACGTGTGTACACTTAGATTCGCTATTTATCGATGTTGCTTGTATATATACTTCATTTTTATGATTTTTAGACTTGAGTTTTTCCAATGTCGCTGCTTTTTTTTCATAAACATATATATATATATATATATATATATATATATATATATATATATATATATATATATATATATATATATATAAAACGCCTTAAAATGATGTTAAATTTTAAGCTAACTAATTAGAAATGAGTTCCTTAAGTTACACTTATGTTTAGAAATTAGGACATTGAATAAACTAGCTTTTATTTTAATTTGCAACAACAGTGCATGTCAAAGTAGCTTTTTCTACCTAATAGTGACTCTGGTTGCAAGTTAATTTCAATTTCGAATGCCAAACAAGACAAATGTAATCTATTCAAATATTTATTGTAGAACATCCTTTATCGAAAATTCTTTTTTTTTTGTTTTTTTTTGGGTACGTTACACATGTCGCAGGTGGTGCACCACAACAGGTGACGCGCATGTGCGGAAAAAAAGCGGTTTACGGTGGTCTTGAATCACTGTATATTTTAATCGATGAAAAACAATCCTGACCAATTTATTTGAAAGGAATAAAGTTCTCCATGTAAAAGAATTATTGACAAGGATTGTAGGAGGAGTAACAGGCTGAACTTCATTGCGTGTACCACTTTGGAAAGAATCGAGCTGGCTACATTCATACTTTCCCTGAAAGTACTTATAGAATAGGCCCAACTCGTCATTTATTGTTTGTTCTTTTAAGGAGTAAAGATTGCTGGTGAGTTTTGGATCTCTAATCTGGCAAATAACTCTCTTCCGAATAGAATCTAACAAATGCAGTGTATGTTTGGGAGTGGAGCCCCAAATGTGGGACCAATATTTCATCATTGCTCGAATTTAAGCTTTATACAGGATTAAACATTGTAGCGTAGTCTAAAGCTAGTGCGAAATAGTATTTCCAGCTTTTCCGAAGTTCTCTGCTAATTTTGTGTGGTGATCATGCTAAATTAACAACTCAGTAAGTTGAGTAACGATGGTAATGAAATGGAGTGTCGCGATATATCTAAAAAAATGCTGCCTGGGTTTTTGTAGCGTTAAATTCTACTTTGTTATTCTCACCCCAAGATAGAATTTAGTTTAAGTTGAACAACTTTCTGCTGTCTATGGATATTAGCATAGGTAGATGGTATAGATAAATGACGAGACAAGCGTACTGTAATCGGCAAAGCCGTAGATGAGATTCCTGCGCTTTTCCAGCAGAACCTTAATATAATTGAATCGTAAATATTTTGACTGTTTACACGTTTACATGATACTCAAATCTATGCCTAATTGTTTAATAAGAATAGTTAAAACTACTTTGTTTATTGTGTTAAATTGCATTACTCATTACATAAGCTTCAATCAATGTATTATCGTTTATTAGTGTATCATTTTCCTTTTATTTAGTTATTTTTTTTTTTAAATTTAATCAGATCTCTAAAAAAAATTTTTTTTGTAATCATTTTAATGTTTCTTTTAATTTGAATTTTTGTAAATTAGTTTCGTTCGTTTATTCTTTTAATTGTGTCCATTTAGCTTGGTTTTGTTTCTTTTTATTCACGTTTTTTAGGTATCTTATTGCACATCGTGAGCCTTTAGATGTCGTAAAAGTGGCAAAAAAAATTATTTTTAGTTATTCGTATTTTAGAAAATCAATAGTAAAAAGATCTTTTTGCCCAAAAACACAGGAAACGGACCTTGTTTTTCACCCAAGTATGGACCAAGAAGAAGTTTTACCTTGCCTTGGGTGAAAGACGACCGTTATCCATTGACTGTCGTTTTTATTTTATGCTAAAATAAGATTTCTTATTTCCCAGATTACAACACAGTATACCCCAACCGTACTGCACACGATTACTAATCCTGATGGTACGGTCAGTATCGTCCAAGTGGATCCTAATAATCCTATCATTACATTACCTGATGGTACTACCGCTCATGTACAGGGTATGGCAACGGTAAGTAATATATACATACATACTAATTATCATTAAAAAAAAATCTGTGCTAAAATTAAAAATGATCAAAAAATAACATCTACTTAATGATTTTTCGACGAAATGTTACACTCTGTATATTACGTTATATCAAAAAAAAGATTCATACTTAAAACCCATACTTCCATTTTGCCAAGTAAGTGGTAAAGTCCATGTTAATAAATGATGTGACTTTTTTGACCAACCAAAGCACATGATTTAAATGAGTCTTAAGAGGGTCAACCCTTGTTCAAACTTACTTTCCACGAAACAATCAAGTTAATAATAATAAACTAATTAATTTTACTAAAAAAATTATGGATTAGGCCTTTTAAAAGTGTTCAGCTTCTACATAATAGATGGCGTACCATGCGACAGAGGTACAGTTTTTCAGCAGTTGGTATATTTCAAACCTATCATGACTAATATAAAGTAGTGTAAGTCGGTTATTTATGTCTGTATCCAAAATCGTCTGAATCTAGCAATGATACCAATTACCCTTAGCTAGCTAAATAATGGATAATCTTAAATTTTTTATTCGATCAGTTGCAATCTGGCAATGGTGACGGCAACTCAGTACACACAATACAAACTATCAGTGAGGGAGGCTCACAGGGCGAAGTTGTAGACCTGAACTCCGTTACTGAGGCTACTCTGAATTCAGACGGGCAGATTATACTGACAGCTGAAGACGGACATGGTATGTATTTTTATTTATTTAATTATTTATATGATTGTTCATTACCATTCTTTTTAATAATTTATGATATAAAGAGTTATGTGTTGTGAAGTGGTGAAATATTTTTTTTTTTTTTGACTTAACCTCTGAGGGTGTGTCAATCAAAAATAATTGAGATATGCCTTATTCCTTATTTTGATTTCTCTTTTTCTTTTATTTCTTGCTTTTTTCTGTAAAACTGCAGTGTTCGTAAGCAGTATTTCATTTAACGAAAGTTTGCTGACACTTGTTTATATTTTATTGTTCCATTATTTTAAATAGGAAATAAAATGGCCGATTTTCAAATATATAGAATGTTTTTAGGACGTTATTTTTACATAGTTATATTCCTTTTCAAGTAAGGCCACCAAATAGTTGATGTGATGAAAAAAGTTCAGGTCTAACGTTATATGGGTCGGGAGCGTGGAATCTTTGGCACAATGACACTACTCAGTATATATCACCACTACACCAATATGTTTGCACTCGCTGCGCGTTTCGCTAACCATCTTAGCTTCATGAAGTCATGAGTCAAATCATCGTTCCTAATGAAGCTAACATATTTAGCGAAACGCGCGTCGAGCGCAAAAATAAAGTGTCTGGTGTAGTGGTGATACAGCCTGTCAAGTAAGAACATGTCCGCAATAATTCATTTTTGGTAGATGTGATTCAAGCGGTTCAACAAAAAACTCGGTAGAGGGAACCTTTGTCTACGACGCATTTTAGTAAAGTATCAGTCGATTCCGAAGTTTCGTCGAAATCACGTAAAATCCAAAATGAGTCACTTATTTGGGCGTCGGTTCGAGGCAGTTTTTCTTTGTTCCCATCTTAGCATGCCTCGAAGATGCTAAGCGACTATTGATGCAGAAGGCGATTGGGCACCTTACTAAGGTAATTGTGCCGTTGGGAGACGATGCCCTGAGCCGTACGTTAATTTTCGAGTAGTTTTCGCGATTTAAGACCGGCCCAACTTCTTTGGAAGATGACAAGCGTTTCGGAAGATCTTCGACTGTAATCATACCTGAAATCGTCGCCAAGGTGGAACAAATCATTCATGAGGACCGGCGTTGAACAATTCTGAGCATCTCCGATCACCTTTTTACTGATTAAAACATGGCTAAAGCTTCCGAGCGAGAAGGGTTTGCTCCTACAACACAGTAATGCACAGTTCGTTCTGTACACAACAGTTTTTGGCGAAGAAGAAAAAACCGTGGTACCGGTGCGTTGGTGCAGAGGAACAATTTTAAAGGTGACGGGAGTAAATACTTCAGATTTTATAGCGTTAGTCCGAAAAGATTTGGATCACACCACGTACGAGTATATAACTATATAGAACTATTACACGAGTAATTTTTAAATCCAACTTTAAAAAAACGTATAAAAATGCATTTATTTCGGTCCAGTCACTTCTCAATTTTACAGTACAGGCTTGTACATCTAACCCAAAAGTCATTATGTGCTATGAATAGGCAAGGTACAGTTTCACCATTTCCCAACTATTATATTTATAAATTATATTAAATTATAATTAATAAATATTTAAAAAAAACAACTTTATATACGTCACAAATATCAGTTAAAACAGAAAATATGAAATACATAAAAAGACTTATACTGAGTTTTGTTACGGAAGCAACCCTGAATACTGAGGGTCAAATCATATTGACTGGTGAGGATGGACAGGGTATGTATGATTTTACTTCAACTTGGATTATGTTAAGAGTGTCTTAAATTATTATTTATTCTAGACAGACATTTGACCCGAATTAATATAATTACGTACGTTTCGATAATTTCAAACACACATCATCCCAGGCAGCTTGAATTGTTTAAAACAGTTCGAAATAAAAACACAATGAGAGCAAAATTTAAACGGCTTAACTGTCAAGCATGCTTGAAATTGTCGAAATAAACATGGTGCATATTTATACTGATGATTACAAGTAGACTAGTTTTACTTTTAAGCGACCTAAGAATGTTAATATAAAAGAAGTGATTAATTTGATACTTCGATGGTAACTAAATGACTTATACGAGGGCTACCTTTTAAGTTTTTACAAAAACAATGAAATTTTGGTACAAATCATTTTGTTATTTCTCAGAATATTCGCTTTAAAATTTATACACTTTTGCATGCGTTCGAACCAATTCTCGAAACCCATTCTAAAGTTGGTAACTCAAAAACATGGCTTTGGAAGGATTCAACAGCTTCTTGAGGGGATGAAAATCGCTGGCCACGCATTTTTTTGACATTCGTTAGGCGATAAATCAGGTGAATACTGGCAATAAGACATTCAGTCGATGTTTTTCTCCGTCAAATAATCAATTATTTGATATGCTATGTGAGAGCTGGCTTTGTTTTTCCTGATTTCATCGACGACTTCTGGCAAACAAATTGTTGTAGTCAGCAATAACTGTTTTTCGATCCTTTAAAGCGATGGTTATCCATGTCCAATATAACCAAAGAAACGAGCGATCATTTTCTTGGAAGTGCTTCGCGAACGAACTACTTTTGTTGGATTCGGTTCATCTTGGAACATCCAAACAGTTGATTGTTGCTTAGTTTCCGGCTGGTACGAATATATTCAAGTTTCGTCTCCTGTTACGATGTTGTATACGGTTTTGAATGTCCTCGGCCGAGTTTTTTGAGCATTTCCTTACACCAATTGACACGAGCCTGTTTTTTGAGTTTCAGTCAAGCTATGCGGAATCCATCGGGAACAGATCTTTTTGACAGCTAAATTTTCATGTAAAATCGAGTGTGTTGGAGTCTTCGATATGCCTAAGGATGCCTCTACCTCACGGCAAGTCACATGCGGATACTCTTTAATCATGCTGCGTATTGCGTCGATGTTTTTTGGAACAACAACCGATTTTGGTCGATCTTCATGAAATTCATCGCTGACGGACGCACGACCATGACGAAATTCTGCAAACCAATTACAAGCAGTCTTTTCCGATGGTGATTCATTACCAAAAGTTGAACGAAGCGATTTGAGGCATTGTTGTTGAGTTAGGCTTTTACTAAAATCGTAAAAATCATCCAACGAAAACCTTCCCGTGAAATTTCCATTTATTCACAAAATTGTTTTTTTTAACGCTCACTGTAAACAAAGTACTAGACCAATTTCTGAGCTGCCACTGTTTCAAGAATAACAAATGTCAAATTTTACAGCAATTGTAATGTTACATCTCAGTAGCGCTATCTAGTGTAAAAACTTAAAAGGCTACCCTCGTACACTATCGAGATTGAAAATTGTTTTTTTTTTTATGTGTGTTCTAGAGCGATTTATGGAACAGACCTTTTACTTAAGGATAGTTAGTTGTAATTAGTTTTCTCGTGTTTGACTGTTTTATTTATAAAAGAAAAAGGGTTAATCGTTAATTTTATTAACTTTTACATCTTTTTAACGTTGAAATTATTAAATATTATACCTTATATGTGTTCAGTAGTAACAGAAACTGATACAGATTAATTCTTAGATCGTCAGTGCCATTCGTCATAATACTTTCCTTAGTATCCATGATTATAGTTTTCAAAAAAATTCTTAATTCTATACAAAACTTATTTTAATGCCGTATCAGTCTCAAATTTCTTTACTTGAAGGGTTTACTAGTGATTTTAAAATTCGGGTTATTACCTACTGATCTGTTTAAAACTGTTTTTTTATATTTTATACACATTATCAAAGCACAGTTGAATGACGCTGTAACTGTTATATTTGGAAAAAATAAAAACACCAACCCCAATAGAAAAATCAAAAATTTATAGGTTAGTAGAAGTTATTATAACAGTCGCGCTGCCTAGCGGTAATTGCTAGAAACTCGTTTAACAATTTCTCCGGCAGAGAGTGGGTATGGATTTAAAGCTAGGCTTACACCAGCGAGAGCTGCAAATTTTTGCTATTTTACTTTGTCAATTCTAGCGTGGGTATGAGTCGTAGTACGACGAAACGTGTCCCGAGATTACTCGACAAATGCGAGAATAAGAAATAACTGCTGAAATATGAACTTTGTTCAATTTTAGTAGTTGATATTGATTTATATATACCTAGGGTAGAATCCTGACAGTCGCCTCTCCAACTCGCTAAACAATTCGTCTGTAGTATCTGTGACTTTAAGCTGACCCCGACAGAGGGCAGATTTACCTTCAAAATTAGGCAAAACAGCCACAGATACAAATTATTGTATCTTACTGACCTTTTACGCTAGTTCTGTGATGAGTTTTGTTCTCTTTCTCTGTCGGTCTCAACTCGGCTCATGAATCGTGATTGACAGCTGAGAGAATACGAAATAACTACTGAAATACGGATTTTATTCGCTTGTAATAGTTGATTTTGATTTTTTGTTCAATCTATAAAAATGAATTTATTCGTGTTCTGAAGTATATGTTCCATCTAGCCTCCGTTCTGTAGATGAAGTGACATATGTTAGTGAGTGCTGCAGGCCGTTAGTCCAAAATTATTTTATTAAGCTTAAAAGAGCAGTGTTCATTAAATTGTCAAATATATTATTTTTGTGATCTCATTATCCCAAAAAACCAGTATGGACCCGTTGTATTTTTTTTTAAATGTGTTAAAATTTTGGGTATTGGAAATAAAAAAAAAAATTTAGTTAATTGCATAATGTTGATATTATATAACATATTTTTAACAAAAACAGATCAGATGATATACAATATTAATGTGTGATAATGTAGAAAAGATGTGTTATTTAAAATGTCTTACTGTTGTATTTGTTGGTGACTTGTTAAACGGGAATGTCTGTTTTTTTTTAGGTATTGATTGTGAATTACTGTTAGTGTTATTAAAATCATAATTAATTGATCCTTCCTCCGTAAATAAAACATATCTGTTATTGTTTTTTAAATATTAAGCGACATTAGTAAATAAAAATGTTCGTTAAATATTTATTTCTTTATTAATTCTTGTAATATTCTAAACTAAGGATTAACCCTTATAAAAAAAACGATAATACTTTTTATAAAATGTTTTTGAGTGTCTTTGGGGTGTTAACAAACAATGTGGAATAAGAAGCATGATGATTTCTTCAGATAGGTCAAGTATTCGTCGCAGCTTTAACTTCGTCGTTCGAAGTGAATTCATCAAGTCAGCCATTTTTTCAGGTTTGGAAACAAAACGTAATCGTTGGAAGTCAAATCGGACGAATACGGTGGATGTGGAAGCACTCCGAAAAGTTTGCAGCAACAATCCGAAACGTGTGTGAAGGTGCAATATCGTGATAAAAAATCTTTTTTTTTGTAAAATTTGGACCTTTCGCCTGAATAGCACCCTTCAATTAGTTCAGTAGTGAAGCATGATACTCTCCGGTGATAGTTCTATCTTTCTCCAGGAAGTCTATGAGTATCCCAAGAAACTGTAGCCATGACTTTTCTTGCAGGTGGAACCATTTTAGCTTTCTTGGGCGCACTTTTACCTGCTCCCACCCATTGTTTCGACCGCTCCTTCGTCTTTGGCGAGTAATGGTGAATCCATGTTTCATCTACTGTTATGAAACGTCGAAGAAATTCACTCGACAAGTTTAAACACTCTTGGAAAATGTTCATTCGAATGGGTTTTTGGTCGATTTTTAACAAACGCGGCATCCATCGAGTAAAAAGCTTTCTCATACCCAAAATATTGTGTAAAATGTGGTGGACACGACCTTTCGAGATGTTCACAATGTCAGCGAGCTCGCGTACCTTCAGTCGACGATTATTTAGTACGCTACTGTGAATTTTTGTCGCAATCTCGTTGGTCGTAGAGGTTTTCGGGCGTCCTAAACGTTTATCATCTTGAATGGATGTACGAACACGTTCAAAATCAGCAGCCCACTTTTAAATCGTCGAAAACGAAGGGGACATTCTCTCTCTCTCTCTCTTTTTCTTTCTTTCGTTCTTTCCTCTTTTTCAAAGTCTACAGAAGTTAAACCTTTTAAAACGAAATATTTTATAAGAGCTTGCTCTTGAATTTAATTCATTTTTTACGGCGAAATGCGTCTCGAGATTCATTTGATGAATCAGACAATAGTGGGTATACTGCTGAAATATGGAGCATGTGGAATCTTTGGCAGAATGAAACTACTCGGTAGGTATTACCACTACACCAAAACAATTTATTTTTGCACTCGTCGTGTGTTTCGCTAACCATATTAGCTTCATCATCGCTCCTGATGAAGTTAACATGGTTAGCGAAACGCAGGTCGAGTGCAAAAATAAAGTGTTTTGGTGTAGTGGTGATATATACTGAGTAGTGTTATTTTATATTAACAAATATAATAATTTGGTTTTCTTACTACCATATCTGTCAGACGGAGAACTTTTGGAACTTGTAAATATCTCCAAATAACGAAGAAATTATAGAAATAAAATGTCCTATGCGTAAATTGTAAAATGTATTTATATAGTACTATGCTTTTTTAACAGTCATCTACAATTACGTCAAAGTAGTTCACCGTTTCAATTTTTTAGTCATATTTTGAATTAAATTGAATGACAGGACCTTTCATTGCACAAAAAAATGCTGGCGTCGCTACCTATCTTTTTTGGTGATTCCCTTTGAGGAGTATAAAAAATACCGTTGTTGTGAAATGGTGGATGACTGTTAGAAAAAGCAAATATAATATATGTCTATTCAGGTTGGTCTAGCTGACTTGAAATATATGCCTAATTGTTAAGCTTTCGACAGCGCAACTTACGATTCGTTACAATTTTTATAACGGTATGATAGTTTCAGGTTTTTACAACTTTGTTAAAATTATTTTTAAAATTATCTGTAAAAATACGTCAAAAATAATATGATTTTTCAGTGAGCGGCGTAATCACCGTCCCAGTGTCCGCTTCAATGTACCAGACAATGGTAGCGAATATCCAACACCTGCACACCAACAGTGACGGAACCGTTTGTGTCACTCCAATGGTACAAGTACCAAAGGTAAAGGTAAATAATTATCGTGTGTGGTTTGTTTATTTATTTATTTTTATTTTAGTTTAGTTTTAACGCAGAAAATCTGTTCTACGTGATGATTCTGTTAAATACTCGCTATGAAGTGTATTTTTAGTATTTTTTTTTAAATACTTGTAAGTTCCGAACGGCTCAAGCGACCTTGTTGAAAGTTATATATATATATATATATATATATATATATATATATATATATATATATATATATATATATATATATATATAACACATGGGCTGAAAAGTCCCGGGCCTAACACATAGATGGCGCTAGTTTTATTGCAGTCACCTTTTTTTCAGTTAATACTAACCTTCAAAAGACAGCTGTTAAAATTTCATGATATTCTATTCATTAGTTTGTGAGTTATTGTGCTAAGAGTGACGCTACTTTTGTTATTTTCAAAACAATGGATCAAAAACAATTTCGTGTTTTAATTTTACACTGCTTCTTGATGGGAAAAAAAATACCGTTCAAGCGAAGCAATGGCTTGAAAAGTGTTATGGGGACTCCGCTCCATCAGAAACAACAATAAAACGTTGGTTTGCTGACTTCAAACGTGGTCGTAGAGACACCGATGATGCAGAACGCAGTGGACGTCCAAATGAGGCGGTAACACCAGAAAACATCAAAAAAAAAATCCATAAAATCGTTTTGAATGATCGAAAAGTGAAGTTGCGTGAGTTAGCTGACATCGTAAAGATATCAAAAGAACGTGTTGGCTTTATATTGCATGAGCATTTGACTGTGAGAAAGCTCTGTTCAAAGTGGGTGCCGCGTTTGCTCACTGTTGATCAAAAACAAGAACGTGTTGATGATTCTGAGCAGTGTTTGGCCATGTTTAAACGTAACAAACCGGAATTTTTGCGTCGATATGTGACAATGGATGAAACATGGATCCATCACTTCACTCCGGAATCAAAACGATCGTCATCTGAGTGGACAGCAACTGGTGAACCTCGTCCAAAGCGCCCGAAAGCACAACAATCGGCTGGAAAGGTTATGGCCTCGGTATTTTGGGATGTGCGTGGTGTAATATTCATCGACTATCTTGAGAAAGGAAATACCATCAACAGTGAATATTATATAGCGTTATTGGAGTGTTTGAAGGCCGAAATTGCAAAGAAACGACCGCATATGGCAAAGAAAAAAATTTTGTTTCATCAAGACAACGCACCGTGTCACAAGTCAATCAAAACAATGGCAAAACTACATGAATTGAACTTCGAATTGCTCCCACATCCACCGTATTCGCCAGATTTGGCTCCCAGCGACTACTGGCTGTTCGCAGACCTGAAAAAAATGCTCGCCGGTAAGAAATTTCGCACGAATGAAGAGGTTATCGCTGAAACTGAGGCCTATTTTGAGGCAAAAGATAAATCGTTCTACAAAAGTGGTATTGAAATGTTAGAGCGGCGCTGGAATGATTGCGTTGCTCTTGATGGAGATTACGTTGATGAATAAAGCTAATTTTGTACCAAAAAAAAATAAAACCGTGTTTTCTTTGTTAGGCCCGGGACTTTTCAGCCCATATGTTATATATATATATATATATATATATATATATATATATATATATATATATATATATATATATATATATATATATATATATATATTGAACACTAAGAATTTATGAACCAATGTTTAAATAAAATTTTTATCTTTAAACTAATTAATGAGTCATATTCTCTATACTAGATTTTCTGTGACTTAGTTAAGTTCGTTATTTTTGGTTGTATTTACTTATAAACATTTGTTCGTGTAACTAAAGTGGTAGGTAGGGACAGCGGTTAATCTATTTTTTCTACAACTATTTCATAATAGATTTATTATTACGTAGTTGTCGGATTAACGCTATAAAATCTGAACTTTTAGATTTCTTGACTCCCGTCACCTTTGAAATAGTCCCCCTGTACTGTTTTTTCACTAGTCGAATATTTTCCAGACGGTTAATGCAGTCTGCCTCCAGCGCCACCTGTAAATCGCGTTTTATTTCGTCTACCATGTCGGAGCAGCAGCCCGTTAACTTTAGGGGAACAGCCCAAAGTCACAGGGTGCTATATCAGGTGAATAAGGTGGGTCGGGTATGACATGACAGTCATGGATTTCTTCACTAAAACTGTTGCATACAGAACAAACTACATTGTCGTGATGCAGGAGGAAACTCTTCTCGCTTTAAAGTTTTTGGCGTTTTCTAACCAATAGAAAGTTCGTCATTGGTGCTCAGAATTCTCTGATGTCGGTCCTCACGAATGATTTATTGAACTTTGGCGATGTTTTCAGGCGTGGTTATAGTCGAAGGTGCTCCGGAACGCTCGTCGTCTTCCACCGAAGTTCCGCCTGCTTTTAATCGGGAAAACCATTCGAAAAATTGCACTGCGCTCAGAACTTTGTCCCCAAATGCTTTCCGAATTATTTCACACGTTTTAGCAGCACTTTTCCCAAGTTTCGTACAAGATTTCACACACACGCTGCTCTTTCTTGGTCTCCGTTGCAAAATAGCAGAGGGACACAATTAGACCTTTACGAAAACGTGCATACAAAACGAACTGAATGAGCTATCAAGTTGAATGAAGGATATGCCCGCCGCAGCTTTATTAAGGATAGGCCCGCCACCATCTATCGGCGCGAGTCGATACTATTTCGCGTTCTTGCTATATGGCGCCAGTCTGGAATTACACCACGTATGTATCCAGGACTGCCTAAAATTAAAGTCAGTCACCTGCCACCAAATCTATCTGACGATTTGGAATTTTAACATGCTTCATGCGAAATGTAGAAATAGTTGATTATAGTTTGTTTTTAAATTATAACTGAATAGTTGTAGAAAAAGTTGCTTTATTCGTAACAGCTACCATTACTGCTCGTCGAATAATTATATTTTACGTATGTCATAAGACATCTTATTTGTAAATCAAGGAGTATCGGGGAGAAAGTACGTTAGTATGGTATGGGTACCATCGGTGCACGTTCTAGATTCAAAATTAGATCGGTGATTAAGTTTTAAACTTTGTGCTACTGTTTTCAACCTATATTGATTTTTAAGTAGATCGACCACAAAAATTAACACGAAGTATTAGAATTTGTAACTTCATAGAAGTTTAGCCATCAGTCATTTTTATTTAGGTATCAAGATGTAGTACTTGGGGTGAAAAGTTCCAAGATTTTTAAAGAAAAAAATCGATTTTATTCTTAAACATAAGGCTCAGTTTCCTTTTCGACTTCTTCATTTGAGCCAATTCTATAGTCCAATGAGTTCAATTTCACCATCGATTTTATGGAGTTGGTGAACAACACTTTTTTCTTCGCCTTTTTTTAATTTCATCATTCAGTCGGTCCAATAAACCAAAGTAATAGTCTCCGGCGATTGTTTACCCCTTCTCAAGATAGTCAATCAGTATTATTCCCTGCGCGTCCCAAAAAATACTCGCTAAAATCTTTCAAACTGATGTTTGTGTTTTGCGACGCTTCAGTCGGCTCTCATGCGGTTTACAGCCACTCTGTGGATTGACTGATGGACTCAGGCGTGTAGTAGTGGATCCATTTTCATCCATTGTTACGAATCGGCGCAAAAACTCCTTTAGATGTCACCGAAACAGTGCCAAACAAGGTTCTGAATCGTCGTCACGTTGCTGATTTGATCGGTCGTGAGAGTGCGCGGCGCCTATCGTGCATCTGTTGGTATCTTCATGATGTCAGCTGTCGCTTTCACTTTCACTTTGCGGTCATTCAGAACAATATGGTGGATTTTTTGTGTTTTTTTGGTTTCATTTGGACGTCCGGAACGTGGTTATTATATTATACGCATGGTAGTTTACATAGGAGGGATATTTCTGTGAGTTGAGCACGACTGCTCCTTGGGAATATCCTTAAAGCAATATCCTTAAAGCAATTTTTGGTTCTAGCTGTATTTTTTCCCAGCAAAAAGCAGTGTTTAGTCAACACAGGAAATTCTTGGTACATCGTTTTGTAAAAATCAAAAGTAGCGTCAGTCAAACACATGTAACTCGCAACCTAATAGACAAAATGTAATGAAAATTTTACTCAAATCGTCTGGGAGTTGACACATATGTTTTTTTTGTATGTGCTGCTATCTCTCGGAAAGTCTCGGGAGTTTTTACCCCATGTTAGTACCAGGTTGTTGAAATCATAGGGTTTTTTGTTTATGCTGCCATCTCTCGGAAAGTCTCGGGACTTTTCACCCCATGTAGTATTTATTTGTATTCGTTTCGCCGTTGTTAGGGTTATAGACGAAATTTTATTCATACAACTTCTTTTTATTAGAATTGAGTTATACAATCTTATTAAGTATATAGAAGTCACCGTTTAACGTGTAATAATAAATTAATATTGTTACAGGTTGAACCAAATAACGGCGACAGTATGGAAACTTTGACAGTAACCCCGAGCGGTCTAAACACCCACACTATGATGATCCAAGGTTCCGGCGGTGACGGACCGCAAGTATTACAAGTTTTGTCTCTAAAAGACGCAACAGTCTTGACCAAAGCGATGCAAGGTATTACCGATGTTAAAACCGAAGAAACCATCATAAGTGACCAATAGGTTTAAGATGTATCTGTAATTTATGTGGTATAAGTAAATTGTTTCGGTTGTAGAGTATAAGGTCTGCAAGCCTACCGAAAGTAAAGATCGAAATAGTGGTTTACGGTGGGCGTTATTGCAGGATAGCCAGATTTACGTTTGTAAATTACGACTCTGAACATTGGCGTGATACAGGTTCAAGTATAGTGTGTGATTTTGTCTTGAAAACTTTCGAATAAAACTGACTCGAATCTTTAAAAAGTCGGTTTTACGAGTGATAAAATTTTAGTTGTGAGAAATTAGTGACTTCACTGATCAATCGAAATTGACTGTGATAAGGAACAAATAAAATTACAAATCGAGAAATCATCGTACATTTTTGATCACATCTCAGGCCTGTTCCTGATAATATTTTTTGTACAAGCTGAAAATTAACCTTATTTTATATATGAATTAAATTAATATCATTTTTTTTATACTTTGTTTATATGAAATTTTAATATAATCAAATTTTAATATATATACTTAATATGAGTAATATTTATTAATTACATTAATTTGTTTTAACAGATCGTTTTTTTTTCTTCGATTACACAGGCCTGCGAAATATAACTTTTAATTTCCCCTTTAAATAATAATGCTTTTTTTAGGTATTTAGGTATGCTGAATTAAAATATAGCTTTAGTTTTTTTTTATAGCACATCAAGATTTATTTTTATACAAGATGTGTATATTTACAGATTTTTTTAACAATTTTTATGAAAAATAAAATATGATAAACATAAAACTTAATGTTTAGTTATAAAATGCGCAGAATTAGTTTTAAACATTGCTTAGGAGATCAGACAAATCAAGAAGACTTACGATATCTTTTTATATTTTTTTTCAAAAGTCCTATTCAATCTTTTTTTCTTGTATTTCCGATTCAGTTCGTCGCTCTTCAATATTCAGCAATAGTCCGTCATCATGCTAACGTCCCACCTTCCTCGATATCTGTACTTCAAGCCTTTATGTCTTGATGAAATCGCTCCCCATTCGTTATTTACAGCACCAAGATTCGCAGGAAAGAAGTCAATATGAGAATGCAGAAAATGCATCTTTATACTCATATTGCAACCCAGCTTTCTGAGATTGTTAAGCATGTTGTTGATTATATTTTCATAATCAGGGCTTTTTTAGTGCCCTAAAAAATGTTCTACGACCTCCTTAAATGATTTCTAAGCGAGCTCTTCGGTCTTATTCATAGTTTTTTCAAAGTCAGCATTTAGCTTTAACTTCCGAATGTCAGGACCAACAAAGCCTTCTTTTATATTAGCATCCGATAAATGCGTAAATTTATCACATAAATATTTGAAACGAGGACCCTCTTTAGTTAATGTCTTCACAAATTGCTTCAAAATACCTAATTTGATATGAAGTGTAGGTAGTAGAATCTTGGAGGGGCCAACCAGAGCCTCGCGTACATTTTTACT
Organism: Pachyrhynchus sulphureomaculatus; assembly: GCA_019049505.1. Classification (NCBI taxonomy): domain Eukaryota; kingdom Metazoa; phylum Arthropoda; class Insecta; order Coleoptera; family Curculionidae; genus Pachyrhynchus; species Pachyrhynchus sulphureomaculatus. Next base: position 43,716,413 of record CM032450.1, on the reverse strand, counting down.
TCCAGGGCTTAATGATGTTCTCTGTGGCCAATCTTTTTCGATCCAATGTTATGCCCTATTTGTACTATCCCATTCACACAGGAAACGGGTATTTTGTATATCCTCCTTGCTGGCCAAGAAGCATAGTCAATATCTTCAGATCACTGCATATGGTCCAGTCATAATTGGAATAGTTTATCTCGTAGCTCTAAATATGCTTAAAATGGCGATAAAAAAACAACTAGTGAAGGTAGACAAATATTTAAATATTAACACTACCATTAATACATATTGTTAACACAGAAATTTAAAGCTAGCTCTAGTAGTACTAAGAAAACTAAAAAAAATATTTTTCTGAGAGGACTTACGCGATAGCATTTTTAAAATATTTTTCTCATAAATTAGTACCTACTACCTACCAAAATTACTATTTATTTTTACAAGGCTAAAACCATCGCAGGCTTGGGTTATTTCAAGAAATGCAATTAGAATAATATGCCTGTCAGTTTTACATATGCTGATTGAATAACTTGGTTACTGTTCATAGAGCTGAAATGAGGAAAAAACAGCAATAGGAAACGTAAGAACTATTCTGGTGCGTGATCGCAACCAATATGAAGTTACTTGACAATGTAAAATTAGATGTTTTACGATACACACAGTATAACACCGCAGTGCTCTTGTTATTATTTAATTAACAGTAATAAACTCATTCATTCTGTATATAATTTAGTTATTTAATTAGAAAATATCGCAGCATTTATTAAAATATAGAAAATCGGTCGTGGAAATTTTAAAAAGTATAATAAATTGCAGTGTCTGCATCAGAACCCACTATTTTGATTTTTACTTTGATTTCCTGTTAATTTTTTCAAACTGTGTATAGTAATGTTGTTTTTGACCATTAATTTTGTCTTTTCGGCGCTATTAAGGCTATTTTGGTAATCGAAGTTGTAATTCGAACTATTCCTTCTCCTTTTATATACTATTGATTTGTTGTAATATTATTTTTATAGATTATATTCTTGTTAATTGTTTATTAAGTTTTTTTTAACATCAGATTATATTGAGGTTATCTCGCTGAACAATCACAGTTTTTGTGATTAGACGGTATCACATCGGAATGCCTTTCCTACGTTTCGCCAGTGATTGCACAATACATCATTTATGTTAGAAAATTGAATATTCGGTATTCAGTGTGCTAGGCTCGAAGAGTAAAGATTCCTGAAGGTGCTTACTGGAATCGTAAGCAAAACCTCGGATAGGAGCTTCCGTTTAACACGCTCTAATCAAAAGAAACTTAATTCCTTATCGAACCCAAGCCGATCGATCTATTTTACAGCTGAAATGAATGTCATTTAATAATAAAAAGCTTGCAAAATGGCCGAATCGTGGTATGTTAAAAATGTCATAATTATTGCATTTCTCTAGACTCTAGATTATAAAACTTTGATGTTTGGCAACTCTGACGTTTGACAACATTGACGTACGACATTTTAGACGTCCTGCAAGTGATAACAAATAATAAAACGGAGATAATCTGGGTATTCTTTAAATTTTGTTTTTAATTTGAATTATTTAAATCCTTTATATAATTTTGAAATTTAATATTCCCAAAAGACAGAATGGGTCATTATTAAGTGAATAATTGTTATTTTAGAATTTATACAAGAATAGTTTTATTTTTAGCACATATTTGTAAATATTTTCTTTATTAGGGTGATTTTAATAAGAATATAAATTGTATTTTAGGTTCTATTTGTAGGATTAATTTGTGCAAAAAAAGTTATAACATATATTTTTATGGGAACGTACTTTCGTCATTAATCTTTATATGATTGTAGAAGAAAATTCATTTTTTGACTGAGAAAGAGCTACTATTCTCTGTGAATCTGATCCATGCTCGTGACACTTTCGTTATATCGGTTTCGATCACCTCGAAACTGGTGGAAAGAGAGGCATGGATGGAATTTACAGAGAAAAATGTCTCGTATCCAAAATAAGTTATATGATTTTGGAAAAATTTCATTTTTAATCATTAAGGAAGTTGAATATCACAACACAGTTCGTGTTTCGGAAGATTTAAGGCTTCAAAGAAATAAATCTAGCCAATGATAGGGAGTCGAACGGGGCGGGGCGTCCGAGGACTGCACTCACGAATATAGTTGTGAGAGGTATTCGTACACGCATTGAGTGTGGGAGCTTTAGGAAAACAAAATTAGCGAGCTAGCCATCCAGGGCATCGCGAATCCGCGGTTTTTTAACACGAAGTGGGGCGTGTTCGAATTAAAATACATGTATCCAAGTTTTTGTTGTTATTTTATTCTCATTGTTATTGTTTTTAGTAATTTTTATATTCCTTTAAATTAAGGAATCCTGTGATCAGATTTGCTAGTTTACGTTTAATTTTATTAATATTGTTATTGTTATAGAGTTGTTGCACTTTTTTTCATTTAATCTACAACTTAATTTTATTTCGAAATTTGCCAATATCCAAATGGGTATAATAGTGGCAACGTCTCGCTTACACTGGTTACATGCTTTTTAAACTAAAAAATAATGTTATGGTTTTTCTTGCACATTGGTATAGTAATTTTTGTCATTTTTTTTTGTATAAAGCATTTCTTAATGTCAAAGCCGTTATCAATGTTTAACGTTTGAACGGCGTTGCTTAAATTTAACTTTCGATCTGAGGTGTTCGCGGGTGGGACACTTAATATGCAGGGTATATTTAAAAAAAAAAAACTTAAAATATGAGGTTAGATTGTTTTTTTCGATTTTGTCTTTCAGAACGTTAAAAATGTGAAAACACGGGATTTATTTTTTTTTAGGTTAAGTTAAATAGTTCAGAACGTTACGGTGAATCATTTGCATTTTAGTTTACTACTTACAGGGTGTTCTCTAAGTTGGGTATTTTAAGTAAAATAAACTCGGTATATTCTTATTAAATAAAATACGGTATATATTTTCCATGTTAGACGTGCGGGTTTCTTTTTTTTAATAAATAATGCCAAACGTAAAAGTCCAGAGATACCAAATCAGTAAATTTTGACGTCCATACATGCAAATAGTATGTTATTACTAAATCTTAAAAAAAATTCCGTATTACCGACAATAATTGTTAATGTACTGAAAATAAATTTTGTACGTAATTTTAGCGACTATTATAGTTTTTGATTCAATATGATACTACAATTTGTATCTCTGGCTAGTTTTGAAAGCAAACCTCCTTTCTGTCGGAGAATGTTTAAGACCACAGACACATAGATAAGTTGTTTAGCGAATTGCTACCAATTACCGCCAGGCAGCGCATTTGTTAGAGTTCTATCCCATGTACAAATGAACTACCAAAATTGAACAACATCTGTATTTCAGCAGTTATTTACTGTTCTCTCATTTATCAGTCCGTCCCGAGACGCGTTTCATAATATTACGACTCGTCAGCCGAGCTAAGATCGACATAGTAGAGAAAAAACCTAATTTTTTATCGATCCTCACTCTGATGAGTCGTGATTCGACGAAACTTGTCCCCGAGATTAACAGACGAAAGAACATTGCTGAAATATGGACTTTGTTAAATTTTAGTAGTTGATATTAACAACCGCGCTACCTAGCGGTAATTGTTAACCATTTCTCTATCGGTATGTGGTAAACAACCTCTTATACCAGCCAGAGATAGAAATAGTTGTATCTTCCTGAGTCTTTCGGTGGTACTGTGATAAGTACTTTGAGTTTTTTTTTCTGTTCTCTGTCGTTCTTAGCCGGGGTGTTGAGTCATGATACGACGAAACTCGTCCCGGGGTAGTTCTTCAGATGAGAGAACATAATTTTTATTATAGTTTTTTATTCATAATTTTGAATTGGCCCTGCATATAGGTTCATTGTTAGTTAATAGTAACTTAGTAGGGATTGTACTAGCGACTAAATTGCAATTAATTATTAATTTTTTTTACAAAAAAAAAATTAGGTTAGTATTAAACGGGACTTAAACGTCACCAACTTAAAGTATTCCACATAAAGTTGGGTTTATGGAGAAAGATTTACTTTATAATGGATGGTGTTGCCCCATGAGAATAGTGTTTTTATCGTTTTGATGTGAGAACTATGATTGTCGCTTGTTCAACATTTTATTATTTTGTTTACTATTTCAAAACCAAAAAAACGTTTAGTTTTTGAGATTAGATTGTGCCAAATTGGAGTGACTTCCAGACATTTTACCTACGTTTGCTCGAGATATTTTTAAAGACTCGTCACCGTTTGGTGAGCACGAGTGGGCTATAAATTTTTGACTTGTGCGTTTCCGGGCTTGTTTAGCGTTCTAGTCTGAAAGAGTAGAGTCTCGATGATATCTCGTTCAATCGTGGATAAATGTAATGATACTCCTACTTGACTTGGTGTAATCCCAAAAACCATGATTTCTCGTCTACATAAAACCTTGAAAGCTTCTGTTCTATGTTAAAAAAAGATTTATTGACTGTTTAGCTTTGATTGCGTAACGTGTTAGTCAATTTGTCAGAATTGTTTAAATTTTAACATAAATAAAAATTTAAAATGATGAATAAGCAGTAATTGATACTATCAAATCTTGTATAAGGCTTCTCCGATTTAAACTGGTCAAATATTGAAGTGAGACTTATTAAAGAGAATTTTTTTCTCGCCTCTTAACACGTTTTTTAGCAAAATAATTTACCGTTTTTAATTATTTTATTAATTTGCACCATTTTTGCCTACTTTAGAGTATTTATTTATACAAGGTGTGTTCTAAGTGGGAGCCTTTATTTTTACAGGTTATTATGCTCACTTAATAAAATCACATCGACAAATTAAGTCTACATGGAACGAAAGCTTTCATGACCTTCGTTAGATGAGTAGTGGCGATTCTTGGGATTAGACCGTGTCAATTAGACTCACTTTTTAACGTTTCGCCTACGATTTTACGATTTATTTTGTGAAATTTTTGTACTTCCTGGTTAGAACGCTAAATTCAGTGTTCCATTCCAGAAGAGTAAAGATTTCTGAAGATATAACGTAATCGTATGTGAAATATTGGGAAGTTACTCTAAATTGACACGATCTAATCTCAAAAACCGCGATTTTTTCATCTAACCAAGTCCGCAAGAGTTTTTTTTTTCCATGTAAGTAAAATCTGTGTAGTTTAAGATATTTTCTATTGCATTTCGATAATTACTTATTAATTTTCCTAGAGGAAGGTAGTCCCGTCTGGTATTAAGTTTATTTAGGTCACCCCGACCTCTTAAAGGAGAGGCGTAGTTGGTGAAGTTTTATACAATTTTAGGGTGGTTTTAGTGAGCATAACCCAGTAAAAATAATGCTTCAGCTTAAAATACTCTATCTATGTTTTCTTATTGGAATTAAGGTGATCAAGATCTTTTAAATATAATAATTTTGAAAAATTACATTCGAATCTGTTCAATTTTTGGGCATTTTGAAGCTGAGTTACCATTAATTGGATATTTTGTATTTAGGTGTAAAAAAATGAATTAAAAGAATATAAATTACATTTTTATGTTTTTGACTGGGTTTCATTTGAAACGATTTTTAATATTTTAGTTTTTGTATTAATTGTACTAAAAAAATGGACTTAATAGTACGAACTTTCGTGTACTTTAAATAAATAAATTTGTTCAAGTTTGGCGAAAAGGCTACAATATTAATAATAAGTTTCTACAGGGTTAAAAGTATTTTTATTATGTGGCGAAATGGTCAGTTTTATATATTATATAATATATAAGAAAAAATGGTTAACCTTTAATACCACGATATTCTAGAAATCCTATTATTTTGTCAAAAATTGTTGAGACCAAGGCGTAATTCAGACAAAAAAATATGTCAAAACGTATATAAAAAAATTAAATTTGTATTAAAGAGAAACTTAAAAAATAAATATCTTGGAGGCAAATAAGTCACATATCAGTAACAAATAGTTTTTAAAACTAGGACAAAGCAAAAAAAATGCTGACACATATATTTTATATAAGATACTTTAAAATATTTTCCTTATACTATCTATGACTAAAGAAAAATTCATATTTCACCTTCCTTCGTTCCCACTGTACCAATTTAAGTGACGGACTCAAGCTGACGGTAGTAGATGGTGCCTTGTTCTTAGCTAATCAAAGTACATGACTTAAATCAATTTTAAGAGGGTTAACTACTGGTTAAACAGGCGTCACGGGAAGAAATTTAATAAAGCAACTAGCAGTTTAACAATCTATGGTATGATGTGCCACTTGTGAAATTAATTTTTGAGTGTTATTGCAATTAAAATTGTATCCCAACCAAGTTTCTAAATTACGTACTAAATACTTTTACTTATTAAAAAATTAAAGATTAGGGCCCTTAAACGTGTTCAGATTATACAAAATAGATGGCATCACATGAAAACGAGGCATAGTTGAAGAATCAAGGTATATTTGGCTCTATGCTATGACCATATATCTAAATATAACGGGATTCTTCAACTGTTTAAAAACTATACCTCTATCTCATGTGGCCCCAACTATTGTGTAGAACCTGAAGACTTTTAAAAGCCTCAATCTATATTTTTTATAAGTGAGAATATTTAGTAAGTATTTAAATTGCTGAGGTCTCAACAAAGGCGGTACAAAAATTTGGACAAATATGGGAAACTTAGATTTAACCTTAAGTTTTTTAAAAAAAATTAATTTTAACAAAACGTTGTATCACCTACTTTAAAAAAAAATGCTGGACCTTTGCCGAACCACGTACATATTTAAAACAATCTATACAGGGTATATTTAAAGTTGGAGCATTATATTCACTTGTTTATGGTACTTACTAAATAATCTATCAAAAATAAATCTCATAGCATTACATCTCCCCAAATCCAAGCAAATGGCGCTCTAGGGAAAGACTCGACAGTTTACTTTTCAAAAGAATTGTGTCTACAGTACAACTAATACCTTACCAAGAAAAATTTACAACGTCTAAATTAGTTTTCGAGTATGTTAGTTTGCTATTTACTTGGATATATAATGGCTGCATCTCTTCAAATAAAATATTTTCCCTGATGAGTCCAACTTTTTGTCGATCATTGTAATTATCCCCACTAAATAAATAATTTAAATACGTTGGGTTGTGTTTGCGTAATTCTAAGTAACTAAAAGAACTAAGTATCGTTTTTAATTGTAGTGATACTGTCAAGAAAAAATTAAATAGTTACGTATCTAGATTGGGTTTAAAAGGACTACTTAGAAAAGGTCGTGATATATTGAAAGTTCTTTGATTTCATCCTGTTAAAATTTTAGAGATGGAATAATATGCCAAAGAGTAGGGTTTTTATTAAGATACTTCCTCTTAACCTTTAAATTATAAATATTTTTTTCCTTATCTTTATCACACGACTGTTTTGTGCAAAATTCTTTCTATTTCATATTGTACTATAGTTTTTAAGTAATTTTAGGAAAATTGTACAGTGTACACAGAAAAATCGTTTGTACTTTAAATCTGACATTTTAAACGACTATACTGGCATTACAGTTCTAATACTTTTGGTTTCAATCTTGGTTATAATTAATAATAACAATAATAATTTTAAGACATTTCTTCTTCTTTCTGTAACTTTTGGTGTTAAAATTTCTTTAAAAAAATATGCTCTTAAACTTAAATTTTTTTAACTGGATTGTTTTGGCCGATACTTGGTGGAGATCCATTAAACTTAGGTTAAGTGAACAGTAAAACAATTTTTTTTCGTTTACTGGTAAACTCCACATTTATTTTAACATATCAACATGTTTCGCTATCACTGTAGCTTTTTCAAGATTAAAAGAACAAGATGGAAAATTTCTTATTTATATAAGATCCCTATAGGTAAAATACAATAATGTTGGAAATCCCTAATTATACTATTATAAAGACTTTATATTATAGGTAACAAATTAATTAAGTACAGTATTATTGAAATATATTTAAAAGAGGTGAATTATTTAATTCTAATTGGTCGTTTAACAAATAATTAGTATTTTTAAGTTTATTGATTTTCAGAGATCTAAGCAAATTTAATTTATACCCTTTATTTTCAACACGTAAAATTTCAAAGTTTTTATTAAACTGATGTTCCGATTCTATTAAATGGTTAGCGTAATTTGAGTCTGATTTGCTAGTTATAAAAGATGTAAAATGTTCTTTTATTCTTTTTTTAAAATTTCTTCCTGTTGGACCAATATAAGTACAATCGCAATTTTCACAGTTAAGTTTATAAACACCTGATTTTTGTTCTTTGTCAGTTTTTGATTTATTTTTTATATATTTGTTTAGGGTATTATTTGTTTTAAACGCTACATTAATATTTAGTTTCTTTGTTAGGACATTTCTAATTTTATTGCTAGTCTCACCTATGTAACATAATAAAACAAATTGTATTAAACAACGGATATAATGTAGATATAGTAAACAAAATTTTAAAGAAGAAAAAAGAACTAATTTTTCAATTATGAAATTATGAATTAAGAACGCTATAGTGTTATTACATACATAGATGAGACTAGCAATAAAATTAGAAATTTCCTAACAGAAAAAACTAAATATTAATGTAGCATTTAAAACAAATAATACCCTAAGCAAATATATAAAAAATAATAAATCAAAAACTGACAACGAGCAAAAATCAGGTGTTTATAAACTTAATTGTGAAAATTGCGATTGTACTTATATTGGTCAAACAGGAAGAAATTTAAAAAAAGAATAAAAGAACATTTTACATCTTTTATAACTAGCAAATCAGACTCAAATTACGCTAACCATTTAATAGAATCGGAACATCAGTTTAATAAAAACTTTGAAATTTTACGTGTTGAAAATAAAGGGTATAAATTAAATTTGCTTGAATCTCTGGAAATCAATAAACTTAAAAATACTAATTATTTGTTAAATGACCAATTAGAATTAAATAATTCACCTCTTTTAAATATATTTCAATAATACTGTACTTAATTAATTGGTTACCTATAATATAAAGTCTTTATAATAGTATAATTAGGGATTTCCAACATTATTGTATTTTACCTGTAAGGATCTTACATATATAACAAATTTTCCATCTTGTTCTTTTAATCTTGATAAAGCTACAGTGATAGCGAAACATGTTGATATGTTAAAATAAATGTGGAGTTTACCAGTAAACGAAAAAAAATTGTTTTACTGTTCACTTTACTTAAGCTTAAATTTTTTTATTTTAATTGAGAAATTGATATTCTACATTTGAGAGAAAATATTTGGATTTATTTTTTTATATCTAAAAGTATTTTTAACAAAATATGAAAGTTATCAGTTTTGCATTATAAGAGTTTGTAACTTTTGATCATTATTTTTTTATTTTAATTGAGAACATACGTTTTTAATTTAATGATACTGATGTATTTGGTGTGAATAAATTATAATATTTAGCTCAAAAAAATTGAGAAAAAGGGTTACGTATGTAAACAACTGGTCTCTTTAAGGACAAAGCTGTCAAATATTCCTGTGAATATAAAAGTGTACAACAGAAAATTAAATTGACCAAAAATACAGATATCTTCGTCCTTCATTTTTTAAAAATTATCAAGGCGGTTCGTTAGATTTTCAATTCGTGAATGTTAATAACTTCTTGTTGGAATATTAATCTTCGTATATCCTATCCGCGTCTTAGTAGCTTACTTCTTTACCGGTTTCGACCGATTAATTACCTCTTCAGTTAGCAAGGCAGGTTTTTACTAGTTTTTTCACGTAATTACAACTGAACTAAAACGAATTAGTAACGAACTTTGTAAATCCACGAGGAGAACGACCAATTTTATCAGTTTGCGCACATGTCTTCATGCGCTAAGGGCTTGCGGAAAAACCCTACATCGTTTTCCTGCCATCTTTTATCGGCTCCTCGTTTCTCTCAACGGAAAAAAACCAGGGGCCTAGATGGACTTTACAGAAAATAAGGCAATTTTTTTTAGCAAGTACAGTTTCGATAAGATATAGTTGATTTAAAAAGAAAGACTATTCTACATTCAGAATTCTGAATTCCATCTCGGCTAACAGAATATATTTTAAGAGTATAGAGCTGTAAAATTTGACGAGCCGTTAATATGTTAAACACACGAAGCACTTAGCAAAATAAATACTTAAATATAAGTAGGTATTTTGTGTGCATATTACGCACAAAGTCATTCAAAATCTTCGTACCACTATGTTTTCTTCAAAAAACGTGTAAAAAAATACCGAGGTCCTAAGTGTTGTATTTTATGTAAAGACAGTATCTAATATTAGAATGTAGGTGTAATTATATGGCAAATTAAAAAAAAACAATCCTAGTACAGATCAATATTGTCCCGTCCTTTACTAATTGTATAAAAAGAGGATGGCAGTGTAGATCTGGTACGCTAGGATAGTTTTTTTTTTGAAAATGTCGTAGAGTGTATATCAAATTAATATCCAATGGTCAGTGGAATATTGATTGTTTTTAATGATTATTGTTTTTTAATTGTGAAATATAGGATGTAAATAAATGTGAAATTCAGAGTTTTTTTTACGATCATCCACCCTCATTTTGTGTGTGTTCTCTTTGAGCAAAACTCTGAGATTAAAAATAATTAATTAGAATCAATGCACAACGCTATTAGAGAGATTTCTTAGGAGAGAATTGTCACATTTCTTTCTGATAATATGATGAATTCATGTTTTAAAAACCATCTAACATTACAACCGTATGCGATATTTATTTTGATTAAAACTTCATGCTATCACTACTAATATTAAGTAACCGGCCAAGTGCAAGTCGGACTTGCGCAATTAGTGTTCCATACGTTGCTTTAAAATAAAAATTTTTGTTACGGAGGTAAAAAATGATCAATCATTTCACAAAACACACCTTAAAAGAGTTTTCATCAAAGTTTGTGTCCGATCTTTGTTGAAAACTGATGACACTCGTGATAATTTTCATTTAATCTACACCCTACGGAGAATATTCAGAATTTTTTTAAAATTTTTTTATCGGTACAGGAGGGGACAACGATTTTTGACAATTTTTTAAAAATAATACAAAGAAAAGTGTGCCTAAGAGTTACATCTTAATATATATAAAATGCAATGTCTCTCTGTCTGTCTGTCCGTTAGTGCGCTTATCACTGGAGAACCACTTATCCGATTTACGTACTTTTTTTTTAAATACATACATATGTTCTCTGGCGAGGTAGCATAAGGAATGAGCAGTGACGATAATGGGATATAAGGTGAGATAAGGGGAAATAATGGGAGATAAGGAGAAATAATGGGAGATGAGCAGAGATAAGCCTTGATAATCGAAATTATGTAGAGATAATGGGAGATAAGGAGAAATAATGGGAGATAAGGGGAAATAATGGCAGATATTTTATTACATATGTTCTCTGCGGAGGTGACATAAGGAATAAGCAGTGACGATAGTAGTGAATCAGGTCCACGCGAGCGGAGCCGCGGGCACTGCTAGTTATATATATTTTTTGAACTTGTGTTTTCACAAGCTTTCATTTGACACCCCACTCGACGACCTGGTAATTTTTTTTTTCGTTTCCGATTTCATGCCCCAAAATTAATCATTTAACTCATAATTTAACTTTCAAAACTATACGGCTCTGATGGGGTCATCAATTCCTATATTAGTGCCAAATTTCCACATTATATATCAAATAGTTTTGGAGAAAATCGGGTGTGGCAGACAGACGGACATATACTGAAGTGATCTTATAACTGTTCGGTACGGAACACTAAAAAATCATTGGAAAGAAAAGTGTAGTTGTCTAACGCATATGATGTGACCATCTTATTATCAGATTAATTTTGCGCTACCAGTAACCTGCTTTTTATATGTATTCAATGAAGAAGATTTTGGAAGTTGATTATAGATGGAGCCACTAAGTTCAATGAGTCATTTCCATACTATAAAGAAATCGTTCTTACACGACATTTTTAGTTTGTGTTCAAACTCGCCTATAACGAAAAAAAAACGGTATAACTTGCTATCAAAACAGAGTCCGATGCCCCGAGCGAGTGTCTTCATTCCATTTGGAGCTACTAATAATGGTAAAAATTGTTTTATAACAAATTAGATGTCCTGTTCTTTTCTGACATCATCTAAGCGGAACATCCGCTCAACATCGCCTTCCTCTGGAGCTGGAAAGAACCTTAAGAATAAGGGAATATATAATCTTCTATGCAATTTTCAACGTTTCAGCGTCGAGAAAAATGCATTCAAATCATACTAATCTGTTACTACTTCTGATTTCAACTGCAGCAATTTATGGTAATAAATGAACTTCCATTAAAAACAGAGATTCAAAAAAATGACCGGTCAAGTGCAAGTTGAACTTGCACAATTAGTGTTCCGTACGTTGATTGCTTTTAAAATAAAAAATGTAACAGAAGGATAAAATGATCAGTGACTTCACAAAACACACCCCAAATGAGTTTTCAACAAAGTTTATTTCCAATCTTTACTGAAAATTGATGACCTTAAAATTTCTGTTTTTTCTATATACCAGATAAATTATTACAGGTAATGCACTCGTGATAATTTTCGTTCAATCTACACCCCGTGGAGAATATTCCAGAATTTTTTCAAAATTTTTTGATAAGTACTTTTCGAGATAAGGCGGGTGGACAGCGATTTTTTCGCGATTTTTTAAAAATAATACAAAAAAAGTGCGCGCAAGTATTACATTATATACATATTTTTTTTACTCGTGTTTTCACAAGCTTTCATTTGACACCACACTCGATTACCTAGTAAAAAATTTTTTTTTTCACTTCCGATTTCACCCCCCAAAACTAACCCCTTAAGTCAAAATTTAACTTTCAAAACTACATGGCTCTGATGAGGCCACCAATTCCTATATTATTACCAAATTTCAACTTTCTATGACAAACAGTTTCGGAGAAAATCGGGTGTGACAGACAGCCAGACAGACGGACAGACAGACGGACAGACACCGAAGTGATCTTATAAGTGTTCCGTACGGAACACTAAAAAGGAGTTTCTTCTGTTAGTTTAAGTCACTGAAAAGTTATATTAACATAAAATCACCCTAAATTGCCGTCTTAAACCATATAGGCATCATCAAATGTATCCAGTTGTAGCGTAGTCAAGGAGGGCCAGAAGCGACGTATCCCCCCCCTGTTTCTTTAGATGTAGAAAATGGCTCTCCCTTTAAAACAGGGCTTTTTTAAATTATTAATTTTAATGTTTTTAATTTATAATTTTTATGGAGGGAATCTTTTTTATGAAAATTTGCAAACCCCCGTCATTGATTTTTAGTTTACTGTGTTGGGAAGGGTCTAAGCTTTTGGAGTGCCAGGGCAGTTTTTTCATTAAGGAGCCTTGTCCCCAGTTGTCAACCCGTTTGTCTATTGATGCCCATTTTTTATAAGCAACATGGATATTAGTGTTCTCTTTTTTCTTGAAAAAAAAACGATCTTTGCATTCTTCCTTGAATCTTTCTACGCCACTGGTAACACGAAGTTGATGTATAACTAGACGTCATCATTTTTCAACATATATTTTAGCTCCTTTTCATTTTCCTCGCTGAGGAAAGTATTAAAGTCGTAAAAAATCATTTTCCGAGAGTGTTGAATTTCTTTACTAGCCTGAGATGCCAAATCAGGCGACGTCTTGGCCCGTTGCCGCGATAAATGTCGAACGAAATGAGATAAAGAATTCAAATTTGCAACACGTATATGAATTGAAATAATGAACTCAGTTTTTGAGCAATGCAGCTTCAAGGGTAAGGGGTAAAGAGAAAGGTGGCCGATATCTCGCACAGAGTTTCACTGGAGTCAAAATAATTAGTATTATTTAACAAGGGCTTGCGGTTAAAAAAAGTGATTTTCAGTGCAATTATTATTAAAGTATTATAAACGGTCAAAAAGTCGTGAGAAGAATAATACTGGGCAAACAGCATTAGGTTTTTTTTTGTGGACATCTGCAAAAAAGTGTCTACTTTATTAAAAACGTAGAAATATATAAAAAAAACACACTAAACAAAATTCCTCTGTCGTTTGAGCATGATTTGATGTTTTTGAACTAACAATCTAACCGTTAATTAAAATGTTGTTAAATTTCTGACACGAATAAAATCCTGCAGGCGAAATTAAACAAAAAATTACCCAATTATAATAATAGAACCTTGAATCAGATGAAGGAGATCAACCTGCTCTTAGGAAAAAAATGTTAATCTCAGGAAATGTCAGGCACGCCATCAGTCTATCATCTTTGTGCGAACTTTGTCAAATCAGTTCTATTAAAGAATGACGGTATAAACATGGGCACCTCTATACTAAAAGTGGTTCTTGTGGTATTTTGTTTATATAGTACTGTTTTGAGTAAGTATTTAGTTTATTACTAATTTTATTACGTTTGATTTTAATAGTAGTGGCAGTTTTTAATTAGAAGTAATAAACAAATTCGTTTACCTTTTTGTTCTTAATTATATTGCATTGAATATTATTAGGATATTTTTTTCTTTCAAACATAGGAGATTTTTGCGTTTTTGCACGTACTAAGGACTCCAGATTAGGGAAAACAGCTTCCCATTTTCGCCGATATGTCTTAGTACGATAACTCGTGACCGAAATAAGATATCAATGCTGAATTTGGTACACATAAAATTCTTTAAAGATAAATATCAATTACTGAAAATAAACAAAGTCCATATTTTAGCAGTTAACAATTGGTCTCTAATCTGTCAATCTATCCCGGGACTCGTTTCGTCGTATCATGGCTCATGAGCCGAGCTAACATCGACAAAGAAGAAAACCAAAACTCAAAATACTTATTGCCGTACAGGAGTATCATCGCAGTAAGATACAATATGACCAATTTTATTACGTTTTATTTTAATAGTAGCGACAATTTTTAGTTAGAAATCATGAACAAATTCGTTTACCTCTTTGTTCTTAATTGTACTGCATTAAGTATAATTAAGATATTTTTATTGTTTAGAAATTTCCACCCTCTTCTTAAATCCTCTTTAATTTTTTTTTCTCGTAAACATGGGTGAGGCAAAAAATGTTTTTTTTTATACATGTCAGGGACTCGGCAAAAAATAAGACAATGAAGAAACATTATCTTTTTTTGCTAAGGGCAACCCTTCGAGATTTTTGCGTTTTTACATGTGTGACACGTGACTCTAAATTCTGGAAAATAGCTTCCCACTTTCGCCGATTTATCTTAGGACGATAACTCGTGGCCGAAATGAGATATTAATGCTGAATTTAGTACATACAAAATTCTTTAAAGATAAATATCAACTACTGAAGATGAACAAAGTCTATATTTCAGCAGTTAATCACTGGTCTCTCATCTGTTAATCTATTTCGTGATTCGTTTCGCCATGCTCATCAGCCAAGCTAACATCGACAAACAAGAAAACTAAAACTCAAAATACTTATTTCCGTACTGGCGTAACATCGCAGTAAGATACAATAAATTGCATATCTAACTGGTGAACGCTCGCCATTTAAAAGCATAACTGACTTCTGTCGGGAGTTGATCAAGACTTTAAATTATGTTGGGAATGTGGAATCTTTGGCACAATGACACTACTCAGTATGTCTCACCACTACACTAAAAACTTTATTTTTGCACTCGACGCGCGTCGCTCCTGATGAAGCTAACATGGTTAGCGAAACGCGCGTCGAGCGCAAAAATAAAGTGTTCGGTATAGTGGTGATATATACTGAGTAAGGCTTTAAATAAGAAATAAACCTATAACTTCTGAGCGATATTGCTCCAGGACAAGGGGAGCGGAGGGATTTATGGTAGTTGAACATTGTATAATTTCAACAGTATTAGGAGATTTTTTTTCGTTTAAGAAAAAGTGGATAAATTTTAAGGGTAATTATTTACAGCAAAACATGTAATGGATCAACGGGGTGGGGGAAAGGATTGGTGTTGCTTCGTATATATGGTGTCATATGTCCGTTTTATGGTTCTTGGGGCTGAAAAATCGGAAAATTATGTTATTTTGTCATTTTTTTTAATCTCAGCAGAAATAGTCTGTAGAGAATACTATGTCAGAGATCAAGGGTGAAAGCATGCCTTACGCATTTGAGTCTTAATAGACCATCATCAGCGTTGATTGTCAGTTACCAAAAATGTTGTAATCATTTTTTTTGTAACCTATTCTTTTCCACAAATAGTGTGTTTTTTAACTTCCAAACCCTTGAGATTTTGAAACAGCAAACCTTAATAAGGAATGCTCTCCGCAACAAGGGAAATAAAACATACTTTCAATACTTTTACCAACGCAACTTATTGCAGGATACACGTCAGATGTTTTACGAATTAACATTACACATGCATTTTTATTTCATATATCTTTCAAGGAAAACTGCTCTGAATTTATTTATATTTAATCGATATTAAAGAGTTTCAATAAATTTAAGCAATAAAATTAATTTTTAGTTAAAATGTATACAACGATAATAAGTGATCTTGAATAACACTGGTCAAAATGATTTTTTTCACAAGAAAACTGAGTAGAGACCCTAGTTCAGTTTTTTATGCTGAATTCAAATATGTTATCAGATTTCTTCTATCAGGCATAGTTTTCTTGTGACAGTCATTTTTGTGTAATATACGAGGCTGGTTTGAAAAGTCCGTGCAAAAATAAAAACTACTTATGCGTTTGGGGTAAACCTTTTTTATTTTTCGACACAGTCTCCTTTTAGGCTTATACACTTCGTCCAACGATGTTCTAGTTTGTTGATCCCTTCCAAATAATAGGATTTGTCCAAGTCTGCAAAATATCCATTACCTCCTCGTTTGAATAAAATCTTTGTCCCGCCAGCCATTTCTTCAAATTGGGGAACAAATAGTAGTCCGAGGGAGCCAAGTCTGGAGAATAGAGGGGATGTGAAACGAGTTGGAATCCTATTTCCATTAATTTTGCGACCGCAACTGCTGAGGTGTGTGCTGGTGCGTTGTCGTGATGGAAAAGGACTTTCTTGTGGGCCAATCGCGGGCGTTTTTCTTGCAGCTCGGTTTTCAAACGGTCCAATAACGATGAATAATATTCACCTGTAATAGTTTTACCCTTTTCCAGATAGTCGATGAGGATTATCCCTTGCGAATCCCAAAAGACAGTCGCCATAACCTTTCCGGCCGAAGGAACGGTCTTCGCCTTTTTTGGTGCAGATTCCCCCTTGGTAACCCATTGTTTAGATTGTTGTTTGGTCTCAGGAGTATAGTAATGTATCCATGTTTCATCCACAGTGACGAAACGACGCGTGAGCAATCGCGGCACCCATCTTGCGGATAGCTTTCTCATGTCCAAATGTTTATGCAAAATATTATGTACCCGTTCAGTCGAGATGCCCACAGCACTAGCAATCTCACGCACCTTAACTCTTCTGTCATCCATCACCATATCATGGATTTGATCAATGATTTCTGGAGTCGTAACCTCCACAGGCCGTCCAGAACGTTCAACGTCACTTGTGCCCATATGGCCAGTGCGAAAATTTTGAAACCACTTATAAACTGTTCTAATCGAAGGTGCAGAGTCACTATAATGTTTATCAAGCTTCTCTTTAGTCTCCTGAGGCGTTTTGCCTTTCATAAAGTAATGTTCAATCACCACACGAAATTCTTTTTCGTCCATTTCTTGAAAATCACTCGACTTCATTGATTCACATGAATGCCAAACACAAAGAAATAGACCAATATGGCTGAAACTTGGTGTGCGTTCATTCAAGAGATGCTACTAACTAAACATGACCTCGATACGCGCCGGTGGTGCCATCTCTCGGACTTTGCATGGACTTTTCAAACCAGCCTCGTAACTTATGTCAGCGAGCACTTAATAAAATGTATCTGTTTATAAAAATCCAGTTCCAAGTTTCATTTACCTACTAGCCTATATCAAAACTGACAAGAATAAAGCTAGCTGTTCTACTTGACTTTCCTCTATCTACATTACATTTGATTAACTATATGCAAGATTTATATAAATTTTCGAAATGTATGAAGAATATGTCGCAATGAAATTATTTTTATCCCTACAACAAACGTGGATTCAACAAGACGGAGCTCCTGCTCATTACCACCCGGAAGCTCGGGAATTTTTAAACCATCGTTACCCACAAAATGGATCGGTAGAGATGGATTCATTCAGTAGCCCCCTCGATCATGTGACTTAACACCTTTAGACTTCTTTTTGTGGGGCCTAAAGATAGTGTTTATCTGAATCCCCCTAGAACACCAGTAGATATGGACAATAGGATACGGGATGCGTGCAGGACAATAACGCCCTTTATGCTAAGAAAAGTGAAGGAAAATATAGTAAAACGACTAAACATGTGTATTCAAGTAGACGGGCATATTTTTGAACATTCATTACGTCATAATAATTAATCATTAGCTAAGTTAAACTATATTAAAATTATTGTTAACTCTTTGTTTATGTTTTCGCAATAGCGTAAGTGACAAAACAACGCTAAAAATTCAAAACAAATCGAAAACTATTAGAAATAGGTATATGGCATACTTAATAATAGTTGGAAGGTTTTGTAAACTCTATCATAAAAATAATAATATACAGGGTGTGCCATTTAAAAAAATTGAGATTTTTCAATTTATAATAGTCGAAATGCATAAATTTATTTTGAACACCCTGTAGCATCTAACTCAAATTTCTTTACATATATGTTTTTTTCATCTCCATAGAATGCCTGTACCAATTATGAGTATTCCACCTTCAATTCAAAATAAATCGAAAACTATTAGAAATAGGTATATGAAATACTTAATAATAGTTGGAAGGTTTTGTAAACTCTATCATAAAAATAATAATATACAGGGTGTGCCATTTAAAAAATTTGAGATTTTTCAATTTATAATAGTCGAAATGCATAAAGTTATTTTGAACACCCTGTAGCATCTAACTCAAATTTCTTTACATATATCTTTTTTTTCATCTCCATAGAATGCCTATACCAATTATGAGTATTCCACCTTCAATTCAAAATAAATCGAAAACTATTAGAAATAGGTATATGACATACTTAATAATAGTTGGAAGGTTTTGTAAACTCTATCGTAAAAATAATAATATACAGGGTGTGCCATTTAAAAAATTTGAGATTTTTCAATTTATAATAGTCGAAATGCATAAATTTATTTTGAACACCCTGTAGCATCTAACTCAAATTTCTTTACATATATCTTTTTTTCATCTCCATAGAATGCCTGTACCAATTATGAGTATTCCACCTTCAATTCAAAATAAATCGAAAACTATTAGAAATAGGTATATGACATACTTAATAATAGTTGGAAGGTTTTGTAAACTCTATCGTAAAAATAATAATATACAGGGTGTGCCATTTAAAAAATTTGAGATTTTTCAATTTATAATAGTCGAAATGCATAAATTTATTTTGAACACCCTGTAGCATCTAACTCAAATTTCTTTACATATATCTTTTTTCATCTCCATAGAATGCCTGTACCAATTATGAGTATTCCACCTTCAATTCAAAATAAATCGAAAAACTATTAGAAATAGGTATATGAAATATTTAATAATAGTTGGAAGGTTTTGTAAACTCTATCATAAAAATAATAATATACAGGGTGTGCCATTTAAAAAATTTAAGATTTTTCAATTTATAATAGTCGAAATGCATAAATTTATTTTGAACACCCTGTAGCACCTAACTCAAATTTCTTTACATATATCTTTTTTTTCATCTCCATAGAACGCTTGTACCAATTATGAGTATTCCACCTTCAGAAACAACGGCTCTACTGACAATTTTTTACAAAACTGTAAAGTAATATTTTTTTAAAAAAATTGAAATATTGGAAAAACTACTAGGTTTAAGTATATATCGGCCACACTTTTTTGTAGTATCCTGTATACTCAAAGATAATTTTAAACTCTGCCCCTTAAGATTCCCCAAAACTATTGTATTTAACATTTTTTCAACAACATTCCCGAAACAAATGAATTAATGAACTTTACTCTATCATTGACTCACCCTGTACGTGAAGTGTGTGTGTACTTGCATCAAAATTGGGTTATTTGCATAAATATCCTACAAATAAGCCACCAAAAATCAAGTTTTTATATAAAAATTAACAATGTAATAGTGCATGTATATGAATACAAATTTAAATTGTGAATGTTATAGGTATATTTTAATTCCAGAACAAGTAATCTTGTTTTATCTCCCTTGTACCCTTCCAATTAATATACATTGACAAAGTTACAAACTTTGAGTCTTATGCGTACATAGTTTTGTATTCTACACCTGTTATCTCCGGGCTTAGGCTTTATCCAGGTCTATACAGTTTAAAGTTTCATCCTAATGGAAAATGAGTTTTCTTACGCACTTTTTCTTGAAACTGACCTGAGATACAGTCCCTGGCCAAATTATTAGACGCACTGCAAGATTTCATGTAAAATATTAATTACCGAGTGATATTGTACCGTTTTATTATTTTAAATTGATTTGTTTTTATTTTTATATTATCCAATCAATTACCTATTTATTTGACATAAATAAAAAACAGCATTAATTTAGAAAAGCATAAGTTTATTAAGTTTTAAAGAAAAGTGAAATTAATGTTAGTAAAAGTCAATATTTAGTTGAGCCACCTTTAGCCGCTATCAAAGCTTTAATTCTGCGCGGCATGCTATCAATGCAAGATTGTACTGTCTCCTGCATTTGAGGATGATGATTCCACACATGAATAATCTTTTCTAGGAGCTGGGTTTTGTTGGTAATCACATCTTTAGCCACTTCTCTTTTCGTCAGCTCCCACACATTTTCAATGGGGCTATTACCCGGCCAATCCAACAGAGGGATATTTTTTTCTGCCAAAAAAGCTTTAACAGACCGAGCAGTGTGGCAGGGAGCTCCATCTTGCATGAAAGTGAATGGTTCCCCATTTGGAAACCATTTTCTGAGCTGCAGAATCAACCGATTTTGTAATACTTCTTTGTACTGATCTTGCCTCATTATTCCTTTGACGACGTACAGACGTCCAGTGCCCTTGCCGCTGATGACTGACCAAATCATCACTTTGGTGGGATGTTTAACCGTCGGGACGACACAATCAGGATGAAACTTTTCTCCATGACGACGACGCACATACTGAGCTTTATTCTGCAAAATTTCGAATGTGCTTTCGTCACTGAAGCAGACCTGTCAAAAATAGGAAAAATATATAAAACTTCCATGTTTATTTGCTTTATTTAATTGAAAATGATAATAATGTATCAATTATTGATTAAATTGCTGTATCTTACCGATCTCCAGAAGTCCACATCTTTGTCTTGCGATTGTTTGGCCCACTTCAGGCGCTTTGCTTTCATTGCAGCTGTTAACTTGAGCTTCCTGGCGGGGCGACAGGCCCTAAAATCTAATTCTTTCAATTTTCTTCGAACAGTGCGCTCAGAAGCATTTACGCTAGCATCCTGGAGTTGTGATTTTATTACCTTTGTGGTAGCAAATCTGTTTTCTACACAAATTTTCTTCAAACATCTCTCTGACCGTGGAGTGAAAATTGGTTTTCTACCGCATCTTTTCTTTCTTTTTGGGCTTAATTCCTTCCCTGACTCAATTTTCTTTTTTATGCGTCGTACACTAGCTTCAGAAACCTCCAATCTTCGTGATATTTCTCGGTTTGTAAATGTTTTCGCAATCACAAGGGCCTTCACTTCAGCTTTTTTACGTGGTGAAAGATTGCCTTTTCTACCCATAAGGAAAATAGTCCAATTACTTTTTTAAAACAGTGCATACAAAATAAACTAATAACTGAGTAGTATAAAAACTGTTAAACAAACAATCACAGTCCATAAAGCCACAGAAACACGTCCGTACCTGACTCGATTCCGATCGCGACTGATACAGGTTTGTACTTGTTTACGTTCATGTATCACTTTGTCAACACAGTGTTGCCATATGTTAAAAATAAATACAAATATGTAGTCTACAACAATTCTTTTAAATAAAAAATCAATAATATTGTAGTTTAAATATACCATTATTGCATAAAAACTCTTAAGAAACATAAAATTACTAAAAAAAATACAGTGCGTCTAATAATTTGGCCAGGGACTGTACATATTTATATTGTTTCTTTCATTGAGGGGACATATTATATTTGTGAACAATTCGCCGTTTGAAAATTTTCCATCTCGGAAACATCAACTGCCCCTTTCATAGAACGATGGTTGAAGAAACTCGAGATATACGAGGCTGGTTTGAAAAGTCCGTGCAAAGTCCGAGAGATGGCACCACCGGTGCGTATCGAGGTTATGTTTAGTTAGTAGCATCTCTTGAATGAACGCACACCAAGTTTCAGCCATATTGGTCTATTTCTTTGTGTTTGGCATTCGTGTGAATCAAGGAAGTCGAGTGATTTTCAAGAAATGGACGAAAAAGAATTTCGTGTGGTGATTAAACATTACTTGATGAAAGGCAAAACGCCTCAGGAGACTAAAGAGAAGCTTGATAAACATTATGGTGACTCTGCACCTTCGATTAGAACAGTTTATAGGTGGTTTCAAAATTTTCGGACTGGCCATAGGGGCACAAGTGACGCTGAACGTTCTGGACGGCCTGTGGAGGTTACGACTCCAGAAATCATTGATCAAATCCATGATATGGTGATGGATGACAGAAGAGTTAAGGTGCGTGAGATTGCTAGTGCTGTGGGCATCTCGACTGAACGGGTACATAATATTTTGCATAAACATTTGGACATGAGAAAGCTATCCGCAAGATGGGTGCCGCGATTGCTCACGCTTGACCAAAAACGGAATCGTGTGAAGTGTTTGCAAGGATGGTTTGCAGCTGTTCCAGAAGAATCCGGAGGACTTTAAGCGTCGTTTCGTCACTGTGGATGAAACATGGATACATTACTATACTCCTGAGACCAAACAATAATCTAAACAATGGGTTACCAAGGGAGAATCTGCACCAAAAAAAGGCGAAGACCGTTCCTTCGACCGGAAAGGTTATGGCGACTGTCTTTTGGGATTCGCAAGGGATAATCCTCATCGACTATCTGGAAAACGGTAAAACTATTACAGGTGAATATTATTCATCGTTATTGGACCGTTTGAAAACCGAGCTGCAAGAAAAACGCCCGCGATTGGCCCACAAGAAAGTCCTTTTCCATCACGACAACGCACCAGCACATACCTCAGCAGTTGTGGTCGCAAAATTAATGGAAATAGGATTCCAACTCGTTTTACATCCCCCCTATTCTCCAGACTTGGCTCCCTCGGACTACTATTTGTTCCCCAATTTGAAGAAATGGCTGGCGGGACAAAGATTTTATTCAAACGAGGAGGTGATTGCAGACACTAATGGATATTTTGCAGACTTGGACAAATCCTATTATTCGGAACGGATCAACAAACCAGAACATCGTTAGACGAAATGTATAAGCCTAAAAGGAGACTATGTCGAAAAATAAAAAAAGTTTACCCCAAACACATAAGTAGTTTTTATTTTTGCACGGACTTTTCAAACCATCCTTTTATAAACAAGACGTTTCAGATAAATAAATATACAGTTTAGCTAACAATTACTTACCCATAGTACCGCTTCATTTCTACTCCGATGTTAATTAATTGGCACATTTTTTAAATATAATAGACTCAGATTTTTTTGAGGGAAAAGGTGGAATTGATTGTAAACGAAGCTTTTTTTTTCTTAATCCATGGGCGTGGTGGCTACGCCATGGTAGAATGTATCGTTCTCTATTGTCTTGCTCTACTCCACACAATTTAAATAAACTTTTGTGTTATACATACCATTTTAAAATATATACAATATAAAATTCTAAATTATATTTCCACATTTTTTATTAATTTTCTATTAAATTTATAATAATGATACTCGTAATTCATCAAATTCCCCAGTGTAGGTGTCGCGTGATGGGGATTTTCAAGAAATTATCTAGCATAGCTATTATCTATATTTTTTCAGCTTTGCAGTTAAATATGGTCCTGACAGTGTATCAGTTTCGTCTGTTTTGCGCCTCGATTGAATGAGGTGACCAAAGAGGCGACGAAACTTTATGTAGAATACGGTCCGTCAAGTAAGAACGTCTCAGCGATAATTCCTTTTTTGAAGATGCGATTCTAGCGATTCAAGAAAAAATCGGTAGAGGGAACTTTTGTCTACGACGAATTTTAGTAAAAGTCGATCCTGAACTCTTGTCGAAATCACGTAAAATCCAAAATGAATGACTTGTTTGCTCATCAGTTCGAGGCAGTCTTTCTTTTTTCCCATCCAAAGGGGCCTAAAATGAAATATTCCGCGGCCGCTAGATATATTAAAAAGTCGGTATCGTTTGTGAAGAAGTGGGTAATTTGTTTTAATGAGACCATTCAACAACATCTTCGTGCTCATGATGTCAAATTCCGAAGCACATTGAAGAAATCTTTGCCGAGCGCTTGGGCCCACAATAAGATACTAGAGTGGCTCCTCACAATCTCCGGTCGCTAACCCTATTGAAAACGTTTAGTCTCTTGTAAAGAGAAAGCTCAGAGGAAAGACTCTGAGGACTTTGACTCAGTTGTAGAGTGTGCAGAAAATCTCGTCGACAGCATGCCTCGAAGATGCCAGGCGATTACTGATGCAGGAGACGATTGGACAACTTACGTTGTGAGTACACCAGAAAATACATTGATGGCAAAAAATGTTCTCGAAACACATTTTTTCAGAATACGAGCGGTCTTGTTCTTACTTGATAGACTGTAGTACACATAGAGATATTAGAATAGAGGAGGTAAGTTCTCGAGAGAAGCGTGGCGCTCGTAGAAAGAGAAAGAAATAATATGAGTCATTCTGTCTCTCGTACTCGGCGCACGTGCACAACACTCTCGCAGGGGTACGCACGCCTGCAACACTAAGGTGCGAGAGTGTTGTGGGCGTGCACCGAGTAAGAGAGACAGAATGACTCATATTATTTCCTTCTCTTTTTGACGACTATACCCTTTCACTTACAGCAGGCTCTATACTTTCTCGCCTCTATTCTAATATCTCTATGTTAGTGCAGAGATAGCCAATATACCTCAGGTTCCCCATCTATATCATACTAGATTAAATACACGCGAGATTTTCATAAATGTCGCAATGTCCTCATATCGCCCAATAATTTTCAATCCATTTTATTTATAAACTCTTTTTAATAGCGCATAACCTGAATAAATAATGGAGATATTGATTTAGTTAATTTTTCTGTGTATAAACGTTAAAATTAAAGGTCTAAGTAAATGAAAAAAGTTAAAAATTTAAGAGAGATAATTATGCCTTGTAGGCGTTTAAGATGGGAATTTCCATTTTTACCTTATGAATATTCATATTCCAGTGTTATATGAAATGATTTCCCCTAAAACTTAGCTTATTTAAGTAATGTTTTAAGATTTTTATGCATTTAAATTTTAATATTGAATAGATATTTTACGTATTAGCATGTTTGTCGATCATTTTCCAATTAAAATAGAAAACGTACGTAAATACCTCTAAATGTCACTTATATGAAAAGAGCAAGCCAAAAATGTAATAAGCATATCTATAATCTATAATATATAAAATGCAACGTCTCTCTGTCTGTCTGTCCGTTAGTGCGCTTATCACTGGAGAACCACTTATCCAATTTACGTACTTTTTTTTAAAGCATACATATGTTCTCTGGCCAGGTTATAGGCTATATTTTATTACGATAGGTAGCATAAGGAATGAGCAGTGACGATAATAGTGAATGAAGTCGGAAAATAGTTTGCCACTAACGCGTTCCGTTGCAATATACAGCCTAAGCCATTAAATATGGAACAATATTATGTAGCAGAGAATATTTATAATCTATAATATATATAAAATGCAATGTCTCTCCGTCTGTCTGTCTGTCCATTAGTGCGTTTATCACACGAGAACCAGTTATCCGATTTACGTGTCTTTTTTAAATTCATATATATTCTTTGGTTAGGTTATATAATAATAATAATTTATTTCTATAATATATATAAAATGCAACGTCTTTCTGTTTGTCTGTCTGTCCGTTAGTGCGCGGAGTTCTTAATACAATACGTTCGTACTTCGTAACTTCTGGGATAAGTACCAGTTGATTCCGTTCTCTTGTTTGTCAATCCTAGCCTGACTGACGAGCCGTGATACGGCGAAACACGCCTCAGGATGGATTTGACGGACAAGAGAACAGCTAGTAAACTGCTGAAATATGGACTTCTGCCTATTTTCAGTTGCTTTACAATAACTAATTTTTAATTGTCTTAGATCTTTCATACTTTTAGGGCTCGTTGTTATTAATTCTTTAGTTTCATTCTAGTCCCAGTATGCTTTATTTGAAAAAAAAATACTCTCTTGACAGTTTGTCTCTGCATGTTAGGTATCGCATGACTCAATGAGAAGAGTTCTAACACTTAAGTATGTTAGGTTGAGACACCTTAACCTGTTTTTATAGCATGCGGGTGCCAACTTCATAATTAGTCTCTTCAAAGACCAACAGGAGCGACGATCGCTGTTGATGATGCTAACATGATTAGCGAAACTCGCTTCGAGTGCAAAAATAAATTATTTGATTCAGTCATGATTACTGCTATGTAGTGTCAGTGTGTCAAAGATTGCAAAATCCCAACATAATATTCTCACAACTGTTGTTTTAAGTATTTCTTGCTATAAAGTTGTAACACGAACTCGCTGATTAAGGCTAAACACGGTGTTAACTCAGTCAGATTTTTTATTAATTAATTAATTAATTATGGATATAGGCAAGGACGTTTTGTAAATTATCAGTTTCCTTTGTACAGGACAGTATCCAATTCGTGAAAAAATCCCATGAGATTTGGGTAGTGCTTCACGTATCTTAGATGATGAAAAACATAGTTTTCTTGTTTGTTGGCCTTTGGGAGAAAATGGTGAAAGGGGGTAGGAGATCGTTAAATATTATATTGTTTCAATAGTATGAGAATATTTTCTGGTTTTTAGTGTTCCGTACGGAAGATCACTTCGGTGTCTGTCCGTCCGTCCCTCCGTCTGTCCGTCTGTCAAACCCGATTTTCTCCGAAACTGTTTCAGGTAGAAAGTTGAAATTTGGTACTAATATAGGAATTGATGACCTCATCAAAGCCGTGAAATTTTGACTTAAGGGGTTAGTTTTGGGGGGTGAAATCAGAAGTGAAAAAAACATTTTTTTACTAGGTCATCGAGTGGGGTGTCAAAAGAAACCTTGTAAAAACACGAGTTTAAAAATATATATAATGTCTTACATGCGAAAAAGCGCTGTGCCCCCCTTTTTCTCGAAAAGTACTGGTCCAAAAATTTTGAAAAAATTCTGGAATATTCTCCACGGGGTGTAGATTGAACGAAAATTATCACGAGTGCATTATCTTTAATAATTTATCTGGTATATAAAAAAAATAAAAATTTCGAGGTCATCAGTTTTCATCAAGACTTTTCGAAAGATAGCAGCACAAATAGTGTCAATTCGTAGAAGATTCGTGCAAAATTTTTATGACATTTAGTCTATTAATTTGCGAGTTAAAGCTGTTTTTTTGATTTTTGAATAACGATGGAACAAAAAAACAATTTCGTGTGTTGATTATTGATGGGAAAAATATAGCCAGAACCCCAAAATGGCTGGAGAGGTGTTATGGCACATCTGCTACGTCGAAAGCAACTATATGTCGATGGTTTAGTGAAGTTAAATGCGGTCGTAGAAGCACCTATGATGCACGACGTTCCGGACGTCCAAATGAGGCAGCCACTCCAAAACTCAAAAAATTCACCATGTTGTTCTGAATGAGCGTAAAAGTGAAAGAGATAGCTGACGTCGTGACGACATCAACAAAACACGTGAGGCATATTTTGCATGAATATTTGCACATGAAAAGGTTATGTACCCGATGGGTACCGCATACTCCCACGATTGATCAAAAAGAGTACCGTGTTGAAGATTCGCAGCTCTGTTTCACTGTAATCCAAAGGAATGCTATTGTGTGTGCGCTGAGGGCGCTGAAAATAGAGAGAGTGCCTACGGCACTCATACTCCGTTATGTTGTTTTTTGGAGTAACGACGAAAAAATAAAAAGAGTTATTTAAAGAAATTTTATTAAAACAGTTGAGACTTTTTCATTATTTGAAGGCATGAGTTGGTGAAAAGGCAAGTGTTGGTGTGTGTGAGTATGTGTGTGTGTGTAAATTACGGTGGTTCCATTATAACGGGGGCGTTAACATTTCTATAACGGGTTATATTGAAATCGGGATTGGGATTTATGGGGAAGAGGTTGTTTTGGAAAATAGGATTGGGCATGTCGGGAAGTTTGGCGTAAAAAGTCCGATGTCGTTTGTCTATAAATTCGTCTATGCGTTCGATTTTTAAGTCCTTGTGTATGTCTGTTCCCCTTATGTACCAAGGGGCGTTCGTTATTCGTCGAAGTATTTTGTTCTGGCACGTCTGGAATCGTTTTTTTATTTGTCTTTGCTGTATGGCACCAGGCGTTGCTGCCATACAACATGGTCGGTCTGATCGTTTGTTTGTAAAGTAGCGTTTTGTTTTTTAAGTTCAGTTTGCTTTTTCTGTTTAAATAGGGGGTATAGTTTGTTGTAGAGTGTGTTTGTCTTGTGTATTTTGTCTGTGATATGTTGTTTCCAGCACAGTTTTTTGTCGAAGGTGGTCCCCAAATATTTTAGGGTGTCCCCCCAAATTATTTGGCGATCTTGTACTGTGACTGGATTTGGTCGACGTCGTCTGTGTGTGAAGAGTATCGCTTGTGTTTTTTCTGGATTAACTTTGATTTTCCAAAGCGTCATCCAGTTTTAAATTGTGTCTGTATGTCGTTGTAGATGCATTTTTAAACGTCTTTGGTTTCTGTCTGTAGCATATATTGCAGTGTCGTCTGCATATATTGAAAGGAAAGTCTAGGGAATTTTTGGAATGTCAGCTGTGAATATATTGTACAGAATTGGGGCTATGGGGGATCCTTGGGGCACACCTGCTTCGATGTTTCTTATTTCGGAGAGGGACTGATTTGCTTTAGCGAAAAATTTTCGGTTTCTAAGATAAGAACCGATGAATTTTATGAAATTGAGATTTATGTGAAAAATGTGGTGCATTTTGTAAATGAGCCCAAGATGCCATACTTTGTCGAAAGCTTTCTGCACGTCTAGAGCGATCAGCCCCGTAGAGCTTCTTCGCTGTAGGCCTGTCGAGATGCAATCGACTAGTCTGACAAGTTGGTGTTCGGTAGAGTGGCTAGCTCTGAACCCGAACTGCTCGTCTGGGATGATGTTCTTTTCCTGTAGGATGTCTTGTAGCCGAGATAGGAAGATTTTCTCCGCTATCTTGGCTACGGAAGATATAAGGCTGATTGGTCTCCAGTTTTGAGGGAAAGTGAGATTTTGTTCTTTTTTTGGAATCATGGTAATGACTGCTGTTTTCCAGGGCTTTGGGAAAGTATTGAGATTGAAGCTGCGTTTATAATGTCTGTAAGTGAGTCTATTATGTTGTCGGGGAGTTCTTTTAGACTTTTATTCTTTATTCTGTCTAGGCCTGGAGCTTTTTTATTATTTGACCTTTTTATTTGGTTTTTTATTTCAACTGGAGTAGTGGGGGGATCGGGGGGGGGGGGGGCGGATTTTCAGGTATATGTCTTAGAATGTGTCTAGCGTCTCTTTCGATTTGCTCTTCACGGTCTATGTCATCGTCTGGGTCGTTGTGTGGTTGGAATTGCTCCTCCAGCGAGTCTGCGAAAGCTTCCGCTTTCTCTTCGCTGGAGTAAGCCATTCCGTTACGACCGTGTAAAGGTGGAATGGAAATCCAAAGGAATGCTTGCATCGCTTTATAATAACGGACGAAACATGGATCCACCATTACACGCTTAAGTCCAACAGTCAGTTCGTAGAGTGACTGGAAGTGCATGAAAGCTGATCGAAGCGTTCAAAATCACAAACATCAGCTGGAAGGGTTTTGGGAAGTACTTCTTAGGAAGCGCATTGAATAATATTGATCGATTATCTTAATAAGGGGCGAAAAATCACCGGAGGCTATTCCGTTGGCTTATTGGACGGTTTGAATGATCAAATCAAGAAAAAAGGCCGCATTAACGAAGAAAAAAGTGTTGTTTCACCAAGATAATGCACCCGCTCACAACTTCATAAAATCGATGGTGAAATTGGACCAATGACTGAATATAAATTGCTTGCTCATCCACCGTGTTCACTAGATCTGGCCCCCAGCAATTATTACCTTTTTCCAAATTCAAAAAGGTGGTTCCAGGGAAAGAGATTTAGCTCAAATAAAGAAGTAGAATGGGTAACAGGCTTATTTTAGAAATCGTACTATATTAAAAGTATCCAAATGTTGAAAGATTGCTGGAAGGAAAACTATGTTGAAGAATAAAATGGATTTTCGCGAAAAACTGTTTCAGGAGAGGATTTTTCACCCCACCCTTCCTCAGTGAACTTTTTTTTAATAACATCTCACCATAAAGTACCCGTTATGTAACATATTAAGTGCATGGATTAAGTTGAAGACTAAATACTTTAGTGTGAGGAACTTTTTTTGATTTATTTTAGAACTGCGTGCTTGGAAAGGACGTATAGGTAAATTACTGCATAACTTTTCTTTTATTTTTTTGTGATTCTTGGCGAAAATTTAACTACAATAATTTTTAAAGTATAGTCACGGGAATTATTTTACCAATTCTTAAACATAACTTTTTTTATTTCAGGCAAAGCTATCCATACCTCAGACAAACTAGATTTTGGAGACACTCCTCATAGCTCGTCACTAGTAAAAAGTGGAAGAAAGATTCCAGTTAAAGTTACCAGAACAGTAGATGCCATTACATCTCCATCGGAAAAAATAACCGTTTCTTGTGGACCTGGTGGATGTAACACTACAAACAACAATAGTTCCGTCGAAACTGAAGTTATAGTTCATGTCAAAACTAATGTAAACTTGGATAAAAATAAAGATAAAATTGACATAGGGGATGTATCTGATGTTCCGATAGTAGTTGGATATAAAGGTAATTTTTCGCGAGTCTCTATTAAAAATGATCGTAGATTTTAACTGCAAGAATTCCAGAATTAGTGTAAGGGTTAAAATTATTTCCAGCCAAAAGTTGGAGTTGTAATTTCTTCTCAAGATTTTGGAAACAGGCGTGAGCTGCCACTTATTTAGTTGTATTAGTATGTATTATTTCGAAGTAGAAAACTATTAATTCTCTACAAAGCTCAAATTCAACCAACGATGGAATACTGCTCCCATATTGGGCGGAAGGAGGTCTGACAAATCGTTATGAATCGACCTTTGTTGACAAATCCACTATGGTCGTTTCTGTTAATGATAAAATTGAAAAAAATTCCAATTAAGGGAGAATATACCAAGAAAGCCGACGCTCGGCTAGTAAGGGATCCCAAAATGCAATGAAATCTATCAGTAAAGTTTCAGAACTCAAGCTTAATTGACGTCGAGTTTAAAAAATAGTATGTGAAAAAATGAATTTCATTTAATATGGTTGTTTAATTTACCTATCCCGTACTAGTCTTGTGTGGTGACATTAAAAATATAATGTACATTTAATTTTTAGGTGCTACTCCTGATGAAACACCAAATGAAGAACAATTTCGCAGTTACCCATCTGTTGTAACCGATCGTAGTGATGACTTTTCCAGAAGGGATTATACTCCATTAAGACCATTATATAGCGATTCTACAGTTTACATCGGAGGAAGAAGAGAAGACGGATACGGAAGACATGAATATTCTTCAGAAAGACCGTCATTTTTCTCCGAAAGGCCTACCTCTACGTCCAGCTATAGACCATATTCAAATGGGTATTATGGATCGACGTACAGTACAACTCCACCTCCAACTCCGCTTTCGTTCTATAGACCAACTAGTAGTACTTCTAGAATACCAAATAGCTATCCTGAATATTCCACTCCAAGAAGTGTGGTAAGAAAACATGAAATAAGTACATTCGTAATTTGTTTGTGCAATTAAAGGTTTTATTTTTTAAATTATACTAATAGTAATAAACATCTTCTACCTTCTACTAACAGGCAACCCAATGTCGGGACACTTTGACACCACAGAACACTGAAAACACCCCAAACAATAGTAAACCAATAAAAGAAGCATCGGGCGAGCGACGTAACGGTTGAAGACGTCGCGGGAAATGGCAGCTCGACCAAAATGATGAAGACGGGCAAAAGAAAATGGACCTACCAAAAGTGTTGTGCCTACGAGTAAGGTGACATCCACCAAGACGGGAAAATCAAAGCAACGCACGAGTTGCACCACAAAAATCAACGAGCACGTCATGCATTGCTATAATCAAATCACAAAACCTGACAAAGAAATCACTAAGAAAAAAATTACTCGCTGCCCGGACCCACCAAAATCAATTCCAAACACAACCGATACAGATGCGGGACAAACGCAATCATCAAAGCCAAACCAAGCCACGTATGTTTTGCAAGGACAACATGCAATTACCAAGGCTGGCAAACCAAGACAGCGGTTAAAGTGGACTACACCGCCACCAATTGTTCCCCTCGTCTTATCAGCCACAGGCATTACACGAACAACATTCACACCACACTTAGTACAATTGGGACACAAAGATACACAAAAATATTCAGAAGTCAGTGATTTTGAAAACGTGTAACATTGTCAGGTCATTTCTTAACACACAATGGTAATAGCGTTTGTGCTGACTTGGCTTAGACCCGTCAGCCAAATATGGAACCATATTGACCAAATGTGAGAAAGAAGAATAAACGTTTTTATTTTATACTCAGCGAAATGCAGCAGTGCTGTTGTTAACCGAGTTTCCAAAAAAAAAACACAAAAAAACAAAAAGGAATACAACTCAAAATACAATTCGAAAAGTCACAATCATAACTTAAGTCTACTTATTCTAAACTAAAACAGGAGAGGAAAAAACTGAATATCCATTGTAAAAATGACAAACAACAGTGGTCCCAAAATCGACTCCTGAGGGACGCCGCTATCTAAGGCCAAACTTTGTGGTGCTCGCCGTGATCTATCCGCCAAATAATTCTTTAATAAATTTATTGTTCGTTCTTTAAAACCATAATAATGAAGTTTGGCACAAGCAGGGATCCAGCGTGTCAAAGGCCTTGCTGTAATCGACCAAAGCAGTTGTCTCTTCTCTATCTGCCGCCACGAGGATATCGTCCAAAATGCTTAGCAAAGCTGTTGTAGTGCGACAACCTCTGCGAAACCCCGACTGACCTTCGAAGAATAAGTTATTATTATTAAAATAGTTAACAATCTGTTTAAAAATTATTTTCCCCAAAATACTCAAAAGACTAATGGACGTAGTTCAGAATAATCCTTAGGGCTTAACACCTTTTGCAAAGGCAATACCAAGGTCAACTTCCAATCGGACGGAAACTTACTCTCCAGAAATGGTACGATGAAGGGGCACCAAAGTCTTAACATTTGCAACGTAAGGTGATCAATTCCAGAAGCACTCAGAGATGGCAAAAATGTCGTCACAATGTCTGGAACAGAGAAAAGAAAATTGTTGGTGATAGGAAAGTTCGCCAATCCCAGGGGTTTTAAAAACAAACATTTACCAGTAAAGTACAAATCAAACAGTAAAGCCTAGATACATCAGAAATTTTTAAAAACGAACTGATCGAATGGGACAAAGAATTAAAATTCACAACCAGAAAAATATTACTTTTGATTGACAATTTTCCAGCGGACCCTGAAGTTGATCTACAGCAAATAAAATTGGTTTTTATGCCTCCAAACACAAGAGCAAGGCTCCAGCCTATGGACCAAGGTGATACATTCTTTAAAATGTCATTATAGAAAAATTTTACTTATAAAAATGTTAGAGACGATCGATAAAGGTAACATTTTTTCTGTAACTATCTTGGACGCTATAAACGTTATCCATATAACTTGGCAATTTTTATGGAATCTCGTGAAGTTCCTGACCATATATGGAGTAGTTTTTGTGATCTTGACAATTATATAAACACCATTTCTTTTTCAAGTAAAATTGTACAAACGAAAATTACTGATTTTATTGTACTCGTATAAACTACGTATTTTAATGTAATCATTTATACTCGTATATGTACCAACATACATAATGATAACTTTAGTGTGACTTGTTTTATTTTCCTTCGAATGTTTTCTTTTAATTTAATAATTATTATTATTCATTTTTCTAAGCAATTAGCGCCTAATCTAAATAAAAAGTAGTGAAAAATGATAATAGATTTTGTTTACTGTTTGTAACAAACTTCGGATATAGCGAACCATGTTTAGTGATTTTTTGGAGTTCGTTATAAATGGACTTCACTGTATGTTTAATTTTTTAGGAAGTCAATGGAATTTCTACACCTGTGTCAATCCCGGTAAACCACCTTAATAGAAGAAACGGTTATAACACATTTAGAGACAACACCTTGGAAGTTCAAGTTCCTCACTTTGAGCACACATACAACAGGCACTATTTCAGCGAGGAACCTCCTCCGCATACGATCTACTACTCAAAAACAAACTCTTACAATCCTGTAGAGTTTCGAGATATTCCAAGAAATAAGTGGAGGCCATCATTTTATGGTAGGCCTAATAAGTATGCGTTTTCTAATGAAGGAAACAATTTTATGTAAGTATTTATATAGTGTGAACGGTTTGACTGTAAATACAGAATGGCCCATAAATAAATGGAAAAATTGGTTTAGCTTACTTTGCGAACGCTTTAGAGATTTTTTGCAGCACGTAAACTGTACTCGTAAAAATAATACCGTTTGATTGCAAACAACCAGTTTATTTTTAGGTGGCAGTGATGATCTTGGCTATAATAACGCATGCAACCCCAGAATGATTGTGAATTGGGTCGGTGTTTGTTTCACAAAAGAAATTCTGACGTTTGATACATTCCATCTTTTCTGTTTTGGATGCACCATTGAACCTATACAATCTCAACTTTGGAGCATTGTTCTAATAGAATTTCTCAAATGCTCTCTCTCTCTCGCTCTCTCTCAATCATTTCAGCCGAGTAGGAGTATCGGTGATACTATGCAGTTGTCATTCTCCAAACATCTCGATCCTGCGCGACTTGACTTAACTCGTGCATAATATTGATAAAATTGATCTCAATTGGAAAGGTTTGGGCTGACAAAGAGCTTTCTAAATTTTTTGAAATCATATCTCAATGGCCGAACCCAGTATGTCGAGTGTAATAGCTTTCGAGCAGGATACTTCTCTGCTTCTTCTGGATTTCCTTAGGGATCCAATCTGGGGCCTCTACTGTTTCTTGTGTTTATCAACGACATAAGTGAGATTATTGAAGTTGATCATCAACTGTTTGCTGATGACCTTAAACTATATGTATCAGTAAATTCAGTTGAGGACTGCATAAGGTTGCAAAACAGTATTGATGCAGTACAAAAATGGTGCACATTGAATAGGTTGATTCTAAATGTTAGCAAGTGTTCACTTATGTCAATAGCCCTGAAAAAAACGCCAGTGCACTTTCAATATCAAATAAATAAAGTAAATCTTGATAGGGTAAATTGTGTTAAGGACCTTGGAGTTAGTATTGACTCTAAATTATATTTTGATGTACACGTAAAAAATATTGTTTCTGATGCTATGAAAATGTTGGGCCTAATTATCAGAAATTGTCAGAACTTTGTTAATATTAATACATTTAAAACCCTTTGGTTCACACTTGCTCAAAGCAGATTGGAGTATGCATCAATTATATCGTCGCCTATCTATCAGAAATATAAGTTTATGATTAAGGCAATACAGTGAAAATTTATGAAGATTTTGGCTTTTAAGGTTGATGGGGTATACCCACGGGTCGGGATGGATAATGATATTCTGCTGGATAGATTTCATTTAGATAGCTCAGAAAAAAGAAGAGAAATGCATAAATTAGCTTTTTTACATAAATTAATAAATGGTTCTGTTGTTTCTTCTTAACTTTGTAGTAGCTAGAATATCTAGCAGATTCAGCAACTATTTTTATCTATCTTCTGCTAACACCAATGTTGCACTTCTATCACTTGTCAACAAAATTTGTTCGAATTTCAATAAAAATATCTGATGCATGCGACTTAATTGATCCGTTTTTAGTGTTCCGTACGGAACACTTATAAGATCACTTCGGTGTCTGTCTGTCTGTCTGTCTGTCTGTCACACCCGATTTTCTCGGAAACTATTTGACATAGAAAGGTGAAATTTGGTAATAATATAGGAATTGATGGCCTCATCAGAGCCATGTAGTTTTGAGAACTAAATTTTGACTTAAGGGGTTAGTTTTGGGGGGTGAAGTCGGAAGTGAAAAGAAAATTTTTTTACTAGGTCATCGAGTGTGGTGTCAAATGAAAGCTTGTGAAAACACGAGTAAAAAATATATATATAATATTATACTTGCGCGCACTTTTCTTTGTATTATTTTTAAAAAATTCGCGAAAAATCGCTGTCCCGGGCCTTATCTCGAAAAGTACTTATCAAAAAATTTCGAAAAAATTCTGGAATATTCTCCACGGGGTGTAGATTGAATGAAAATTATCACGAGTGCATTACCTTTAATAATTTATATGGGATACAAAAAAAAACAAAAATTTCAAGGTCACCAGATTTCAGTAAAGATTGGAAACAAACTTTGTTGAAAACTCATTTGGGGTGTGTTTTATGAAGTCACTGATCATTTTATACCACCGTAACATAAATTTTGACTTAAGAGGTTCGTTTTGAGGGGTGAAATCGGAAGTGAAAAAAAATTTTTTTTACTAGGTCATCGAGTGTGGTGTCAAATGAAAGCTTGTGAAAACACGAGTAAATATATATATATATATATATATATATATATATATATATATATATATATATATATATATATATAATATATATATATAATGTAATACTTGTAATAATTTATTTGGTATATAAAAAAAACAAAATTTCAAGGTCACCAGTTTTCAGTAAAGATTGGAAACAAACTTTGTTGAAAATTCATTTGGGGTGTGTTTTGTGAAGTCACTGATCATTTTATGCCACCCTAACAAAAATTTTTATTTTAAAAACAATCAACGTACGGAACACTAATTGTGCAAGTTCAACTTGCACTTGACCGGTTTTTTATTTATAAATAATTGTTACAACCAACTAAATTTTTAAAAAACTTTGCTCCAGACTCAATGTAATTCAATGTAATTTGATGTAAGTATGTATTTAGATGTATACAAATAAAAAGTGATTTCCGTGATAAATGTAATTTCGATTTCAGAATCTAGAATTAATATGTGTTAATTTAAGTATATTTATCTAGACTGTAATATGTGTTAAGTCAAGTATATATATATATATATATATATATATATATATATATATATATATATATATATATATGTATATATATATATATATATATATATATATATATATATATATATATATATATATATATATATATAGACTGTTTATATTTACGGCCCTGTAAATTATTTTGTTGTTGGACTATGTTTAAATAAATAAATAAAATAAATAAATACCCATACCAAGAAGAGATCTTACTTGGTCGGACCATCTTATTGGAGACTGTCTTCTTGATCTTTCACCTTCCTCGTTACTACAAGCTTTTCCATGGCATCCACTTTCCTCATAATGTGACCAAAATATTTCAGGTACTGTCTATTATTTCTATTTGAAAGTCCGTCATTTATACTAAGCTCTTCAAGAATAGATACATTAGTACCATGTTCGCTATATGATACTCTGAAGATTCTTCAGTATGCCCACGTCTCAAACGTATCGATTCATCTTTTGTCAGCTTATTTGATGGTCCATGTTTCCGATGTGTAAGTTGCTATGCAGAATATAAACTGGATAGCAATCTTAACTTTATGACTTTAGTGAGTTTGATGGTCTAGTTTCTAGCCATAGCCAAACATCTTTTTACTTCCGCTTCACAACCACCATTATTAGTTTTGAGAGATCTCAAATAGTTGAAATGGTTTACAATAGTGACACCAACAATGTATTTATGTGTGACAGATCTTCACTACGACTAACAATCATTACTTTGGTTTTCGCAATTGTCAATTCATAGTTTTTGAATTTCTAAATGAAATGAAGCGAATTATTTTGTTATTTGTCACTTATTTTTTTATTTATCTGCTACTACAGTTTCGTAGGTTTTCTACATTGTCAAGCGTAATACTGCAGTAGCAGATAAATAAAAAAATAAGTGACAAATAACAAAGTAATTCATTTCATTTCATTTAGAATGTTCTGTCACAAAGTAACGGACATCTCTATACAATCTATACAATTTCATAGTTTTTGCTTTTGATTTTAAGGCGCTCCATAATTGAGTCTAGGTCTTATATTGACGTTGCAAGTGTAATAGTATCATCCGCATATCTAAGGATACTTAGCTTTTTCCACCAATTCTCACACCCCCACTCTAGCCATCTAAAACAGACCTCATTATATGTTCACTATATATGTATGTTAAAAAGTAAGGCTAAGAGAATACATGCCTGTCTGACGCCGGCTTCTACGTTAAAGGGATCAGAAAAAGAATTATTCAGTTTAATTCTGCTATTCTCAAATGCAGGGAAGAGCAGTTAGACCGTTTTCAAATTTACCCTACCGTCCCTATTGCAGCTAAACATTTTTTAAATTTGAAATTCCAACGCTGCCATACGTATTTATTCTGGAGAGTGGTATTACGTATGTCAGCCAACAGCTGGATCGGTATGTGAGACATAGTCACATTGATACTCTACGCGCGACAAGAATAAGTTAATAGCGAACTATTGGCGTTTTAGGACGTGCCGGAATGGCCCGGGAGATTTGGCAATTCTTTTCTGTAATAAAATCTCTTGACGATTTAAAATTGCTACCTTGTTGTCTGTTCACTTTCAAGTTATACTTTGTTTGTTTTTTTTTTCTCTTTTAATTAATTGCGAGTTTTTTAAACCAATATCGTATCCCTCACACTCCGAGATTATTGATTTTCTTTAGGTTTTAGAATCTCTAGAATTCAGGGGTGCTCAAACGGTCGATCGCGAGTGCTTTTTGAGTCGATCTCGAGAAGAAATTCCGAGATAGAACTATTCACAGATTTTGTGTTAGGTAACTAAAGCAAAATGTAATGAATAAACTACTAAAATTTATTCGATCCACAATTAGGCCAGAATAACCCCCTCATCACTTTCTTTTATCGTAATAACCCCCTGCTAGCGGCAAAAGGCGGCTTTATCAAAGGAACACGCGGTACTTGTCAAAGAAAAGCCGCGTTTTTGATTCCCGCCGATTTTTCTAGAAACTTCGGGCGGCGTGTTTGATGGGAACATTCGAGACTTCGTTCGCGCCGATATAAATATTGCGCCTGCAGGAATAGGAGTCAGTCTTAGTTGTAACTTGAAGGCGATACATCGATACAAAGTTTATTAATAAATAGTCCAAAATGAGTGCGGCGAAGAAAACTAAAACTTATCATTTTAATAAGGATTGGGAGGAAGAATTTTTCTTTTATATGGTAAAGGATAAGTGCATTTGTCTCATTTGCCGTGCGTCAGTTACAATACCTAAGCGTGGGAACTTAGAGAGGCATCATAAAACGGTTCATAAAAACTATGAAAAGGATTTTCCGTCACAGAGTGAATTAAGAAAACGAAAAGTACGTGATTTGATAACTTGTTTGAAGAAAGAACAAACCATGTTCACAAGACCAGCCAAACAATCAAAAGCTGCAACGATCGCGTCATTTAAAATATGTTATATATTGGCGAAACACAAGAAACCATTTGATGATGGATTGGTTGTGAAGGAAGCATTTACTGAAGCGGGTGAGACTTTATTTGGAGATTTTAAAAGTAAAACAGAGATTATGTCTGCTATTAGAGAACTTCAGTTATCTCGTCCGACTGTCACAAGGCGTGTTGAAGTCATGAGTCAGGACATGGCAGATAAACTAAAACATGATATCATGGAATGTACATACATTTCTTTACAGTTTGACGAATCCACCGATATGACAGACACTGCCCAGCTGCGTATTTTTATTCGAATGGTATTCAATGATATGTCGGCTAAGGAAGAGTTTTTGACAATGATTCCTCTGAAAGGAAAGACCCGTGGCGAAGATATATATGACGTTTTCTTCAATTTGTAACAAACTACAAGCTACCAATATATAAACTAGTGTGCATTACAACTGATGGAGCACCAGCAATGACTGGAAACAAAAACCGTTTTGTGGCATTGTGTCTAGCTAATGATGATTTCCCTTCATTTTTCTCCTTCCATTGCATTATACATCAACAAGTTTTGTGTTCAAAAGTTCTAAACATGGAGGAGATTATAGGCATTGCAATAAAAATTGTGAATTCTATCCGTGCAAGTAGCTTGCAACGACGGCTCTTTAAATTGCAGTTGGAAGATAGTGAGTCAGCTGAACACACTGATTTAGTTCTTCACACGGGCGTCTGGTGGTTGAGTCGCGGAAAATTCGTAGAAAGGTTTCAAGAATTATTGCCCGAAATAACAGCTTTTCTGGACGAAACAGGTGATGACACTCAGATGCTGAAAAACGGAAAATGGCTAACTGATTTGGCATTTTTCATAGACATCACAATGCATTTAAACACCATTAATTTGGAGTTTCAAGGTAAAGGAAAAACTATTATTGAGATGATTAGCCCAATAAACGCATTCAAAAGTAAATTGCAACTTATGATAGATCAACTGAAAAGAAAGGATATGAAAAATTTTCCGTCTTCGAAAGCAAGTTGAATTATGATATTTATGAGGCAGAATTATTAAATATTTTGGGCCAATTCGAAATACGTTTTTATGATTTCAGTAAATTGGCAAATATCGCATCATTTATGAGTTATCCTTTTTCGTGTAAAAATATTGAGGAATTAGCTACTGAAATGGCAAGTCAGTTTAACATGGACTCATGTTCTGTTGAAAATGAGTTAGTGCAGATTATATCAGATATACATCTCAAAGCCACAGCATCTGATACAAAATTCTGGTGTTTTATATCTGAAGATAAATATCCGAATCTAAGGCAAATCGCCCTTCAACTGACGGCAATGTTTGGGTCAACTTACTTGTGCGAGTCTGCATTTTCTGAAATGAAGATAATTAAGTCAAAATATCGCAATCGACTAACTATCTTATGAAAAGTATGCTGAGGACATGCAGTGCCACGCTTCAACATCCAAAGTCACTCTTTAGTTAAGTTTAGACACTAGAACTCGTTTGTTTTGAACGAAACAATAAACTCGCAATTTTGAATAATTATAAGTTTTTTCATTGACATTTTAGAGCAGACCTACACTTACCTTGACTAAAAAAATGCATATTGTGCGGAAAACTAATATCTATGCCACGATACACCCTACCTAGACGACAATCCTGCATCACACTTACTTGCAGCCTCTCAGAGTCGATCGATCGTAGTCTAACAATATTGAGGTAGATCGCCAGCAGTTCAAGTTTGAGCACCCCTGCTCTAGATCATGAAAAACGTAGTCACTCATTTCCCTGAGTTTGTTAGTCTGGCGGTCTGTTACCACGATAACTCTCGAACGAAACGAGATATCGGTTTTAAGGTTTTTGCACGTATAGTACCTAGTGCAAGGAGGAAACCTGTAGTTTGAGGACCATATAGCTAAAGGGGAAGGGGGTGAAAGGAAAGAAGGTCGATATATTTTGTTTATTTTTTAAATTACCATGAGAATATTTCTTGGTTCTGTTGTTATAATAAACAAATTTTCAGCCTAATTACTTACATCCAAACAAATAAGATGAAAGAGTTAACGAGGTAGGGAGAGTATTAGAGGAATTGTTTCGTATGTGTCGTGCGATGGTTCCTTTTTTCACGGTTTTTGTAGTTAAGGAAATTTCATTATTTTTTCGTTATTTTTACTTAATTGCACATGTAAGACGTTAATAAGTTAGGGGCAGGGATTAAAATACTAAAGATATTCTTTCTTCTTTTCTCATTTTTTTGTAGAAATCCTTATACTCACAACCACAATTATCCAACCACCTATAGCCACACTCTACACCATAGAGTCCACGGAGACAGAGAGTGTTCCTGTAAGGACCAAAGGACTGATGATGAATCTAACCCATATTCTGCAGCATCTAACAACCATCAAATAGTAGTGCCTAGTAAGGATCCAGGATCTAATATAGATGATAAGTTAGCATCATTAAATTAAAAATGATACTAGTTTCATTAGGATACTATCGATAACAGAGCTGTTTAAGAACCTTGTGCAAAAATCTTATACCTTCCCGACAATCAAATTATAACTTTAGATTTCAGTACTACATGACCTAGCTTAATAAACATTATTATCTAAAAATTTAGTAAACTCATTTCCCTAGTACTTTTTAGTGTTCCGTACGGAACACTTATAAGATCACTTCGGTGCCTGTCCGTCCGTCGGTCCGTTCGTCGGTCCGTCCGTCCGTCTGTCTGTCTGTCACACCCGATTTTCTCCGAATCTATTTGACATAGACAGTTGAAATTTGGTACTAATATAGGAATTGATATTCGGATACTTTAAAAGGGAATTAGCTACCTAATAACAAAATCGTTGAAATTATGTAATCATGAAAAAAAATAAACTGGGACACTAGTAGCAAAATTAATGGTGTAACTGGGACACTAGTAACGTGTGTTGCCTCCTCTACTTCGGATGACAGCGTTTATGCGCCTAGGCATGCTTCTAATTAAATTTTGGATAAAATCTGGAGGAATTTGCTCCCATTCTGTGATAACTGCATTTTCAAGTTCCCTCAGGTTTCTAGGTGGAGGTAGATGACGTTTCACATTTTTCTTAAGGTGATCCCATACATGTTCTATCGGATTCAGATCCGGGCTTTTTGGTGGCCATTGCATAATTGGTATATCAACTTGATTAAGATAATCGAGTACCTCCCTAGCCACGTGAGGTTGAGCGTTGTCTTGCATAAACAGGAAATTGGACCCCATAAAATAACCGAAAGGCATCACATGTTCTATTACAATATTCTCAAGATAGTAGTCAGCATTCATGGATCTCGTACGGACAGGAACTAACTCTGTGCGAGCATCAAAGCAGATGCCACCCCAGAACATAACAGAGCCACTGCCGAATGGAATCCTTGCAGAGATATTGCAAGGAGCAAACCCCTCTCCTGGTCTTCGCCATACTCGCTCACGATCATCTGGATGTTTTAGACTAACCCTAGTTTCATCTGTGATGAAAACTTGTTTCCAATCATCCACAGACCAGCTTTCGTGATTCGAGCAAAACGTAACCTGGCAACTCTGTTCTCTCTAGTAAGCAAGGGCGCAGTGACTGATCTCCTACTGTTTAATCCAACTTCATTTAACCGTCTTCTAACTGTTTTAGAAGAAATTGTGACATTACGAACAGCTTCGAGTTCGTTTCTTATTACAGAACTAGTGACAGTCCTGTTTCTTAAAGCATATTGTCTATAAAACGTTCATCTAGGTCGCTAGTGCATCGTTTTCGCCCTTGCCCTAGCCTTCTAGAATAAGTTCCTACTTCATTCAAGCGTCGTACCATACGACTTATTGTGGAACGATGTTTGCTAACAAATTGACAACATAACTCTGACAATATCCCTCGTCCAATAAAACTGAGGCTCGTACTACCTCGTGTTCAGTTAAATTCCTTGTTCGATTCATTTTTCTAATTCTTCAGGGTCAAAAATAAAACAGTCTACCACAAAAACGTATTACTTTGAAAAAAGGAACAATTTATAAGCTTACTTTTAAAGAAAATCTATCGCATTATTACAGAAAATTGTTTATCTTCTAAAAAATTCTTTAAAACTGTAAATCTAAACGAATTGTTTTGATTTCTGTCATGAACAACGAAACAATATATGCGTAGCCTACTATTCAAATACTTGATAAACTTTAAAACTGATATAAGAAAAAGATAAATTAATTTTCGGATTGTTGCGTTAATTTTGTCCAAGAGTTTACTTGTGCACACTTTCCTTTGTATTATTTTTAAAAATCGCGAAATATCGCTGTCCTTCTTATCTCGAAAAGTACTGATCAAAAAATCTTGAAAAAAATTCTGGAATATTCGCGACAGGGTGTAGATTGAACGAAAATTGTCACTCACTCATATAAAAAAACAAAAATTTCAAGGTCATCAGTTTTCAGTAAATATCGGAGAAAAACTTTGTTAAAAACGCATTTGGGGTGTGTTTTGTGAAGTCATTGATGATTTTATACCTCCGTAACAAAAAATTTCGATTTTAAAAATAATCAACGTACTAATTGAGCAA
Source organism: Pachyrhynchus sulphureomaculatus (assembly GCA_019049505.1). Lineage (NCBI taxonomy): Eukaryota > Metazoa > Arthropoda > Insecta > Coleoptera > Curculionidae > Pachyrhynchus > Pachyrhynchus sulphureomaculatus. The sequence goes on along the minus strand of CM032450.1, from coordinate 43,672,057 downwards.
GTTCAACTTGCACTTGACCGGTTATTTTTTCGTAGTATGTAGGTACTATTTCTGGCAAAATTAGAAATAACATAACAGAATTTTCACTTTCCTCCAGGTTAATATCTCTGAACATTTCAGTTAAAAAGGAACGTTTAGGAATGTTTTTTATTTACTTTCTTCTTGTTAATTTCATTTATTCGTTCATTTATCCTTTATTTTGCAATCATCGGCTCATTCGTTTATCATATATTTTAGTTTTCTAACAATTCACTGTCGTTTGACATTTCAGTCTTGTGGCGGCTCGTGTCGAGCGCATGAGCAATTCTCACCAGGAGCAACTGAAGTTCGCAACTTTATACATGTCGTGTATTCTTATCATTTCCCTTCAAAAGTCTAAATAACTTGGATATTTAGGATTTAATTTGCGACAAGGCTAAGATAGATGCAGTCAAAATTCGGATATTTTAATTGGAGAGAAGTGCTGGAAAAATGCATAGTTCTACGACACTTTACCAGCTGGCGGATGATAAGCTGCCCAGGATAAGTTTTTTATATTTTTTTCTGTGCCAAAGAATGCGATATTTACAGAAATACATCTTTTCTTTTTAAACTATATATTAAAAGCATAAAGTAGTGCATTAAATTAAAAATGAGACTAATTTAATTAAGGATATTATTGATAGCAAATATTTTTAAGAACCTTATGCAAAAATCTCGTACCTGTGCAACAACCCAATAATAACTTTAGATTTCATTACTACGTGACCTAACTTAACAAATATTATTATCTAAAAATTTAGTAAACTCATTTCCCCGGTACTTTTTTCGTAATACTCTGATTTTTTTACTAAGGTACTATTTCTGATAAAATTAGAAATAATATAATAACATAATTTTCAAGTGCTCCTGTAGGTTAATATCTTTGAATATTTCAGTTAAAAAGGAACATTTAGGAATATTTCTCTATTCATTTTCTTTTTGTTAACTTCACGTGTTTTCATTTATTTTTTCATTTATCCTTCATTCTGCAATCATTCGCTTATTATAATTGAAGAGAAGTGCTGGAAAAAAACCATAGTTCTAGGACACTTTACCAGCTGGTGGATGATAAGCAACCCTGGATAAGTTTTTTGTTTTTTTTTATGGTAAGGAATGCGATATTTACAGAAATACATCTTTTCTTTTTAAACTATATATTAAAAGCATACAGTAGTGCAAATAGTATAATGTTATGGCTAAAAAAACTTAATATTAACTAACTACGAACAAACTTAGTGTAATAAGTTGAATTTTCGTTATGTTTTTTTTTCCGAAAAGTTGATATTTTTCCAAAAATAATTTAACAGAACAAAATTATATGTATTTTATTCAGTATTCTTCTTATTCAAAAAATTCGAAAAAGTTGAAAAAAATATATTACAGTATTCTTAGTTTACCTCATCAATCTAATAATAATAAAAAATATTTGGGAAAGAAAGAACTTTTATGATGAAAAGAGAATGCGATTATAATTTAAGGGTTGTGGGCACTGTAAGTAGTAACTTTTCCATTGTCATTGATCGTGGTTGAAGCCTGACGGTATGTTTGAGGTTGTCCATTAACATTACTGGTTACACTCTTGCTTGAGGTAAATACACTCTTAAATCCACCACCATCTCCTGATGATGCGCCGAACCGGGTGTTTACGTTAGGTGAGTTCTGAAATTAAAAAGACATGGTTTGTAAGTAAAATCCCTTCTAAACAAGGTGTCTAGTTAAAATACGTCCAGCGCAGCTTAGAATGATTCGGTTCTCGTAAAAGACGACAGGGTGGGCAGTATTTTCTGTCCTTAAAAGTTTGATCCAGTAATGCTTTCATCTTTTTATTTTTTTAATAATTCCTTGTTTTTGTCAGTATAAATTACATTGAATTTCTGATGTGCATAAATGGTGAACATCATGAATAAGTTAAAAATAATGTTCCACCTTTAAAAAAAACACCCTGTATATTCTTAAAAGTAAGAGAACTATAAGAGTTATTCGACACTGGTATCAACAAAAAAAATTATCCAATACTAATATTTGTAAAACAAAAATATTATATTTGTTAACTGAGGATTAATTTTTATAAAATTTGGAGGTTTCCTAATATATATAATAATAACAGCCACGCCAAAAGCCCCATAAAATTCAGTCAACTTTCAATTTGCCAACCGTCCTAGTTATACAAATATAGTGCAACTTTAAAACTGTGCAAATTAAATTTTCATGAAACACTGGAGAATAATAAAATAGTTTGAAAACTTTTAAATTTTAAAACTAATAAACTTTATGTTTAATTAAAATATTTTGCTACCTTAATTAAAATGTAAGTGCAAACGTAAGTTTTATTAACATTTTTACTAAACGCATTAAAATCGCAACATATGCAATTTTAAAGGCACCTTGTTACCAGGTGTACAAGTATGAAATGCGGCTTTCAGACAACAGATGGTGCACCAATGCAGTTTGTGCTATAAAGATTTGACACTGCGCAACTTTGTTGTGCCATTAACAAGTATCAGACGAGCACGAGTGATAAATTGGAAAAGTGTGTGCATAGTGTTGTGTTGTTGTGATCAATATGTCGAAATTTATGCCGAACAAAGAGCATTCGCGGACAGCATTAATGTTTTGTTTTCATTTGAAGAAAACTGCTGTTGAATCAAAAAAATACGAAGATGTGGAATTGCAAGCATTGTTGGACGAAGATGATTCACAAACACAAAACAACTCGCCGAGCAATTGGGTGTTAGTCCAATCGGCTACGAGAGATGTAGACAAGGCGAAATCGGCGCCATCGTTGGAAAAAATTTTCTAATTGAATTTTTTTTCATAACCTTCTCCAGGAGATGCCCCTGAAAGAGGATCAACATGTTGCCGGGCGGTAACCTGGTCCGAATTTGTTTAAACAAATTTTTTTTTTAAACAAAGTCCAAAAAATTGAAATTTTCGCCCCGGAACAAGTTTTTTTAGGTAAATTGGACCATTTTGAACAAAAAATGTCTCTTGTGAATTTTCTCTAAAATGCGCCGTTTTCGAGATATCGGCGATTTTAGGTGCGAGAAAACGCGAAAGTGGCCACTTTCACCTCCCAATATTGGGGTCAAAAATTAAAATTTTCAATGTTGCCAAGTGTCCAAATTAAAGTTTGAGATCTCTTCTACAAATTACCGTAGGAAATATTGCAATATCTTTATTTTTAAACATTGTTTTTTAACAGTTAACAAATTGCGTTCGAGCGCCCGCGGCCGCATCGAAACTGTATACATAGATATATACGCAACGCCCGTACGTAGGCGCGCGGAACTGTATACGCGCTGCAACTCGCTGTAACGTGAAGTATCATGCAAAAGTTCAAACATGCTATTGCTTAAATAAGAGTCGGACACTTTAATAGTTTATTCATTTCTTTTCCGCCCTTACAAGTATGTACATGTGTAATTATGTCTTTTTCTATTAAACGAATTAAATGTGATCATAAGTGCATTTTCTGTGGTAAGTGTGATGATGTTGTACAACAACCAAATTTTGAATCATTTCAAAAAATTCAACAAGCAGCTAATCGTCGGAAAGATGACATAAGTACAAGTCACACTCAACAATTAATAATATCAGGTGGATTCTATAACATTGAAAAGTGCTATTGTATACAGGGAAATAATATACATGAAATTATTGAGTTAGAAAACAATCACTTAGAGGCTGATACAAGGATATTTTGTCATGCTCGATATATGTTACCTTATAATTCTGAAATAATAATTCATTCCGTTGATACCGACGTTTTTATATTAGCAATTCATTATTGGAGCTTTTTCAAATTAATTGGTTGTACAGGATTGTATTTTAAAGTAGTTGGTCAGAAGCCAAGATTATTGTCTTGTAATGTAGCTGCTGAATATTTAACTAGTCAAGTTTGTCAAGTTTTGCCTGCTTTACATGCGTTTACAGGCTGTGATACTACTAGTAAAGTAGGTACTAAAAATAAAGCTTTAGATTTAGTCTTTGATTTAGATACTCAAAATGCATTAACCCCACTTGGTACTGGCTTACAATTAAATGCCATGGAATTCAATGCATTAGAAAAATTGTATTTGAAAATTTTGAATAAAGCTGGAGAAACAGCAGATAATGCTAGACAAATAATTTTAGAACGTTCTTGTGGGATGGGTATTAATTTTGGAAAAATTCCATGTACATCCGATGCTTTAAAATTGCACATTTCACGAGCTTCACTACAAACGTACATATGGAAAATGTCATTGTATTCTCGGTATCGACATTTAGATGCAACAGAATTTGGTTACACTATAGAAACAGGTGAATTGTTACCCAAATTCATGTTAAAAAAAAATTCGATACCAGATTCGTTAATTAGGCAATGTAAATGTACAAAAAATTGTAAAACTAATGCATGTAATTGCAAAAGCAACAACGTAAGTTGTATACTCATGTGTGGGTGTAATTTAAATATTTGCGAAAATTCTATTAAATATATATAAGTTATATTTCATAAAATTGTTTTAATTCTTCTACCATCCTAATCGAATATTGAATTTTCATTTGTTATAATAATTAAATTTGATATAAACAATTACTCTTTAATAAATAAATATTTTTTACATACTTTTCAAATATATTAATTTTAATAAGAAATCAAGAAACAAAGCTTTATAGAGCATCGCAGTGCGTATACAGTTCCGTGCGCCTACGTACGGGCGTTGCGTATATATCTATGTATACAGTTTCGATGCAGCCGCGGGCGCTCGAACGCAATTTGTTAACTGTTAAAAAACAATATTTAAAAATGAAGATATTGCAATATTTCCTACGGTAATTTGTAGAGGAGATCTCAAACTTTAATTTGGACACTTGGCAACATTGAAAATTTTAATTTTTTGACCCCGATATTGGGAGGTGAAAGTGGCCATTTTCGCGTTTTCTCGCACCTAAAATCGCCGATATCTCGAAAACGGCGCATTTTACAGAAAATTCACAAGAGACATTTTTTGTTCAAAATGGCGAAAATTTCAATTTTTGGACTTTGTTTAAAAAAAATTTGTTTAAACAAATTCGGACCAGGTTACCGCCCGGCAACATGTTGATCCTCTTTCAGGGGCATCTCCTGGAGAAGGTTATGAAAAAAAATTCAATTAGAAAATTTTTTCCAACGATGGCGCCGATTTCGCCTTGTCTAATGGGAAAGATTCAGAAGATCGGTAGATGGGTACCACATGAGTTGAACGACAGGCAAATGGAAAAGCGTAAAAACACGTGTGACATTTTGCTGGCTCGGTACAAAAGGAAGTCGTTTTTGCATCGTATAGTTACAGGGGATGAAAAGTGGATTTATTTTGAGAATCCCAAGCGCAAAACATCATGGGTAGACCCAGGCGCACCATCCACATCGACCGCAAGACCGAATCGCTTTGGCAGAAAGAAGAGGCAACACAAAGTCATTTTTCTTCATGATAATGCTCCATCACATACGGCAAAACCAGTTCGCGACACGTTGGAAGCACTCAGCTGGAGCGTTCTACTCCATGCGGCTTACTCACCATACTTTGCGCTTTGGTTCGTGCGAAGATGTGAAAAAATGGCTCGATGAGTGGTTCGCAGCAAAAGGGGAAGATTTTTACTGGCGTGGTATTCACAAATTGCCGGAAAGATGGGAAAAATGTATAAGAAGCAATGGAGCATACTTTGAATGAAGCACTTTTTATCATTCTTCCGAATTCAACATGTTTTTTTATTTAATTTGTATTTAAAATATTACAAGTTTAAATACTTTTGAAAATAAACAAAATATATCGACTTCTACCCATTTTACCCCATTCCTTTGAAGCTATATCGCTTAGAAAGTTTCGTACGTCAAGTTTTGTATTTGTGTCAGATAGACAGACCAACGCAAATGGGAATCTGTGTTTTTAGTGATTAGGGAACGTAAGAAACGCAAAAATTTCACAGGATATTTCTTTCACCTTCGAGCAAGGGAAATGTAGGGCCATCCTAAAATCGTCTAGAAATGTAAGTTATTCTAGTCAAGTTATCATACCCGATAAGTGGTCATATTTATAAAATTTCAGTGTTTTGCTTTTCTATATTGCCTATATTATTTCGCAATCTTACAGTTCTACAATAATAAAAATAACCGGTCAAGTGCAAGTTGAACTTGCACAATTAGTGTTCCGTACGTTGATTGTTTTTGAAATAAAAAGTTTTGTTAGGGTGGTATAAAATGATCAGTGACTTCACAAAACACACCCCAAATGAGTTTTCAACAAAGTTTGTTTCCAATCTTTACTGAAAACTGGTGACCTTGAAATATTGTTTTTTTTCTATACCAGATAAATTATTAAAGGTAATGATAATTTTCGTTCAATCTATACCCCGTGGAGAATATTCCAGAATTTTTTCAAATTTTTTTGATCAGTACTTTTCGAGATAAGGTAGGGGACAGCGATTTTTCACGATTTTTTAAAAGTAATACGAAAAAAAGTGTGCGCAAGTATTACATTCTATATATATTTTTTACTCGTGTTTTCACAAACTTTCATTTGACACCACACTCGATGACCCAGTAAAAAAAATTTTTTTTCACTTCCGATTTCACCCCTCAAAACGAATCCCTTAAGTCAAAATTTATGTTACGGTGATATAAAATGATCAGTGACTTCACAAAACACACCCCAAATAAGTTTTCAACAAAGTTTATTCCAATCTTTACTGAAAACTGGTGACCTTGAAATATTGTTTTTTTTTTCTATACCAGATAAATTATTAAAGGTAATGATAATTTTCGTTCAATCTATACCCCGTGGAGAATATTCCAGAATTTTTTCAAATTTTTTTGATCAGTACTTTTCGAGATAAGGTAGGGGACAGCGATTTTTCACGATTTTTTAAAAGTAATACGAAGAAAAGTGTGCGCAAGTATTACATTATATATATATATATTTTTTACTCGTGTTTTCACAAGCTTTCATTTGACACCACACTCGATGACCTAGTAAAAAAATTTTTTTTCACTTCCGATTTCACCCCTCAAAACGAATCCCTTAAGTCAAAATTTATGTTACGGTGATATAAAATGATCAGTAACTTCACAAAACACACCCCAAATAAGTTTTCAACAAAGTTTATTCCAATCTTTACTGAAAATTGATGACCTTGAAATTTCTGTTTTTTTTTTTATATAACAGATAAATTATTACAGGTAATGCACTCGTGATAATTTTCGTTCAATCTACACCCCGTGGAGAATATTCCAGAATTTTTTCAAATTTTTTTGATAAGTACTTTTCGAGATAAGGCGGGTGGACAGCGATTTTTCGCGATTTTTTTAAAATAATACAAAGAAAAGTGAGCGCAAGTATTACATTATATATATATTTTTTACTCGTGTTTTCACAAGCTTTCATTTGACACCATACTCGATTACCTAGTAAAAATTTTTTTTTTTTCATTTCCGATTTCACCCCCCAAAACTAACCCCTTAAGTCAAAATTTAATTTTCAAAACTACATGGCTCTGATGAGGCCATCAATTCCTATATTGCTACCAAATTTCAACTTTCTATGACAAGTAGTTTCGGAGAAAATCGGGTGTGACAGACGGACAGACGGACAGACAGACGGACAGACACCGAAGTGATCTTATAAGTGTTCCGTACGGAACACTAAAAATGAACTGCCAAACAAAAAAACCGGTCAAGTGCAAGTCGGACATGCGCAATTAGTGATCCGTACCGTGATTGCTGAAGTATTCTATGAAACTCAGTCATATGTGTTCAATATAAGAATTACCAAGAATATATAAAAAGCGCGACATATTTGTAGTGAAAGTTTAAAACAAATATTTACTACCTAAATATTTGTTTAATTATAAACCAATAAAATAACATTATTTTGTCTCGGTACCTATCCGTTGGTTACCAGTGATCATGAAAATTTATTTTAGCTGTGATCAGCTAAATGCTTAAAGCATTATTGTACAGGGTGAGTCAACGATAGAGTAACGTTCATTATTTCATTTGTTTTGGTTTTAGGGAATATTAAGGTGCATAGTTTAAAATTATTTTTGAGTATACAGGGTACTTCAAAAAAGTGTGGCCGATATAACATATGTTTTTAGTGTTCCGTACGGAACACTTATAAGATCACTTCGGTGTCTGTCTGTCCGTCTGTCACACTCTCCGAAACTATTTGTCATAGAAAGTTGAAATTTGGTAATAATATAGGAATTGATGGCCCCATCAGAGTCGTGTAGTTTTGAAAGTTAAATTTTGACTTAAGGGGTTAGTTTTGGGGGGGTGAAATCGGAAGTAAAAAAGAATTTTTTACTAGGTAATCGAGTGTGGTGTCAAATGAAAGCTTGTGAAAACACGAGTAAAAAATATATATATATATATAATGGAATACTTGCGCGCACTTTTCTTTGTATTATTTTTAAAAAATCGCGAAAAATCGCTGTCCACCCACTCCCCATCGAGTGGGGTGTCAAATAAAACCTTGTAAAAATACGAGTTCAAAAATATATAACACATGGGCTGAAAAGTCCCGGGCCTAACAAAGAAAACACGGTTTTTTTGGTTCAAAATTAGCTTTATTCATCAACGTAATCTCCATCAAGAGCAACGCAATCATTCCAGCGCCGCTCTAACAATGGCCAAACACTGCTCAGAATCATCAACACGTTCTTGTTTTTGATAAACAGTGAGCAAACGCGGCACCCACTCTGAACAGAGCTTTGTCATAGTCAAATGCTCATGCAATATAAAGCCAACACGTTCTTTTGATATCTTTACGATGTCAGCTAACTCACGCAACTTCACTTTTCGATCATTCAAAACGATTTTATGGATTTTTTGATGTTTTCTGGTGTTACCGCCTCATTTGGACGTCCACTGCGTTCTGCATCATCGGTGTCTCTACGACCACGTTCGAAGTCAGCAAACCAACGTTTTATTGTTGTTTCTGATGGAGCGGAGTCCCCATAACACTTTTCAAGCCATTGCTTCGCTTGAACGGTATTTTTTCCCATCAAGAAGCAGTGTAAAATTAAAGCACGAAATTGTTTTTGATCCATTGTTTTGAAAATAACAAAAGTAGCGTCACTCTTAGCACAATAACTCACAAACTAATGAATAGAATATCATGAAATTTTAACAGCTGTCTTTTGAAGGTTAGTATTAACTGAAAAAAAGGTGACTGCAATAAAACTAGCGCCATCTATGTGTTAGGCCCGGGACTTTTCAGCCCATGTGTTATAATGTCTTACATGCGTACACTTTTCTTTGTATTATTTTGAAAAAATCGCGAAAAAAGCGCTGTGCCCCCCTTTTTCTCGAAAAGTACTGGTCCAAAAATTTTGAAAAAATTCTGAAATATTCTCCACGGGGTGTAGATTGAACGAAAATTATCACGAGTGCATTACCTGTAATAATTTATCTGGTATATAAAAAAAACAGAAATTTCAAGGTCATCAATTTTCAGTAAAGATTGGAAATAAACTTAGTTGAAAACTCATTTGGGGTGTGTTTTGTGAAGTCACTGATCATTTTATACTTCCGTTACAACATTTTTTATTTTAAAAGCAATTAACGTACGGAACACTAATTGCGCAAAATCAGCTTGCACTTGACCGGTTATTTTAAATGGAACATCCTATTTTCTAATTTATTTTTAAATTCTGCGTAAAATTTTATAACTTTTTTTTAATAATGTTATATACCTAAACCTAGTAGTTTTTCTAATATTTCAATTTTTTTTTTAAAATACTAGTTTTCAGTTTTGCCAGCACCGCCATTATTTCTGAAGGTGGAATAAGAAATTTGAGTAAGATGCTACAGGATGTTCAAAATAAATTTATACATTTCGACTATAGTATAATAGACGAATATAATTATGTACGTGGTAATTAAATTTGCTTGCCCATCATTCGGCCACCTAATATGACTTTAAAATTGCGGACTCTAATTTTTGCAAAAAAATAGCTTTTAAAAATAATTACATTTTTAAACTGTTAGTTTATTTTTAGGTATTACAACTTTGTGCTTTGTTTAGTATTCCTCACAATTTCCGGTTAATGCCCTATCTGCAATATTTCGTGAAATATAATTTAGCTACTTTCTTAATTAAACTGCATTGGGAGTCTGCTCTCAGCTTTCTGCATGTAAAGTGTGCTGTCAACTACACCAAGCTTATTTTTCCTTAAACGTTCTCTGTTACCTCCCTCTTCCCTGAGAACTAATGTAAAATGTAATTTTAGACAGATTCTTTAATATGAAAGGATAGGTAAGTTGAAAATTAATTATGTATATATAAACAAAGAGTAATTAACAACACAGAGTGGCTCAACCGGAAATTAATTTAACTTTTAATTGAATAATTGACTATGTAACTTCTGCAGAGCGTTTTAGGGTGTTTTCTTTTGACTATATCAGGGAAATAATATATTTAGTTCTAACAAGCACGAAGATTAAAAAAAAATCTACTTAAAACTTATTATTCGGGTATTACATGTTGACAAATTCAAGTTCCAAGCGTTTGACAATAACAGAGGAAGTCAACAGTTAATATTGAAATAACTTACAGGATTTTCCGGGTAGACTGCAGCTGTTTGATGGGCTCCTCCTGGTCCAATTGATCCACTGGCAAAAGCTCCATTGTCACCAATCGGTCCAGAAAACGAATAACCGCTGCCATCTGGACCTAAACAATAGATGTTTGTTTAAAAGTGAACGCAACATTAACTTTATTTATAAAGCGATTCACGTTGGTTTTGGCTCATTACAATCAAAGGGATGAGGTCCTCCATATAAAAGACTGCTTAAAAAGGATTATACGAGAAGTGACCTGATTTTACACGGATGTGAAGTATTAACCCGACGTGTATTTTTAGCGTGCACCACTTTTACATACATCTATCGAACACATTCTTGAAAATACTTGTAGAATAGACTGAAGTCGCCAACCGTTCTCTGATGTTCCAAGGAATCAAGGTTGTTGGTCAGTTCTGAGTCTTCAATCAGGCAAATAGCTCTCTTCTGACTAGAATCTAACAAATGCAGTGTATGTTTGGAGACAGAGCGCCAAATGTGAGGGGAGTGTTCCATCGTCCGAATTTGAGCTTTGTACAGAATTAACAGTTATGAAGAGTAAAGTTTTCTAGTTAGTAATATTCCCAGCTCTTGAGAGGCTCTCTTTGCGATGGTTGCAATTTGTTCATGTCAAGACATATTTGCTCCCAAATTAATGCTCAGCAAATTGAGTGACGATGCTACTGGAATGGAGTGCCCCAACATAACTATGTCGGGTTCAGTAATGTTAACTTTTTTAGAAAAAATGCCGCGTTAAATTCTATTTGGTTCCTGTCAAATCAAGATAGAATTTCTTCCAGGTCTTTCTTAAGTTGTACGAGTTCCTGCTGGCCGAGGATATTTATTTGCAAAAGTAGCCGATGTTCCAGCGTTCAAACCTAATGAAGAAATAAGCATACTATCATCCTGGTTCTTTCAGTATGGAGCCTTGTGGCACACCGGCGCACACTGGGGCTTTTCGCACTTTGTAGTGCCAAAACCCCCTAGAGCCTTCATTTCTCAACTGATTTCAGATTTTTTTTAATGATCTTTGCAAAAATACCATCCGATCCCTCACGAGCTATTTTGAAAAAAATTGCCAGGATTATAGGAAATTTATTTGAAAAAATGATGATCACTTGAAAAAATTTAGTCGGTAAATTCAGGTATTTTCAATTTCTCTAAACTACAAGAATATTAATTTTTACTAGGTTATTTTTCTAGGTGTATTGTTTAAGAATTAATTAGTTAATGATAATTAATTCATAGATAAAAAGAAATTGAACCCAGTTTTCGATCACTCTTGAAAGAATTTGGTAGTATAATTAAAAATAGATAATCATTAATTAGTTGAAAAAAGTATATTAATAGTTTGTAAACACGAAAATGACCTTTATAAGAATAAGGTAAAGTAGCAGGAAGTCGAAATTGCGAAAAGATTTGAATGCGTATCTTATAGAAATATAAGTACAGAAAAACCACCAAAAATGGCCAAAAATGACCATTATCTCAAAATTGGACTCTTTTTGGCTAAAATCACTATTGTATTCGTAATCAGAAATCCAAAAAACATCAAATCCCGTACATTATATCAATGTAAATATTTTTTATTCGAAATAAATCCAGAAAAACTACCAAAATCGGCCAAAAATGGTCGGTCTCTCAAAACTGGAGCACTTTTAGCCAAAATGACTATCAAAGTCGCAATCAGCGATCCAAAAAACATACACCTACGTTATAAAATTCAATGGAACGAAAAATATAGGCTAGACCCCCCTTCTAGACAACAGACTAGGAATATTTCGTAATGAAAAATATTACCTTTTAAATAAATTTCCTATAATCCTGGAATTGGTTTGTATTTTTGCAAAGATCATTGTAAAAAAAAAACTCTGAAATCAGTTGAGAAAGGCTCTAGGAGGTTTTGGGACCACAAAGTGCCAAAAGCCCCAGTGGGCGGCGTTGATAGTACAGGTATTAGAAAGAAATCCGTCGAAAGTCATAAAAAGAACATAGATTAGCCAACAATTCATCATGCCAACACGGTCGAATATCTTGGATATATTAAGTGCAACCTCTCGAGATTTTCCAAAATGTTCAATTGCGTTGTTCTCAACATGTGTTAGAAAAGCTAGTAGATCTCCTGTTGATGTTTGTTTACCAATGCCATATTGACGCTCACTAATAATATTGAATCCTTCAAGATATTTTAGAAGATGCTGATTGATAGCCTTTTCCGTGACTTTCGATATTATTGGTCGGTAGTTGTTTGGCAAGGTCTTCTTGTTATTTTTTTGTGTATCGGCTGCAGTGTTCAGCAGGAAAGAAATATTTATTTTCTATAGGATAGGTCTACAGAAAGCTGGTGTTAATTCTCTCGTGCATTTTTTGAGTAGTATGGCAGGCATTCCGTCAGTGCTAGAAACTTTTTTGGTGTCTAGCTTCATTAAAATACGTTTTTTGATACGCTGTCTGAAGACAATATCTGGCATCCCTGTGGTGGTGTTTTTCCTTGGAAATCGACGATGGTAGAATGAGAAGCAAATATATGTAAAACTAGGTGATTTTAAAAATATGACACAGCAAGCGTGCACTATGGCGTATACAGATTTTTCTTTGCAAAATGTCCTTTTAGATCCACGAGTACTCCCGCTGTCGATTGTTGACTCTAAACTTATTTATTCAGTTCATAGTCAACTATCGATCAGTAAGCATCGATAATGCTCAGAAAGACTATATAATTTAATCGTTTTTATCTTTATCAATTTTGAAATATAAAACTCTAGATCAATCGTTATATTACACTGCGGATATGAAGTGGCATTTGAGTTTCTGACTAAGGGTTTCCGTAATCCTATTTTTACAGCTCAACTCATCACAATAAATTTTATTTTCTATCTTTCCTTTTACTTTCAGTTTTTTTCGTTGGCTCCGTTTTTTCCAGTTCGTCTTGCTGTTAGATCATGTAGAAACAAATACGTATTTTATACGATTTTCTCAGTTATTAAACCAAAATGAAATTGAATTTCGAGGTCTCAAATACTATTTTTTATAAGGAAAATGTGGCAAAAGGTATTTATCAGATTAATCGGACCATCTACAGGACTTTATAATCATCTAACCTACAGATGATTCCTGCAATTGTAGGCCAACCGTCGAAAAATTACTATAATTTGACACAGTCTAATATAAAGAAATTAAAACATTATTAAGTACTCTAAAATAATTCTTAACTGGCTACTGGTGAGCAAAAAAATCGACTCAAAGTATTTGGCTTCATTTAACACTTATCTGAGAATTTTGAATTTGAAAGCCACCTCATGCTTTTTACTAATTAAAATGATTGAAAGTGGAAACAAGGGGAATAAGGATTGAAAATAGGGGTCAGAGAAAGGAAAAATTAAACAAATTTTAAGTTTAACAATTAACGTTTACGCATTACTGCGTCCGATATTCGAGCGTTCAAACCTAATGAAGCAATAAGCATCTATCATCTGAAAAGCTGTAGATTGGATTCCTGGTTCTTTCAGTATGGAGCCTTGTGGCACACCGGCGCACACTGGGGCTTTTCGCACTTTGTAGTGCTAAAACCCCCTAGAGCCTTCATTTCTCAACTGATTTCAGATTTTTTTTAATGATCTTTGCAAAAAATACAAACCGACCTCTCACGAGCTATTTTGAAAAAAATTGCCAGGATTATAGGAAATTTATTTGAAAAAATGATGATCATTTGAAAAAATTTAGTCGGTAAATTCAGGTATTTTCAATTTCTGTAAACTACAAGAATAGTAATTTTTACTAGGTTATTTTTCTAGGTGTATTGCTTAAGAATTAATTAGTTAGTGATAATTAATTCATAGATCCACCACTGTCTGTGGGATTCTTCTCTACGTTTCCGCCATCGCAACCTTTAACTCCCTCAGTGATGCAGGGGCTGGATTTTTGGCTCGAACCCTTCTTTTGAGCTCATCCCACATGTGCTCCATTGGACTGAAGTCAGGACTCCTCGCAGACCAGTCTAATGTGGGTATTCCCACTTCTAGGTATTGCCGCACCGATACAGCAGCATGTGGCCTCGCATTGTCGTGCATTAGCACGAAGCTATTGCCAACAAACCCAGCGTAAGAAACAACGTGTTACTGCAGGATCTCCTCGATGTACCGGTAAACAGTTAATCCACCGCTACGAGTCTCACCAGTCACAAAAATCAAACCGGTTTTCGCATCCAGTGAGATGCTTCGCCACACCATGGCAGAACCTCCTCCGTAGGGGACTGTTTCAGTAATGCAGTACTGCGCATAGCGCTTCCCAGACCTCCTATAGATTCGTCTTCTTCTGTGTAGGCACATTAGAGAGACTTGTCGGACAATAAAGCGGAGCGCTCTAAGGTTCAGTCAACATGTTCTCGGGCAAATCTGACTTGCGCTTGCCGATGGGCTGCTGTCAATTTTGGGCTGTTAGCTGGTCTCTTCGGAGTTAGGTTAGCTTCTTTAAGTCTTTTTCTGACTGTCCAATGATTGATAGCCGGACCGCGAACTAGTCGAAATTCCTGTTGGACCTCAACGCCGGTCAAGTGACGGTTTCTCAAGGGTTGTGTTGACAGTGAAGCGGTTGTCTCGCTCCGAAATACACCATCTTCTTCCTGATCCTGGGCTCCGTGTAAAGGAGCCAGTGTGTTGGTAACATCTGTTGACTCTGGAGACAGCTAACCGGTTCAGGTCCAGTTGCGCGGTTTCTTCCGGGGTGGTATCCATTTTCCGATGACGTAATTAGTGAGCAGGTATAGCAGAGATGCTGACGGTTCAAGTTCCGATAAAGGAATGATAGAAAAATGCAGTTGCATGTGTTTTTATAGGGATGAATAGCGCGCAACGAGTACGTTGCTGAGCGAGCAAAAACGGTTCTGTTCAGTTAAACAGTTTTAATCCGTAAAATTTTCGGTGTTAAATGAAGCAAAATCATTTGAGTCGATTTTTTTGTTCACCAGGGTATTTTTTTTTAATTTAAATGGGTGTTCGTGTGTAGATAGCAATTCGGGTTGTGTTTACATTAGCTTGACAGTTTTGACGTAGGTTATATATGAAACATTCATTTCTATAAAAAATGTTAGACCTAAACAATTATCCCTGTGATAGTAGACAGAACAACGGTATATAAATATACCGAGTGTTCAGAATTTAAATATCTTTATTGACTAGTTAACAAGAAGTTTAATTGATTTTTACCCCACAGCCTTGTAGGTTTTACTTTGTTTAATCACTGTCCGATATATTACAAGTATTGTCTGTCTTTTTACCTGAATATCCACCTCCATATCCTCCGACGAATCCTCCCCTATTACCTAGTCCATAACCTCCTCCATAGCCTCCTCCGTAACCGCCTGCGCTACTACCAGTGGAGGCACCACCATACGTTGGAATACTAAAAGTTTTGTAAAATATTAATACCAATGTTTCTTCCATTTGGTGATAAATATCATTACCATCATTATTTACACGTACTACATCAGAGTGAGTTAATTTCATAACTTACCACGTTCAACACATATATTTTTTATTTTATTGTTACTGCCTTCGTTAAGTGAAGTGTTGTATTCCTGAGAGAGACGAATTTCGATCAGATCAGAATCTAGTTCAGTTACAGTTTCGGTAGGTCTGTCTCTGTATTAGTTTCTCAGGACTATTGCTCTAGGGGAAGGGGTAAAAGAGGCTGGAATAGTTTCCATAGTATTATAAAAAACCTTGACAAAGGAATATAATATAATATATTACTCCCCTTCCACCCTTTATATATTTGACTATAAAGTTGTCCAAGATCTCAACGACTAACAACTTTATAGGCAAAGATATAATAACATGGGATGAAAATTCCCGAGATTTTCCGGGAGATGGCAGCACAAGGAAAAAAAAAAAAACCATTTAATTTTCAGTTAGTGTTAACTCTCAGAAGATTCGTGTAAAATTTTCATGACATTTTGTCCATTTTGCTGTTTAAGTGAGGCTACTTGTAATTTTTGTAAAACGAGGGAACAAACAGAATTTTGTGTGTTGATTAAACATTGTTTTTTGATGGGAAAAATCACAGCTAGAACCCAAGAATGGCTTAAGAAGTGTTGTGGCACATCTGCTCCGTTGAAAACAACTATATGTGGATGGTTTAGTGAACTTAAATGCGGTTGTAAAAGCACCGATAATGTACCACCACGTTCCGGACGTACCAAGGAGGCAGTTACTCCAAAAAATTCCACCATACTGTTCTAAATAATAGTAAGTGAAAGAGAGAGATAGCTGACGTTGTGAAAATATCAACAGAATGCGCGAGGCATATTGTGCATAAATATTTGCAATTGTATGCCTGAAGGGCGAAGCGTACTCTCACGGTTGAAGTGTGCTCTATTCAGAGGGAACTTTAATAAAGAAAGGTATCGTATTAGAAATATAACTAGAGTTAATGGTTATGACGATGACTTAATAAATAAGCTAATAAATAGACATAAGTTTAGGTTTAATATTCAGAATTCCACCTTTTTTACACGCGAAGAAAATAACACCAAGTATGTTTCCATACCATATAATCCGAAATATAGCAAGGGACTCAATAAAGTATTTAATAAGGTAGGCCTCACCTTAGTCTATAAGTCATCAGACAATCTGAGGAATATCTTAGGAAATCCCAAAGATAAGATTCCTAATTGTGAGAAAAGTGGAATTTATGAAATTAGTTGTAATGATTGTGACAAAAAGTATGTTGGGGAAACTAAAACGTCAATTAAAACACGATATAAAAAACATTTAGCACACTTAAAATACAGTAGAACAGAAAAGTCTAGCATTGCCGAACATGCCCTTGAAGCTGATCATATTGTAACATTAGATAATCTAAGATTAATAAAAAATGTATCTGATAGGAGATTGTTGAACGCATACGAAAGTATGAAAATTATAAAATGTAAAAGTAGTTTAAATAAAGACAGAAGGCCTATTCCTTATAATCCCCTCTACTGGTTACTTGACCGGAACTGATGGCCTTGTCTATGCCATTAGTTTCGCCTGAGTAATTCAAGGTTAGGTTAAGTATAAATAGGGTAGATTTGTAGTTTAGCTTTAGTCAATCATCGCTCCTGATGAAGCTAACATGGTTACCGAAACACGCGTCGAGCGCAAAAATAAAGTGTTTGGTGTAGTGGTGATATATACTGAGTAGTATCATTATGCCAAAGATTCCACATTCCCAACTTAACTAATCAAAAAATTTTGAAAAAATTCTAGAATATTCTCCATAAAGTGTAGCGTGAATAAAAATTATCAAGAGTGCGTAACTCTGTGAACTTTCTTCTTTTAAGGATTGTTATTTCCTGTTAAGTAGCGGTAATTTGAAATTCAAGTCGATATCATTTCATTCGTCCATGCTAATGGTATAAACAGCAGCTGTCCGACACTACAAAGAACTAACATCGATTTTAGAAAAGTTCCGTATTTTACAATTTAGAAATATCAACTTCTACATTTACTTAGAGCAATATTCACCCCGCAGCATGCTTTAATAAGCAGACTTACCTGCTTCCCTGATATCCTGAATATCCTGGTGCATAAGTTCCACCGGCATAACCTCCTGCTTGTGCTTGTTCTGCAAGACTTTGTAACCTTAAAATAGCTATTCTAAAGCATTCGAAGCAAAGTTGTGCATATTAAAAGAAATAAAGGTAACTACACAGTATATAGAAAAGTAATTATTAATATTAGCTCTCTCGAAAAAATTGAACAAAGCATATGCAATATTTCCAGTCCAAGTAAAGATCCTATTCGGTAAATTTCCCTCTTTAGGGCGCCATATGATGTTGGTGAATGCTTATTATATTGTAAAATGATCTTTAATATTAGTTACTACTACACACAGCAATAATATGTTACTGTTTGAACCAAAAATTTGAACAAAAATCATTTATAGTAAAAATAGTGTCCATTTTTAGTGTTCCGTACGGAACACTTATAAGATCACTTTGGTGTTCGTCTGTCTGTCTGTCCGTCTGTCACACCCGATTTTCTCCGAAACTATTTGACTTACAAAGTTAAAATTTGGGAATGATACAGAAATTGATTGCCTCATCATAGCCGTGTAGTTTTGAAAGTTAAATTTTGACTTAAGGGGGGGGGGGGTGAAATCGGAAGTGAATTTTTTTTTACCAGGTCATCGAGTGGAGTCTCAAATGAAAGCTTGTAAAAAGAGGAGTTCAAAAATATATATAATGTAATATTTGCGCACCTTATCGCAAAAAGTACCGATCAAAAAATTTTGAAAAAACTCTGAAATATTCTTTACAGGTTGTATATGGAACGAAAATTATCACGAGTCGGTTCCTCATCTGCCGTATTCACCAGTGGTTATTGCCTCTTTTCATATTTGAAAGGGTGGTACTAACAAAAGAGATTTGATCCGGAAGTCAAATGGGAAACTGGGCTTTATTAATTTATCTGATATATAAAAAAAAAAAAAAAAAATTCGACTTTCGAAGTGACTTTGCCTACCGAGCCACGTTTTGGCAAATCGTCGACGTTTTTCGACTCGTTAAAGCGTCGGTGTCTGTCCGGCTCTCTGTCATACCCGATTTTCTGAGGAACTATTTGACTAAGAAAATATAGGAACTGATGGCCCAATCAGAGCCGTGTAGTTTTGAAAATTAAATTCTTACTTAAGGGGTTAGTTTTGGGGGCAAAATCGCGAATGAAAAATTTTTTTTACGAGGTCATCGGGTGGGACGTCAAATGGAAGCTTGTGAAAACGAAACGAGTTGAAAAATTTATATGAAATAATAATTGCTCACACTTTTCTTTGTATTATTGTAAAAAATTTGCCTAAAAATCGTCGTCGCCCCACTCTATCTCGAAAAGTCAAAAAGTTTTAAAAAAATTCTGGAATACTCTTCATAACGTGTAAATTGAGCGAAAATTATTAATTTTTGATAATTTATTTGGTATAAAAAAATGGAGGATGTTTTGTTAACATACGGTTCAATACGCTCGCATATCGCGCCTGTACTGAGACAAAAGAATCTTATTTTATTTGTTTATAATTAAACAAATATTTAGACCAGGGCTGTCCAAATCATGGCCTGTGGGCCACATGCGGCCCGCGACACATATTTGTGCGCCCGCGAAGCAATTTTTGATCTTTAGTTTTGTAGATTAAAAATCGCGTTGCAATAAAAAAAAGAAACCCAAATTCACAAAATATTTGGTATAATTTCATTCATTGTTAGGGGAATTCCTGAATTAACAAAAGTGTATTTTGTTTACAAATACGCGTGTGTGTACCATATAGGCGAATAACTACAGATGCGTGTTTGAGCGCATTTTTGTCGTGACTTGTTTGTTTCTACGTGTAACGCCACTTTGGGTCTCATATTTCCTTACGTTAATAATTAATATCCATAATCCTCGTGAGAAATGACAAACCATATCATGTCTACGAAAAAGCGAAAAGTATGTGATGAAAATCGTCATTTAATGAGAGATGGTAACTAAAATATTTTATCTGCAACAATAACAAAATTCAGTGTATGATTTGTATGCAAGTGTTGTCGGCGTATAAAGAATACGATGTTAAATGACATAATACCACTTTACACGAAGAAAAATATAAAAAAACATATCGGAGAAGCAAAGAAAAACTATAATAGCCGAATATAAGAAAGAACTGACGCAACAAACAATTATTTTTTCAAAAATAAGTACAGATAACACAGGGCAACAAAAAAATATTTTTGTTTTGGTGCCTGGGATTTTAGAGCTGATTTTAACTATATTTGGGACGCTAAATCTATACATGCAATCCGTTTTTCTCTATCAGCTCTACTTTTTTAGATACATCAACTTATCTACCAATTTGGTGTTTATTCAGTATATTCATTTATGACAGTTCTAAAATTATTATATATTCATTAATGTAGGTACAATGGTTTTATTGTCAGTCTGTAATTGAGTAAATTCCAGGTAAATCTATAAATAGTGGAACCATTGCCTATCAGGTACCTGAACTGACCCTTTTAATCACCTAACTCGGGTAAGTCTCGTCAGTTTGTGCGTTCTTACTAATGAGAGTAGATCGAATTCGGCGTGTTATTTTATGTTAAGAAAAGAGTGTTTTTGTGTTATTGAACAGAATTAAAATGAGTTCAGGTTCCAGTTCAAGAAGAAGTTGTGTAAATCAACCTGATGTGTTTTGCTATATATGCGGAGAATACATGTTTCTTTTCTCAAGAAGACAATCTTGTATTTTGTCACGAAATTAGGGGACTCATGAAAGAAATGGGACTTTCTGAATATATTCCAGATGATTGGCGCCTATTTATTGACAGTTCAAAGCGAAGTTTAAAATGTGTCTTAAAAATGGTAAACTTTCTTCTTGGGCAGCAAAGTGGTTACACGAAATATCCGTGTTTCTTGTGCCTCTGGGATAGTAGGGACAAAACACACCACTGGGTTAGAAAAGATTGGCCTCAGAGAGAAAAGATGGACGTTGGGGAAAAGAATGTCATTAATGACGCTTTGGTTGAAAGAGAAAAAAATCATACTTCCTCCGTTACATATAAAGTTGGGCTTAATGAAGTAATTTCTAAAGGCTCTTGATAAGAATGGGTCTTGTTTTGCATATATAGGGGTAAAAATGCATCAGTTGAGCACAGAAAAAACTCAAAGCAGGGATATTTGACGGCCCACAAATAAGACAATTAATTAAGGATCCTGCCTTCATAAATTCAATGAATCAAGTTGAACGAGAAGCTTGGACATCATTTGTTGCAGTTGTAGAAAATTTTCTAGGCAAACATAAAGCTCAAAACTATGTTGAAATGGTTAACAAGATGCTTAATAGTTTCAAATCCTTAGGGTGCAATATGAGTATTAAAATACACTATTTACACAGCCACTTAGACCGTTTTCCAGAAAATATAGGAGACATGAGTGAGGAACAAGGTGAAAGATTTCACCAAGATATTAAAGTTATGGAGGACCGCTACCAAGGAAGATGGGACATGCACATGATGGCAGATTACTGCTGGAGTTTAAAAAGGGACTGTTTAAAAAAAACATTCAAGAATGTCGCGGAAAAGAAGCTTTCCAAGTGTTGAGTGACTATTTCATTTCTTCAATGTTTTTTTTTTGTTTGTAAGTACGACATAATATTGTATTTTGTATAACTAAAATAAAAATTTCGTATCTACTTTTGTTTACTACACTTACGGATTTGAGTTACAATAATGTAACTTATATTTCTCTAAAATTGTATATCTTAAAAATTTGAGCTCCTAGGTACCAATGAATACGTTATTTGAATTCAGGACATCAAATTGATATAGAATCAGCTCAAAAAACCTCGACACCAAAACAGCTGTTCCCCTGTGTAATGAACTGAGTTTAGCTACTTTTTTTTTACAATTGACCAAAGCGAAAAAAAAGCATTTAGTGGTGATTAAAAAATGGGCAGTTAAAATGGCTCCAACTTTATGCAGTATGTTACGGGAGAGCATATTTAAAAAACAATATGTGATACTACTGTAGAATGTAAATACTATTCCACATCTTTGGATGAGAGTACCGACCAGACAGATGTAAGTCAACTATTAATTTTTATTCGCTGTATTTCACAAGATTTTACTATTATGGAGGGAATGTTAAATTTAGTGCCATTACATGAATCAACCAAACCTAGTGATATCTTTGAAGCTGTTAATAAACCTGTTATGGATTACAGAGGGTTTTAAAAAAGTTCCTGCAATGTGACCTATGGAGCTAAAGTTATGACAGGGACAGTGACAGGATTTGCAGGACTTCTTAAACAAAATGGTATTGGTTGGTCATTGCAAAAATCCTTGCGCCAGATGTATGCCATGACGGTTGCTGTTGAAGTAACATAGCTTATTAGAGGCAGAAATAAAGCTTAGACTCACTATTTTTTAATGGAAATTGACACAGCGTACGGAGATTTGGTTTTACACTCAGAAATCAGCGTTTTTTTACTTTACAAAAAGAAATACCTGTATTCCTGAAAAATGAAATAAAATCTGATACGACTGAAATAGAAAACAAAATGCAAGATCCTAAGTTCCTAGCTGATTTTGCGTTTTTAACTGACATCACACAACACTTTAATGAATGGAATTTGAAGTTACAAGGCAAACATCATAATATAGCGAACTTATATGGATATGTGAATGGGTTTAAAAGTAAACTGAAATTCTTCAAAATATCACTAAAAAAGAAGGATTTTTCCTTTTTTGCAAGTTGAAAAAAAACCTTACATTGAGAAGGATTCAACTTTTCCGGCCACATTAAGTACATTGACGAGATATTTTTTGAGTTGGAGCAGCGATTTGTGGATTTCAAAGAATTAGAGAACGATTTGTCATTTTTCACTGATCCAGTATCGACTGCTATTGAAAGCGTAATGACCGACTATCAATGGGAGCTATGTGATCTACAATCCAACCCCTTTCACAAGGGCAGAACTGAAATAGAGTTAGATTTTTTTTAAGCTCGTTTTCCCAACTTACCGATTTTAGCTTAAAAATAGGTTCGATAATGGGCAGTACTTATCTATGTGAAAGTTGAAACAAACGAATTTGTAAAATCTGCGTTTGGCAATGAGTAATATTGAAGTTAATAGTGAAAGAATTGTAAAAGAGAAATTAATGATAAAACCTTAAAAAATGCATGAATAATATTATATCCTGTATTTTTTTATTTGCCTTTAATTGAAGACTGATAATATTTAGTTTCTAGGGCTCGCTAGTCCGTGTCGGAATTTGTATTGGCTCGTAAACGTCTCCGGCCTGGACAGCCCTAATTTAGATAGTAAATATTTGTTTTACACTTCTATTACCAAATCCTAGATTGAGTTAGATTGATTTATTGGTTAATAGGTAGCTAAGATGCTATTACTATTACACATTATGTCAGGGACCTAATTAACTCAGCCTAGGTAAGGATTTTATTTTACTTTAAAGGCAATCACGGTGCGGAACACTAATTACGCAAGTCCAACTTGTACTTGACCGGTTATTTTATAGTAAAAATAATGTCCCAACTTGAAAAGCATCCGGTATAATTATAGTAAGCAAAAGATAAAGAATAACTTGATTTTTTTGTCACATTCAAGATTTCGCACGTTGGGATTAAAACAGTGTTTTCTTCTTATGGAGTGATGTATGGCTTTAATATTAAATAATGCCGAGTTTTCCCTTTTGTGTAAATTGACATATTAAGTTATTTTCCTTGTTTTTTTTCTTTTAACATTTTCTTTATTCTATACCGACTTTATTTTAATAAAATACCAAACACACTGTTTGCGGGTACATATTTAGTTATTTTTTCTTGTTCTCGTAAAATAACAAAATTCTAGTTTAAAAGAAAATTAACTGATAAGCATATTTTAGGAACTAAAACCTACCATTAGAAGCAAGTTTTTCGTATTAAAAAAATGAAGTATCTTGGAAAACATCCAAAAAATAGAAATAAATCTAGAAAAACTACAGGTCAACAGGTTAGTAGAGAGATTTTGCAACGTTTATTTTGGTATGCCACTATCTTTATCTTTATTTGAAGCATGTGCCCATCGTTTGGAGCTTCCGCAGTAGTAAAGGGAAGAAATTAAATATAAGGACTCAGCTGTTATCGTTATTTGAAGCATGCGCCCGCCATTTGGAGATTGCGCAGTATTGAAACAAAATAAGAGAAACCTTTATTAAGGATAACGATTTCCCTTATTTAGACAGCCATTTTCACTGTTTCTTTCCAGGATTTCCCTTCTTAAGTACCATATACCTTCAATACTCGTATTCCAGGTTTGTCTAGGTCTTCCGCGCTTCTGTTTTTCCTGTATTCGGGCTTCATACACTTGTTTCACCTGTCTATCATCTTTCATTCTCTGTATATGTCCCCACCATCCTAGCTGTCTTTGTTGTATATATTCTATAATTGCTTGTACTCTCAGCCTTCTCTTTATTTCTGTATTCCTTATTCTGTCCTTCCGTGTAACTCCTTGTACTGATCTCAGGTATTTAATTTCGATGGCTTGTATCTCGTTTTTTCGCCTGTCTGTTAGGGTCCTTGATTCACATCCATATGTTAGGACTGCCCTATAAATTGCTTTGAACACTTTTATTTTTGTTTTTTTCGTCACTTCTTTCTTCCTAATGAATTTATTACTTATTGCATAGTAAAGTGTGTTCGTTTTTTCGATTTCTTCATTAATTTCTTTGTCTTGTTTTCCAGTTTCATCCATTATCACTCCTAAATACTTATACTGTTCCACTTGTATTTTATTCCCTTCTATGTAAATGTTCGTTTATTGGTTTTCCATTGTCAT
Organism: Pachyrhynchus sulphureomaculatus; assembly: GCA_019049505.1. NCBI lineage: Eukaryota > Metazoa > Arthropoda > Insecta > Coleoptera > Curculionidae > Pachyrhynchus > Pachyrhynchus sulphureomaculatus. The sequence continues at coordinate 43,647,114 of CM032450.1, read as the reverse complement.
GTTTTATCTCTGTTCATTTTCATACCTTCTTCTTTAAACGCCTTATTCCAAATATCGAGGTTTCCTTGTAATTGTCTCTCATTTTCCGCCACTAGCACAATATCATCAGCAAAGCCGCTTTAGATATTTTTATTCTTTTTAGCTTCCAGTATCCAATTGCCATTCTTTTAACTTTTATTTTGCATTTCTTAATTATTTCATCAATGTATACAGTGAACAATGTTGGGCTGAAGCTTCCTCCCTGCCTCAAACCTTCCTGTGTTGTAAATCCCTCCGACTTCATGTTCTTTTTTATTACATACAGCACATTGTTGCTGTATATTCCGTTTTTGATTCTTATTGTCTTCTTGTTTATTCCCTTGTTTTCTAGGCTTTTCTACACTTTATTTCTTGGCACACTGTCAAACGCTTTTTCTAAGCCTATGAAGGCAAGGTATAGACTTTTATTTTGTTTTGATCTTTTTTCGATAATCTGTTTCAGTGTAAATATGTGATCTTGTGTACTTCTTGCTGGTCTAAAACTTTGCGATTCCGATTACTTTCTTTATCCTATTATTAATGATGCCCTCATACATTTTGACAATTGCGTTTAATATAGTAATTCCTCTGTAATTATTGCAATCCTTGTGATCCCCCTTTTTATAGATTGGTGTAATAAACGATATTCTTCATTCGGCCGGAAATTTTTCTTCTTCTCATGCATTATTAATTATTTCTAGCAGTATTGTTTTTCCTTTCTTCCCCATGTATTTAATCATTTGAGACGTTATCTTATCGCTGCCTGAGACTTTCCCATTTTTCAATTTTCTTATAACTTCCTCCAACTCTTTTCATTCTATTTGTTCCCTATTTTCTGTTTCTTCCATATTTTGTTGTTCCAATTCTTCATAATTTGTATTCTCTTTTTCTTTATTACCTTCTTCAAAGTATTCTTTCCATTATTGCTTTCTCTGTTGTTACGATTTCTTGGTTTTTGTTTTTCACATATAATTCGGTAATAGGTTGCTCTTTCCTGAATGATTTAAGAACTCTGTAGAATAGCTTTTGATTTTCTTTACTATTTTCCTCCATTTTATCTTCGAATTCTTTCCATGACTGTTCTTTTGCTTGTCTTATCAACTCTTTAACTCTCTTCTTTTTTCCTTTATATAGTTCATATTGTTCCGGTGTTTTTGTTTTGAGATATTTTTTCCATTCTTTCTTCTTCTTGCAATTCCTTTGCGTTAGTACTGCGCATGCTTGAGATAACGATAAGGACAAAGGCATGTGAAAAATAAGCGTTGCAAAATCTCTCTACTGTCTGAACCATCCTAACGGTTAAAGAGTAGTGTGAGTAAACCATGTAATATTTTGAAAAAATCTGCGTTTAATTCTAAATGTATTGCTATTAATAAAAATTATTCGCACAGTAATATCTGAGAATAGAATTATGAAGTACCAATAAAATGTAAATTTTTTACCTCTGGAGTAGCAATTAAATAATGCATTCGCAATATGTTTAGCCCAATTATTTTCCATATTAAAATACGGCATAAAAAAAAGTAATACTGGAATATTGAACTTACCTATCACTACTCGGCAAATTATTGTAAGTGATCGATGAATTTGCATAAGCCTTGCCACCAGAAGTAGAAGAAGCAAACGAATAAGAAAAAACACCACCACCACTGAAGAAAAACTAGCCATTTATGAAGACCTAGATTTACAGTACTTGTAAAGACTTATTTAATATTATTTAGAGATAAATTAGTACTACCTATATTGATCACAGTTTTAGTTAACTAGAGATATACCTCATACATGCATATGTAGTTGGACTGTAGAAAAGTGTTTAACGTCGACAAATTAACAAAAACAAGAGAAAGTTAGGGCTGTATTCTAATGAAAAAATTATTTTCATTTTATTGAAACTCTAATATTTACCGGGGAAACGGGAACGGGAAAGACACCACCGCGGTGCAGCGGTGCATGCTGGGAATACACATCCGTATGGGGTACAGTTCGTCACTCATCATACAACCGGTTTCAAGCAATCTTTTATGTGGAAAACCTCATGTCTTTTCAATATAGTTCTCAAAAACTATGATAGTTCTCAAAAACTGTGCAAGGGAACTAACACCAATTTTCTATAGACTTTTTAACCTATCCTACAGAAAGGGAATATTTCCGTCCTGCTGGAAATGTGCCACGGTTCAGCTGATACCTAAAAAAGGCAAGAAGACCTTGCCAAATAACTACCGACCAGTCGCACTGCTTTCAATAATATCGAAAGTCAAGGAAAAGGTTACCAATGAGCATCTTCTAAAATATCTTAAACGATTCAATATTATTAGCGATCACCAATATGGTTTTCGTAAAGAGTGATCAACAGGAGATCTTCTGACTTATGTAACACATGTTTGGAACAACGCAATTGAACACTTTGGAGAATCTCGATCGGTTGCTCTTGACATATCCAAGTCGTTCGACCGTGTTTGGCACGATGGACTGTTGGCTAAGTTACGCCCTTATGGTGTGTCTGAAAGGTTCTGTTTGTGGCTCTCATGTTTCCTCAGAGAGCGTTCTTTACGAGTGGCGGTCGAGACGGATTTCTTTCTAACACCTTCACTATCAACGCCGGTGTGCCCCAGGGCTCCATACTGTCTCCTACTCTTTTTCTCATTTACATTAACGATCTGCTGGAAAAGACCGGGAATCCACTACAGCTTTGCAAATGACAGTACGCTTGTCTCTACAATCACCTGGAGCGCCCGGACATCGGCTGCTCAGGCGAATATCCGCAGACAGCAGGAGGTCGTTCAACTTAACAAAGACCTGGAAGAAATTCTATCTTGGGGTGACAGTAACCAAGTGGAATTTAACTCTACAAAAATCCAGGCGGCAGTTTTTTTTTAAAAACTGCTGAACCCGACATAGTTATGGCGGGGCACTCCATTCCCTTAGCATCGTCGCTCAATTTGTTGGGCGTTAGTTTGGGAGCAAATATGTCCTGGCATGAACATGTTGCAGGCATAGCAAGGAGAGCTTCTCAAAAGTTGGGAATATTATTTCGAACCAGAAAGCTTTACACCCCACAACAACTGTTAATTCTTTACAAAGCTCAAATTCGACCAACTATGGAATACTGCGCCCACGTTTGGGGCTCCGCGCCCAAACATACCCTGCATTTGTTGGATTCTGTTCAGAGAAGAGCTGTCGGTCTGATTGGAGACCCGGAATTGACCGGCAGCCTTGATTCACTGGAACATCGAAGAACGGTTGGCGACTTGAGTCTGTTCTACAAGTATTTTTATAGAAAGTGTTCGAAGGATGTAGCCCGCTTAATTCCTCCCAAAGCGGTGCATGTTAGAAATACACGTCGCGCTGGTGCTTCACATCCGTATGAGGTCCAGCTTGTTACTCCTCGTACAACGCTTTTCAAGCAGTCTTTTATATGGAGAACATCATCTCTTTGGAATAATTTGCCCAGCGCTGTGTTTCCCACCGAGTACAATTTATAGCGATTCAAGAACAACGTGATTCGCTTTTTCCGCACACATGCCGCTCCTGGAGCGCTTTAGGGATTTCCCTGCAGTACATATGCTAGGCCCACAAAAAAAATGTCTTTTCAATGATTTGCCCAAGACTATATTTCCCACCGAGTACAATTTTACAGCTATTTAAGACCTACGTGAATCGCTTTTTCCGCACATAGTCGCTCCTGGATTTCCCTGCAGCGCGTATGTTATGCCCATAAAAAAAATAGAAAAAAATAACCACTCTCATTCACCATCCCTCCTAAGAGCTATCGCTTATAACATCGTCGCATCCTTTCATTCGAGAGTTATCCTGCCAATCAACCAATAGAGAGATACACAAACAAAGCGACGAAAAACTATGTTTTCCGTGATCTAGGGAGCTTAAAATATGAGGAAATGAAAATACTAGGACGGTGATTTTTTTTTCACTTTATAGAGAGGATAATAAAAAGGATAAAGTCAATGACCGATCATTACATCGCGCGCCGGCTCCTGGCTTTATTAGTTTTTACGTACTGTAAAAGAAACTATGGCAGCAAAAAATAGAAGCACTTAAAACCAATAACGTGCGTAAAAGTATGAATACTAACGTCATTCTGCCAATTACTTTTTACAGTGTTATTTAATTAACTGAATATTAAAGAGTTGGCGCTAGTGCTCGTTTTCTCAAAAAGAAATTAACGCCTGAACACAATATGCCTGTCGCTAATAACATTTGATTTGCAGCTTACAGAACCTTTTAAATTTAAAACGAGTATGCATGGGGAAACATTTCAGATCTATTGCGAAATTCTTTAAAGTAAAATACGAGAGTTTTTCTCGTTTTATACTGCCCGAAAGTATTTAAAATAGTATTTCGCTTATTTTTTCGGACAACTATAATAGCCTAATTGTGGTGATGTGTTAGTATTGCATGCTTAAAAGCTGTACCTGTAGAACCTAAACACTCTTAATGCCTCTAAATTATTATTACAAGGGTTGTATGATAGGTAGCTGGCCTCGGCCAGAGATGGCGCTACTACTATTTAAAAAATTATATTTTTCGTAAACATAACCTTTCACAAGAATCCTGACAAATTTTCACGTCGCTGCGTGATTTAGTTTCTAAATGGCAGCCATTTAAATAGAATAGTTTTTGAGATTTTACAACAATGGAACAAATTGAATATCGAGCCGTGATAAAATATTTGTTTTTGAGAAAGAAAACGAATGACGAGATAAAACCGAAACTCTGCACCTTCGTTATCGACCATAAAATATGGGACAGCTGAACTCAAACGCGGCGGTACAAGGATTATTGATGAACAACGTCCAGGTCGCTCAAATGAGATCACCACATCAGAAATAATTGATTGAAAAAATCCACGATATACTCGTAGTGATAAATGATCGGAGAGTGAAAGTGAGTGAGATTGCTGACTGTGGGCATCTCAATTGAACGGGTGCAAAACATTTTAACAACTCATTTGAATATAAGCCGCGATTGCTCACAATTGATAATAAACACTCACGTGTGTCAACTTCAAAAGTGGCGTCGATTTATAACTGTTGACGAAACATGAATTCATCACAGCACATTAGAGATCAAAAAACATTCCAAGTAGTGGGTTTTCTGTGGCGAATTGGTGATAAAAAAGGCCAAGGCGAACAAAGACATGACCACAATGTTTTGGGATACACGCGGCATAATCCACGTCAATTACCTTAAAATGGACAAAACAATTATTGGAGAGTATTATGTCAACTTATTGGATCGTTTCAACCATGATGTGAAAGAAAAACGTCCGCATTTAGTGAAGAAAAAAATCTCTTTTATCAAGGGAATGCAGGCGTGCATACTTTTATCATCGCCATGGCAAAATTCCATGAGTTAGGATACTAATTGCTTCCGCATCCACCATATTCGTCAGATTTAGCCTCCAGCGATCATTTCCTATTTCCGAAACGAACGCCTATTTTGAAGAGATTGAGAATAGTATTTTTAGATGGGATATACGAGGCTGGTTTGAAAAGTCCGTGCAAAAATAAAAACTACTTATGTGTTTGGGGTAAACCTTTTTTATTTTTCGACATAGTCTCCTTTTAGGCTTATACACTTCGTCCAACGATGTTCTAGTTTGTTGATTCCTTCCGAATAATAGGATTTGTCCAAATCTGCAAAATATCCATTAGTGTGTGCAATCACCTACTCGTTTGAATAAAATCTTTGTCCCGCCAGCCATTTCTTCAAATTGGGGAACAAATAGTAGTCCGAGGGAGCCAAGTCTGGAGAATAGGGGGGATGCGAAACGAGTTGGAATTCTATTTCCATTAATTTTGCGACCACAACTGCTGAGGTGTGTGCTGGTGCGTTGTCGTGATGGAAAAGGACTTTCTTGTGGGCCAATCGCGGGCGTTTTTCTTGCAGCTCGGTTTTTAAACGGTCCAATAACGATGAATAATATTCACCTGTAATAGTTTTACCCTTTTCCAGATAGTCGATGAGGATTATCCCTTGCGAATCCTAAAAGATAGTCGCCATAACCTTTCCGGCCGAAGGAACGGTCTTTGCCTTTTTTGGTGCAGATTCCCCCTTGGTAACCCATTGTTTAGATTGTTGTTTGGTCTCAGGAGTATAGTAATGTATCCATGTTTCATCCACAGTGACGAAACGACGCTTAAAGTCCTCCGGATTCTTCTGGAACAGCTGCAAACCATCCTTGCAACACTTCACACGATTCCATTTTCGGTCAAGCGTGAGCAATCGCGGCACCCATCTTGCGGATAGCTTTCTCATGTCCAAATGTTTATGCAAAATATTATGTACCCGTTCAGTCGAGATGACCACAGCACTAGCAATCTCACGCACCTTAACTCTTCTGTCATCCATCACCATATCATGGATTTGATCGATGATTTCTGGAGTCGTAACCTCCATAGGCCGTCCAGAACGTTCAGCGTCACTTGTGCCCATATGGCCAGTCCGGAAATTTTGAAACCACTTATAAACTGTTCTAATCGAAGGTGCAGAGTCACCATAATGTTTATCAAGCTTCTCTTTAGTCTCCTGAGGCGTTTTGCCTTTCATAAAGTAATGTTTAATCACCACACGAAATTCTTTTTCGTCCATTTCTTGAAAATCACTCGACTTCCTTGATTCACACGAATGCCAAACACAAAGAAATAGACCAATATGGCTGAAACTTGGTGTGCGTTCATTCAAGAGATGCTACTAACTAAACATGACCTCGATACGCGCCGGTGGTGCCATCTCTCGGACTTTGCACGGACTTTTCAAACCAGCCTCGTAGAAGATAGAAAAACGTTAGACTATATATACTAAATAAAACAAATTTTACATATAAAAATGTTTTTTCTTATCAAGGCCAGATACTCATCATACCCTCGTATTTTTATAAGTAACGATAGGTAGGTGATTTAGTAGCTTCGTCAGAGGTTATTTTAATTACAATTTGACTTTCAAATTAATTTGAAAAGTCGCGCATGATAGAACGATGATGCGCGATAGTTGCGAGTGCTTCAGATTCTCTTAAGAGTGACTCAGATTATGCAGTCAAACTGTGACGCCGTCTATTATCGTGTTCTTTAAACTATCACTTAAATTGGCACAATGGAAATAAATGGTAGCGTAAGTTGTAGATACGCATATTTCTTTGACGTAACATAACCTGAAATTACAAGTAAATAAATAAGCGGACGCGACTTTAAATGTTGCTTAATTTTGTGTGTTTACATATTATATTTTACACATTAAGTATTAATTACACATTGCTTACATTTCTTGGATTTTTCGTTTAGAGTGAGCACCGCGAAGATTTTTTTTGTAAGTAGGTACCTATCTACTTACAAAAAGGTACTAAAATTCTTTAAATTTAAGAAAATATATTATTCATTACAACATTATGGCAGTAGTTTTAATGTTATAGGTACATTAAAACTATATTATTTATAATCATTCCTGGCTTCGAAAGAATTTTCACGACCAAGTTTTAAATCTACTTTTTTATGTCATCGTTAGACTAGACAGAAAACTGCATTTTATCTCTTTTAGTTATCAGAAAATAAGTTGCGTCGGAGTTTCTACACAGTAAATCAAACGCTTAAAGTTATATCTCAGGTCCTGTTATACTTTAATCCATTTTATTCCAAAAATTATGCCAAGACAAAGAAATATTCATACTTAGAAGTCACACTTCTAGTCTAATGTCATTGTGCTAACTGGAATTATAGTTTAACGTTGTCGATAATAGATGGCATTATGTTATGGACTAATCATGGTAATTTATGTCAGTTTTAAAGGAGGGAAAATTAAATAATGTAACTTAAACTAACCAAAATTCTAGTTTGTTAACAACAATATTTTTGCTGAAACAAACAATTATAGGGGCCTTAAATGCGTTTATATTTTCTAGAATAGTTGGGGGATACATGAAAAGAGACACAATTTTTAAGCAGTTGTATATTTAAATCTATCGTGTTAATATAATTCTAAATTAGCATTTAGAAGACAACGGAAGTAACAATTACACAGGGCAACAAAAAAATATTTTTGTTTTGGTGCCTGGGATTTTAGAGCTGATTTTAACTATATTTGGGACGCTAAATCTATACATGCAATCCGTTTTTCTCTATCAGCTCTACTTTTTTAGATACATCAACTTATCTACCAATGTGGTTTTTATTCAGTATATTCATTTATGAGAGTTCTAAAATTATTATATATTCATTAACGTAGGTACAATGGTTTTATTGTCAGTCTGTAATTGAGTAAATTCTAGGTAAATCTATAAATAGTGGACCCATTGCCTATCAGGTACCTGAACTGACCCTTTTAATCACCTAACTCGGGTAAGTCTCGTCAGTTTGTGTGTTCTTACTAATGAGAGTAGATCGAATTCGGCGTGTTATTTTATGTTAAGAAAAGAGTGTTTTTGTGTTATTGAACAGAATTAAAATGAGTTCAGGTTCCAGTTCAAGAAGAAGTTGTGTAAATCAACCTGATGTGTTTTGCTATATATGCGGAGAATACATGTTTCAACAAAACAGACAAACTATTACTGACTTTGTAAAGCGAGCGTATATTGGATACTTTGGAGTTAAGCTTGGTGATCAGGACAAAACGTGGGCCCCGCATCTCGTATGTAAAACTTGTACAGAGCATTTACGGCAGTAGACTACCGGGAAAAGAAAATGTCGAAAATTCGGCGTACCAATGGTTTGGAGAGAACCAAAAAATCACTTCAATGATTGTTATTTCTGTTTAGTAAATACTAATGGAATCAATCGAAATAACCGCAGTAAGTGGACTTATCCCAATTTAGACTCGGCAATACGCCCTATCCCGCACTCAGATGAAATACCGATTCCAACATTTCATCAGCTACCACATATCTCTGATGACGAATATTTTCCTTCTGATCGCTCTTCTGATGCTAATAAAAGTTCTGATGCTAATGAAACTAACAGTGACTATGAGGGGACGTCTTCAGTTCCTCAAGGCTTCAATCAAAATGAATTAAATGATCTCACCAGGGATCTCAATTTATCGAAAAAAGCTTCTGAAGTACTGGCTTCTAGGTTGAACGACAAAAATTTATTGGAACAAGGAACCAAAATTACCTTTTACCGTACAAGAGAAAAAGATCTGCTACCATTCTTTTCTCAAGAAGACAATCTTGTATTTTGTCACGAAATTAGGGAACTCATGAAAGAAATGGGACTTTCTGAATATATTCCAGATGATTGGCGCCTATTTATTGACAGTTCAAAGCGAAGTTTAAAATGTGTCCTTCTACATAATGGGAATAAATATGGTTCAATACCACTAGCTCACTCAACGAAACTGAAAGAAGAATATAATACCATAGCTTTGGTCTTGCAGAAGATAAAGTATTACGAACATCAATGGATGATTTGTGTAGACTTAAAAATGGTAAACTTTCTTCTTGGGCAGCAAAGTGGTTACACGAAATATTCGTGTTTCTTGTGCCTCTGGGATAGTAGGGACAAAACACACCACTGGGTTAGAAAAGATTGGCCTCAGAGAGAAAACATGGACGTTGGGGAAAAGAATGTCATTAACGACGCTTTGGTTGAAAGAGAAAAAATCATACTTCCTCCGTTACATATAAAGTTGGGCTTAATGAAGCAATTTGTAAAGGCTCTTGATAAGAATGGGTCTTATTTTGCATATATAGGGGTAAAAATGCATCAGTTGAGCACAGAAAAACTCAAAGCAGGGATATTTGACGGCCCACAAATAAGACTATTAATTAAGGATCCTGCCTTCATAAATTCAATGAATCAAGTTGAACGAGAAGCTTGGACATCATTTGTTGCAGTTGTAGAAAATTTTCTAGGCAAACATAAAGCTCAAAACTATGTTGAAATGGTTAACAAGATGCTTAATAGTTTTAAATCCTTAGGGTGCAATATGAGTATTAAAATACACTATTAACACAGCCACTTAGACCGTTTTCCAGAAAATTTAGGAGACATGAGTGAGGAACAAGGTGAAAGATTTCACCAAGATATTAAAGTTATGGAGGACCGCTACCAAGGAAGATGGGACATGCACATGATGGCAGATCACTGCTGGAGTTTAAAAAGGGACTGTTTAAAAAAACATTCAAGAATGTCGCGGAAAAGAAGCTTTCCAAGTGTTGAGCGACTATTTCATTTCTTCAATGTTTTTTTTTTGTTTGTAAGTACGACATAATATTGTATTTTGTATAACTAAAATAAAAATTTCGTATCTACTTTTGTTTACTACACTTACGGATTTGAGTTATAATAATGTAACTTATATTTCTCTAAAATTGTATATCTTAAAAATTTGAGCTCCTAGGTACAAATGAACACGTTATTTGAATTCAGGACATCAAATTGATATAGAATCAGCTCAAAAAATCTCGACACCAAAACAGCTGTTCCCCTGTGTTATTAGCTCTTTTATTGTTATTGAAATTATCATTCTCTTAAAGCACGTCATATTTATGGTTTTGTCCGGATATGAAATAAAATTATTTATTTATGTAGTATGTATAATAATAATATAAAACTGAATAACGTAGAGATCGAGCAAGTGTACCAATATAAATACCTGGGACATGAAATCAGCATAGGACGAGATAACCAAACACATTAAATTCAGCGGAGAATAGGTTTCTCCTGGGCTGCATATGGCAAAGTGGCCTATATATTCAAATCTAACATTCCTATGTGTTTACCGGGTGTACAAGTACGAAATGCGGATTTTTTTTCTCAAAATACATGTTAAATTCAGAAGAATTTTTTTTTTTTTTTTTTTTTTTTTTTTATGGGTCTAGCACACGTGCTACAGGGAAGTCCCTAAAGCGCTACAGGAGCGACACGTGTGCGGAGAAAACGATTCACGTTGTTCTTGAATCGCTGTAGATTGTACTTGATGGGAAACACAGTCCTGGGTAAACCATTCCAAAGGTATGATGTTCTCCATATAAAAGACTGCTTGAAAAGGGTTGTACGAGGAGTAACAAGCTGAACCTCATACGGATGTGAAGCATCAGCGCGACGTGTACTTCTAATATGCACCGCTCTGGGAGGAATCAAACGGGCCACATCTTTCGAACACTTTCCATGAAAGTACTTGTAGAATAGGCTCAAGTCGCCAACCGTTCTCCGATGTTCCAGCGAATCAAGGCCGTCGGTCAATTCCGGGTGTCCAATCAGACGAACAGCTCTTCTCTGGATAGAATCCAACAAATGCAGTGTATGTTTGGGAGCGGAGCTCCAAACATGGGAGCAGTATTCCATAGTTGGTCGAATTTGAGCTTTGTAAAGAATTAACAGTTGTTGTGGAGTGTAAAGCTTTCTGGTTCGAAACAATATTCCCAACTTTTGAGAAGCTCTTCTTGCTATGCCTGCAACATATTCATGCCAGGACATATTTGCTCCCAAATTAACGCCTAACAGATTGAGTGACGATGTTAGAGGGATGGAGTGCCCCGACATAACTATGTCGGGTTCTGCAACGTTAACTTTTTTAGAAAAAACTGCCGCCTGGGTTTTTGTAGCGTTAAATTCCACTTGGTTACTGTCACCCCAAGATAGAATTTCTTCCAGGTCTTTGTTAAGTTGAATGACTTCCTGCTGTCTGCGGATATTCGTCTGAGTAGTCGATGTCCAAGAGTTCAAAGTGAATGAAGAGATAAGTGTACTGTCATCTGCAAAGCTGTAGATTGGATTCTCGGTCTTTTCCAGCAGATCGTTAATATAAATGAGGAAGAGAGTAGGAGACAATATGGAACCTTGGGGCACACCGGCGTTGATAGTGAAGGTGTTAGAAAGAAATCCGTCAACTGCCACTCGTAAAGAACGCTCTCTGAGGAAACATGAGAGCCACAAACAGAACTTTTCAGACATACCATAAGAACGTAGCTTAGCCAACAGCCCATCGTGCCAAACACGGTCAAATGCCCTGGATATGTCAAGAGCAACCGCTCGAGAATCTCCAAAGTGTTCAATTGCGTTGTTCCAAACATGTGTTACATAAGTCAGAAGATCTCCTGTTGATCTATTTTTACGAAAGCCATATTGGTGATCACTAATAATGTTGTGATGATGATGAAAAGTGCTTTATTCAAACTATGCTCCATCGCTTATTTTACATTTTTCCCCATCTTCGGGGACAACCTTTTTATCAAAAAATAACCAGTAACCCTCTTTAATGCTTTTATGATTTTCATCATAAAAAAAAACCGACTTTAACGCCTTTTTCACATCTAACCTACCCCCATTTCACACTAAAAATAACCAAGACAATTCTAACAATAAACCTCATCGTCATAATATAGATTTTTTAACCGAGTGTAACACATGGGCTGAAAAGTCCCGGGCCTAACACATAGATGGCGCTAGTTTTATTGCAGTCACCTTTTTTTCAGTTAATACTAACCTTCAAAAGACACCTGTTAAAATTTCATGATATTCTATTCATTAGTATGTGAGTTATTGTGCTAAGAGTGACGCTACTTTTGTTATTTTCAAAACAATGGATCAAAAACAATTTCGTGTTTTAATTTTACACTGCTTCTTGATGAGAAAAAATACCGTTCAAGCGAAGCAATGGCTTGAAAAGTGTTATGGGGACTCCGCTCCATCAGAAACAACAATAAAACGTTGGTTTGCTGACTTCAAACGTGGTCGTAGAGACACCGATGATGCAGAACGCAGTGGACGTCCAAATGAGGCGGTAACACCAGAAAACATAAAAAAATCCATAAAATCGTTTTGAATGATCGAAAAGTGAAGTTGCGTGAGTTAGCTGACATCGTAAAGATATCAAAAGAACGTGTTGGCTTTATATTGCATGAGCATTTGACTATGAGAAAGCTCTGTTCAAAGTGGGTGCCGCGTTTGCTCACTGTTGATCAAAAACAAGAACGTGTTGATGATTCTGAGCAGTGTTTGGCCATGTTTAAACGTAACAAACCGGAATTTTTGCGTCGATATGTGACAATGGATGAAACATGGATCCATCACTTCACTCCGGAATCAAACGATCGTCATCTGAGTGGACAGCAACTGGTGAACCTCGTCCAAAGCGCCCGAAAGCACAACAATCGGCTGGAAAGGTTATGGCCTCGGTATTTTGGGATGTGCGTGGTGTAATATTCATCGACTATCTTGAGAAAGGAAATACCATCAACAGTGAATATTATATAGCGTTATTGGAGCGTTTTGAAGGCCGAAATTGCAAAGAAACGACCGCATATGGCAAAGAAAAAAATTTTGTTTCATCAAGACAACGCACCGTGTCACAAGTCAATCAAAACAATGGCAAAACTACATGAATTGAACTTCGAATTGCTCCCACATCCACCGTATTCGCCAGATTTGGCTCCCAGCGACTACTGGCTGTTCGCAGACCTGAAAAAAATGCTCGCCGGTAAGAAATTTCGCACGAATGAAGAGGTTATCGTTGAAATTGAGGCCTATTTTGAGGCAAAAGATAAATCGTTCTACAAAAGTGGTATTGAAATGTTAGAGCGGCGCTGAAATGATTGCGTTGCTCTTGATGGAGATTACGTTGATGAATAAAGCTAATTTTGAACCAAAAAAACCGTGTTTTGTTAGGCCCGGGACTTTTCAGCCCATGTGTTAGCATACCCCTCATGACCATAATAGGGACCTTTTGCTCAACGAACTCGTCATCACTATTTTCATTACCGCCCGCTTGACCCACAATCAACACCACACACACAGACACACACACATACACACACCTCGACGACGATGAACATCTTCAGCCGAAAAAATACTACTGCACTTAGAGTTGCAACACTATCTCATAACGCCCTTTTGACATCTAACTCTAGACAGCAGGAAAACATCATAATTTTGGTGGATTTAAATTTCCTAGCAATATTACAGGAGCCCTTAATTTTCAAATGAGTTTGTGGGCGGCGCGAGTTCAGAAACACCCTTGTAAAATCGAAATTATTTGTCCAAATGTTACAATTTAAATATTCCCATCTTTCGGGCAATTTGTGAATACCACGCCAGTAAAAACCTTCTTCTGCGAACCATTCATCGAGCCATTTTTTTCACATCTTCGTACGAACCAAAGCGCTACTCAGCAAGTGCGTGACCCATCGATGCAAACAAGTAGTAATCGGAAGGAGCCAAGTCTGGTGAGTAAGCCGCACGGGGTAGAACTTTCCAGGTGAGTGCTTCCAACGTGTCGCGCACTGGTTTTGCGTATGTGATGGAGCATTGTCATCAAGAAAAATGACTTTGTATTGCCTCTTTCGGCATTCTGGCCTTTTTTCAAGCAGCGAACGGTTCAAATCAGTCAATTGTTGTTGGTAACGTTTAGTATTGACCGTTTCCCCAGGTTTTAATAGCTCATAATAGACCACGCCCCTCCGGTCTCACCAAACACAGAGCATCGTCTTTCTGCCAAAGCGATTCGGTCTTGCGGTCGATGTGGGAGGGTGCGCCTGGGTCTACCCATGATTTTTTGCGCTTGGGATTCTCAAAATAAATCCACTTTTCATCCCCTGTAACTATACGATGCAAAAACAACTTCCTTTTGTACCAAGCGAGCAAAATGTTACACTTGTCATTCAACTCATGTGGTACCCATCTACCGGTCTTCTGAATCTTTCCCATTTCTCGTAGCCGATGGGAAACAGCTTCTTGACTAACGCCCAATTCCTCGTAGAGTTGTTTTTGTGTTTGCAAATTATCTTCGTCCAACAATGCTTGCAATTCCACATCTTCGTATTTTTTATCGGTTTTCCACGTTCCTTGTCTGCAACATCGAAGTCACCACTTTTGAAACTCCGAAATCATCGTTCACACGTATCTTGCGATGGAGCATGTTCACCATAAGCTTCTCGAAGTAATTGGTATCATTCAACAGCAGTTTTCTTCAAATGAAAACAAAAAATTAATGCTGTCCGCGAATGCGTATAAATTTCGACATATTTAGCACAACACAACACTATGTACACACTTTTCCAATTTATCACTCGTGTGCGTCTGACACTTGTTGATGACACAACAAATGGCGCAGTGTCAAATCTTTATAGCACAAACTGCATTGGTGCACCATCTGTTGCCTGAAATCCGCATTTCATACTTGTGCACCTCGTAAAAAGAAAAGTATTTCACAGATGCATACTTCCCGTTCTTACGTACGGCCTCGATACTCTCACAATGACGAAGAAAAACATCAATAAAATATATGTCATGCACGAAAAATGGAGAGTCAATGTTAGGCGTTACTCTTAGAGAAGAAAGAAGAAATCACATTATTAGGAAGAGAACAGGGGTACAAGACGCAGTCAAATTCGTTCTACACTTGAAGTGGAATTGGGCTGGGTATGTTGCTAGGTTTAAGGGTGGACGATGGACAAAGAGAATTATAGACTGGCGACCAAGGTCCGAAGCCTATCGAAGCAGAGGTAGATAAACCACCAAGTCGGCGGACAGATGATTTGAAAAGAGTGTCTGGAAATTGGGTACAAGCGGCTCAGAACAGAAAAAGGTGGTAAGACTTGAGGGAGGCTTTCGACCAGCAGTGGATATTATAAGCTGGTGATGATGATGATGGTGTATTAATGATTACTTTAAATTTTTACAATGATAACTAAAAGATACACATTTTTTTAGACACCTAACTCTTTATAATGATCAGCCGCAAAAATTAATGTATTTTGTCACGTAGTATTGAAATGAAGCACAAATAGTATCTTGTATTGATCTTATTTTAAATACTTAAGTTTTGGCATCTCCCTCTCTGGCCTAATATATTTTTACATAAAAAATGGTTTCCTCGATAGCAGCATTTGTGTGTTTCAAACTTAACAGGCTTTTTATCTTCAATCTTTTCAAGTTTTTAAGAGTTCAGAAGTTGCAAAATGCCTAATTTGTTGTCTTTGCCAGTAAAAACTGAAATTCAGAGAACTACCTCAGGTTCAAATTCAACAAATAATCTTCATTACTTTAGCAATGAAATATTTTCATCGATCATATTTGACCATATATTAAATTAAATAGAAACATTAAAAGACTATTGTGTAAAAATATTGATCTCCCTGGGGGGCTGAGAGGAGATATCCTCCTTTCAGGATACGAGAATTGACTTCCCTGAGTCTTATTTGTTCATGTTTCCAAAGTATTTTGTCTAAAGTTTCCTTCAAAAGCAATCTTAAGGCGTAGACTCCGTACTGATGTGATGAATGGCCCAGCTCACTGGGTCACGAACGGCTCCTACCAGATAGCGAGCGACCTCTGGTAGTAATTAGCCTTGCTACAGCATCCGGCTTCTCTTGCAGTCGACCGTTGATTTTTTAGGATATTCCTCAGATCCATATGGCTCAATCAAGTTAAAATTTCCCTTCACTTAGTGAATTATTCCTGCTCGTGCCGTAACTCCAGCACGACTGAAAAACATCGAAATTTTTCTAGAGCATCGAGAAACGAACAAAGGAAAAAAATGGTTTTGAAAGGCGCCATCTAGAGGAGTACGATACACTTAATACCCACTTAACCTATTAAAGTTGAAGTATCAAAGGAATAAGAACGGAAAAATTCTTGTGTTTAAAATGTAGCAGGAAAGTTTTAAATAACAGAGTGATAATAATATTAAAAAAAATATATATTTTTCATTAATTTACGGACGCTAAACACTTTTCTTCTAATTAATCATAGTAAACTACAAAAAAAAAATAAAATTGCATATGAAATTACATATCCTAACTGTTAAGTATGTAACCCTATTCATCGCTGAAATTAATTTATTCTGTCCGACAGAAAAAAGTTGCTAAAGGAAAAGACCAAGTTTTCATATTCTTTTCCACGTCACATTGTATACATTTTTTTGGTATAAACAATTTCCTGAATTTTCTTTTATGAAGTGAAAATCCATCACCATACCCAATTTAGTCTTGGCTCAGTCATCCGTGTATAAAACAAAATGGAAAAGCAGAAAAACATGGACGAACACACCATGAATACGTAATTTTTTTGTAACCACAAATGGAGGAAAATATACCGAAACCAGTCTTTTTTTCTGGCAATTTAGACGTTACAAATTGTTCTAGCTATTAATCTATTTACAAGGTTTTCTTTATACAGTGTGTTTTTTAAGTTGGCGCATTCTTTTTCATGATAGTACTCACTAAATACAATAACTTCAGAAAAAGTGGCCCATATGGATGTTCGGAAATTTTTATTTCCCTTACCAAAGGGAATTACTGTAATCGTGAAAATATCACTCTGCGAGATTTTTGCATTTCTTCACGTTTCATTCGCATGATAACTCTAGAATGAAATGAGATATCGATTTAAAATTTGGTATAATAGTCCATTTTCAGGTTTCGTGATCTCAAAAAAATCTGAAAATTGTGTTACGTTTTCATTATTGTCAACCTGCTAAGCTTTTTATTTTAATTTCTTTGTCGAAAATAAAGCAACATTTATTATAATTATTAAAAGTGCTTTAAACATATTGGCAATCTTAGAGAGTGCATAAATTCCCTTGGTGCCTGCCCATCGCGTTATCACTGCCGTCGTCACTTAGCAATATTATTTCCATTTTTTCTAGTATTTTTCTGATTTCGCAGTCTTACATTTTCAAAAAATCGAAAATGACAGGCCGAAAAAGTAAACAAACCCGAACAAACTGTATGGAACATTTGAAAGTTTAATAAGCTATTAGTGGTCCTAATATATTACAAATGATTTACAGGATCATATTTGAAATCTAAGATAATTTCAAAAGCCATATGATTTTTTTTATTCAACTTTTTTTTTGGAGTATGGTTGGCGAAGAAATTTATAGAAGTTTTGCAAGAAGTAAAACACTACTTAAATTTCCACTACAGTTTTTATTTTTAATACCATGACATGTTTCGCTGTACGACAGCTTTTTCAGATGGTTTGTTACAAAATGAGGGTAAAATTACTATAATAAATGGTTGGTTTACAATTGATGGCAGGTAATAAAATAATTTAATTAAAACAGATTTAGTAGTGGTGAATTATTTAAGTCTAATTGTTCATTTATTAAGGAATCTGAATTTTTCAATTTGTTTATTTCTAAAGATTCTAGTCAATTCAGTTTCTGGCTCTTTGTGCAAGTATGTAATATTTCAAAATTTGGGTTGAATTGGTGGTTATTTTCAATTAAATGATTTGCGTAATTTGAGTTATTTTTTCTATTGATGCATGATGAAGCCTGTTCTTTTATTCTTTTTGAAAAACTTCTTCTTGTTTGACCTATATATGTTTTTGAGCAATTGCCACATTTTAATTTGTATACTCCGGATCTATTGTCTCTATCTGTTTTAGTTTTGTTATTTTTTATAAATTTGCCAAGTGTGTTGGATGTTTTAAATGCTGTGTTAACACAGCATGTAAAACATCCAACACAAACAACAGATAGAGACAGTAGATCCGGAGTATACAAATTAAATTGTGGAAATTGCTCAAAAACATATATAGGTCAAACAGGAAGAAGTTTTTCAAAAAGAATAAAAGAACATGCTTCATCGTACATCAATAGAAAAAAATAACTCAAATTACGCAAATCATTTAATTGAAAATAACCACCAATTCAACCTAAACTTTGAAATATTACATACTTGCACAAAGAGCCTGAAACTTAATTACCTAGAATCTTTAGAAATAAACAAATTGAAAAATTCAGATTCTTTAATAAATGAACAATTAGACTTAAATAACTCACCATTACTAAATCTGTTTTAATTAAATTATTTTATTACCTGCCATACATTGTGAACCAACCATTTATTATAGTAATTTTACCCTCATTTTGTAACAAACCATCTGAAAAAGCTGTCGTACAGCGAAACATGTCACGGTGTTAAAAATAATAGTGGAAATTTAAGTACTGTTTTACTTCTTGCAAAACTTCTAGTTATGGATCTCCACCAAGTATCGACTGAATCAATCGAAGTAATTTATTTTAGTGAGCACTATAAACTGTTAAATTGCTACAACTTAGACAACACACTGTATAAATTCCTTTTCACAGCGAAAATTGCAAAAAATTTGAGGATATTTACTACATTAACCAAATATTTATTGAAGATTTACTAAAAACAGTCTGAATCTCAAAAAACAATGTACAATTAGTTTTTATTTACATTGATCGATTTACATAAAACACATGATAAAACTCACTTACTTCTTTATAAATTCCTGATGTTGTCTATTGAGCTGATCAAAGAACGATGAAAAATCATAAAAAGGAATAAAACCGGGGAAATTTCCTCCCGGAAACCCACCGGCACCGGGGCCGGAGAAGCTTCCTGAGTAGCCGTATGAGCCACTCCCGGCTGAAGCACCCGATCCTATGTCATTTCCGGAATATGACGAACCTAAAAATAAGGCAAAATATAAGTTTTAAATACATTTTTAGGCCTGAAAAAAGGAATAAATTTTCTACTCTTTTTAGTGTTTCGTACGCAACACGTAAGGGATTATATCGGTGTCTCTCTGTCTGTCCGTCCGTCCGTCCATCCGTCGGCCCGTCTGTCACCCCCGATTTTCTCCGAAACTATTTAACATAGGAATTGATGGCCCAATCAGAGCCGTGTAGTTTTTAAAGTTAAATTTTGGAGGGTGAAATTGGAAGTGAAAAAAAAAATTACCAGGTCATCGAGTGGTATGAAATGAAAGCTTGTAGAAACACGAGTTAAAAAATATGTATGATGTAATACTTGCGCACACTTTTCTTTGTATTATTTTAAAAAAATTGCCAAAAATCGCTGCCCACCTTTATCTCGAAAAGTGATCAATAAATTTTGAAAAAATTCTGGAATATTCTCCATCAAGAGTAGATTGAATGAAAAATATCATGAGTGCATTAACTTTTATAATTTGGTATATATATATATATATATATATATATATATATATATATATATATATATATACAGTGAAGTCCGTTTATAACGAACTCCAAAAAATCACTAAAATTGGTTCGCTATATCTGAAGGTCGTTACAAGCAATAAACAAAATTATTCACATTTTCACTAAAGAAAAATGAATAAAAATAATTATTAAATTAAAAGAGAACGTTCTGAGGAAAATAAAACAAGTCACACTAAAGTTATTACGTATGTTGGTACATATACGAGTACAAACGAAAACATTAAAATACGTAACTTATATACAATAAAATCAGTAATTTTCGTTTGTACAGTTTTACTCGAAAAAGAAATGGTGTTTATATAATTGTCAAGGTCACAAAAACTACTCCATATATGTTAAGGAACTTCATGAAACTTCAAAAAATTGCGAATTTCAGTCATTTTTTTAGTCAAATTTGAAATGGATGGAACATAAATGTTATCTCCTTCTCCAAGCTCGTCTTTGTTGTCATTATCGTTTAAAATTTTTCCAGAAGTCACTGATGTCACAATTTAATCATCAGTTAATATTCCTCTCGTCATTAATTCAAGATCAGCACATACATATTTTTCAAAATTAAAGTGATTAAACATCTTTTTATCTCGATTTCCACTGTACTTTGTTGAATGTCAGCATCGTAAACAAATTCTAGACAATCAGTAGGATCTTCTCGATGTTCATCATCTGAGTCATATTTATATTCCTTCCTTAAAAATCCACCATGCTTAAACCAGTTTGCAATAGTTTCTCTACTGACTCTTTGCCAAGCCATATGGATAAAGTTTATGGCGTCCAAGAGAGTTACAGAAAAAATGTTACTTTTATCGATCGTCTCTAACATTTTCATAAGTAAAATCTTTCTAACATATAATGACATTTTAAAGAATGTATCACACCTTGATCCATAGGCTGGAGCCTTGTACTTGTGTTTGGAGGCATAAAAACCAATTTTATTTGCTGTAGACCAACTTCAGGGTGCGCTGGACAGTTGTCAATCAAAAGTAATATTTTTCTGTTTGTGAATTTTAATTCTTTATCCCATTCGATCAGTTCGTTTTTAAAAATTTCTCATGTCATCTAGGCTTTACTGTTTGATTTCTACTTTACTGGTAAATGTTTGTTTTTAAAACCCCTGGGATTGGCGGACTTTCCTATCACCAACAATTTTCTTTTCTCTGTTCCAGACATATTTGCAGTTACGAATACAGTAATCCTTACTTTTGATAATTTTCTACCAGCACAATTCTCTCCATCAGTTTTCAGTAAAGATTGGAAACAAACTTTGTTGAAAACTCATTTGGGGTGTTTTTTGTGAAGTCACTGATCATTTTATACCTCCATAACAAAATTTTTAGTGTTCCGTACGGAACACTTATAAGATCACTTCGGTGTCTGTCTGTCTGTCTGTCTTGTCTGTCTGTCTGTCTGTCTGTCACACTCGATTTTCTCCGAAACTATTTGACATAGAAAGGTGAAATTTGGTAACAATATAGGAATTGATGGCCTCATCAGAGCCATGTAGTTTTGAGAATTAAATTTTGACTTAAGGGGTTAGTTTTGGGGGGTGAAGTCGGAAGTTTTTTTACTAGGTCATCGAGTGTGGTGTCAAATGAAAGCTTGTGAAAACACGAGTAAAAAATATATATATAATATTATACTTGCGCGCACTTTTCTTTGTATTATTTTTAAAAATTCGCGAAAAATCGCTGTCCCGGGCCTTATCTCGAAAAGTACTTATCAAAAAATTTCGAAAAAATTCTGGAATATTCTCCATGAAAATTGTCACGAGTGCATTACCTTTAATAATTTATATGGTATATAAAAAAAACAAAAATTTCAAGGTCATCCGATTTCAGTAAAGATTGGAAACAAACTTTGTTGAAAACTCATTTGGGGTGTGTTTTGTGAAGTTATTGATCATTTTATACCACCGTAACATAAATTTTGACTTAAGGGGTTCGTTTTGAGGGGTGAAATCGGAAGTGAAAAAATTTTTTTTTTTTACTAGGTCATCGAGTGTGGTGTCAAATGAAAGCTTGTGAAAACACGAGTAAAAAATATATATATAATGTAATACTTGCGCACACTTTTCTTCGTATTACTTTTAAAAAAATCGCTGACCCCTACGTTATCTCGAAAAGTACTGATCAAAAAATTTCGAAAAAATTCTGGAATATTCTCCACGGAGTATAGATTGAACGAAAATTATCACGAGTGCATTACCTTTAATAATTTATTTTGGTATATAAAAAAAAAATTCAACGTCACCAGTTTTCAGTAAAGATTGGAAACAAACTTTGTTGAAAACTCATTTGGGGTGTGTTTTGTGAAGTCACTGATCATTTTATACCATCCTAACAAAAATTTTTATGTTAAAAACAATCAACGTACGGAACACTAATTGTGCAAGTTCAACTTGCACTTGACCGGTTTTTTATTTTAAAAGCGTACGGAACACTAATTGCGCAAGTTCAACTTACACTTGACGGTTATTTTCTCTGTAGGATAAGTTAAAAGGGGTAAAAAAAACTGGTGTTAGTTTGATCGCGTATTTGTTGAGTACTACGGCAGGTATACCATCAGTGGCACAACCTTTTTTTGGGATCTAGCTTCGTTAAAATACGTTTTATGAAAACCTATCTTCAAACAATACAGGGTATCTTTGACAGCACATTCTTAGTAATTAGTTACTTAAGACCACGCAATTTAGAAGAGGTGATGTCACCTGGTGTAGCTCTAAATGTATTTATTTTTTTAATCTACGATTTTTGTTTCCTTTCAGTACGTTTAGCAGCAATAAAATAAACCTAATTGGTATGTAAATTAGAACAGACGAGTTATTGTTTCCTACTTGGTAATTAAAATACAAAAATCCTTTTATTATTTTAATTTATTATACACTAAATTACGAAATTATCTAACATGGACATGGGAATTCCCTTTCCGTAATCGAGAGGAGTGTTGGGCGTAATTCGTGGTTGTTTTGTAAAATATTTATATTTGGAAGTAATAATTTAAATTTATTGAGATTTTGGAAACAGGTAGCAGGTAGTTTTGTTTAAATATATGTTTTAAATAAAAATAAAAAAATGGTAGGTTATCGCTATTACGAAACCATATACACTTCCGCCCACGGAAGTATGGACATCTTGTTAAAATTCAGTTTTACAGTGAATAACTACAGTCTGTCAAGTAAGAACGCGACCTTTCGTATTCTTGAAAAAATGTGTTGCGAAAACATTTTTTTTTGCCATCAATGTATTCTTTGGTGTGCTAACAACGGCGCAATTACCTTAGTAAGTTGTCTAATCGCCACCTGCATCAATAATCGCCTGGCATCATCGAGGCAGGCTGACGACGAGATTTTCTGGATACCCTGCAAATTTCTCGAATTTCGCGAGGCAACTGAATCAAAGTCCTCAGAGTCTTTCCTCTGAGCTTTCTTTTTACAAGGGACCAAACATTTTCAATAGGGTTGACGTCCGGCGATTGCGAGGGCCACTCTAGTATCTTATCGCGGGCCCAAACGAGTCACTTCGCGACATGATTGCGTCAGTAAACAGCTGGTATCTTCGAGGCAGGCTGACGACGATATTTTCTGCATACTCTGCAAATTTTTCGAATCTCGTGAGACAACTGAGTCAAAGTTCTTAGAGTCTTTCCTCTGAGCTTTCTCTTTACAAGGGATCACACCTGGGTTGGCGTCCGGCGATTGTAAAGGCCACTCTAGTATCTTATCGTGGGTTCAAGCGAGCCGCTTCGCGACATGATTTTCGCCGAGCAAAGGTTTCTTCATCATGCTTCGGAATTTGACATCATGAGCACGAAGATGTTGTCGAATGGTCTCATGGGACACATTCAAACCGGATTTTGACGCTCCTTGACGCAGCGTCAATTTCGGGTCCTTTGAAAAGAAAGACACAATTCGTTTTTCGACTTTTGAAGTAACTTTGCCTACCGAGCCACGGTTTGGCAACTTGTCGACGTTTTTCGACTCGTTAGAGCGTCTGTGTCTGCCCTCTCTGATTTTCTCAGAAACTATTTGACATAGAAAGTTGAGATTTGGCACAAATATAGAAATTGATGGCCCAATCAGAGCCCTGTAATTTTGAAAGTTAAATTTTGACTTAAGGGGTTAGTTTTGGGGGGTGAAATTGGAAATGAAAAAAAATACCAATTCATCGGTGAAGGGTCAAATGAAAGCGTGTGAAAACACGAGTTCAAAAATATATATGATGTACTTTGTATTATTTTTAAAAAATGGTCAAAAACCCCTGTCCCTCCACCCTGTCTCGGAAAGTATTGATCAGAAAATTTTGGAATAATATTCATACAGTGTAGATTGGGCAAAATTATCACGAGTGTATTTAGTTTCAAAATTTATCTGGTATATGAGGGGTGAAATCGAAAGTGAAAAAAAAAAAATTACGAGGTCATCGAGTGAAAAAGTCATCAAATGTGCTTGTGAAAATAGTTCAAAAATATATATGCTGTAATACTTGCGCACGCTTTTCTTTGTATAAATTGCCAAAAGTCGACGTCCCCTCATTACTTGGAAAAATACTGATCTAAAATTTTTTTAAAAATTCTGGAATCTACCTCTGTAATAAAAATTTTGATTTTAATAGCAATTACAGTACGGAACACTAATTACGCAAGTCTAACTTGCACTTGACTGGTTATCAGTAATTAATATTAAATTCAATATTTGTTGCCTTGTATTTTGGTCTATATTTTGTACCATAAAAATTAAAATGAGTTCACATTTCATTTATACTCAGTATACCGTAAGAGCAAAAGAAAACATATTTATTAAGTTCCCGCCAAAAATTTTACTCGTGTGATTAAGATATTTTTAGTTATGTCAAATTTTCGTGACTCTTGATCACGATACAAAGATATTCGAAAAAACCCAAAGCGACAAATATTCGCAATTATTAAAATTTTAAATCTATGAATGATGTTAACAAGTTATTCGTGAAGAATCACTTTTTATATTAATGGGATTCACCATGATTTAACCTTGTGTTGGTAACATTTTTTTAAATTAAATTACCGTCAGAGATTAGTGGACGGAGAAGATCTAATCTTGTCTTAACACATAGATTGAAAGGTTTTTGGACTAGATGCTTAAAAGATATATTTTTTTTTTGTAAAATTCGACTTTATTTATCAATATAATCTCCTTCAAGAGCGATACAATCAGTCTAACGCTTTTCTAACATTTCTGTACCTTTCTTGTGCTCAAACTTGAACTGCTGGCGATCTACCTCAATATTGTTAGACTACGATCGATCGACTCTGAGAGGCTGCAAGTAAGTGTGATGCAGGATTGTCGTTTAGGTAGGGGTTAGATATTAGTTTTCCCGCACAATATGCATTTTTTTTTAGTCAAGGTAAGTGTAGGTCTGCTCTAAAATGTCAATGAAAAAACTCATAATTATTCAAAATTGCGAGTCTATTGGTTCTTACAAAACAAACGAGTTCTAGTGTCTAAACTTAACTAAAGAGTGACTTTGGATGTTGAAGCGTGGCACTGCATGTCCTCAGCATACTTTTCATAAGATGGTACGTAATTACCGAGTGCTAATCGCAAGCATGATGACATATGTTCGTCAGTTAGTCGATTGCGATATTTTGACTTAATTATCTTCATTTCAGAAAATGCAGACTCGCACAAGTAAGTTGACCCAAACATTGCCGTCAGTTGAAGGGCGATTTGCCTTAGATTCGGATATTCATCTTCAGATATAAAACACCAGAATTTTGTATCAGATGCTGTGGCTTTGAGATGTATATCTGATATAATCTGCACTAACTCATTTTCAACAGAACATGAGTCCATGTTAAACTGACTTATTTCAAAGACGGACAATTTTTCAGATCCTTTCTTTTCAGTTGATCTATCATAAGTTGCAATTTACTTTTGAATGAGTTTATTGCGCTAATCATCTCAATAATAGTTTTTCCTTTACCTTGAAGCTTCAAATTAATAGTGTTTAAATGCATTGTGATGTCTGTCAAAAATGCCAAATCAGTCAGCCATTTTCCGTTTTCAGCATCTGAGTGTCATCACCTCTTTCGTCCAGAAAAGCTGTTATTTCGGGCAATAATTCTTGAAACCTTTCTAGGAATTTTCCGCGACTCAACCACCTGACGTCCGTGTGAAGAACTAAATCAGTGTGTTCAGCTGACTCACTATCTTCCAACTGCAATTTAAAGAGCCGTCGTTGCAAACTACGTGCACGGATAGAATTCACAATTTTTATTGCAATGCACATAATCTCCTCCATGTTTAGAACTTTTGAACACAAAACTTGTTGATGTATAATATAATGGAAGGAGAAAAATGAAGGGAAATCATAATAGGTCGACACAATGCCACAAAACTATTTTTGTTTCCAGTCATTGCTGGTGCTCCATCGGTTGTAATGCACACTAGTTTATATATTGGTAGCTTGTAGTTTGTTACAAAATTGAAGAAAACGTCATATATATCTTCGCCACGGGTCTTTCCTTTCAGAGGAATCATTGTCAAAAACTCTTCCTTAGCCGACATGTCATAATTAAAATATCCAGTTGTTATTTTTGGATTAAGTTATTCTGAAGTGTTAAAGTCAGTATTTATGATAGAAACGAGTTTATTGCTTTACTGGGTAAATCTTTTTACTGACTTTTTAGTGTTCCGTATGGAACACTTATGGGATCTGGACCGATTGGCGCAGTGGGCTAAGGAGCCTGCTGTTGATCAGGAGCCTGCTGTTGATCAGGAGGTCAGCGGTTCGATTCCGTGTGTCGGCTGGGTGTTATGAGTGTTCATCGGTAGTAGTTGTTTGCAGAAATGCAAATAACGTCCGTGGCAGTACTACCGCGTTGTTTATGGTGCCATGAAATACAAAAATGTATGTTTCGGCACTTAGAGAACGTTGACGGGCATTACGACATCCTCACTGATATCCTTGGGATATGGAAAAAGTGTAAAAATCCCTAGTGAGGCGGGGAGGTGAGCGATAAGCCGATTTTCTCCGAAACTATTTGATATAAAAAGTTGGAATTTGGCACAAATATAGGAACTGATCAGAGCCATGTACTTTTAAAAGCCAAATTTTGATTTAAGGGGTTAGTTTTGTGGTGTGAAATCGGAAGTGAAAAAAAAATTATACCAGGTCATCGAGTTTAAGTCTCAGTTTAAAAATATATATGATGTAATACTTTCGCGGATTTTTCTTTGTGTTATTTAAAAAAAATTGCCAAAAATCTCGAAAAGTACTAATCGAAATATTTTGGAATATTCTCCATAAAGTGTAAATTGAGCGAAAATTATCATGAATTTGATAATTTATCTGACGTAAAAAAAACTATGAAGACTATGTCTCTTGACATATGGTGGCAGAAACTGTAACAGTGGCGAGTCGCTCTTGTACCGAGATATAATTTTATTTTATTTTAAAAGCAATCACCGTACGGAACACTAATTGCGCAAGTCCGACCTGTACTTGGTTGTTTTTTTTTAAATAAATTAGTTTAAAAACTTTATCAAAGAAGAGAAAAAATTATGATTTATTTTGAATTTTAGGAACATTCCTCTCCCGATACCGAAATTTATTGATATGCATAAAGTTTAGATCTTACATTTAAGTAAAAAGTCTTGTTTAAAAGTTTTAATAATAAAGTAAACTTACTGTATGGAATTTTGATATTTTAAGCTACCTGAAATTGAAATAAATTCTTTTAATTTTTTTCATAAGACTGGAAAAAAAAAATCTAGTTTCAAGTTGTTTGGAATCCAAGTTCCCGCTTTTGTAAACTAAATATTTTATTCCATACAGTCTGTTCTTACATGAACGTGTCCGTGATAATTTTCTTTACCGATTTTTTGTCTACGAGGCATTTTAGTAAGTCGACTTCGAACTTTCGTCGAAATCACGTAAAATCCAAGATGAGTCACTTATTTGTGCATCGGTTCGAGGCAGTCTTTCTTTGTTCCCATCCAACGGGGATGGGTACGTCCTGATACATATAGCACAGACTAGAGACGAATTTGTCATAGTGGTAGCCAACCTTAATAGAGAAGGCACATATTAGGAGGATCCAAACGGGCCTAAAATGACACATCCCGCGGCCGCTAAATATATTAAAAAAGTCGGAGTCGTTTGTGAAGAAGTAGGTAAATTATTTTAACGACACGAAAAATGTCGACGACTTGTCAAAATGTTGCTCGGTAGGCAAACTCACTACGAAAATCGAAAAACGAATCGTGTCTTGTTTTCGCGGGACCCGAAATTGACGCTGCGTCCAGGAGCAGTAAAATTAAGAAAGTTGGGTTTGAATGTGTCCCGTGAGACCATTTGACAGACTCAGTTGTCTCACGAGATTCCGAAAATTTGGAGATTATTGCAGAAAATGTCGTCGACAGCATGCCTCACAGATGCCAGGCGATTATTGACGCAGGAAGCGATTTGACAACTTAGTAAATTAACTGCGTCGTTGTTAGCACACCAAATGATGGCAAAAAATGTTCTGGAAACACATTTTTATATTCTCATACAGGGATCGGATGAGGTTTACAAAATGTATAGGTGTTCCCATGCTGATCAGAATCGATCAGAGTGTGTTCCATTGCATGTAGTTTTTTTACTGCTTTGAAAATATCGTTCTCTCTCTCTCTCTCGCTGATTGATTCGGAGTTTACTGTGTTGGGAAAGGTCTGAAACTTTAGAATTTTTTCTTTGAAGGGCTTGGCGCCCGGTTGTTACCTCCCATCTATAAGCGGATTCGACTGTATTGTTCTGCCTTTTTCTTTTAAGAAACTCTTATTGTATATATATGTCTCTCGCCCCTATTAGCGAGCTACGCCGCTGACACATACATAATGGCATATTATTGTTAATACTAGTAAAAATAAAATTTTAATATTATTTTGTCTAGTATTACAAAGTTTTCTTGTAGTTACTTCAGGCCGTCGACCATGATCTTATTTTTTACTATACACTCTTGTTATTCCGATTCTATACTTAATTAAATATCTTAATGGTTTTCAACGATCCTCATAATAAAAACTGTGGTTTTCAAGATGCGGATGAACATCTAATTCTTGTTAATTATCCAATTAAAGAAAGGTAACTTCATTAGGATGATATCAGAATATTGCTTTTTTATTTACTTAGTTTTTTATGGCTAAAGTTTTTGCGAGATGGCTTATTAAGCAGCTGCGTAATTTTAAATTGTTAATAGGATTGGGTGGATCCCTCGGGCAAATTAGTAAAAACAACAGCACAATAAATTACCTATTTTATAAGATGTTTGCGCAGCTCAAGGTTTGTGTGTGTATTTAAAAATGTATAACAATATATGAGAAATCTAAATTGTTACTTCATGTTTGGCGTGATAGTTTGTTGGCTCTTATGGCATGTCTGAAAAGTTTTATTTATAGCTCTCGTGTTTCCACGGAGCGTTTTCTTTACTAATAGCAGTCGACGGATTTCTTTTAACGAGTAATATCTTTACTATCAACGTCGGTGTACCCAAGGTTCCACACTGTTTCCCACTCTCTTTCTCATTTGCATTAATAATCTGCTGGAAAGAACTAGGAATTTAATCTACAGCTTTGCAGATGACAGTACGCTTAGTTCTTCATTCAGTTTAAACGCTCAACATCGGCAACTCCTGTAAATATACGCAGACAATAGAAAGTCGTTCAACTTAGCAAAGACCTAGAAGAAATTCTGTCTTAAAGTGACAGTAACCAAGTGGAATTTAAAGCTACGAAAACCCAGGCGGCAGTTTTTTCTAAGAAAGTTAACGTTGCTGGATCAGACATAGTCATGTCGGGACACTACATTTTTCTAGCATCGTTACTCAATTTGCTGGGAGTTAATTAGGGAGCAAATATGGCATGAACAGGTTGCATGCGTGGCAAAGAGATCTCCTTGATAGTTCGGAATATTATTTCGAACTAGAAAGCTTACAGTTCACAACAACTGTTAATTCTGTACAAAACTTAAAGTCGACCAACAATGGAATACTGTTCCCGTGTTTGGGGCTTTGCTCACAAACATACACTGCATTTGTCGCGTTCTATTCAGAAAAGGAATATTCGCTTGGGAGGGGACGCAGAACTAACCAGTACCTTTATTCCGTAATTCATGCCAGGGTGGTGCATGCTGAGAGAACAAGTCGCGCTAATACTTCACACCCGTATGAAATTCAGCTTGTCACTCCTCATATACTCTTTTCACGCAGTCTTTTATATGGAGAACACCATCCCTTTGGAGTGATTCGCCCATGATTGTGTTACCCACCAGTATAATTTACAGGGATTCAAGACCAACGTGAATCGCTTTTCCGCACACGCATCGCTTCTGTAGCAAAACATATGCTATGCCCATAAAAAAATCGTAGAGAAAAGTATGTTATTCGTGAAAAAAAATCACCCTCTAATTTATCCGCATTTTATTATGTTTTAGGTTTCCGAGATAACAAAAAAAAAAACGTTATTTTCAACTTCCGGAGGGTCAGCCCGTAGGCTTGATGCTGCGATAAGTTTTGAACAAATTTGATACACATATAGTACGTGATGTATGATGACCTATATGAATCCCAAAATGATGTTATTTTTTTCAGTAATTCCAATTTTCCAAATACTGTATAGAGAGAAATGAAAAGGTTTCAATTGTAAATATCTACACTGTCTGTCCAAAAAGTTCTCGGACTGTCGGAATAACAAAATATATAAATTAAAAGTGAATATTTTATTACTTCAGATGTTCTACATAGTTCCTTCCGACCTCAATCCAAAGTTCAGAACCTTCATACCATTTGAAACTGTTAGGAAAATCTTCTTTTGAGTCCCAGTGGCTTTAATGTCCTTCGAATCGTCATAGCGTTGACTCTTCACGTGGAACTTGATTTTTGGGAATAAAAAAAGTCGCTGGGGGCTAGATCAGGCGAATAAGGATGATGGTAGAGCACGGACACATGTGTTCGCCCCAAAAACTACACCAGATATGAGCGGGCGCGTTATCACAAAGCAAAAAAAAAAATTTCCGCTCGAACTCGCAGAATCCTTTTGCAAAGTCGCTCCATGACACCCACGTAGTACCTGACGTTCACTGGAGGGCCCTCGGGAACAAATTCTTTATGGATAATTCCTTGAGCGTCAAAAAATGCGACGAGCATTGTCTTTGTTTGTGACTTTGTCAGTCTCACTTTCTTCGGACTCGAGGAACCATTACCAAGTCACTGCGCACTTTGCGTTTTGTGGTTGGCTCGTATTGTCTCATCGCGCGTGATTATTTTCTGCATAAAAAAATCATTCGCAGTTTTCATTTCGGTGAAATTTCGGCTGGTGTCCACTCGATGCTGTTTTTGTTCGGGTGTCAGACTGTAACACGGTAACATACTTTGCACACACTTTCCTCTTGTTCAAAACATTCCGGACAATGTCTTGAATACTTGACATCAATCTGCACGAAAGATGACGGTCGCTTTGCGTAAGATGACGAATTTTCGCGTTTGCGTCGGTCGAACTAGTGCTGGGACGCCCTGACCTTACATCATCCTCGAGCTACTCCCGTCCTTCCTCAAAGCGTTAAACCACTCAAACACTTGCGAACGCGATAAACAATCCTCACAGTAAGATTTTTTTAAATATTAAATATCTCCGTAGCTGTTTTGTCCAATTTTAAACACGAAATTTGATCAGTGCTCGCTACTTCCTCACATTTTTGTGACACAACGACTACGATACATAGAGTCTACTTAGCACTGACTGATCACAACTGGCTGGTTGAAAATAAATATACTGTTTACAGATGTGAGTTCAAGCTTCTACTGTTGTTTACGAGATGGTGCTCTTTAAAGGCCGGGAAAAAAATCAGTTCTGGAACTATTTGGGCAGACGGCGTATGAAGCAATCTCTTTACTTTTTGCGAATCACATATCACCAGGAGGTAATCCTTTACTACGAAAAAGCGAAATTCAGTCTTTACTTTAGATCGTGTGTGTTTGCAAGTAATAAGTAAATAACTTTACCAATTTGATTTTGTATTTAAAATATCTCGCAAAAGTTTTTGTCCTTCTTCTTGTGGTGCCTATCTATTCCGGATGTTGGCGATCAATCTGGCAATCTGTACTTTGTTTACACTTGTTCGAAACAGACTTGAGGATTTATTGAACCACGTTCTTAAATTCTTTGCCAGGATATTCTTCTTCTTCCAGGCCCTCTTCTTCCTTCCACCTTCGCTTACGTGCCTTTCATTGTTTCTCATGACGTGTCCGAGATATTCCAACTTCGTTATCTTTATTCTCATCACTATCTCCTTGTCTTTTCCCACTCTTCTTAGCACCTCCTCATTGGTAGCGTGATCAGTTCAAGGTATTTTCAAAATTTTCCTATATAACCACATCTCAAAGGCTTCGATCTTACGCTTCCGTCCATGTCCACGACTCTATCCCATACAACAACGCGGGAAAAACATAGTATCTCAGTAACCTATTCTATACCGGTAATGATAAGTCGTGGCATCTAAATAATTTAGCCATTTTTAGGATCCAACTGTCACAAAAAACACAAAGTTAAGATTGCTGTCCAGTCTTATATTCCCCCTAGCAACTTACTCATGAGTCATTAAAGAAGCTGACAAAAGACGAATCGATGCGTTTGAGATGTGGGCATATCGAAGAATCCTCAGAGTATCATATACCAAATATCGTACTAATGCATCTATTCTTACAGAACTTTATAGTCGATCGTCTTTCAAATAGAATTAATAGACAGTACCTGAAATATTATGGTCTCATTATGAGGAAAGTGGATGTCATGGAAAAGCTTGTAGTAACGACTCTTGATCTTTCTATTCGATTTTTGATCTCTACTGAGTGATCCCATGCATCATTTACTCTTTTCCCCAGATACGTATATGCTTGTGTTTTTTCTATCTGTTGGTTATTTACTACCAGTCGTCCGTTTTGATTATTGTCATTTCATATTATCGTGTGTTTAGTTTAATCTTAAGTGATAAGCCATATCTCTCACTGATTTCGCTCACACTAATCATTACGTCTTGAAGGTCTGCAAATACGACCGTATCGTCCGCGTATCGTATGTTTATTCGCGGTTTATTTTTATTCTTTTGTTCTTGTAATTTTTGGAATTTATAATCTTTAAAGATATTAAAAATATTGTAATTCTTTGTACAATAAGAGGAGTGTCGAACTGTGTGCCGCCAATGCAGTCACTTTAAACAGCAAAAAGTGTGTTTGTATGTCACGACCACTTAAGATGGTTCGATATCTACATATGAATATTGTCTTAATATTTTCTATTTCTTACGGAAAGTTAACATGTAGGAGTCGGCACAGGAGTCATTCTCTGGTGTTTGTCTGCAATTTATCTTATATAGGTATAGTCAAATGGGTTTTATTATTAAACGAGGCAACAGTGTTGTAGTTATTTAAAATTATTTTTTGTATTTGTGCCTTTTCCATGATTTTAACCAAATATTGTTCATATTAAGATAAACGGTACATAATAGTTTTAAATCAAAACAGTAACAGTAATATGAATAGTAAATAGCAGTATTAAACATGAATTATAATTATTACATATCAGTGGCAAAATTGTGCAATCTGAATATTTGTTTCAATTTGAACGTAGCAAAAATTATGCTGTTATAAAATTATATTTGCTGATAATTAAAAATCGCAGTTCTAAAATAAAAATGGGATTTGAGTTTCTCCCTTTACAGATTAACTTAATCACAGTAAAACCAATACAGTAGCTAAACTCAGGGGTAACCATATAGGAAAAATCAGGTCTCAGTTTTCAAGAGGTCACGTGGCAGACCGCCATGTTAAAAAGGGGACCAGCGGGAAATTTAAAATAAAAATAATATTACTAATGTTTTATCACTGAAAATCATAGATATTATATAAACGTTTGAAAATTTTTGATTTAATAAAATTTCAAGCTAATGCAGCATGAGTAATATAAAAACAAACAAAAAGAATGGAGCACTTTGTTAGAAAAGAGACGCAAAACTTGACAGGAAGGCTTTTTCAAAAAGAATGTTGGAGACAAAAGTTTTAGCATTTAGAGATATCAGATTTTGGGCCCAACGTTTTGTTGGGACACTAGAAGGGTCAAAAGCAAAAACTGAAACCCAAATTTTTAAATACAGATTTGAATTCAGCAAGGAATTTTATGTCCGAATACAAAGTGACACACAAGTATTCTTTATCTGATTCTATATTAACGTCTGGATGCGCATGGCCGAATAAACGATTTTTCAAATCATTTTTAAACATTTTTTGAGAAACATGTGGGACAGTAGGACAGTTGATGACGCGCTTGGTTGCTGCAAGCCAAATCTTTGCTTTATAACCATAAGAAAAATAGTTTTTAAGAATTATTCAATTTATCCACGTATGATTTCTTACGCAATTGATATTCTTTAATTAAATCACATACCTTTCAACATTTTTGGGGAAGAAGAAGAAATTCACTCCCGGCGTACTTGTTGAATTATTTTTACAATTGTCAACGGCAAACCTCTTTTCCCCATCATTGTATAAATTGCTCGTCAATCTTTTCGATTCTCTTCACTTACAAATGTTTTTAATTCTCTTTTTATTCAAATTCTCTCTTTCTTGTGTCTTTAAATTCATGTAAATTGCAGTTACGTCAAGAAACGATCGACAATACATTTCAAAAGACACATTCAGAAATCAGATGTAAACATTGAGCGGCCATTTTGACAGAGGGACCCGTCGACGCACGCGCAATTAAAATCTCGTCACCAACTTGGAGCTCACTTTCGTTACTGTATTGGGTCTCCTGTGATGTAATTTAAGGATCGTGACTGTCCAAAATTTGGATGGATTCAAATGTACCTTAATTCTTAGTATTTAAAAACTGTATCTTGTTTTCATGTGACGCCATCTATTATGTAGGACTTAAACACTCTTAAGAGCCCTAATCTATAATTCTGTTTATGAGTAAAGATATTTAGCAGATAGTTAAGAAACTTTGTTAGAACGTAATTTTAATTACAATATGATTTAAAAATCAATGTCAAAAGTGGTGCATCAGAGATAGTTGAAACTTTGGTTACTTTATTTGATTTTCTCGCGCAAAACGTACTCAAATAGATTTAAATTAGGCACTTTAATTTTTCAAGAAAGGGGTAGGTAGAATATGATATTTCCTTTGGAAGTTCTTGCTCGATGCTCGTCGTCTTCCACCAAAGTTTAGCCGGCCTTAAGTCGCGAAAACTATTCGAAAATTTGCGTGTGCTTTAAAGCTTCGCCCCTAAAAGCTTTCGAATCATTTCATATATTTCAGCAATAATTAGTATGTACGGATTAGTCTTCTTGAGAATCTATTGTAAAAATCTCCGAGAAACACCATTAGAGTTTGACGCAAACACGCATACAGAATAAACTAAAAGAGCGAGCAAACTGAAACTTGTTACGGAACTTGTTAGGGATGTATCGACCGCCACATATCGGAGCGAGTTGATATTATATCACGTTCTCGCTATCTAGCGTTAGTCTGTGAAGTTTTTAATCGCACCACGTACATAGCGTCACCGTTCCTCAGATATTGACAAAAGTATGTATTTTTGCTTATCTATTAAATAACCTGCGTTTCTTTTAGTATAGTTATTGACATAATTCACACATAAGTGAAAAAAGTTAAATCGAAAGAAGTTTTTAAATTGATTTGAAAATTATTGTCATGTGTAATTGTTTTTATATGACAGAGAAAGTAACATGCTTTTTGTAAAACTAATACTTTCTCGCCATTGTTACAGCTTTATTTATTTATTTTCTAATTTATTGTCACGCCTTGTGTTGATGGCGAACTGTATGGCGTTCATGATAAAAACAAAGATTAAATTAGGTAAAAGCATAAAGGTAATAAGTAGTCTTTTATTAGCTTTTAACGCGCCCATTCCTATTAAGACTACAAAGCATTATATATATATATATATATATATATATATATATATATATATATATATATATATATATATAAAATAAAGAAAGAAAGCAAAAGTTGCCGTATTGAACAAAATTCTTAAATATAAAATTAGTTGGAAAACTTGGCAAAGGGCGCAACAAGTGTTCACACCGTGTTCATTTAGCCAATATTTCGGTCCTAGGTTAGGACCTTCATCAGGGCACAAACTAAAAAAGAAAGAACGAAACGACAATTGAAGTAGTATGGGCAAATAAACAAAAATATAAGTTATTTTAATTTTAATATGTTGTAGTATGTACTGACTTTTCAATTTGATGATATAGACTTATATTTCGTACTAAAGCCGGTCCTGTCCTGGTTGTTTTTGGACGGGCTTTGGCCCTGTAGGTATAATGATGCCTTGCTTCTGTCAGATGGCTGTTTTCTGTCAGCGTTGTGTCAAATATGTCATACAAATTGTAAGTCACAGGTGGTTAATTAAAAGTGAATCAATTTATAATTGATTTTAGCATCCAAGGTTTTTAATGGCATCCCTTTTGTAAATGCCTTTTTAATATGTTAGTGTTTGGTGTAAGATTTACTTAATTGTTAGTCGCATTTATGTAATTGGATTTATGACCATTTTTGTTATATTTATATCACACCTCTCATGTAAGTGATCTTTTCAGTTTTACTATTATATATATATTTCTTCTACAACAACATATTAAAATTAAAATAACTTATATTTTTGTTTATTTGCCCAGACCACTTCAATTGTCGTTTCGTTCTCTCTTTTTTAGTTTGTGCCCTGATGAAGGTCCCAACCTAGGACCGAAATACTGGCTAAATGGACACGGTGTGAACACTTGTTGCGCCCTTTGCCGAGTTTCCCAATGATTTCGTATTTAAATATATATATATATATATATATATATATATATATATATATATATATATATATATATATATATACATATATATATATAAGAGGAGGAGGGTAGTCTTGACCGACTAGTTAAACACCAGTATTTTATTCTTGGGGTAAGCGATCTTTAGAAAAGAACTAAAAAGTTTTTGACACCTTTTTAGCTACGCCAAGCTTTCGAAAATATTTCATTTGCTTCATCAGAGCTACAATTATAGCAGATTATCAGTATTATTAATATAATATTAAAGTACTTACTGCTAAGTGGTGTTATCTTTATGGGGGGGGGGCACTTTATTACACTTATTCATCAGAAAAAAAACATGAGAAAACCTCGACATAATCCTCTCTGGGAAATATAATATGCTTTTACTCCATTTTGTTAGTATGGTACGAAGAATTGTGTGGTTCTAAGGTGATTTTAATTCACAGAGGAATTTTTCTGTTATGTTTTCTCGTCATTTTTGCTAAGGGCAGTGTATTTTTATCTCTTGGTTAGGTTGTGGTTAATTTATATTTGAAAGTAGAATGACACTGGCAGTTTGTTTGAGTTTTCATTTTGACTGCTCATTTCTAATAGATTGGAGAAAATTAAACTTCAATGTCAGTTTTTTTATTGATCGAGTTAGGTTCAAGGTGGATCTCCACCATCTCCCTAAAGATTCTCCTGCCGAGATTCCTCTCTTTACATAGTATTTTGGTTTCAGCAAAATCAAATTCATGTGAAAATTGGCTACTATGCTGGGCAAGCGCAAAAGAGTTTTTTCTCAATCTGCAATCACTTTTATGGGAAGTGATTCTGTCTTTTAGGATCCTTGATGTTTGTCCTATATAGATTTTTTCACATTGCGAGCAGGGGAGGCTGTAAACTACTTCTGAAACTTTTGTGATTTCATCTTTGTCTTTTAGATAAGTGAAAATATTATTGATAGTTTTTTGTGCTTAAAAACAATTTTTCAATTAGGTAATTTGTTGAAGAGTTTTGTTGTTTTGGTAAAAATTTCTTTTACGTAAGGAAATGAGAAATAACTTTTGATTCGGTTTTCAGAGAGGAAAGCGCTAATATCCGGTGTAAGATTGTTATTTTGTGGTGAAGGGGGTGTGGTTAAGTTAAATAGTAATTTGTTTATTAATTGGATTGGATAGGAGTTGGTGAGCAGAGTGTCTCGAAGTCCATTTAAATTTTTCAGTCTGAAGGACCGGTGAGAAATCTTTTCTATTCTTGACGTCAAGCCCAATATCATGTTTATTTTGATTTTAGTGATATGTGAGTGGAAGTTAATGTATCTTGCTGAGTAGGTTGGTTTGGTGTATCAATCTACTATGATGGAATTATCTTCTTTTCTGACACCTTTACTATCAATGTTTTTACAGCCTAGTACTTCATACTGTCTTCTACTCTCTTTCTTCTTTACATTAATAATCTGCAGGGAAATAACAACAATCCAATCTACAGCATTGCTGATGACAACACGCTTGTTTTTCCTTTACCTTATGATAGTTATCTATGCAAATATTAGCTGACAGCAGGAAGTAACATAACTTAACAAAAATACTGGAATAAATTATGTAATGGAGTGATTGTTACCAAGTAGAATTTAACGCTACAAAACCCAATAAGCAATTAATGTTATAACACATGGGCTGAAAAGTCCCGGGCCTAACACATAGATGGCGCTAGTTTTATTGCAGTCACCTTTTTTTCAGTTAATACTAACCTTCAAAAGACAGCTGTTAAAATTTCATGATATTCTATTCATTAGTTTGTGAGTTATTGTGCTAAGAGTGGCGCTACTTTTGTTATTTTCAAAACAATGGATCAAAACAATTTCGTGTTTTAATTTTACACTGCTTCTTGATGGGAAAAAATACCGTTCAAGCGAAGCAATGGCTTGAAAAGTGTTATGGGGACTCCGCTCCATCAGAAACAACAATAAAACGTTGGTTTGCTGACTTCAAACGTGGTCGTAGAGACACCGATGATGCAGAACGCAGTGGACGTCCAAATGAGGCGGTAACACCAGAAAACATCAAAAAAATCCATAAAATCGTTTTGAATGATCGAAAAGTGAAGTTGCGTGAGTTAGCTGACATCGTAAAGATATCAAAAGAACGTGTTGGCTTTATATTGCATGAGCATTTGACTATGAGAAAGCTCTGTTCAAAGTGGGTGCCGCGTTTGCTCACTGTTGATCAAAAACAAGAACGTGTTGATGATTCTGAGCAGTGTTTGGCCATGTTTAAACGTAACAAACCGGAATTTTTGCGTCGATATGTGACAATGGATGAAACATGGATCCATTACTTCACTCCGGAATCAAAACGATCGTCATCTGAGTGGACAGCAACTGGTGAACCTCGTCCAAAGCGCCCGAAAGCACAACAATCGGCTGGAAAGGTTATGGCCTCGGTATTTTGGGATGTGCGTGGTGTAATATTCATCGACTATCTTGAGAAAGGAAATACCATCAACAGTGAATATTATATAGCGTTATTGGAGCGTTTGAAGGCCGAAATTGCAAAGAAACGACCGCATATGGCAAAGAAAAAAATTTTGTTTCTTCAAGACAACGCACCGTGTCACAAGTCAATCAAAACAATGGCAAAACTACATGAATTGAACTTCGAATTGCTCCCACATCCACCGTATTCGCCAGATTTGGCTCCCAGCGACTACTGGCTGTTCGCAGACCTGAAAAAAATGCTCGCCGGTAAGAAATTTCGCACGAATGAAGAGGTTATCGCTGAAACTGAGGCCTATTTTGAGGCAAAAGATAAATCGTTCTACAAAAGTGGTATTGAAATGTTAGAGCGGCGCTGGAATGATTGCGTTGCTCTTGATGGAGATTACGTTGATGAATAAAGCTAATTTTGAACCAAAAAACCGTGTCTTCTTTGTTAGGCCCGGGACTTTTCAGCCCATGTGTTAGTTCCACAATTTGCTAGGCGCTAATTTTTAAGCAAATATGTGTGGATATAGCCATATTGCATGCAAGCGAAAACTTTCAAAAGCGGGGGGAATATTCTTTCAAACTGAAAAATGAAGGATTAAAGCCCTAGACTTTTTTCTTCTTTCAAAGAAACCTGCTCAATCAGTTTTGTTTTCTAATTGATTTGTCTTTTCTTTTCAGGATGTTAATTTTATTTAAACGAATAAAATCCGTGACGAATGCTTGTGGTTTTGGCGTTTTGAACTGAGAGTATATATCTTATACTTCGTTATAAATCAAGATTGACTGACATCCGTGAAAAGCTTAGAATCAAACAAAATTGATGACATTGCGGTTTAAATAAGGTTCATAAACTGCACTGGATCCAATTAAAAATGTTAATAAGATTTTAAATCTCTGACATAAAAGGGCAAAATCATAAGTATTTGACATCTATATGTGTGTATGTATACACCTGACTGTTGGTTTGCTTGTACGTCTCTTTCTATCTTTATATCAACTTGTATAAGTGCAAAACTTGATAATTACTGAGGGTAACGTATTCGATGTTCCAACGAATCAAGGTCGCTAGCCACTTCCGGATCTCCGATTTCTTCTGAATAGAATCCAACAAATGCAGTGTATGATTGGGAGCAGAGCCCCAAACATGGGAGCAGTATTCCATAGTTGGTCGAATTTGAGCTTTGTTACAGAATTAACAGTTGTTGTGAAGTGAAAAGCTTTCTAGTTCGAAATAATATTACCAGCTTTTCAGAAGCTCTCTTTGTTGTGCTTGCAACATGTTCATGCCAAGACATATATGCTCCCAAATTAACGCCCAGCAAATTGAGAGCTAGAGGAATAAAAAAAAAAAAAAATTAAAAATAAAAAAAAAAAAAAAAAAAAAAAAAAAAAAAAAAAAAAAAAACAAAAAAAAAAAAAAAAAAAAAAAAAAAAAAAAAAAAAAAAAAAAATAAAAAAAAAAAAAAAAAAAAACAAAAAAAAAAAAAAAAAAAATAAAAAAATAAAAAAAAAAAAAAAAAAATAAAAAAAAAAAAAAAAGGGGTGCCCCGATATAACTACGTCGGGTTTAGCAACGTTAAGTTTTTTAGAAAAAACTGCCGCCTACTTAGTTACTGTCACCCCAAGATAGAGCT
Organism: Pachyrhynchus sulphureomaculatus; assembly: GCA_019049505.1. NCBI lineage: Eukaryota > Metazoa > Arthropoda > Insecta > Coleoptera > Curculionidae > Pachyrhynchus > Pachyrhynchus sulphureomaculatus. The sequence continues at coordinate 43,606,188 of CM032450.1, read as the reverse complement.
TCTTCCAGGTCTTTGTTAAGTTGAACGACCTCCTGCTGTCTGTGAATATTTGCATGAGTAGTCTATATTTGAGCATTCAAAGTGAATGATGAGATAAGCATACTGCCATCTGCAAAGCTGTTGATTGGATTTCTGGTCGTTTCCAGCAGATCGTTAATGTAAAGGAGGAAAAGAGTAGGATACAGTATGGAGACCTTGGGCACACCGACGTTGATAGTGCAGTCGATTGCCACTCGTAAAGAACACTCAGCATAGCTTAGCCAACAATTCATCGTGCCAAACACAGTCGAATGCCTTCGATATATCAGGAGTAACTGCTCGAGATTCTCCACAGTAGTCAATTGCGTTGTTCCAAACATGTGATAATAATGAATCCTTCCAAATATTTTCGAAGATGCTGATTGATAGCCTTTTCCATGACTTTCGATATTATTGAAAGCAGAGCGACTGGTCGGTAGTTGTTCTCTTGCCTTTCTTGGGTGTCAGCTGAACTATGGCGCATTTCCAGCAGGAAGGAAATATTCCTTTTCTGTACAGTAGGTTGAAAAGTCTACAGAAAACTGGTATTAGTTCTCTCGCGCAGTTTTTGACTACTATGGCAGGTGTTCCTTCAGCGAAAGAAGCTTTTTTGGTGTCTAGCTTCATTAAAATATGTTTTATGATACAATGTCTGAAAACAATATCGAGCATCCTTGATTGCACTATGGAAATAGTAGGTGATGTTTTTCCTTGGAAATCAACAGTAGAATGTGAAGCAAAGGGTTCAGCCAACAAGTTCGCGTTGTCAACAGATGTTGCTGCTATAGAATTATCTGGCCGTGTGAGTGGTGGTATAGTGGATTTGGTGCAATTTTGACTAACTGCCTTAGCGACTGACCAAAAGGACCTAGAATTGTTGGGACAAGTAAGGAGCTTATTTTTAATTTCGTCGATAATTTTTTTGCATCTGTTCCGGGCACGAACAAAGATGTTACGATTTATGACGTTAGGATTTTCACGTCACTGTCAGTAGGCAAGATGTTTAGAAGGAACAGCTTCTTGGCATTTTCGATCAAACCAAGGCTTGCCGTTGGAAGGGCATTTCTTCGAAAAAGGGATGTAAGCGTCCATACCAGCTTAGTCAGAAATATAAGGGGTACAAGTGGTAGGGAAGGAGATTAGATGGAGTAGTTTCAAATATTTCATATTATATGTCTTCATCGCGATTCTTAAGTTTGGGAACTTGCAAATAACACATGGGCTGAAAAGTCCCGGGCCTAACAAAGAAAACACGTTTTTTTTGGTTCAAAATTAGCTTTAGTCATCAACGTAATCTCCATCAAGAGCAACGCAATCATTCCAGCGCCGCTCTAACAATGGCCAAACACTGCTCAGAATCATCAACACGTTCTTGTTTTTGATAAACAGTGAGCAAACGCGGCACCCACTTTGAACAGAGCTTTCTCATAGTCAAATGCTCATGCAATATAAAGCCAACACGTTCTTTTGATATCTTTACGATGTCAGCTAACTCACGCAACTTCACTTTTCGATCATTCAAAACGATTTTATGGATTTTTTTTTGATGTTTTCTGGTGTTACCGCCTCATTTGGACGTCCACTGCGTTCTGCATCATCGGTGTCTCTACGACCACGTTTGAAGTCAGCAAACCAACGTTTTATTGTTGTTTCTGATGGAGCGGAGTCCCCATAACACTTTTCAAGCCATTGCTTCGCTTGAACCGTATTTTTTCCCATCAAGAAGCAGTGTAAAATTAAAACACGAAATTGTTTTTGATCCATTGTTTTGAAAATAACAAAAGTAGCGTCACTCTTAGCACAATAACTCACAAACTAATGAATAGAATATCATGAAATTTTAACAGCTGTCTTTTGAAGGTTAGTATTAACTGAAAAAAAGGTGACTGCAATAAAACTAGCGCCATCTATGTGTTAGGCCCGGGACTTTTCAGCCCATGTGTTAATGTTAATTTTTTGTCTAGCTGAAGTTAAACTGTATGAAAAGGAAGCTGGGATTATTATTGACAGACTGAATTCAAAAAAATTCAGTCATTTTTTGACTCTCTAAATTTGTGGTTAATAGCGAAATACAACTAAGTTGGGAATGTGGAATCTTTGGCACAATGATACTACTCAGTATATATCACCACTACACCACACACTTTATTTTTGCACTCGACGCGCGCTTTGCTAACCATGTTAGCTTCATCAGGAGCGATGATGAAGCTAACATGGTTAGCGAAACGCGCGTCGAGTGCAAAAATAAAGTGTTTGGTGTAGTGGTGATATATACTGAGTAGCAAAATACAATATAAATACAAAGAAGGGAAAGGTTTAAAGGAAAAAACTTCAAATATATCATATTATACACGACTTTTTACTAGTCAAGAAATTCGAAAATGATGTAATTTTCCGTTATTCGCTATCTGAAATGATTTGTGAAGGAGACGAAAACGAGCGTAATTAGCAGAGTATCTTCAACAAATTCGTTTTTTTCCTTCAATAAGTCAAGGTAAAATCAGCAATTATTTTGGAACTTCGATTTGCGAGGAAAGTACAAGGGGGGGAAATAAGTTTATTAACATTTGTTTTATGTTTTCAGCTCTAGCTTTGCTTAAATTTAAATATATAGTAGTTAGAGATATGTATCGCGTGAAAAATTTAATAAATAATTCATTGGTTGCCAGATTATAATTTGTTGCGCAACTCTGGTATTTTTAGTATATGTTTGAATGGAAATTTCCAAAAATTCCGTTAAAGTCTTATCGCCATTAAAACAATATTTACATCTTTTCCTAAAAAAAATACCGTTTATATTATGTTAACCTTTATTAATTTAAAAAACCTTGATCAAACCATGTTTGTAAATAAATTAATTAAAAACAGATACATTACGTATGATGGGAAAGAGATGTGTATCGATAAAGTATGACCAATTAAATTACAACAAATTAAAAATGAATTACCTGAATAACCAGGTTTAGCCTCACTAAAAGCAAACAAAAACACAAACAACAAAATTTTCATGTTTTAACTTGGTTTCGCACAACAAAACTTTCAGAAATGAATTGAACTGATCAGAGCCGGCTTGTCTTATGCAGGTACTTTTGTTGACCAGTGGCGCACCATTCGTCTTTTCTTGGAGAGTGGGGGTTTGTTGATAGTTTCGTGTTTTTTACACGTGTTTATAGACTGGTTGACTTTTGGATGTTGGAAAGTTTTTAGTTACGGCTTACGAGAAATCATGATTCTTTGGATTAATGTATGTGACAAATTCTTGCCATTATGTTGGGGTGTTTTAATTTCGGAGGGTTATGATCCAAAGATGCTGGTGTAATCGTAGGCGAAACATCTGATAGTCATTTTGATTTTACAAAGCTTAATCGTAAAATATATAAGATGCAAGAGATGAAGTTGTCAACTGTCGGGTTCTACTACGTTAGCTTCTTTAGATTAGCGATCACCAATATGGTTTTCGTAAACATAGATCAACAGGAGATCTTCTGACTTATGTAACACATATTTGGAACAACGCAATTGAACACTTTGGAGAATCTCGAGTGGTTGCTCTTGACATATCCAAGGCATTCGACCGTGTTGGCTAAGTTGCGCTCTTATGGTATGTCTGAAAGGTTCTGTTTGTGGCTCTCATGTTTCCTCAGAGAGCGTTCTTTACAAGTGGCGGTCGACGGATTTCTTTCTAACACCCTCACTATCAACGCCGGTGTGCCCCAGGGCTCCATACTGTCTCCTACTCTCTTTCTCATTTACATTAACGATCTGCTGGAAAAGACCGGGAATCCAATCTATAGCTTTGCAGATGACAGTACGCTTGTCTCTTCATTCACCTTGAACGCTCGGACATCGGCTGCTCAGGCGAATATCCGCAGACAGCAGGAGGTCGTTCAACTTAACAAAGACCTGGAAGAAATTCTATCTTGGGGTGACAGTAACCAAGTAGAATTTAACGTTACAAAAACCCAAGCGGCAGTTTTTTCTAAAAAAGTTAACGTTGCTGAACCCGACATAGTTATGTCGGGGCACTCCATTCCCCTAGCATCGTCGCTCAATTTGTTGGGCGTTAGTTTGGGAGCAAATATGTCTTGGCATGAACATGTTGTTGCAGGTATAGCAAGGAGAGCTTTTCAAAAGTTGGGAATATTATTTAGAACCAGAAAGCTTTACACCCCACAACAACTGTTAATTCTTTACAAAGCCCAAATTCGACTAACTATGGAATACTGCTCCCACGTTTGGGGCTCCGCTCCCAAACATACACTGCATTTGTTGGATTCTGTTCAGAGAAGAGCGGTCCGTCTGATTGGGGACCCGGAATTGACCGGCCGCCTTGATTCGCTGGAACATCGAAGAACGGTTGGCGACTTGAGTCTGTTCTACAAGTATTTTCATGGAAAGTGTTCGAAGGATGTAGCCCGCTTAATTCCTCCCAAAGCGGTGCATGTTAGAAATACACGTCGCGCTGGTGCTTCGCATCCGTATGAGGTTCAGCTTGTTACTCCGCGTACAACGCTTTTCAAGCAATCTGGAGAACGTCATCCCTTTGGAATAATTTGCCCAGCGCTGTGTTTCCCACCGAGTACAATTTACAGCGATTCAAGAATAACGTGAATCGCTTTTTCCGCACTCGTGCCGCTCCTGGAGCGCTTTAGGGACTTCCCTGCAGCACGTGTGCTAGACCAATAAAAAAAAAAAAAGAACTTACTGCTGTTTGGATTTCTGTAGTACTAATTTGTATGACCGCTCCTAGTTTTGAAAAAAATGTGCTTTAAGAACATTTTTTGCCGTCAGTGTATTCTTTGGTGGGTTAACAACGGCGCATTTACCTTCGTAAGTTGTCCAGTTGCCTCATGCATCAATAATCGCCTGGCATGCTGTCGACGAGCATAATCTACAAATTTTTCAAATCTCGTGAGACAACTGACTCAAAGTCTTCAGAGTCATTCCTGTGAGCTTTCTTTCTACAAGGGCCAAACGTTTTCAATAGGGTTGGCGTCCGGCGATTGTGACGGCCACTCTAGTATTTTATCGTGGGCCCAAACGAGCCGCTTTGCGACGTGATTTTCGCCCAGCAAAGGTTTCGGAATTTGACATTATGAACACGAAGATGTGGTCGAATGGTCTTATGGAACACATTCAAATCCGATTTTCTTAATTTTGCCGCTCCTTAACGCAGCGGAGCAATTTCGGGTTCCGTGAAAACAAAGACACGATTCGTTTTTCGACTTTCGGAGCGGGTTCCCTCTACCGATTTTTTGTTGAATCGCTAGAATCATATCTATCAAAAATAAATTATCGCGGACACGTTCTTACTTGACAGACTGTATTTCGCAAAGAAGAAATCCATCATTTTTTAGGTTGAGAAGTGTACAATAATAATAATCTTTATTGTATAGAATATCCATTTACAACACAAATGTGTAAATTACAAAAAATTAAAGAGGAAAAAAGAAAACTACAATAATTGCATAAAATAAGTATAACCACATGTATAACTAGCAGACACCACTTAAAGATGTGGACACGTCCACCGAGCATCTAGAACCTTCGTCTTTATCAATTTAGTAAATTGAGAATGAGTTAAGTTGTGCATATCCAAATCGCTACAAACCATACTGAAAATATTCATGGATTAATACAAAGAAGTCTTCATTAAAATATTAGTTCTTGGTGTACTCAAACACAAAACATGAGGAAATCTGGTAAGTCGAGAAGGCACATGAAAGTTGATCTGGGAAAGCAGGTCAGGGCAGTCAATAAAGGATTTACGTATCTTGAACAAAAATTGAATCAGCAAGTAAATCCTGCGATTCATCAACGACGGCATGTTGAAACGCGCTAACAAGATGTTGCTTTCTATACCTCTAGGAGGGTAAGTACCGCCATCTCTGGAGCAGAGAAACTTAAGAAACTTTCTCTGCATGTTCTCTATTCTATCAATGTATTTGTGATAGATTGGGTGCAAAATCACTGCGTCGTATTCCAACCTAGATCGCACATAGCAAAAGTGGAGCACTTTGAGCGACGCTATATTTACAACTCCCTTGAATTGCGAAAAATAAACCCAAGAATTTTCAACGCATCCCCATAAACCCGATCAATGTGGTTGGCAAATGACAATCGGGTATCAAGTCCCTGAGAGTATAGCAACGATTCATAATCGCTTTAACCAAGACTTACTCATAATGCGTGGGATTCGGTTGGTTGGAGAACGACATAACAAAACACTTTCCGAGATTCAAGGTCAACTTATTGATAGCGCACCAATTTTCGATAGTACGTATGTCTTTTTGAAGTATAATACAATCATTAATGTCATGAATTATTATAGCTTAAGATCATCAGCAAATAAGAGTGTGCTGCTAACAATGGACTCAACAATGTCATTTATAAAAATTGAAAACAACAATGGTAAGAGGTTACTGCTCTGTGGAGCACCGCTAGTAGCCACGAATTGAAATGAATGATGGCTTCGGATATCAACATATTGAATACGATTATGAAGATATCATCGAAGGAATTATATCAAATCATCGTGGAACCCCATTACGCGCTAGAATGGAATGATCAATACGATCAAATGCCTTCGTGAAGTCTGTGTAGATAGAGTCCACCTGCTGACGATCTTCAAGGGCTTCCCCCGTGAATTGCTCGAAGGAAGCCAAATTGCCAAAGAAACCATGTTGAAACCTGCGTCAAACGTCCCTTAATTTCCTTAAAAAATGAGTCATATATTGCCATCTCGAAAACTTTAGCAAATGGTGACAGTATTGACACAGGCCTATAGTTGGAAATGATACTAGTATCGCCCTTCTTGAATACAGGTGTAATTCTTGTCGTTTTCCAGATTTCAGGAAAAGTGTTAGGTTTCAGGGATAAGTTATTGATGAAAGACCGAGGCTTGAGCCTGAGCAAGGCTCGAGCACAATCCTTGATAATAAAACAAGAGACATTATCAGGGTCTTGAGTGAACTTATTCTTTGACTTCGTCAGAGTAAACCAAGATCATACCATCAGTGAGGTAGGGAAGAGAGACAAGGGGAATCAAATCGGCACTTCCCTGGAGATAGTTATGCTCTGTTGGTGTAGGGGCACAATACATGCCACAAAAAAAGTGTGCAAAAGCATTCGCAATCTTTTTGGGATCCGGATAAGAGCATTGGAGGTCATTATCCGTAAAGGACTCCGGCAGCGAGGTCGACAATTTTTTAAGTTTGATAAATGATCAGAAAGATCCAGGGTCTTCACGTTTGGAAGCCTCATAATAATAGGTAACAGATAAAATAAATAAAAAACTTTAAAAACAATATTCTGTTCTGCGTTAACATGATCCGCAGCTGAATATATTTTTACTTCTTTTAGACTAGGATTTTATTAATAATTGCCTCGCTTCTTTTTTGCGATTTTTTAAACTACTGATGAAAAAATGAAATGACGCCACGTTAATGTGGGGATTCCATATTATACATTTTTTGTTCGCCCAAGCCTGGACCATTAAGTACGACCTGTTCTTTTAAGGGCCCCCTCAGGCAACAAACTTAATGCAAACATATTTAAGGCTGATCTTAGACTACCAATTATTCAAATAATATTCGGTAATCACCGACTTATGTTTGCCATTCCGCTAACGCTGCCTTCATGAAATGTACTTGACGGTCAGTCTCATAAAACATTTTAAATCAAAATTCATGGTCTGTGGATGCCTTCAAATGAGATAATTTTTCTAAAAGTTTAAATAATGGCAAACGTGTAATTCTGAAGTTAATTAAAAAACTAGTTGTATTCAAAGGTAAAGTTGTTTTATTTATTTATATGCCTCTAGTATAAGAAATTTTATATTCTTAAATTTTACGAGGAAGAATGAAAAGAACCTGTCTCGGGCCACCACGACTGCTGCATTACCTGTATGTGCTGGTACATGTTTTATATACCTATATATATATATATATATATATATATATATATATATATATATATATATATATATATATATATATACAGTAGAATCTCGATTATCCGAAATAATATGGACCAAAGTGATTTGAGATAATAGAAATTTCGGTTAATCCGAATTTTTTGATAAAATAGAAGTTTAGAATGAATACAACATTGCAGATTGACTTAAAAGCATTTATACGATATGCTGTTACGTACATAGGTATTTATTAAAATAAAGAATGAAACAATTAGTTTACTTATTTTATGTATATGTACGGAAAATCGAAAATAAAAACAGTTTCATTCTTAACTTTAATGTCTTACAAATGAGGTAATTTTTAACTGTACACGTTTTGCGTTAATTCTGTTTTTGGCTGCAATGTCTCTCCAACGTTTGATATGAAAAATGTCCGCGGCGGTTGCATTTTCTTGTTGTTCTACATAAGTTAACGCTTCTTCTAGGTCCTATAGTCCTTCTGAATGTGACATTTTTACTGGAATATTGTCAGTGGCTTCTACTTCGTTATCATCATCGTCACCACTGTCAATTTGATTAGAATATTTGCATACACTTTTAATTAATTCTTGGTCAGTCATTTCATCTTCCACATTATCATTGTTTAACCATTCACAAACATCGGTTTCCGTAACACTTTCGCATCCTGATGTTTTTGTAATAATTTGATGTAAACTTTCATTATCTTCTATTTCTGCCTCTGAGTAATGTCTCTTCTCTTGTGGAATCAATTTTGACCAAGATTTTTCCAGAGTACTACTTTACTTGATTCCAGGCTGAAGCTTTGGATAGCTTAACATTTTTCAAATTTTTCTTTTTTAGACAATCAATAAGATTGCCACCTGCATCTACTTCTTCTAAAATATGCTCCAATAACAAACGCCTGTAATTGCATTTTAAATTTTCCAGTACACCCTGATCCATAAGCTGAATGAGAGAAGTTACAGCAGGAGGCAAAAACATTGCTTTTATTTCCCCACTTTCAAGTTGCTCCGCACTTGGTTGAGTAGGGGCGTTATCTAGTAACATAATACATTTTCTAGAATATCCATGTTCTTTAAAAAAAAGTTCCAGTTTGGGAACAAAATCTCCAAAAAACCAGTCTTTAAATAGAGTCGCGTTTATCCAGGCAGTGTTTTGATTTTTATACAAAACGTCGAATATTCTTAAAGGTTCGTGGATTTGCTGACTTAGCAATACATAATAATGGGAATTTGTGTCTTCCAAAAGCATTACTGCATGCAAGAACAGTAATACGTTCTTTGCTACGTTTGTAACCAGGTGCTCCTGCTTCCGTTTTTGAAGCTAAGGTATTTGACGGCAACATTTTGTAGTTCAAGCCTGTTTCATCACAATTATAGATTTGATCTGGTTGTAAACCATGTTCTTTCATGAGCTGCTCAAAATTCTCTGCAAATTTTTTTGCAGCAAATACATCAGCCGACAATCTTTCTCCACAAACTTTCAGTTGACGTACACCATGTCTTTTTTTCCACCTGTCTAGCCATCCATCACTTGCAGAAAAATTTACAGGCGCTTCAATAACGGCAACTCTTCGCTTAAACTCACTGCCTTATGTTTTAAAATTGTTCCTGAAATTGGTATTCCACGTTCTCGATTCTGTGTAAACCATAAAAATAAAGAAACATCCACTTTTTGGTATTCACTGCTTTTCATATTTTTCGTGCCTGGGTGGGCGATGACAAAACACTACACCATTTTTCAAGTTTTTCGTGATTTTTTCTCCACTCTGGAATAGTACTCATGGCTACACCTAAATCTTTCGCTATATTTTTAAGAAGTTCACCATTATTTAAACGTTGAATTGCTTCAAGTTTCTCTTTTAAGGTACTAACAACACGTTTACGCTTATTATATGACGCTCTATTTTATAAAATATCTATTAAAACGAAACTATTACCTTTGCGATAATAATAGACGTAATGAGTAACTTATAACACTCGTTGACTAACCAAAACATAGACAGCGGTGAAATTCTAGACGTCGGGGAGCCCCCGACGTGTTAAGGAAACCACTCATCGTCTGTTTCGAATAATGGGGATTTTTTCGTTTCGCGATTCGGATAATCAGGATTGTATTGTATATATATATATATATATATATATATATATATATATATATATATATATATATATATATCCAAACTTACTACTCCCCTTAGCTAAGCAGTCCAAGAGCTCAGTTCCATGAATGCTGCCCTTCAGTAGCTTTTCAAGAGCATGCATAATATACAATGCCAATTCTTCACTTTCATGTCCCTTCTTTTCACTCCGCCCAAGTATGAAGAAATGCCCCAACAAAGTTTATCCGCGATCCTATAAAATCGTATCTTGGAACGCGTTGGTGTTGCAGTTGGCATCATCCCTAAAAAACTCGAATACCAACATTTCCTCCAGGAGCATAATATCGATATTGCCCTAATTCAAGGAATCTTCCTAAAAACCAGCCATCGTGTCAAAATCCTCCACTTTATAGTCTACAGGGATGATATAATCAAGGCCCCCCGCCGGTGCATCCTGACTGAAATCAAACAATCTCTAAACCATCGTCAACCCCGCCTCTCACGGTTGTCCAAACTAAAGCCACCACATCAGTCGTTTTCATGTCCATTTTCTTTTCAGTCCCAACAACCAAAGGTTGGTCCGGAGCGGCGACTTCAATGCCCAGAACGTTCACAGGGGAAACCTAGTCACGAACGCGAATGAAGTTAATCTCGAAGTTATCCAGAACCGCCTACTCTTCAATATGACCACTCCAGACAAGCCCACTTTCATAAGCCACGAAAGGCCCGACTTTGACTTGATTTCTTTCTTGCCAGGAACCCCGACCTTCAACTCACTGGGGCCCTTCTCTTAGTAATAAAGACAACTCCTTTTGGAAAATGACCCGAGCCCCTTCTAATGACACACCCCGTTTAATCTCCACAATTTCCCACGCTGAAATCACTGTTATCACTCGATAAGAAGAAGCTGATCTTTTAGCAGAAATGCCAGAAGACCACTTTTGCCCTAATCTCCGAGGCCACCCCAACCTTGCCCGAGATCAGAGAGTGACCTCCACTATTCAGTTCTTCAAACGGATCCAGCCCCCCAACAAACACTTATTTCACATCGGTCACCCAAACCATCATTAAATCATGTTTAGTCCGTAAAGCCCCAGAGCACCACAAAATTAGATTCAAAGCCCAGAAAAACTCCCCAAGAAGCAGTTTACAGAAGCTACTATCATTATAAATGATATCCTGAGTCTCAGCTACCTTCCACTTATTTGGAAGAAAGCTGAGATCATCCTGGCACCCCCTCTCATGAGGCTAGCAACTATCGACCAATTAGCCTACTTTCTTACCTAGGCGAAGTAAAGGAGAGAGTTATCATCGAAATCATCCGAGCCAAAACTTCAGACCTGTCATCCCTAATATTTTGCGTTTCGACCCTCCTACGGTACCGTGCATGATACCACAGACGGACCAGACCTCCCTGCTCATGTATGCCGATGGCCCCGTCATCACCACCACCACCACTTCAACATGTTAGTCCCCAGGTGCGCACATTGCAGGATACAGAACAACCCAGCCAAGACCCAAGTCATCATGTTCAGCGAATCTTCTAGCACCATGTCGGCAAGTCTCACCCTCCAAGGCGCCAGACTTCAATGGACCAACAATATCCACTACGATAAGCGGCTAAGTCATCACCTCGACCACCAAAGCCTCCTCGGTAAGCTCTACCCTCAACAAGTTTAGTAACTTGCCAATACACAACAAGTTAAGAATTCACCAAATGATTATCAGAGCCAGCCTCGCCTATTCCAGTTCGCCCTGGTGTTAAATGTGACGTACCCACTGATCCACCCTCCTATCCATTTAAAACAAGGCCCTTCGAATCATCGCCAAAGCTTGATGCTTCATTCGTAACATCCAGATTCATCGAGACCTCAACAAACTAGAAAAATATGTAGCCTGTAAATTATATGCCACAGAAAACTAAGTCAAATAATACGTTAGAAATTCTGACCACTTCACCCAGATTTCGAAGACTTGGTGGTAAGTTTTGACGTCAGGTCTCCGTAGCCTAACATACCAGTCAAAAATGGCAAATAGATAGATACCATGGATTCATCTCGGTCACGAGTCATAGTCAACCTCTTCATGACCTACATTGAACGAAAGGCGTTAAGCAAGGCTGCCCTAAAGCCACAACTTTGGGTTCAGTACGCCGATGTTTGTATGGTCCTTTGGAAAAGATGAACTCCATAAATTCTTAGATCCTCTTAACTCTTCACACCTGAAAATCTAATTTACATTGGAACTAGAAGAAGATGAACAACTACCCTCCTTAGACGTGCTGATGCAGAAGATAGAAAAATTATACCTGAAGCGATTAGCTCAAAAGTGAAATCTGAGGAACCATCTGAAAACAAATCTACATATAATCAGACTTCTCTATCTCAAAAGAATTGGAGATTGCATCGGGCTACTCCTACGACATACAATAGATCCATCACCTACAAACACTTAGACTTTCAAAGGACAAAGTAAAACCAGAAAACCAGGGAGTATACTAAATTCTAAGCGGTAATTGCATGGACATACGACGAACCAACAGGCGGATATTAACGAAGCTCGAGGGAGCATTCGAATTTGGAGAGATGGAAAGGCGTAACAACACAAGGCATCAATATATCAGCAACCAATTGAACAATGCCAGAGACAAGTAAGCGTTGATAATACCAAGAAACTCTGGCGAAGCGAGCAAAATATGGCCTGTTCTAGTAGTAGATCGATAGAGTGGATTGTCTATTATCCTTGACCTTCCCAATTGTTAATAAAAGAGCAAAACTATATTATTCTGATGACATTAAAATGATAACACATCGTACCTTTATCATTAAAGTTGCTACAAAGAATTTAATTTCAGAACTAATAATATCTACCATTGTTAAATAATGTTTTTTTTAATAACAAGATAAATTAAATTTTTTTACGAGTTTCTTAACTGATTGCGCTGATAATTTTCTATAAATATTTCTTATGTAATAGAAAAAAAGATATGATGACAATCACAAAACTATTGTTGCATTTAGGTAATATATCATAATAAATACGAAATTTAATATTTTTTAATCTCTTCGTAAGTCGTTTTACAACAAAATTATTACCAATGCCAATCGACGCCCTAACCTTTAAAAAACATGAAATCTTATATGGAATAAATCGGTCAAGTTCTGCGACAAAGACAATATAAACAGACAGCATGAGTTGGAATTGTGCACCAAGGGTCTCGTGTAAATTGAAATCGTCAGTAATTCATCACTCTTGATATTAGAACTACAGAATATGAATTCACTTAAATAGCCTATGCCTATTACTTGCCAACGGGCATAATATTAGGCTTTATATATTACTTGTTAAGAGGCGGCTATAGCGGAGTGGTGAGGTGTCTGCTTTCTACGCCGCAGACCCGAGTTAGTATCTCGCCTCGGGAAATAATAATAATAAAAAAATTACAACTTGACGGTCGCCTCTCTCGGGAAGGCAATGGCAAATCACCGGTAGTATCATGCTCTCTCATTTTGGCCATTCAGAACCGGTATTAAACTGTAGGTCCTCTTCTTCTGTGGAACACTTAAAAAAGGCACCAACCACAGGCAAAGGTGAGAGGGTGGCCTACATCCGTATCGGATATGGCACTTCAACATGAAGAAGAAGAATTACCTGTCGAAACTTTAGGATATCGCACTGCGATAGGACAAACTGTATCTCTGGCTGGTGAAAGTTTAAAATAAAAGTATACCTCCCCAGGGGCTGTTCAATGTCACAAACCGACAAAGGAATTGTCTAACTAAGTGCTAACAATTACCGTTAAATAGTATGATCGACACGTGGTTTTACTCCACGCATGTAAAAATCAATATCATCTATTACATGGACAAAGTCTCTGATTTATCAGTCTCTCTCGGGATGCATTCCGCCGCATCATGGCTCATCAGCCGAGCTAAGATCGATAAATAAGTAATATCGCAGTCAAATCTAACAAATTGCATCTCTGGATGGTAAAAAACTTAAAATGTAAAAACATACCTGCCCTCTGTTTATGGGTTTTAAAATTGCCGCTGTCTTGAACATCCTTTTAAAAAATGAATAAACAAATATAGGTAATACATACTAATTATAACTACATTGGTATGATTATAGTTATTTCATATTCTACAGAATAGCTATTACAGATTTCTCCGGATTTCCAAAATAAAAATAAATTGGTTGAAACGTTTTTGTAATGAAAAATAAACACAAACAACAACAAATTGTTCAGATAATTAAATGCGTTTTTGCAGTTTTTATCTGCAACATGTGCATTGAGTAATACCGTTAAAAATGTCGTGTATTTGTTGAACTATGCAAATTGATAACCTATTTATCTTCATGCAGTTATAACCTTTAAGAAATACATGTATCAACAACAACAATAACGCAAAACTCGCGGAATGATGAAATGATACTTTAAACACGCTTCTCTGCGCGGGGTTCTTGCCTTAACAGAATGAAGAATTTGCTGATCCATTGTAGATTGCTGAATCATTATCATAATATGATGGAAATTATTACTTTCTTAACGCTCTTTACTCTTTAATCAATATGTACTTCCTAATTGCGGGTGAAAAATCCGGCGACTCTTGAAGAAAAAACAATGTTTTTGCCAAACATCGATTTTATTCTTTAACATAGTTTCCTTCAAGAGTAATATACTTATTCCAGCAATCTTCTTCTAAAATAAAGAATTGATTGATTGGTCCCTTACTTTGTGACCGTAAATTTTAACAATAAAATTACTTAATTACTTTGACAATGTAGTTTTACGCAATTGTAAAATCTTTACAAATATATTTAGTGACAGTTAACAAAGTAATTAAGTATCCCTTTCCCTGGAGCCGCCTTTTTAAATTTAGAAATAGGTAATACTTATTGGGGGCCAGATATGGTAAATAGGCGGATGAGGAAGCAATTCATAGCCCAGTTGGCTCAATTTCACCATCGATTTTATGGTGTTGTGAGCTAGTGCACTAACTTGGTGAAACAACGCTTTTTTCTTCGCTAAATGCGACCTTTTTTTCTTGATTTCACCAGTCAAACTATCCAATAAACCAATCTAATAGTCTCCGGTGATTGTTCGACCCGTTTCAAGATAGTTGATCAGTATTATTCCATGCGGATCCCAAAAAATACTTGCCAAAAACCATTCCAGCTCATGTTTGGCGCTTCGGTCGGCTTTGATGCGGTTCCAACCACTTTGCGGACTGCCTGTTGGACTCGGGCGTATAGTGGTGGATCCATGTTTCGTCCATTGTTACGAATCGACGCAAAAATTCCTTTGGATTACGCCGTGCCGTGCCAAACAGCGAGACGTTGCTGTTTTTGATCAATCGTGAGAGTGTGCGGCATCCATCGGGCACATAGCTTCTTCATATGCAAATATTTACACAAGGTATGCCTCACGCGTTCTGTTGATATCTTCACGATGTCAGCTATTTCTCTTAATTTCACTTTGCGCTCATTCAATATGATGAATTTTTTTGTAGTTTTTGGAGTGACCGCCTTATTTGGACGTCTGGAACATGGTGCACCGTAGGTACTTGTATGACCCCATTTAAGTTCACTAAACTAAGGAATTCTTAAGTTCTGGCTGTATTTTTCTCCTTTAAGAAGCAATGTTTAATCAACACAGGAACTTTTTATTCCATAGTTTTCTGAAAATCAAAAGCGTCACTAAAACAGCTGTAACTCGCAAACTAATAGATAAAATGTCATGAAAAATTTACACAACTCTTCTGAAAGTTGATACTAACTGAAAATCATAGGCATTTTATTTGTGTTGCCATCTCTCGGAAAGTCTCGGGACTTTTCGCCCCATGCAAGTATACATCGGTAATATATTAGATACTCCTAAAAAAATCACTGTCCAGGATTTTTTTATTTCGTTACGTTTTCAGGTGCCTCAGATTCCAATATCTTGTAGTCTACCTGTTGATGATAACTCCTGAAAGAAATAAAGTATCGATTTAAACTCTGGTATACTATAGTTCTTCAAGTAAGAACGATTTCACTTCAAGGATGGGAAGTGAAAGGGATGACAGCCATAGTAAACGTTCGGTATTTTTGGTTGTCATAATGAACAAATTGTAATATAGTAAATTGACTACAACATATTGTATATCTTCTTCGGAGTTCCTTGAGTAGGGGAATCTGGAAATCTAGCTATTTTCTACTTTGTTTATTTTATTTAAAATGGAGTATTAAAAAAACATTCCTCAGATAAAGTAAATAAAATAAATATTGAGCTTGGTTCTTGGTTTTATAAGTTGATTACTTGACAAAACCATAGAGGATTTCGACAATGAAAACAACTAATTTGGAAACCTTTCGAAGATCATCTTTATTTTTTATATGTTTCAAAGCGACAATTCATAACATGACATTTAATCAGTTTAAATGTAATGTGAACTTTCTTTTAAAATATTATAATTTTATAAAAGAATAATATTATTTCTATCGTCGTATTTCGTTTTCTTCATCGAGTAAAATAATAGGGAATGTTCCATCCAGGTATCCCACAATATTATTTCTGTCCTTATCATTTGAAACAAGGTTAATCCCGGGATTTCCTTTACCTGTTTGACTTGCAGGAGGTTGAGGCGGCTTACCATCTGTAATTAAAAAATAAATAGACATTAAATTTTATACATAGGGACGCAAGGAGCGTTCCTTTCGGGATTAAGAAAAAAAAATTTAATAACTGCTTATACAGAGGAAGGTATATATATATATATATATATATATATATATATATATATATATATATATATATATATATATATATATATATATATGTATATATATATAGAGTTTTATGGAAATCACTGCAAATATTGGAACTGGCACCTCTTTGTAGCAAGACGGATTGCAAAAAAATCACCTTAAGTAGCGAATCTCAATAATGATTGAGATTCGCTACTACTACTACAAATCGACCCTTAAGAAATAATGAAATGAAGATATTGTTTTCGCTTCGTCACTGGTAAACAAAATAACCAACTAATATGGCTGATCGGGAACAAGAACGTGACATTTACAGTGTTGATGAGTTTAACTCAGCGTAAGCGTATTGTACGAACAGCAACAATGCTTCCGCGCCTGACCTCGTTTGTACAATGACAGTCTTTCAAGCGCGGGTTGGTTTAGTGGTAAAATCCAGTTTTGCCTTTTCTTTCCAAAACTTTTCGAATTTGAAAAAAGTACTGATGTGCTTTTGCATGACTCAACGAATCACCTGTTTCAATATATGAGTGGTTTCCATAACACCCTATATATATATATATATATATATATATATATATATATATATATATATATATATATACATGTATATGAGCTTGTGCGAGGTTAAGAATGTGCGTATAAATATCCATGAAAGTATGTACTAGTAATCTAATTTTCATGCAGTTTTCTTCCACGTGTAGGTCTAGTTAGGTTTCCACTATATTATTTCTAGATTCTTATTTGAAACTTTCTTCTAAAGCTATTTATTTCCAGACATTCACAATATCAAATATGACAATATCAAAAACAACGGTCTTTTATGGCGATTAGATCGGGTTTAAATCTTTTACGTTTTAATTGAATTTGGTTGGATACTATACAATAATATTATAAATTAAATATTTAATAATAAAAAACTTTTACTATTTAATATATATATATATATATATATATATATATATATATATATATATATATATATATATATATATATATATATATATATATATATATATATATATATATATATATACCCGTGACAGCACTACCGCGTGGTACAGTATCACGAAGTGTTGGCTTAACTTCGTGCTTATCGTATGTTTGGAGGATTTAGTTTATGTTCGCGAGTCTCTTCAAAGGTCGTTTTAGGTAAATGGCAGTTTTTGGATTTTTTTCCGGTACCATCACTATCAACATTAGTGGACCACAAGACTCGATGCCCTGTGGCACACAGTTTTTTCTTGGCTGAACGATTTGCTTGAAAAGAATCTAATTTATAACTTTGGCTATGTCACCGTGCTTTTTTAAGCTTATTATGCGTAGAATTTTGCTTCCCTAAAAAGTTACATATAGTACATATTAAGAAAAATAAAAATATAAGAAAAAGAAAAAGCTTTAAGCTATTATCTATGGACGTACTTGTTTCTTTAGGCCGAATAGCTGTCTGTTAATTTTTAATAAAATAATTTTAGTGCAGCCAAATAAGAATGAACCTTTCAGCCATTAAACAATGTTGACGAATATCATAGAGAAGATCTCCACACTATAGAAATCGCTATTTGACCTGAACGATAAAAATTCGGCAAAATCGAAAAAAATAACTTGAAAGGAGTGTAATGACAAATATTTACCCATAACGTACAGTAAAGGACCAAAGCTATAGTAGATGCTAGATTAACATAATAGATTATTCTTTGCTTACACAGGGTGGGGTAAAAAAAATCTTTTATAGAATAAAGAGGGATTAAAACGACATTATTTTCTCTCAGGAAATATATTAGGAGATAACCGGAAAATACGTCAAGTACGGCAAAGCTGTAGACATTAACTAGCCAAAGGTTTAAATTTTCATTTATTGTTTTTTTCGTATGTAAATAAGTTATCCAGAAGGAGCTTTGCGACTTTTTCCAGGTCCCTTATACCTGAAATCATGTCAATCCTGTAATCCACACTTTGAAGTAATCAACATCTTCTACATGGTAGGTTTAATATATATTTTTTGTGTTTAGATCATACAATGAAGGCCTTAATTACTCTTCGTAAACTCGAATTATGTCCATCACTCTCTCCACATATGGACGTCAACCATTACCTTCGTAAGGAGGTGATGGAGGTGGTGGTGGTGGAGGTCCTCCGAATGGTGGACCGGGTAGTCCAAATTTACTATATCCGGGGGGTCCAAAATCTTCCCATTGATTCCGGCCTGGAGGTCCATATCCATCCGGAGGTCCTACATGATAATTTGATATATATATATATATATATATATATATATATATATATATATATATATATACATATATATATATATATATATATATATATATATATATATATATATATATATATGCATAGTAAATGACGTAATAGAAGACATAAAAAGTCACAGAAGACCAGTTATATATATATATATATATATATATATATATATATATATATAAATTACCTTCATAAGGAGGTGGAGGAGGTGGTGGAGGTGGAGGAGGTGGTGGTCCTCCAAATGGTGGACCGGGTGGTCCAAATTTATGATGCCCTGGGGGCCCGAAATTGTTCCTCCCATACCAGCCTGGAGGGCCAAAATCATCCGGAGGTCCTACATGATAATTTAATGTAATATTATACTACCAAACTTCATTAGATAAAATCAATATATATATATATATATATATATTTATATATATATATATATATATATCGAGATATATATATATATATATATATATATATTATATATATATATATATATATATATATATATATATATATATATATATATATATATATATATCGTTGGAAGATTAGTTTGAGTTAGTAGTATGTAGCTGGTCTTCTGTGACTTTTTATGTCTTTTATTACGTCATTTACTAGGTATGCTGGTAACTTATACAGGAAAACCTCTCCTCCCTTAGAAAAGTATATTTAAAAATAAATTTTACTGAGAGAAAAAAAACGAGTAAAATTTTGACATTTTATGTATACATAGGATGATTTTTAAATTGGGTCATTCTTTAACAAGTTATAGTACTCACTAAAGTCAGTTACATTGCCCAATATAGCCTACATAAAAAATTTTAATATACTCATGATATTTATCCCGCTTGTCCAAAAAGTCACTGAGGTTTTTGGAAAACATGAGTTAATTATTCTATTAGATGCCTATTATAGTGGTAAGAGTGACAATATGTTACGACAAACTGTCGGAAAAATGAGTTTTAAACTAAGAATTGACTCTCGTGTTAAACTAAAATGTTTTAAAAACGATAGTAAGATGGATGCTTAACCCAGACTGAAGTCTACGAGTAGTTAAGAGATTTCAAAGTGGCCGTACAGATGGTGAAAAGTCGAGTTGTCCAAAAACTGGATTAGGTTCAGATAACATTCAAAAACAACATGATTTTTTTAAAATTCTTTAGTGATGTAATGTAGTTCGTTCGGAAATTAGTAATTTATTAATTTAGGCGACAGTGACTACGGCACTCAATATTATCTCAAATACTAAGCCTTTTATATAGTCTACATGTAGTGAAGCCACTTTGTCTAGTGAATACTATAAACAAGTATAAAATAATGGCACAACTTAAAAAAGTACTCAGTACAAATTACCTTCATAAGGAGGTGGTGGAGGTGGAGGAGGTGGTGGAGGTGGTGGAGGTGGTGGAGGTGGAGGAGGTGGTGGTCCTCCAAATGGTGGACCTGGTGGTCCAAATTTATGATGCCCTGGGGGGCCGAAAAACTGTTCCTCCCATGCCAGCCTGGAGGGCCAAAATCATCCGGAGGTCCTACATGATAATTTAATGTAATATTATACGACCAAACTTTCTTAGATAAAATCAAATAGGAAAGCTTACATGGCATGATGTGCTGGTTCCATCTATATATATATATATATATTATATATATATATATATATATATATATATATATTATATATATATATATATATATATATATATATATATATATATATATATATATATATATATATATATATATATATATATATATATATATGAACTGACCGAAGTAATTTTCGGTTTTAGGCACCATATTGGATCCGCCATGTTGATATTAATAAAAATATAATTATTTTGGTTACTCTAACTATTACATCAGTATTGCATTTTGTCTCAGTTTTGAAGTTCAGTTAACCCCGCTTAGAAATCATGTTTTTTTTGTTTCTAGTCCCCATATTGAGCCGCCATCTTGTTTTTTTCAAAAGGACCAAGTTACATTTGAAAGTTTACGTTTCAACGAAAAAATTGACACCCTTGAATTTTTTTTTCGTCAATTTTATTTTTGGGTATTGGGGTGGCTCCTTTGACGCGAAACGTCCCATATATGTAATGTAACTCTGCGTTTCTATAGTTTCAAAATGACGCAAATTCTACCTTTCTGTTCATTAAGTTGAAATTTGTATTCATAGATGTGCAATGTAAGATACAATGATTCACAAGAAGATACTTCAATATTTACAATATTTCCTTTGTTTTTGAACCGATTTGAATGAAATATAGTTTAAAACCTGAACAGGTAACATACCTATGTGCGAAAAAAAACTGCATGAATATTATATTATTCAGACCAGAATTATAAACAAAAGCACACATATATCTGCAGGGAGATCAAAATACCTTTGGATTATTCGGATCTGTAAACTCTTCACTTCTCACACATTAATAACATAACAAATATCTTTTTCATATTTGATGAGTTGATTTAATGATGATATCAATCGCATGCGTAAAGGGGCTCAAATTGGCAGTTTTATTTTGTAAGTAACTTACCTTCATTTGGAGGGGGTGGTGGTGGTGGTGGAGGTCCCAATCCAGGAGGACCAAAATGTCCCGGAGGACCGCGTGGCGGTCCAAACGGTCTACCGGGGGGACCACGTGGTGGTCCATGATGACCTGGGGGGCCACGTTGTGGTCCAAATCCTCTAGGGGGTCCTTCCTGGTAATTTTGATCATATTCTTGGTTTGGGCCAAATTGCAGTCCAAATTGTAGTTGCCCTGGCTTAGCTGCTTGGCGCACCCTATTAAAAACGTTTTGAAGTCCTGATGCTAAATTAAACAATGGTCCAGTATCAATTGTGGCTTGGAACTCCGTTTGAGTCTGACGTTTTTGTATGTGGTGGTTAAAACTTAATGCTTCACAGCCTAGAAGAGAAAAAAAATACATTATTCGATTTGAAATTGTATTAATAAATTACTTTTTACTTAAGTTTCAGACACAATTCTCAACTAATGATTAGCGAGGAATTGAGCTGGATAAGCATACAAAAATAGAATAGTTTCTTAAATAGTAAATCTATTAAACTTCATCTTCTATACTACTCAGTATATATCACCACTACACCAAACACTTTATTTTTGCACTCGACGCGCGTTTCGCTAACCATGTTAGCTTCATCAGGAGCGATGATTGACTCCTCCTAGAGATAATTTATCAGAAATAGTTGCTCACATTGAAAGTTCCATTAGTACACTTCCAGAAAATAGTAAATCATTTGTTAGGGAAGCATGTCGCAATCAAATATCGAAAAACATAGTTAACAACACAAACTCTAATTCACGAAAAAACATAAAAGTAGTTAAAGGATTGAAAAAGAAAGATGTCTTCTACTTAAAAGCGGATAAAGGAAATAAGGTTGTTATATTGGATAAGAAAGATTACTTTGAACGGGTAGATAATCTTATCGAATCTGGCCCTTATGAAAAGTAATAAGAAATCCATTACCGAGAATGATATCAGAGGTTAAAAATTCTTTAAAAAATGTAAGAACCTTGTCTCCGATTCGCTAAAATTTAAATTAAATGTGAGTAATCCGACCATACCAAAATTGTATTGCTTACCCAAAATTCACAAACCTGGAAAAGCAATGCGACCCATTGTTTCATCGGTCGGATCACCCACATATTTAATATCCAAATGGTTATCAAAAGAACTTGAGAAGTTACCATTAAATACTTTCGCAGTGAAGAATTCGTTAGAATTCATTAATAAAACAAAAAATCTAGTTCTTAATGAAGGTGAAGTCTTAATTTCTTTTGATGTTAGTTCTTTGTTCCCAAGTGTGCCAATTCCACAAACTTTACAATATCTCGAAGAATTACTTACAATGAATGACTTTGAAGACGAAATTATTCGTGAATACTTAATATTATCTAAACTCTGTATGGAACAAAATTATTTCCAATATAACAATCAATTCTATGTTCAGAAAGAAGGAACAGCTATGGGTAATTGCTTATCACCTTTCATAGCCAATTTATTCATGAGTAAGTTTGAAATCGAAGCCAGTCAAGGATTCGAATATTTCCCAAGGGTATGGTATAGGTATGTGGATGATATTTTCGCGATTTTTGATACAAAGAAAGCAAATACTGATGATTTTGTTTCCAAATTAAATAGCCGGTATGATTCCATTAAATTCACTTACGAAGTTGAGAAAACAAATGACAATTGCCTTTTCTAGATATTTTAATTATTAAAAATAATAATAGATTAGAATTTGATATCTATAGGAAGGACACAGTAACAGATAGATATATTCCTAATGATTCATTTCATTGCAAACAACATAAATTAGCCTCATTACATTTTTTAGTTCATCGTTTGGTCACTTTCCCTCTGAATAGAGTAAACTTTAATAAAGAAAGGAATTGTATTAGAAATATAACTAGAGTTAATGGTTATGACGATGACTTAGTAAATAAGCTAATAAATAGGCATAAGTTTAGGTTTAATATTCAGAATTCCACCTTTTTTACACGCGAAGAAAATAACACCAAGTATGTCTCCATACCATATAATCCGAAATATAGCAAGGGACTCAATAAGGTATTTAATAAGGTAGGCCTCACCTTAGTCTATAAGTCATCAGACAATCTGAGGAATATCTTAGGAAATCCCAAAGATAAGATTCCTAATTGTGAGAAAAGTGGAATTTATGAAATTAGTTGTAATGATTGTGACAAAAAGTATGTTGGGCAAACTAAAAGGTCAATTAGAACACGATTCAAAGAACATTTAGCACACTTAAAATACAACAGAACAGAAAAGTCTAGCATTGCCGAACATGCTCTTGAAGCTGAGCATACTGTAACATTAGATAATCTAAGATTAATAAAAAATGTATCTGATAGGAGATTGTTGAACGCATACGAAAGTATGGAAATCATAAAATGTAAAAGTAGTTTAAACAAAGACAGAGGACCTATTCCTTATAGTCCCCTCTACTGGTTACTTGACCGGAACTGATAGCCTTGCCTATGTCATTAATTCCGCTTGAGTAATTCAAGGGTTAGGCTAAGTATAAATAGGGTAGATTTGGTAGTTTAGCTTTAGTCAATCATCGCTCCTGATGAAGCTAACATGGTTAGCGAAACGCGCGTCGAGTGCAAAAAATAAAGTGTTTGGTGTAGTGGTGATATATACTGAGTAGTATCATTGTGCCAAAGATTCCACATTCCCAACTTAGTTCATCTTCTATACTTGGACAAAATTCTGTCTGCTCTTTATTTTTTCGTCGTTTTGTAATTATTTTCTTTAAAACACTCGTAATGAATGGTATTTTAAAATATACCTGCAAGTTTTTTAATTTTTTTAAATTTATTTTTTAATATAAACCGATTTTTATGAAAAAATTATAAATTGTCAATAAAATATATCTTTGGATAGTTAAGGATCCTGTACCTCTACGTGGAGATGAAATTTTCTAACTTTATAGGTTTTTGGGGTCGCAGATTACAATAAAAATAACGTTTTTTTTTTAAATGCGTAAGATTTTCAAATATTTACCAATTTTGGCCATTTTCCACCTTTTTCGAGGTTGTTTAGTGAATATGAAAATAAACATTACAATTATTTTTAGTTTAAAAATCACCAACTCTACCATAAACATAAAATGGTCGGACCTAAAAAAGATTGACCAAATTTTTACATTTCTCAACATTATTCGAGTTTTTACTAGTGAATATGTGAATTTGCTCTACTTTTTAGCTATTACCATCTCATCTCAAGAATGTAAACCAAAAATGTAACAAGAATGTTGACGTGAAATGGTCTCATTTGGAAAATCAGACAAATTTCGGCTATTTCCCACCTTTTTCTACTGCTATGTTCTAGTCAATACATGCAAATTTCGCATTACTTTTGTAATATTGGAAAATTATTTAAATTTAATATTATCTTAGGGATGAAGCAACGTTGCACCAAGAACTCCAAATCTAATAGGAAAAAAATTCCGTATTATTTATTTAACACAAATTTAGAGATTACGTATTTTTAACATAAGCTTAATGAAAAAAGTAAAACAAACTTAATAATAAAAATACGAAAATCTACGTAAAATTGGCTGAAAAAGGGCAGTACGCCGAATTTCTCTGAAAACTACAATTTCTACTATCACGTATTTCAAAAAAATACATATTACTGATGAAAAAGTCCCTAAAATTACTAATAATAAAAAAATGTAAAAAGACTTCCAACAAATGTTACTTTTTAATCTTTAAAGAAGTTTATATAATGAATTGGAATTCTTGGTGTACAGTTCTTAGTGTTAGGTTATGGCAAATCATTCCAAAGGGATGAAGTTCGCCTTATAAAAGACTGCTTGAAGAGGGTTATATAAGAAGTGACAAGCTGATCTTCAGGATGTGAAGTATTGGCGGAACGTGTGTTACTGGCATGTACCGCTTTGGGAGGAATTAAGCAGGATACATCCAACAAATATTTTCCATGCAAATAACATACGTGAAGAATATACTCAACGGTTCTTCGATCTTCCAATGAATCACAGTTGCTGGTCAGTTCTGGCTCTCCGATTAGGCGAATAGCTATCTTCTAAAGAGAATCCAACTAATGTAGTGTATGTTTGGGAGCAGAGTCCCGAATATGGGAGCAGTAAAGCTTTCTAGTTCGAAATAAAATCCCTAGCTTTTGAGAAGCTATCTTTGCTATGATTGCAACATGACCAGCATATTGAGTAACGATGCTAGAGAAATGGGAGTGCCTCGACTATGGCGCCTGGATTTTTGTAGCTCTAAATTATACTTGTTTACGATCACCCCAAGATAGAATTTCTTCCAGATCTTTGTTAAGTTGAATGACTTCCTCTGTCTGTGGATATTTGCATGAGTTGCCGATGTCCGAGCGTTCAAAGTGAATGAAGAAATAAGAGTATTGTTATCTGCAAAGCTGTAGATTGGATTCCTAGTCCTTTCGAGCAAATCGTTAATGTAAATGAGAAAGGGAGTACGAGAGCGTATGAAGCCTTTGGGCACACCGGCGTACAATGGGGCGAATGCGTTATTTTTCGGTCATTTGCTTATAACTTCCACATTTGTTATTGAAATGACTTCAAACTTAATACACATAATGTACGATTAATATATGTTCAGTATATGAAATAAAAATCATACTATGCGCGTGCGCGATAAAGCGTAAAGATGATTATTTCAAAATATTAGACAACAAATTGAAAAATTTTTCGATTACATGTGTGCGCATAGTCATCTTCAATGTATTTTTGCCTGCTGAACACGAATCCGTTGTCCAAATTTGGCTACCGCGTCGTAATTTTGAGAAAAATGACGGAAATTTGCAAAAAACGACGGTTTCAAGGATTTTCATGACATAACACAGGCACAAATATTTTTCTCATAAATTTCGTTAATACTACGCGTAAGTATCAACATTTAGCTTTGAAATGCCTTTTGTTTCGTTTTGGTACATTTTTTTTTATTTTCGAGGTATAGCTAAAATTAGAAACACTGGTTGCGCCGAGCTCCCGCCACTCTCGACTATATGCTACCGAAAGACCTAAATCGGGTATTTCTGCTCGAACGTCACAATCGCTTTTGGTCGCGAACCTCCGATGCATCGTTTATAATCTGCTGAATAGTTTTGATTCTGTGAATAATTATCTTTACATGAATTATCTTTACGCTTTATCGTGCTCGTGATAATAAATTGTATGATTTTGATTTCATATTTCTGAAAATATATAAATCGTACATTATGTATATTAAATTGACATTCCATTGACAAATGTCGAAGTTATGAGCAAATGACCGAAAAATGTCGCATTTGTCTCACTATGGCGCGCGATGTAAGCAAACACTCGCATTGAGATCGAAATTTCAAAGTAGTCAAGCCGCGTTGCCGAAAAGAGGCAACAAGAGTTTAATTGCCCTTTTTTTAGAAGTGTATACTTCATAAGAAATAAGGAGTATATCGTCATTTTTTCATTTCACTGGAATATTTCCCGAGAGAATGGCTGAGTGGAGAAAGTTAGATCAAGTCGGGGGAACTATAATGTCCATTTTTTTTACCAAAGGGGGACGAAGAGGGATAAAAAATAGGATATCCGGGAAACTAGAGACTTTGCCCTATCAGATGGTGAAAGCGCCATCTCATTCCACCTCATTCCAAAAACTTTATACATCTTTGAATATTGAAGTAAGAATAATTTTTTGTGTCGAATATGTCAAATGTTTATTAATATATTGTATCACTCTAATGACGTTACAATAAGATTAATTTGTTGTTTGAAACCTAATAAACAAGTTCTAGTAAGCGTTTAACTCATATTCGTACTTATATTGTCCACAGAGAATTTAGAATGTTATTTCTCGAATTACAGAAATTCCAACATTGACGAAAATGTCACACTTCAATGGATAATTTTAAGGAAGGCAGAAGGAATAAATTAGTTATAAATATATTTATGTATGGTTTATGATATATATTAAGGAAAAAATCGTCAATATTTGAAAAATACATCTTTAATTTTTTCATCCAATATCCGATTTTTTACGCCGTCGCCCCAATGTGCGGCGTTGATAAGGAAACTATTATAAAGGACGCTCTCTGAGGAAACACGATAGCCATAAACGGTACTTTGCAGACATACCATAAGAAACGTAGCTTAGCTAACAATCCCCCCTGCCAAACACGGTCGAATGCCTTAAAAAGTTCAGTCTCTTTTGGGACAGAGTGTAATTAAATAAATGTCATTAATACATTATAAACCAACTATTCGCTCATCGATTAAAAAAGTCAGCTATCTTTTCTGGGTCAAATGAGCTATAGAACTTAATCGGTTGTTTCGATCCATCCAATATTAATTACTATATAAGTACAAAAGTTATTGAAGACAAACAAAGCTCCATTAAAACTACTAACAGAAAAAATATATGGAAGGTCTTAGCTAACGAGAAACAGGTATTGAGCACTTAGTTACAAAAATGGGTAAAAGTAACGTTATTGACGATCTGTTTCCTGTAATTATTTATAGTTATTTATTTGGTTTAAAATTTTATACAAAATCACAAAAAAGAGACAAAAACTTATTTTGTTTTTTATGCTATTATGGCGTAACATTTTCGGCCGTCATATTTTTTCTGTTATATAAACTTGGCATATTACATAGCTTGGACAGAACATTCCATGATATATAT
This sequence comes from Pachyrhynchus sulphureomaculatus, assembly GCA_019049505.1. Lineage (NCBI taxonomy): Eukaryota > Metazoa > Arthropoda > Insecta > Coleoptera > Curculionidae > Pachyrhynchus > Pachyrhynchus sulphureomaculatus. The sequence continues at coordinate 43,577,921 of CM032450.1, read as the reverse complement.
AGCTGATTTTCTCATAACTTTCACTACTATTTTTGGTATGACTGTGTCTGTTATAATGATATTTTTTAATCGATTCAAAATGTCTGAAATGATCACTAATCTACGCCAATTGGAGCAAGATCTACAGATTTTCCCCAAAAAATCTTTAAATAGAAGAAGGAAGGTGTTCATTTTTTTAAACGTAACTGTAACAACAGTGATCTATATTTTATTTTCACTGACTTATACTGTTTATTTTTTTAAAACAGAATTGAGCAATTGTGTAAAAAATTTGCTGTTCCAATACATTCCCAGAGAGGTCATAGGGGTTTGTATAATGCAATATTCGACTATTGTTTTTATAATTGATGATTTTCTCCGGAAAACTAACCAAAATATTCCAGTTTTAGCGAATTTGAGAGGACCCCGAGCAGAGGAGTTTTCTGAGCTACTCTATAAAAACTACAAAATTATTTTTAAAATATTTTACAACTGCAATAGTATTTATGCAGTTCCGATATTATGTAATTTTAGTAATGAATTTATTTGTGTTTTTTTGTTCTATTTTTGAATCATCATTTGGATATTATCTTAATGGGGCATATATAGTACCTGCCACTTTTATAGAGTTTGTGATACCATTATTTGTAGCCTTATTTCCAGCCTATCAACTGGTAATGCTTTGTTCTGTTTGTGAATCTGTTAGAACCACTCTTCGACATCGTTTACTTTTGTTACATAGAATGCCTTTGAAAAATTCATTACAAAAAAAGGTAGGTGATTTTAAATAGTCGTTATTTTTAAATACAGAGTGTTATCTAAGTTTTTTTTTTTGTCAAATAGTAAATAGATATGTGTCTAAATGTCTTTCGTTTTTTCTTTACGAGTAAACAGTCGACGGATATGTTCCTTATGCCTTCGCTGTCAACACCGGTGTGCCCCAAGGCTCCGTACTGTCTCCTACTCTCTTGCCCATTTACTCTGCTGCAACGATCTGCTGGAAAAAACCAAGAATCCAATCTATAACTTTGCAGATGACAGTACGCATTTACATATGTTAGACACTTTAACATCGCTTATTTATGCAAATGTCCACAGACAGCAGAAAGTCTTTTAACTTAACAAAGACCTGGAAAAAAAATCCGTAAGAGCACGACATAGTTATGTTGGGACACTCAACTTGCTAGGCTCTAACTTTAGAGCTAATACGTCGTGGTATGATCATGTTGTCATGATATCGGGCCCTGGATGATGTGCGTTTTCTGTGACTTTACGAACAATCCGTAGCACATCCTTCTGTATGATCTTACGGAACTATAATCATTAGGATTTAGGATGAAGGGAATCGTTTGGATGCTACTGATTTCCCCTCCAAAAAATGCTATAACTTAGAAAATATCCTGTATATAAATAAAGTTAGTTAAGTACAAGTACACGTGTCGAAACAAAAAGTTTTTATGTATTCATTTTAGCTTCTATTCAACAGCATATAAACCAGCAGGTAATGGCAAAGTAATAAAATACACTTTTCAGTTGATATACGTCTGTAATTCCAATAAAAATAAAACCGAGGAGTGTAATTAATGAGTTATTTAATAGTAAAGTAAAATAATGGTTAAAACTTTTATTCAAAAATCTAGATTTTATTTTGTGTCAGCAGGTCAGTAGGGCTCTCTTTTAAATTGAGATTTTATTATCACAATTACCCTTAAATATATATTATTTTTATATATTATATATATATAATATATATATATATATATATATATATATATATATATATATATATATATATATACGAGGCTGGTTTGAAAAGTCCGTGCAAAGTCCGAGAGATGGCACCACTGGCGCGTATCGAGGTCATGTTTAGTTAGTAGCATCTCTTGAATGAACGCACACCAAGTTTCAGCCATATTGGTCTATTTCTTTGTGTTTGGCATTCGTGTGAATCAAGGAAGTCGAGTGATTTTCAAGAAATGGACGAAAAAGAATTTCGTGTGGTGATTAAACATTACTTTATGAAAGGCAAAACCGCCTCAGGAGACTAAAGAGAAGCTTGATAAACATTATGGTGACTCTGCACCTTCGATTAGAACAGTTTATAAGTGGTTTCAAAATTTTCGGACTGGCCATATGGGCACAAGTGACGCTGAACGTTCTGGACGGCCTGTGGAGGTTACGACTCCAGAAATCATTGATCAATCCATGATATGGTGATGGATGACAGAAGAGTTAAGGTGCGTGAGATTGCTAGTGCTGTGGGCATCTCGACTGAACGGGTACATAATATTTTGCATAAACATTTGGACATGAGAAAGCTATCCGCAAGATGGGTGCCGCGATTGCTCACGCTTGACCAAAAACGGAATCGTGTGAAGTGTTGCAAGGATGGTTTGCAGCTGTTCCAGAAGAATCCGGAGGACTTTAAGCGTCGTTTCGTCACTGTGGATGAAACATGAATACATTACTATACTCCTGAGACCAAACAACAATCTAAACAATGGGTTACCAAGGGGGAATTTGCACCAAAAAAACGGCGAACACCGTTCCTTCGGCCCGAAAGGTTATGACAACTGTCTTTTGGGATTCGCAAGGGATAATCCTCATCGACTATCTGGGTAAAGGGTTTTAAAAACTATTACAGGTGAATATTATTCATCGTTATTGGACCGTTTGAAAACCGATCTGCAAGAAAAACGCCCGCTATTGGCCTACAAGAAAGTCCTTTTCCATCACGACAACGCACCAGCACACACCTCAGCAGTTGTGGTCGCAAAATTAATGGAAATAGGATTCCAACTCGTTTCACATCCCCCCTATTCTCCAGACTTGGCTCCCTCGGACTACTATTTGTTCCCAATTTTGAAGAAATGGCTGGCGGGACAAAGATTTTATTCAAACGAGGAGGTGATTGCAGACACTAATGGATATATATATATATATATATATATATATATATATATATATATATATATATATATATATTATATATATATATATTTATATACCTGAAAATTTAAAAAAAGTATAGCAACGCTTGTCACATTTGCTGGGTAAACATTGAATATGTACGAATGAATAAGACGGAAGGAGTTTTTACTGTAAGTTAAAGTAAGACAGCAAATCAGTCAGTTAACTGTCGGAAACAATGTATATTGTTTACGTCGGGAACATGCGTCAAAAATACATTTTTTCGTGAAATATATTTCTTCGTGCAAGAAATGACACAACATTTTTGTGTTGTTTATGTCACATCCAATTTTTACCTTGTATCTGATATGTTTAAAGGACAGTAATGAAATTTTTAATTGCTGAGAAGAAACACCTTGTTTGTTACTTATTTTGAAGCATGCAAGTCAGCTTAATGCATTACTAAAACAGTAGCGGCGATGATTTTGCATTAAAGTTTGCGGATCCTTTGAGGTAGTTTTTCGTGATATTTTCGAGGGGCGTCACATATTTAGACAAATCAGTTTAGAAGTTTTTAATGTTGGAGAAAACCGACACAAATATCGATAAACGGCTACTGGGTAGCACAGTGACTTCAATTGCTTACTATTAATTATAATTTAAGTAATAAATATAGAATTAGTCGCTCGTATTACTTATAATATATTTCGTAATTTTTTACTTGTAACTGAGACTCATTCATTGAGGAATACTCGTAGTTGGTTCTATTAGTTAATTTTCAAAAAAAAAAAATTCAAAGTACTTGAATGCAATGTAAAAAAATCTTAAACCAAATAAAAATAATTGGGCGATTCATATTCATTCGCACCTGGTTGAAGCGCTGGCTGCTCTTGTTTGTTGTTTCTTTTCTTGTGGTTCATTTAAATGTAATTCCGATATTGCAAAACCGAATACGAGACCATTAAAGCTTTTTATTAAAATACTTCCAGCTGAGTGTCCCTCAGAAAAAACCATTACGCACAAACAAGAAACCTGGTTAATTCTAATATTTTTACAGACATATTTATGCATAAGCTGTATTTTCAGGTTAAAGTTACACACTGAACAGAGGCAAAATATACCATATATTCTACTGTTTATGTTACAGCCTGTCAAGTAGAACAAGTAGAACGTGATCGCTTGTATTCTTGAAGAAATGTGTTTCAGTTTTTTTTTGTATAATTTAATAAACAATAAAAATATACAGGGTGCCCCATATGTATGGAATAATGATTCTACAGCATTCATTAATTAGTGTATCAAAAAAATGTTTAAAATAAAATTTATAGGGTGTTATACGGCGCACATGCTGACGTTGACAATAAAATGTTTTGAACTGTCAGTTGAAAGAAATTACACCATCATAAATTTTTTAAAATGGAAAGCCCTGTTTATTATTTTTATTCTTGATTCCTACTAAAAATTTTGGATATTAGTTGTCTAACATAACATCTGCACAAGTTGGAATAACTTGCTCTTGCAGTAACTGTAAATACCGCTGTCCTGTAAGATTTCCATCGATAAAAAAAGGGATCAATGATATGACGTCCACAAATCCCTGCCCACACGTTTATCTTCTGTGGTCTTTGAGAATGACTGTCGATTATCCAGTGGGGATTCTCAGTATGCCAGTACCGACAGTTATGCCTGTTAACTCTTCCGTTAAGACAAAATGTGGCCTCGTCAGAAAAAATAATATTATGAATTAGGTTAGGATCATTATTGATTAGTTCCAACATGATCTCGCAAAATTCAACGCGTCTATTGTAGTCATCTTCAGATAATACTTGCAATAGAATGGGTTTGTATGGATGCAACTTATGTTGTGGTGTAGGCAAAGCTGACGAGTGGCTGTATGGGGATTTTCTGTAATTTCCAATAAAAACAACTTTTTATCATCGCTTGTTTTAACTTTTGGAGGTCCAGATTTAGAACTATCCTTAACAAGACCCGATTGTCTAAATCGTTTTAATGTTTTGCTAACTACGGATTGGGTAATAGGTTCTCGATTCGGATATTCTGCGTTCAAAAGATCACACACCTCCTGTTGCGTTCTCCTACAGTCTCCATAACAAAGTGATTCTTTCAGTTTCAGTTAAATGTTTCATTATGATATTACGCTCAAATTGCAGTTTCACAAAATGCAGCAATAAACGTTTTCGTGAATAAATAATTTTTTGGCGCGGTAAGTCGTTACCTGACAGTAAATATTTAGCACAAGCCAGCTTAAATTTTTTTTTTTTAATTTGATCTCCTTTATTTCAAATATCAATAATTCCAAAAACAGTTCAATTCAGACATATGGTATGTTAGACAAATAATATCTAAAATTTTTCTATTTAAGAAAAAATCAAGATGGCGTAATTTCCTCGAACACAAAACACTTTATTGTCAACGTCAACATGTGCGCCGTATAACATCCTATAACTTTTATTTAAACATTTTTTTGATACACTAATTAATAAATGTTGTGGAATCATTATTCCACACATATGGGGTACCCCGCCGTTCTTTTGCATTATTCACTTAATAATAATATTTTTTTTAAATATACATGCGTTTTGCAGCGTCCAGGTGTATGTAACCTCTTAAAATAAACGATTTAAAAACTAAATGCCACTCAAAATTTTAAGAAATGTGTGAATAAATAATACATGCATAATGATGCAGGTTTCAAATATGCATTAAATATTACTGTGTGTTAATAGACAGTGTCAATATTACTCTATACACAATCACGTTTAGCTGTTTAAACATAAACATTATAATAGCAGGAATTTCTAGTTAAAAAAAAATAATGATCCTAAAGATTGAACTGGATACAAAGAAAGAAACTATTGAGAAAATCTGCGTCTATTTGTACTTTATTAAAACTAAAGACTTTTAAAATAGTGGGCTAAACAATTAGGGATTTATAATAATAATAATAGTAAAACTCACAGATTATTGGAAAAGTATCTGGTCAGAACCCAAACTACACAATAATAACACCCCCTGGATCAAAGCCGAAGAAGACAAACATAAACATGTGACAGAACAAGAGAATCCCACATTAAATACACAAGAAATTACAGAAACTATCAAACACACACACACAACTGGAAATGTCCTGGAATAGACAATATACAAAACTTCTGGTACAAACAGTTTACCACCACACACGAAGCACTTGCACACCAAATCAACAAAGCCATTCTACAACCACACACATTTCCCACTTTCCTTACACAAGGAATAACATACGTTAAACCCAAGAGCTCAGACACCACAAGCCCGTCAAACTATCGACCTATCACCTGTCTTCCAACCCTATACAAGATCATCACAGCCACAATTTCGAAGAAAATAGAACAACACCTAACAGACAACAATATTCTCACAGAAGAGCAGAAGGGATGCAGGAAAAATAGTCGAGAATGCAAAGAGCAGCTGATTATAGATAGCGTGATTATGGGACAAACCAGAAAAGAACACAGAAACCTTCACATCGGTTACATAGACTATAAAAAACCTTCGATTCCATACCCCACAGCTGGTTAATTAGAGCCCTAGAAATCTATAAAATCAACCAACACCTCAGGCAGTTTCTCGCCCAAATTATGAAAACATGGAAAACCAAAATACGCCTAGAAACACAAACCGAACGCATCCAAACAGAAGAGCTGTACATTAGACGGGGTATATTTCAGGGAGCCTCGCTCAGCGCTCTATGGTTTTGCTTCTGCCTCAATCCACTTTCAAATATACTAAACAGAACAGAGCATGGCTTCAATATCAGACACCAAAAAGTGAATCAACATAAAATAAACCACCTCCTATATATGGACATAAAACTCTACGCTGCCACACAAACACACCTGAAAGAACTCCGCAAATAGACCCGATATTACTTTTCAGTGCAAAAAAGGAAAAGTCACCTATCTAATTGACATAGGTGTCCCCAACGACACGAACATCCAAACGAAATACACAGAAAAAATTTCCAAATACACAGACCTTGCAACGGAAATAAAAAGGCTATGGAAACAAGAAAAAGTCATCATTGTCCCCCTCATTATATCAGCCACAGGCCTTACACCAATAACATTCACACCACATTTAGTACAATTAGGACTCAACACAAACATACACGAAAACATTCAGAAGTCAGTGATTTTGAAAACATGTAACATTGTCAGGTCATTCCTTAATACACAATGGTAATGCGTTTGTGCTGACTTGGTTTGCGCCCGTCAGCCCGAACATGGAACCACATTGACCAAATGTGAGAAAGAAGAACTTTTTTGTAATAAGCATTTTTATTGTCTAACAGAACTAGATCCATTTACAAGACAATTTGACAATAGGTGAAAAAAGCATCAGACCTACTTAAGTTATAATAATAATTTTTACAAAAATTCAACAACTACACACCACAAATACTGCTCAGTCCATTCATCGCACAATAAGAAAAGTATGCTAAATAAAAATTTAGAATCATCTCAAGAACCTGTTCTTGAAGAGTCCAAGCAATTGAAGAAGTGCTAAGTGGAAAATGTCAATATTTTGGAATGTCTCATTATAAAAACGCCATTGCTCGGTAAAGTGGTGATTTTAATAGAAAATTATTATGTGGGGTACACACACTAAAAGTCAAGGGGGATCTCATTGTATGACCAGGCACATGCAACATGATTTGGGACAATAATTCAGGGCAATCAATAATAGACCTCACAAGTTTTGCCAGAAAACTCGTAAGTAGGTAGTTCCTGCGTCGCAGCAGTGATCGTATCTCAAATCTCCCCAGCAAGCCCTCGTGGTCACAGCCTCTCGGAGGGAAAGAACCATCAACTCTAAATACTAAAAATTTCAAGAATTTCCTCGGTATGCCTTCTAATTTCTGGATATAACAATTGTACATTGGGTTCCAGACCACAGATCCATACTCAAGTTTTGAGCGGACATAACAGAAGTAAAGTAGTATAAGTGTTTGAACATTTGTAAAGCATTGCGCAAAACAAATCTCGACGCCTTAAAACGCCTCTGAGCAAACGCTGTTGATATGAGTGTCAAAAGCAAGCCATCATAAGTAATCCCAAAAATCTCTAACAACAGAACACCGCTGAAGTTGGGAACCGTTTAACTCGTAATTGTAATGAATACTTAACTTATTGGAAAAGTTTATGGCGTAAGATTTTTTGATATTCGGCGGTAAGTTGTTTACGTTCACACCATAAATTGATTCTTTCTAGATCCGCCTGCAGGTCAAGGCAATTCGAGGTGGTGCTTATTATCCGAAAGAGTTTTAGATCATCGCGAATAGGAGCACTTTACTGGAAATATCAAAGACTATGTCATTAATAAAGAGAGAGAAAATCAGAGAAGCCAAGTTGCTTCCCTGTGGCGCACCACTCATTGCTGAGAAACTTGCAGACTTGTGACCGCGAATTTCCATATACTGAGATCTACCAGTGAGATAGGAAGCAAAAAAAACCGGCCAATTAACAGTTGTTGTGGAGTGTAAAGCTTTCTAGTTCGAAATAGTATTCCCAGCTATTGAGATGCTCTCATTGCCGTGAATGCGACATATTTACGCCAAGACATGTATGCTAGGGGAATGGAGTGTTCCGACATAACTATGTCGGGTTCAGCAACACTAGCTTCTTTAGAAAAAGCTTCTGCGTAGATTTTTGTAGCGTTAGATTTTACTTGGTTACTGTCACCCCAAGATAGAACTTCTTCCAGGTCTGTTAAGTTGAACGCCTTCCTGCTGTCTCGCTGCTGATACTTGTAACCGATGTTCGAACGTTCAAAGTGAATAAAGAAATAAGCATATTGTCAACTGTAAAGCTGTAGATTGGATTTCTAGTCCTTTACGGCAGATCGTTAATGTAAAGGAGAAATTAGAGTAGGGGGACAGTATAGACCCTTGGGGCACACCGGCGTTAATAGTCAAGGTATTAGAAAGAAATCCATCGACTGCCAATCGTACATACCGTTCTCTGAGGAAACCCGAGAGTCGCAAACAAAACCTTTGAGACGTACCATAACAGCTTTGTTTCAAAACATGTGTTAGAAGATCTCCTGTTGATCTTTGCTTACGAAAGCCATATTGATGATCACTAATAATATTAAATCCTTCCAGATATTTTGAAAAGTTGCTGATTGATAGCCTTTTCCATAACTTTTGATATTATAACTGGTCGGCAGTTTTTTGCAAATCTTCCTGCGTTGTTTACCATTTCAGCCGAACTGTAGCGCATTTTCAACAGGAAAGAAGTATTCCCTTTCTGTAAGATAGGTTGACAAGTCTACAGAAAATCGGGAAGGATCAACAGTAGAATGTGAAGCACAAAGTTCAGCCAACAAGCTGGGTGGTATAGTGGATTTGGTAAAATTTTAACTTATGACATTAGGGACTGGCCAAAAGTACCTGAAATTGTTGAGGCAGGCACGAAGTTTGTTTTTAATTCGTTAATTGTATGCTTCCTTGCTTTCGTTGATAATTTTTTTGCATCTGGTCCGGGCACGAACAAAGATGTTTCGATTTATGACGTTAGGATTTTCACGCCATTGTCGGTAGGCAAGATATTTAGAAGCAACAACTTTTTTGCATTTCGACCGAATAAAGGCTTGCCGTTGGAAGGACATTTCTTCGAAAAAGGGATGTACACTTCCCTACCAGCTAAAATGACATCGGAAATCTCCTTAGCGCAGTCAGATGGGTTCGTCGGATCTATGGAAAGTTCTTCTAACCAAAGGAAAGTCCGAAAATGTTCCATGAGTTCTTCAAATTTAGCAGATTTGTAGCACCAAATTTTGCGCGGATTTGGCGTCTCTCTGTCACTAATCGGTATGATACTCGATGTCGAAAGCAGTTTATGGTGGAAAGAACCTAACGGCGGATTTACGGTGATAGTATAAATCTCTGAATTGGTGGTTAAAAACACACCAAGGAATGCGGCAAAATTTCTGTCTCGATCTGGGATCCGTATTAGTTCATCAAATCAAATGATGTTGTTTTAGTAACAGAACGTTAATGTCAAGAAGAAACGAATATGGAAGAGTATGGTGTCCTAAAGTGCTCCGAAATGTGGATATACATATAAAAATTGGATGTAATTCCGTTGTGATAACCACTAATGGTTATTAAAAAACAGCGTACATCACTCAACAAAAAACCTTGACAAAAACCAAAAGCTTCATAATGTCGGTCATATTTCTTCACCAAATAAATTCTTTAATTGCTTTTTTAAATAAAATATTTAGCCGTTAGACCATCTTTGATTAGACTGTAATTGCGTCAATTATTCTTATAATGATCACATGTCTAGATATGAAAATATTTGATAAGTAGGATAAGAATATACTTTTAACCATGAGAAGAGACATGGCTAGTTTTTCTATATTCACGTAACTATACGCGTAGATGTAGTAGTTGTTTCTACGTTCTGTCAGTTGTAACAATCACATAAATGCATGCAATAATACCTTATTAAGTGGCCGATGAACTTTTCTTACTTAAGAGAAGGTTTTACTCTATTGATGATAGTCCATTGATTGATACGGTTGGTTTGACTCCAGTTTGAGCCATGATTGGACTTTCTGTAAAAAGTTACAAACGAATACTTTTACCACTTTGGATACTATGCTTTGTCTTCGGAGTATGTCACAATTTAACCGAAATATGGAACCGAGAAGTGCTAGGAAAAAATTATCGTGGTGTCATATATTATAAGTACTTTTTGCGTTACTACTTTGTGGTTTTATTGGAAATTTTTACTTGTAGCTCCGAAGATAGACACTTTAGTAAGTTTTGTTCAGTTTTTGGATTCGTTTATTAGCGCGTTAACTGCATTGGCAGCGGTGATCTTCACCATAATTTATCAAAAGAAAATTTATAAAGCGAAGGTGTATTTGGATAAATTGGAGGTTCAGATTAGACAACTGGTGATACGTAAATCGTATAGGACCTGTAAAATTTTTATGGTTACTGCTTTGTGCATCATGTTTGGTGGTTGGGTCGACTTTCTTATGGTATAATTTGTGGAAATGTCGTTTTCCGTTGAAAATTTGTTTTGAAAGTTGGGCTATATTTTATTTTAACACGAAAATAACGGATATATACATTATAACATTTTGTCTGTACATATGTTTGGTAAAGCATACGATGTCTGTTCTAAACGCCAACATGGCATACGCTAATGAAAAAAATAAAACTCGATTTAACGGATATATAATTGGAGAACATACCATAAATATCTTGCATAAAATATTCAATCAAACAATTAAAGTATACAGGATGGTAGAAAAAATATACGGCTTTCCACTGTTTCTAAAAGTTCTTAATCAACAAATTGATATTTTTGCAAGTTTCTATTTGATGTTGAAAGGGCACACACTCCTAGAAAAAGAAGGAGATGCCGATGAAAATCGCATGTTACCTATAATATTTGCTATGGAATCTGCAGTGTGGACAATTTGCCTTTGTGCTGTATGTCAGATGGTAGTATCGGAATATAACAAGATGAAGCGTTTACTTTCTGTTTCTGTTAATTCTTCTTCGTTGTTGAATAAAAAGGTAATATCTCACTATCCTCGCTTGCAATCTTTTGATAAAAAAGTAGTTTTCATGTAAATTAAAAAATATTTTCTTGGTTATAATAAAATTTCTCAATGTAATTGTTCTTCAGAAGACCTAAACAACTGTCAACCAGTCGCATTGCGCATGCTATTAATCAGCATTTTCCATAATATGTGGAATATTATTAGCGTCCATCAATATGGCTTTCGTAAGCAAAGATCAACAGGAGATCTTTTAACTTATGTAACATATTTTTAGAACAACGCAATCAACAGTTTTGAGAATCTTGAGCGGTGGCACTTGATATATCTAAGGCATTTGACCGTGCTTAACATGACCGATTGTTCTCGAAGACTATGTTTCCCACCAAGTATAATTTACAGCGATCTACGACCAACGTGAATCGCTTTTTCCGCATACTTTTGCTGCGTGCCCATGAAAAACTTACAGTTTTGAAACCTCATCAAATTTCTAAAGACTATGTAATATTGAAAAATTCAATAATATACCTCTAGGGGGAGAAACTTAGAAACCGGTAATAGTGTTGAGAGGAGCATTTTTGGAAGTGAAATTGCAACTTCGTTGTATTTCGACTTACTCTAAAAATTTATATTAGGTTTTCTATTATTTGTATTTCTTTGTCAGATAAACTATAATATTTTTTATTTTTGGAAATTACTTCAAATGAACCCTGATTTAAAAATTCTAATATGGCCAAGTGCAAGACGGACTTGCGTAATTAGTATTCCGTACGGTGATTGCTTTTAAAATAAAATCAAATCCATATCTAGCCTAAGTTAATGAGGTCCCTGACATATATCTATCTTAAAATCCGCTGGCAGATTGAAATACAGAATTTTCACGTTTTTTTTTATCAGTCAACTAGCTGTGCCCGCGGCTCCGCTCACGTGGACGTGTCGGATAAGTGGTTCTTGAGTGCTAAGCGCGTTAACGGACAGACAGGCAGACAGACAGAGAGACGTTGCTGCTCATATATGTTATGGTTTTTTTTGATAAAATATTAAGTTAGGAATTTAAAAAAAAAACACGTATATCTGATAAATAGTTCTCGAATGATAAGCACACTAACGGACAGACAGACAGAGAGATGTTGCGTTTTATATATATTATATAGAATATTATTATATAACCTGGTCAGAGAACATATGTATGAATTTAAAAACAAAAGCACGTAAATCGGATAAGTGGTTCTCGAGTGATAAGCGCTCTAACGGACAGACAGACAGGCAGAGAGACGTTGCATTTTATATATATTGTATTGTTTGTTACATGATATTGTTCCATATTTAATGGTTTAGGCAGCGTATTGCAAGAGAACGCGCTAACGGCAAACTTTTGCCAGACTTGATTCACTATTATCGTCCTGGCCAGAGAAAATACGTATCTTTTACAAAAAAAGCACGTAAATCAGATAAGTAGTTGTCAAGTGATAAGCGCACTAACTGACAAACAGACAGACAAAGAGACGTTGTATTTTATGTATATTATAGATAAAGTATAATAGTTACCTAATAGCCAATAAATCAATCTAGCTTAATGTAGAATCTGGTAATAAAAGTGTAAAACAAATATTTACTGCCTAAATATTTAGTTAATTATAAACAAATAAAATGAAATTATTTTGTCTCGGTACCTAATCTTTTGTCACCACTGTGTGTACTGAAAATTGTATTAAAAAAAACCTCTACCATATTGTAAAGCCTCATAGGTTTTTTTTATATCAGATAAATTATCAAACCTAATGCTAATGATCAATCTACACTTTACGGAGAATATTCCAGAATTTTTTTAAAATTTTCAATCAGTACTTTTCGAGATAGGAGGGGGATAGCGATTTTTCATCATTTTTTTTAGAAAATTTTTTGAACTCGTGTTTTTACAAGTTTTCATTTCACACCCCATTCAATAAACTTAGAAATTTTTTTTTCAATTTCTCCCACAAAGCTAATCCCTTAAGTCAAAATTTAACTTAAAAAAACTACACGGCTCTGATTGGGCCATCAACTAATGAGTCGAAATACAATTATTCTTCAGTATAATCTCCCTTAAGCTGCTATACCCGAATGCTATCATCTCATCATTTGTTGGAAAACGTTTCCCACGTAGAAATCTTTTGAGGTTTGAGAACAGATGGAAGTCAGACGGAGCCAGATCTGGCGAATAGTTTTGCCGATGCCAAAGCCCCTCTGTGAGCCGGTGGATTGTCATGAAGAAAGATGATTTTCTTCTTCTGCAACCCGGGCCTTTTTTCAAGAATTTTCTTATCCAGTTGGTCCAAAAGGCTGCAATAATACCCTCCTGTGATTGTTTTAGGTTTGAAGGTCATCAATTAACAAAATTCCTTTTGCATCCCAAAAAACTGATGCCATTATTTTTTTTTGGACGACTTTGGCTGCTTTAGAGCTGAACAACTGCGCTCAGGCCACTGTGAAGTTTGTTGTCGCAGTGCAGGATTATACTGGTAATCCCAAGTCTCGTTGATAGTTACAAATCGATGCACAAATTCAGTTTTATTTTTTTTTGTAAAATTAGCCAAATATTGTTTAGAAAGTTTTTCTCGAATGAATTTTTGTTCCGATGTTAGCAAATGCGGCACCCATCTGGTGAATAGGTTTCTCATACCCAAAATATTAGTTAAGATCTCATGTACTGATCCATGTGAGATGCCTATAGCCTCAGCTAAATCATCCATGGTTAATCGATGGTCTTCCATTATCATATCTTCAACTTGCACAAGAGTTTCTTCAGTTGTTGCAGTTTTTGGACGTTCTGCACGATATTCGATTTTTGCATTTTTAAAAAATTCTCAAACACGTCTACTTTAACCAGCTGATAAACAATGAATAACTTGACAGATTGACTTGAAATTAAGGGTGTGTTCACATGACAGATGAAGCTTCAAAATTGTGTTCAATATTTGGTTCGAATGATGCTCTATAAGAGGAGGAGGAGTTTTCAGACCTTGTTGACTGCCCTGATACTTTCGGAGAAAGTCGGGTGTGACAGACGGACATTGAGATGTTTATTCCATACGGAACACTAAAAGTATTAATTTCAGATACATTGAAAAATACCAAAAAAAGAACAACAAAATTAAGAACAAAGATTTTTCTTGCAGCACAAGTGCTTTACTCATAAAAAATTAATATTATTCCAAGAAAATAGTCGAGAAGAGATTTTAAATTAAAAATTATTGTGTCTTTTCAGATTAGCATATTTTCAAGACAACTTTTACATGAAGAATTCACTTTCACTGCATGCGGATTCTTTTCTATAAATGCGGCACTCTTGCAAACTGTGAGTAGTAACGAAATACTACTGTTATTATTTTTTTAATCACAAATGACCACGAACGGAGGGAGATTTGTTTCACAATTTATGTATAATTTTTATTGTTTTACCACCCTGTATAAATCAAGTAACTAATAAATGTTCATTTTTTTTTTTCAGATTGTTGGTTCAGTAGGAGTCTACTTGGTTATGTTTATTCAGTTCAACATAGCAACTTCTGATACCTATGCACGTAGCAATACAACACGTTTCTAAACTTATATTTGCCAAGAAATCTGACAACATTTATACTAACAAAAATATATATAATAGCTCACCAGGCGAAGACAGTCAACAAGTTTTGCAATTGCACGGATCTTATATGTTTCGGTCCATTCAGAAATCATTAGTCAGTTTTAGGCGAAAACGGTAATCAACGGCGCTTTCAGAATAATCACGAGAGCAGCGAATATTTAATCTAAACATATAAGTAAACGTATAGAGCTCAGTGCCATCTGATGCTGCCACGACTTTGAATCCAACAGCAATAACTAAACTTATAATCTGACAAGTAAGAACGTGTCCGCGATAATTCATTTTTGGTAGTTGCGATTCTAGCGATTTAACAAAAAATCGGTAGAGGGAGCCTTTGTTTACGACGCATTTTAGTAAAAGTATCCGATTCCGAACTTTCATCGAAATCACGTAAAATCCAAAAAAGGAGTCACTTGTTTGCACGTCGGTTCGAGCCAGCCTTTCTTTGTTCCAATCCAAAGGGGACTAAAGTGACACATTACGCGGCCGCTGAATATATTAAAAAGTCATATCGTTTGGAAAGAAATGGGAAAATAATTTTAACGAGACGAAAAATGTCGACGATTTGCCAAAACGTGGCTCGGTAGACAAAACAACTTCGAAAGTCGAAAAACTTATCGTGTCCTTGTTTAAAGGGGACCCGAAATTGACACTGCGTTAAGGAGCGGCAAAATTAAGAAAATCGGGTTTGAATGTGTCCCAACATAGTGTCCCATGAGACCATTCGACATCTTCGTGCTCATGATCAAATTCCAGAGCACTTTGACGAAATCTTTGCTGGACCCACGATAAGATACTAGAATGGCCTTCACAACGTCAACCGTATTGAAAACGTTTGATCCCTTGTAAAGAGAAAGCTCAGAGGAAAGACTTTGTCTCTCGAGATTCGAAAAATTTGCTGATTATGCAGAAAATTTCGTCGTCAGCCTACTCGAAGATGCCAGCCGTTTATTGATGCAATCATGTCGCGAAGCGGCTCGTTTAGGCCCACGATAAGATATTAGACTGACCCTTGTATTGGCCGGACCTCAACGCTATTGAAAATGTTTGGTTTCTTGTAAAGAGAAAAAATCTCGTGGACAGCACGCCTCGAAGACGCCAAGGGATTATTGATGCAGAAGGCGATTGGACCACCAAAGATTACATTGATGGCAAAAACATATTCTCGAAACACATTTTTTCAAGAATAGAAGTGGTCACGTTCTTACTTGACAAGGTGTAAATTGATAATGGTTGTGCAAATAAGCAATGCTTTTACATAGCAAAGACAGATTAATGAAATTAAAAATCAATATTCGGTTATCAAAATTAAAACATAATACTTGAAGTAGGAAATGAATTTACAGCTTTTGAGCTGTGAAAAGAGTCGGGTTCGATAAATTTGACAATCTCGACAGTAATATGAAGGTTTTTCTTCGTTTATTTTAAGCAAGCATAATTATTTGTGGTCAAACATATTAAGAATGGGAGGGTAAGGTTATTTCAAATATATCGTGTTTTCTACCTTTTCAGAGTTTTTGGAGGCGAGGTAAATGAAAATTGCGTTACTTATCCATTATCTACCATCTTGATAAAAATAGCATATAGTTTCTTTCTGTAATTTACTATAAGGTGCTTATCATTTAAAAATATCAAGTTGTACGAGGATGGATTAAAAAACTTCGCGGCCTCACCAAAAAATAATTATAATATTTTTATTATAGTACCCTCAATAACTTCGTACTTTCTTTGGTTGTCACAGTGTAAAATTTTGTTGCTGTAAAATTTGTGGTTTTTAGGTTAGAACGAGTTTAGTGAGACCAAGTGCAGCGTCTTTGGAAAAATGGAAGTACCTGTTTAAAAAAAGATTAACACCAAAGGAGATCCACGATAATATGAAAACAATACTAGGGGAATCTGCTCCGTCATATACCACTGTGAAAAAATGGGTTGCAGAATTTAAACGTGCACGACAGAGCATCGAAGATTACCCTCTCTCCGGCCGGCCCACGACGTCTACGACTGAAGAAAACGTCGGCAATGTGTGTGATCTCATATTGAAAGACCGTAGATTAACTATCAGGGAGATTGGAGATACTAGAGGCATCTCATATGAATGAACACAAAACATCATTGCCAACGAACGTGGATTTTCTAAGGTTTCCGCTAGGTGGGTCCCCAGGTTGCTTTCAGTTGAACAAAAAAACGAATTCGACTCACCATTTCTCGTGACTATTTGGAGATGTTTGAGGCTGATCCGCAAGATTTTCTTAACAGGTTTGTGACAATGGACGAAACCTAGGTTCACCACTATACTCCAAAGTTAAAACAACAATCCAAGTAGTGGAAAAAAATCTGGTGAACCGACCCCAAAGAAAGCAAAGGCAATTCTATCGGCTGGAAAACTGATGGCGTCAGTTTTTTGGGATGCTGAAGGTATTATTATGGTGGAGTACCTTCCGAAAGGCGAAACAACAAACTCGACTTACTATTGCACCCTTTTGCGTCGTTTACGTCAAGAAATTAAAGAGAAACGCCCAGGATTACTGAGAAAGAAAGTTTTGTTCCATCAGGACAACGCTCGCGTTACACGTCTGTTGAGTCTATGGCTCAAATTCTCCTGATTTGGCACCTTCGGACTTCCATCTATTTCCGAACCTAAAAATACACCTCGGTGGCCAGAAATTTTCATCAAATGAAGAAGTAAAGCCAGTGTTTTGAAGACCTCGAAGAATCTTTTTTTCAAACAGTTATAGAAGCTTTGGAAAGCAGGTGGAAGGAGTGCATAGAGCTAGGTGGAGATTAGGTCGAAAAATAAAAATATTTTTGTACGTATTTTATTTTGTTTTCTTGACTAGGCCGCGAACTTTCCGATCCATCCTCGTACTACTTGGATTAAGTTACTCTTTAGTCTAAGAAAGTAATAGAATTCGCTATTTGTTTTAAAAACTACATGTTTGCAACGTTTTTTTTTTTAATTCTTGTAGCGATTTAAATATTCTTACTATGACATAAGTGTGTATTTTAGACAAATAAAATATATATAACATTCCATGTTGTTTAACACTGTAACGTATTTTGTCGAGTTGTACGAGGCATGTTTTTTTAAGTAAGTACCGTTTTGCGATTCCGCCGCCGCAGCGATACGGTCGGCGTTCCGCGCATGCGCGCTGGTAACCTACATCTCATGTCTACGCACTGACGCCATTACAGTCTGATTCTTCATTGTATACGTTGTTTACTGAGTGTTTAAGATGCCTCCGACAATCGTGAGTCCCGCCGATTGTGAAGTACGGGCTGTTATACGATTTCTTAGTGCTAAAGGCGTAAAAACCGATCGATATTCATCGTGAGATCTGTGAAGTTTACGGACAAAACATTATGAGTGATGGAATGGTAAGGAAATGGGTGAGAGCATTTAAAGATGGCCGCACAAATGTGCATGATGAAGAACGGAGTGGGCGTCCTTCGGTCGTTAATGTAGATTTGGTGCAGAAAGTGGACGAAAAGGTGAGGAAAACAGACGCTTTACAATTTCATCATTGTGCCACTGCTTTCCTCAATATTCTCGTAGTGTTTTGTATCGCATTGTGACCGAGAACTTTTTTTCTCAGGCGGCAGAATTTTATAAGGAGGGTATTCAAAAAACTGGTGCCACGTTATGACAAGTGCCTCAATATTCACGGAAATTATGTAGAAAAGTAGATTAAGGTACAGGCTTTCATGTAAAAATAAAATTATAGCGATATCTTTGCACGTCTTTTTTTAATTCCAAAACGGTACTTACTTAAAAAACATGCCTCGTATAATGGAGTCTTTAAATAAAACTATGCTCTTCATTCAGTTAAAGTTTTAGTGATATTGTGAAGACAGGTGAATTAGGTAATCTTTTAAGTTTTTAAAAGTAATAATCCTTTAAATTTGACCGATTCGTTTGTAAAAATCAATATCAACTACTAAATTTGAACAACATTTTAGCAGTGATTTACTGTTTCTCTCATATTTCAACAGCTCTTGGGACGTGATTCGTCGTATTACGATTCATAAGCCGAGCAGACCGACGGAAAAGAAAGCAAAATTGAAAATACTTGTCACAGTACGAGAATAAAGAATCGATGAGATGCAAATTGTATCGTACTAATTTCTTACATTTGTACTGTAATAACTACTTTGAATTTTGTTCTCTTCTCTGGCAATTATAGCTCGGCTGATGAGTCGTGATACGACGAAAACGCGTCTTGAGATGAATTGATAGATGAGAGAGCAGTAAATAACATACGTGAGGTAGAGCCTAACGATCTTATTCCTGGCAATAACGTTGCTGAACCCGACATAGTTATGGCTGGGCACTCCATTCCTCTAACATCATCACTCAATTTGTTGGGCGTTAATTTGGGAGCAACTATGTCCTGGCATGAGCATGTTGCAGGCATAGCAAGGGGAGCTTCTCAAAAGTTGGAAATATTATTTAGAACCAGAAAGCTTTACACTCCACAACTGTTAATTTTTTACAAAGCTCAAATTCGACCAACTATGGAATACTGCTTCCATATTTGGGCTCCGCTCCCAAAATATACACTGCATTTGTTGGATTCTATTCGTCTGATTGGACACCCGAAACTGAGCGGCGGCCTTGATTCGCTGGAACATCGAAGAACAGTTGGCGACTTGAGCCTCTTCTACAAGTATTTCCATGGAAAGTGTTCGGAGGATGTGGCCCGTTTAATTCCTCCCAGAACGGTGCAGGTTAGAAATACATATCGCGCTGATACTTCACATCCGTATGAGGTTTAGCTTGTTACACCTCGTACAACACTTTTCAAGCAGTCTTTTATATGGAGAATATCATCCCTTTGGAATGGTTTGCCTAGGACTGTGTTTCCCACCGAGTGCAATTTACAGTGATTCAAGAGCAACGTGAATCGCTTTTTCCGCACACGTGCTGCTTCTGTAGGGCTTTAGGGAGCGCCCTGCAGCCTGCGTCCTAGACCCATAAAAAAAAAACCTTAGGACCTCGCTAAATAATTCCTCTATCGGTTTGTGGTCTTAAAACCCCCGACAGGTGGCAAGATATGCCTTTAAAAGTAGGCTTACAGCAGGTAAAGATGCAAATTCTTGTATCTTACCGCTCCATTTGTAGTTGATGCAGTCAACCAATTTTGAAGGCATTGATGATTGAAATGTGTTTTAATGAAAGTATACAAAAGCTTCTTTCAACGTACGGTGGACATGATAAATATGAAAAAGGTATGTATAGAAAATAGAGTTTTACATGTTAAGTTTCGCATCCTATTTCGACGTTTTACTAAGGATAGTATAACACTTAAACCTGTGAAGGGTGAAATATGAGAGAGTTGTGTATAGATCTATAAACCTATTGCCTTATACGAGGACTACCTTTTAAGTTTTTACAAAAACAATGAAAGAAGACACATTTTTTAGTAAAATTGGTTTTTATTGTTTCTCAAAAATATTCGCCTTTAAAATTTATATATTTTGCATGCGTTGGAAACAATTCTCGAAACATTTTTTTTCGCTCTGAGGTTGGTACCCTAACAACATGGTTTTGGAAGGATTCAACAGCTTCTGAACTGATGAAATCACGGTTTAACGCATTTTTTTTAACATTTGGGAACAAAAAGATGTCGCTATAAATCAGGTGAATACGGGCAATAAGACATTACGTCGATGTTTTTCTCCGTCAAATAATCAGCTGTTTGACGTGCTGTGTGAGAGCTGGCATTGTCATGATGATGCGACGTTTTCGGTTGTTTTTGACTTCTGGCGAACAAATTGTTCAATTCAAATTCAAATTATTTTATTAACCAAGTTGATTACATCTGGTAACATTGGTTTCGTTATACGTGGGTTGTGTAAAAAATAATGTTCCCACATTTTTTTCAGGTGTAAGGCATTTTTTATTTGAACTGAAAAATACATCATTGGAAAGCTTAATTTCTTAGCTATTTTTCAACATAATCTCCAGATTTTTCCACGCATTTTTGTTGACGACTAATCCACTTTTGGAATCTCGCTTCAAAGAAGTCCGTCGCCAGTCCGTGGAGGAATTTGGTGACCGCTTCCTGCACTTCTTCATCAGTCTCGAAACGTTATCCACCCAAGTGTTGCTTTAATTTTGGAAACAAGTGGAAGTCACTTGATGCAAGATCAGGGCTGTAGGGAGCATGTTCAACGAGATCCCAGCCAAAATTGTCGATTAAATCCTTGGTTTGGCGAGAGACGTGCGGGCGCGCATTGTCGTGGTGCAGTCTAACGCCTTTTGTGTCTTCCTCTCCGGCGATTTTGGATGGCTCTTCTGAGTTTTTTCAAGGTCTCACAATAATTTCTGAATTTATTGTGATCCCTCGAGGAATAAACTCAACAAGCAGGACACCCTTACGGTCCCAAAAGACCGTAACCATCACTTTTTCCTGCGGACAGCGTCTGCTCGAACTTCTTCGGTTTAGGCGATCCGGTATGGCGCCATTGTCGCGATTGTTGTTTTGTTTCCGGGGTGACGTAATGACACCACATTTCATCCCCGGTAACAATGGAGTCTAAGAAATCTTCGGTATTCTCGGCGCATTCTCGAAGAAACTCCTGGGCACACTTGACGCGATCGGCTTTGTGGGTTTCTGAAAGCATGTGCGGGACCCACCGCGCTCAATCTTCGACATAACTTTGTCGGAGATCGATGGCCTTCCGCTTCTTTGCTCATCGTGGATGTCTGTGCGTCCTTCGGAGAACTCCCTACACCATTTGCGGACGTGTTGAACGCTGATACAAGCTTCCCCATAGACTTCACACAACTGCCTATGAATATCAACCGGTGGTAACTTTGTAGCGTGCAAAAATCGGATTACTGCACGAACTTCGCACCTGGCGGTGACGGCGATCGGGGGTTCCATCGCGGATGGCTGTCAGGCCGGCACTGAACGTCGCAGCGAGTTCTACCAAGGAGGGATCTAGAGTGGGGGAATCAGCGCACACGGCGGTGTTGCCGGATTTCGCCTAGCATCTCGCGCGGCGAGGTGGAAACCTTATTTCTTACACAACCCTCGTAGAATCAATTAAAATAGAAGTAATGTATAAATATAACTACCGTCAAAACACAAGTATAACTACAAATAAATAGATAGTTGCATACACACATACCTAAGTAAATAAGTATAAAAATATAATAAAACAATATATAAACAAAATATCCAAGTCAAAACACAGAAATAAGTACAAATAAGTAGATAGTCGCATACACACATACTAGTATGTAGGTATAAGAATATAATAAATAAACAAAATATCTCACACAAACAGAGGCATGATGTATCCCACTATCCGACTCACACACGCATCATCACAAGTTACAACTGCCCTCGCTGGATAAAAACGAAATAAACACCTCCAGAGTGTAACAGACGCCTTTCCAACGACATTCCCTTAATTTTCTTTTTAAAGATCAGTACACAAGAAATGTCCTTCACACCCCGAAAAGCATATTAAACAACTGGCTCCCACAATAAGTTGGTGTCCTTTTGAAAACTTCACGTGGATGTCTCATAAGGCAAATATCATTCCTTGACCGGGTATTATACACATGGAAAAACCCATTATGTTCTAATGAGGGTCTTTTTTGTTGAATATATACAAGTAGTTTTAAAATATATATGGAGACCACGGTTAAAATACGATACCTCCGTTATAAGGTAAATCGAATATTAAACGAATTATTCTTTTTCTGAATAACGAATAGCCTATGGATGTCCATAGCTTCTCCCCATATTATTATATTATAGGACAGTGCTGAATGCACGAACGCATAGTTAACATTAATTAGAATGTTTTTATCCTTTAAAGAATTTTTTAAGGAGTTAATAATATATAACGCCTTGTTGAGCCTAGAGCACACCCCATCGATATGTTCACTCCACTTAAGACAAGAATCGATGTTCTGACCCAGGAAATTGATAGTCTCTCGAGGACAAAGCAAATGTCCCTCGAACTGGAAAATAAGTTCGGAAGGGGCTGCCCTTATTGTTGCGACCCTCCAAACATACTGTCTTTGAATAGTTAATAATAAGTCTATTGACGTCACACCAACCAGAAAACTCCCGAAACGTTGTAGATACATTACGGGATATTTTTTCGACACACCGGTCATTTACTACTATAGTTGTATCGGCGGCATACATTTCCGCACAGATATGTGCTCCGGAAGGTCATTATCAAATAAAAGAAAGATAAGGGGGCCAACGAGCTACCTTGTGGAGTAGCTAAATTCAGATCATAATCTTTAGAAAAGGTTTCATTAACCTTGACGCAAATCTTCCGATCAGATAAAAATAATTCTATCGATTTATTTATGTTTCCTCTGATACCGATATTTTCCAGGTTTTTGGCAACAAATCTCTTTTCGACAACATCAAAAGAAAAGACTACAACTTTTTTCCCATTGTCAGCTTTAGAGGCAACAAACTGCACCAGACTTGCAGCCGCCGATTCTGTGGAGAGACCATTTCTAAATCCGTGTTGACTATTAATAAAGATTTTTGTATTTATTGAGGAAACCTATCAACTTATTGGAAACAATTTTCTCGAATATTTTAGAGAAGACACTTAAAATAGAAATTGACCTGTAATTGTCCACCCTTTCAGCATCGCTTTTTTCAAACAGCTAGGAAACTTGCCCTCTACGAGTGACATGTTTAGCAAAGTTGCCAGTGTAGGAGCAATCTCAGTAGCGACCGCTTTAATTAATTTCACGGGGATTTCATCAAGTCCTGTTGACTTTTTGTTAGGAAGTTTTTGAATTACTAATAATTTATCCTCTTGAGATATTTCACTAATATAGATTGACTTAATGAATTGTCTGTTTAGTTATAGTGCATGATAAAGCTGAATTGGATTGTGAAAGTGTGTACGTATTTTCTGCTCAACAACTGTAGATAGGTATTGACCGAAAATATTTACTATGTGGCTAGAATTTTCTATGTTTTTTATTATCGTAGATAATAGAACTAATTTGTTTCTTTGAGTATGGTTTATTTTGAAGTTTGTTAATAATATCCCAAGTTACATTAGATATGTTTTTAGACTGTGAGATTTAATTACAATAATATACATTTTTTTCTTCTTTAAGTTTAAGATGCAGTGTTTTTTTCTTGATTTTATATTCCTTAATTATTCTTTCATCATGGGATCTATTTCTAGTCCATATGAGATTTTGAAATTCCTCATATAACCTTTGTAGTTCGCTAGAGAACCGAATTTTATGATATTTTTTTGTTGTATATCATTCAGTATTAACTGTTCTTCGATGTTCTAAAGCAATGGTTGCAATATGTCCAGTATAGCCAAAGAAACAAGCGGTCGTTTTCTTGGAAGCGCTTCGTGAACGAACTACTTTTGTCGGATTTGGTCCATTTTGGAAAACCCAAACAGTTGATTATTGCTTAGTTTCCGGTTCGTACGAATATATCCAATTTTCGTCTCCTGTTACGATGTTGTATACGGGTTTTGGATGTCCTCGGTCGAATTACACCAATTGATACGAGCCTCTTTTTGAGTTTCGGTTAAAGTATGCGGAATCCATCGGAAACAGATCTTTTTCACAGCTAAATTTTCATGCAAAATAGAATCTACTGTAGTCCTCGATGTGCCTAAGAATGTCTCTATCTCACGGCTACTCACATGCCGATCCTCTTCAATCATGTTGTGCATAGCAAATTCATCGTTGATGGAAGCACGACTATGGCGAGATTCTGCAAACCCGGCTTTTTTGATGGTGATTCATTCAAAAGTTGAATGAAGAGATTGGAGGCATTGTTGTTGAGTTTGGCCGTCACGTGAAATTTCCATTTATTCACAAAAACTGTTTTTTTTACTCTCATTATAAATAAACTACTCGTCCAGTTTCTGAGCTGACACTTTTAACAAAAACAAATGTCAAATTTTACAATGGTAATGTCACATCTCAATAGCGCCATCTAGTGTCGTTTGTAAAAACTTAAAAAGTGGCCTTCGTATGTTTCAAAATATTAATGCTATTTAAGTTTTTAATATGGATTAAATAAATAATTTTTGAAATAGCCCGTGAGATGAAATCGATCTGGAAAGATAAGGACAGGTCTCACCACTTTTTAAACAAATGAATAAAATCATTAAAACTGTCAGGAGATAAATAATAATGTGCTTGATTCTTTTTAATAGTTTTATAATAATATCAAAATTATCTTGACTGTTTTTTTTCAAATTGTTGCTCTTGTAGCTAATTTAATTTACAGGCATCTCAATGAGCTTACACAAAAAGAACATGGTATTTTTTTAGTAAATAATTTATTTCAGTTACTTGAAGTCTTTTAGAAGTCATTTGTTTAAAATAAAAGCAAAGATGACATGGCATACGGAAAATGGCAGATTTTAATTTAAAACAAAAAATTAATAATTTGTGCTCAAAAAAATTCTTAATAGTTATTTTGACCTTTTCAAAAAGCTATTAAAAATTGAAATGTTATCTGCAGCCGATCATATATACAAAGACTTACCGTTGTACGAACACAATAATCCAATTAAAATCATGAAAATCTGACACATTTTGGTAATTTAAACATAAACCACAAAAATTGAACACAGATTTGATTATATCAGACAAAATAACGATTTAAATTTGTTATAATGTAATTACCATGGTATGGGAAAACCAGTTATATCAACCAAAACTATAATTAGATAGTAAACGTGGTGAATCTTCAAATCGCGGATAAAATTTACATACAAATTGTTCATGGATAACGTAATTTACCAATTAAAAAATGTTTTTGATAAAAAAAACCTGAGAAGAAAGGGTATTATTATCAGGGCTGGATTTACGTTTTTATCGATCCTATTTTTAGTCAAAGTCCGGTTGTATCACCACAATAACAAAAACTAAAAATGTAAATAGCATATATGTAATACTCTTATATAGTTAGCGCCCTATCTTCGCCAGTAAGCGAAGCAAGTGCCATTACAGAGAGAAGCAAGAAGTGAGCAGATTGCTAACGCACATGAGCGTATGCAGTATATATTGCATTCATTTCGTGAATATATATATCTTTTTTACGGATCTAGCGCACTTGCTGCAGGGAAGTCCCTAAAGCGCTCCAGGAGTGGCCTGTGTGCGGAAAAAAGCGATTCAAGTTTGTTCTTGAATCGCTGTAAATTGTACTCGGTGGGAAACACAGCGCTGGGCAAATCATTCCAAAGAGATGATGTTTTTCCATATAAAAGACTGTTTAAAAAGCGTTGTACGAGGAGTAACAAGCTGAACCTCCTACGGATGTGAAGCACCAGCGCGACGTGTATTTCTAACATGCACCGCTTTAGGAGGAATTAAGCTGGCTACATCCTTCGAACACTTTCCATGAAAATACTTGTAGAAACAGATTCAAGTCGCCAACTGTTCTTCGATGTCCAGCGAATCAAGGCCGCCGACAGCTCTTCTCTGAACAGAATCCAACAAATGCTAGTTGGTCTCGAATTTGAGCTTTGTAAAGAATTAACAGTTGTTGTGGGGTGTAAAGCTTTCTGGTTCGAAATAATATTCCCAACTTTTGAGAAGCTCTCCTTGCTATGCCTGCAACATGTTCATGCCAGGACATATTTGCTCCCAAACTAACGCCCAACAAAACGATTTTGAGCGACGATGCTAGGGGAATGGAGTGCCCCGACATAACTATGTCGGGTTCAGCAACGTTAACTTTTTTAGAAAAAATTGCCGCCTGGGTTTTTTGTAGCGTTAAATTCCACTTGGTTACTGTTACCCCAAGATAGAATTTCTTCCAGGTTTTTGTTAAGTTGGACGACTTCCTGCTGTCTGCGGATATTCGCCTGAGCAGCCGATGTCCGAGCGTTCAAGGTGAATGAAGAGACAAGTGGATATTTTGCCCTTATTCATATCCTAAGGATATCGGCGAGGATGTTGTAATACCCGTTAACGTTTGTCCAAGTGATGGAACATACATTTTTGTATTTTACAGCACCTTTAGAAAACGCGGTAGTGCTGCCACGTACACTACTGCATTTCTGCGAATAACTACTACCTACCTATACTTAAATAAATTAATAAATAAATATACCGGCTTGCGGGATTGAACCCTCGAACTTCTGCACAGTAAGCAAGGTACCACGTTACGGAGCCACGCTCGCCACAAACTAATAATATAATTATATTATATAATAATTAAACGCATGTGCAGCTCGTGCTCGTGCTATACTCAATTAACGGCGACACACTTCTCTCCCAATCTAGCTATATATGAGTATTACATATATGATAAATCAGTAAGAGAGAATAATAGCCATTTCGCTAACCTTCCTTCTAAGGATTATTAACTGGTTTGTCAAATTTCTCTAATTTATGACGTCATTAGTGCGCACGAAAATGACTAACCACACTAACTATTCATAGTTGCTTTTTAAACCGGTCAAGTGCAAACTTGACTTGCGCAATTAGTATTCCGTACGGTGATTGCTTTTAAAATAAAAATTTTTGTTACTGAGATATAAAATGAGCAGTGACAAAACACAACCCAAAATGAGTTTTTCAATAAGTATATATGTATCTTAAGATACAATATGTACTTTCTCGTTTTTTCTTAGTCAATAATGTAAAATAGTTGTAGAATCTTAGCTACCTAATAGCCCATAAATCAATCTAGTTCCATCTGAAATCTAGAAATAAAAGTGTAAAACAAATATCTACTATCTAAATATTTGTTTTAATTATAAGCAAATATAATAAAATTATTTTGTCTTGGAACCCATGCGTTTGTTCACTAGTGTGCACTGAAAGGTATATTGTAACATTCATTTTTTTCTTAGATTTTAAGCTCATGCTCATTTTCATGCTGTTTTTCTTTCTATTGTATTTGTATTTTATTACATTTTATATTTATTGCAGTGATTTTAATTTTTGAGCAGTGTAACTTAAAACAGTGATTTAAATTTTTGAACAGTGTAACTCAATCGTGTATAACCTGTTGCTGACCTAACTTATTTAGTTCGCGTTAATTTTGCGTCCCGGAAGTGAGCCATTTTAAAGATGTCACTTTGAAGAAGGGGCAACAGATCTATAAGCGGCCATATGGAATTTTTAAAGGCTTTTTCCGCCAGTATGTCGTAGTGGCTTTTTCCTCCGAGATGCAGTAACGGCTTTTTCCTTCAGCATGCCGTAGTGGCTTTGTTCTTCCGTCATGCCGTAGTGCAGTAACGGCTGTTTTTATCACCAAGTGGGTGTTGTTTATAGATCTCAAGTTTGATGCCTTTTTTCGATCTTAAAATATTCTGCTCATCCTAAGGCATTTCGGGTCAAAAAGTGATTAACTACTCAAATGAGACTAGGATAGTAGTGGCTGAGACATTATCTTGATGAGAATCTCAACAGGAGAGGCCAAGCAGCTTATGGAAAACCCACGAGGAGAAGCCAATCAGTAAATTATAAGCATACCCGTTTAAATACCTCACTTCTTGTCTACAAGTGTGTTTCCAACGACTACTCAACAGGTGTAATTCGCGGAGTTAATTTTACAAACTTTTAGATCGTGTTTTTTTAAAGTTTTTTTTTGTTTTTTTTTACATTTAGGATCAGTAATTCATAGAACTCTAATTTAAATGTGTACACTCCCATAGCCTAAGGGATTTTTATTTAGTTAATGTAATTTTAAGAGTGTAATATCTGCAAGGATTTTTATTTTGTCAATATACTTTTCCCTGTGTTAATGCAGCCTTTTACTGAACTACCCGCTCTTTCTTTCAGGGCGTAAGGGTGGTACCCAGCTCAATTTTATATTAACAACTAAATAGTCTTCAGTATTTGTTCATTTTTTGAGCTGAACTTAGATTCTTTTTATTCTAAAATGAATGGTGTCCAAAAAAAATAAACATTACAACCAAGCTTTAAACAACTATAGAGACTATTTTCAAAAGACGTACAAAAATTATCTCTTATCCATAATCTCCCCAAATAGAACGAGCTAGCTTATATATCTAATTTTTGATCTCTCGGTATTAATATCCACTCAATCCATTCTTAGAAATTAAGATATACATAAGAGGCAAAATAGCGCCGCAAAAGAGACGTTATAAAATGACGCCGCAACGTGAGGATATAATATTAAATAAACCTCTACCACATTGGTAATCCAAATAGTTTTTTTATATACTAGATAAATTATCAAACATAATGCACTCGTGATAATTTTCGCTCAATCTACTCTTTATGGAGAATATATTCCAGAGTTTTTAAAACTTTTTTGATCAGTACTTTTCGAGACAGGAGGGGGGGCAGCGATGTTTGGCCATTTTTGAAAAATAATATAAAGAAAAGTGTGCCCAAGTATTACATAATATATATTTTTGTACTCGTGTTTTCACAAGTTTTCATTTCACATCCGACTCGATGACCTGATAAAGAAATTTTCTTTTCACTTCCGATTTGACCACCCAAAACTAACCCCTTAAGTAAAAATATAACTTTTTAAAATTACATGACTCTGATTGGGCCATCAATTATTCCTATATTTGTAAAAAACTTTGTATGTCAAATAGTTTCGGAGATAATTGAGTGTGCCCGACAGACAGACGGACAACGGAGTGCTCCCATCAAATAAGATTTGGAGTATTGTCAAAATCCAATTTAATTATTCTTGGCGTGTCTATTTGTTCACAATCATTTGATTTCTTCATCATTTATAGAGGAGCTACTTTTATCACTATTTTTCAGTCTTCTTCTTCTTGAAGTGTCATCCGATATGGATGTAGGTGATCCTCTTCCCTTTGCGTGTAATTGGTGCCTTTTTAAGTGTTCCACAGATACGAACTCGGGTCTCCGGCATAGCAAGCACACACCTTACCCACTACGCTATGGCCGCCTCTTACTTCTCAGTAGTTGTTTTAAGTGCGAGGTTTCTACTGGTTTTAAATATATCCTATATAAACGCACCATCTTTTCAGACCAACATTGTTATAATCTTAGTCGTGGAATTTTTTTTTTATTAGTATTACAGAACAGGAGATCCTCACAAACTTTCCCCTACATTATATGTCTGTTCAAGTCATTTTCTTACTTTTGGACAGAAAAAAAATGTGAAGAGACGTGCAGAGCCTTTTAAAAACATTTATTTTTAGGAATCAATAATATTTTTAATATTCCACGATACACTTGCCGGATCCTGTTCCAACAATATGATAAAAGAATTTTATATTTAACCCACTATGCTTACTTTAATTATTATTGTAAGTATATTTAAATATATATCCTAAGTACTTTAAAACTGGTCCGATTAAAGAATTATAAAACATATTTTTCGATAAAAAAAAAACATAATATAGCGCCTTTTACTAAAATGTTCGTACTTCACTTCAAAATGTCGTTTCCTCAAAAACTATCGTATAAAACTCTACTTATAGAAGTGTTAAGATTTTCCAGGTATCTAGGAGTCGATATACGCGAATAACAACTCTGCCTGCCCTTTAAAAATCAACGCAACAAATTGCATTCTATCTAGTTTAGTTAACCTACATTATTTAATAATATGCAACTATCAATTTCCGCAAGAGGGTCAGCATGTTATCTGGATTAAAAGCAGGAGCTAAAATTATTTAGTAAAATAACATTATAAAAAGAAAAGTACTTAGTGTCCGTAAACTTTAAGAAGAAGGAAAACTCAGTACCTAAGCGGATGAAGATTGTCAGTAACCTATCCTATTTACCTCAGTCTCGAGTTCTAATCCTTGGAATGGAAGTTGAGCCTTGTTTTTCTAAGATTTATATACGATTACGATTTAGCAATAATTTATTTTTATCTGATAGAAACATACAAATAAGCTTGTATGTTTGTTTACATATGACAATGCCCAAAATTCATACTGCTAAAAATTTAATGACATAATTGTAGATAGTTGACAGAAAAAGCATATATAGTCAGAACTACTAGCTTTTTATGTCACATTCTTGCCTCTATTGTAAATATATATGTATATATATATATATATATATATATATATATATATATATATATATATATATATATATAGACCGGGTGTTATGGAATTCACTGCCTATATTAGAACTGGTGGATCCTTGTAGCTAGACCGATTGCAGAAAATTCATAATACCGGATCAATACCGGATCTTAATAATAAAGGGAAAACTCGACCCTAAAGAAATGACGTCATGAGTATTTTTTTTTCGCGCCCCACTGATAAACGCTAAGCTCCACAATATGAAAATACGTAAATTCGACAGAAGGTCCTTTTTTTTTCGATTCCTTCAGCCGGCTATTCTCAAACAAATTTGATAAAAAAAGATATTAAAATATTTTTCTATTCTAAAACCCAAAGATTTGCGGCTTCTTTGTTATCCGCATTCCAGAGATTAAAACATTTATGCCGCGACTGAGGTGTTTTCTTTTCAGTGAATGTTTACCAATTACTGGGGTAAGGTGTCGTACAGGTCAATGTTTTTTTAAAGAGTGATGGACTAACATAGTGATTAAGAAATTATGTGGTTAAAAAATAATGACTCAAAAAAAACCCCAAGGTTTATCTGCTGCCTCTATCAACTACCAAGTTGATACCATCAATCATTGACAGATAAACTATCCAAATGCCGAAATTCTCATCCTGGGCATGTCTACTACATCAATTGGCTTAAGTATTCAAATTCTACCAACGAACAAGGTCATGAAGCTGAATCATTGTCAATCAGTTGTGGCTTAACTCAGCTTATTGACCAATCAACATGGATCCCTGATCGAAATGGAGAGTTCGCCAGTCTTCTTCTGCTTTTAACTAAAAATCCAGAGATTTAAATTATCACCGTAAATCGGCCGTTAGGTTCGTCCGACCATAAATTGCTTTCAACATCGAGTATGCTACCAATCAGTGACAGAGAGGTGCCTAAACCGCGCAAGATTTGGTATTACAAATCTGTTAAATGGGAAGAACTCATGGAATATTTCCGAGCTTTCTCTTGATTAGACGTTTGTTTTCGATCCGACGACCCATCTGACTGCGCTAAGGAGGTTTTCGATATTATTTTGGGCTGGTATGGACACTTACATCCCTTTTTGGAACAAATGCCCATCCAACGGCGAGCCTTGGTTTGACAGAAAATGCAGAGATGCTGGCTTCTAAACATCTTTCCTAATGACAATGACGTGAAAATTCTAACGTCATAAATTGTAACATTTTTTGTCGTGCCCGGAACAGAGTAATTACCCATAGCTTATCATCTTTCATAGCCAATTTATTCATGAGTAAGTTTGAAACCGAAGCCAGTCAAAAATTCGAATATTTCCCAAGGGTACCGTGTAGGTATGTGGATGATGTTTTCGAGATTTTTGATACAAAGAAAGCACATGTAGATGATTTTATTTCCAAATTAAATAGCAGGTATGATTCAATTAAATTCACTTACGAAATTGAGAACAAAGGACAACTGCCTTTTCTAGATATTTTAATTATTAAAAATAATAATAGATTAGAACTTGATATCTATAGAAAAGACACAGTAATAGATCGATATATTCCAATGATTCATTTCATTGCAAACAACACAAATTAGCCGCATTACATTTTTTAGTTCATCGTTTTGTCACTTTTCCTCTAAATAGAATAAACTTCAATAATGAAAGGAATCGTATTAGAAATATAACTAGAGTTAATAGTTATGACGATGACTTAGTAAACAAGCTAATAAATAGACATAAGTTCAGGTTAAATATTCAGAATTCCACCTTTTTTACACGCGAAGAAAATAAGACCAAGACCAAGTATATGTCCATACTATATAATATAGCAAGGGACTCAATAAGGTAGGCCTCACCTTAGTATATAAGTCATCAGACAATCTGAGGAATATCTTAGGAAATCCCAAAGATAAGATTCCTAATTGTGAGAAAAGTGGAATTTATGAAATTAGTTGTAATGATTGCGACAAAAAGTATGTTGGCAACTAAAAGGTCCATTAAAACACGATTTAAAGAACATTTAACACACTTAAAGTACAGTAGAACAGACGAGTCTAGCATTGCCGAACATGCTCTTGAAGCTGATCATACTGTAACATTAGATAATCTAAGATTAATTGAAAATGTATCTGATAGGAGCTTGTTGAACGCATACGAAAGTATGGAAATTAGAAAATGTAAAAAAAGCATAAATAAAGACAGAGGGCCTATTTCTTATAGTCCCCTCTACTTGTTCGGAACTGATGGCCTCCCCTATGCCATTAGTTCCGCCTGAGTAATTCAGGGGTTGGGCTAAGTATAAATAGAGTGGATTTGTAGTTTAGCTTTAGTCAATCATCGCTCCTGATGAAGCTAACATGATTAGCGAAATGCGCGTCGAGTACAAAAATAAAATTTTTGGTGTAGGGGCGATATATGTGATATATACTGAATAGTGTCATTATGCCAAAGATTCCATATTCCCAGCTTAAATAGTCTCTTATATGGAAAACCTCATCCTTTTGGAATAAGTTGCCCAGGACTGTGTTTCCGACCGAATCATACAATTTACAGTGATTCAAGATCAACGCGAATCGCTTTTTCCGCACACGTGTCGCTCCTGTAGCGTTTTAAAGGATTTCCCTGCATCACGTGTGTTTTGCCAAAATTTGATTGAAGTTGATGCGCTGGTTTACAAGATTAATTTTTGTCGTTGCTCGTGGTGTATGGCGAAGGTGCTGGAAACTAACAATTTTATGTAAACCGTAAGCACTAGGTTATTATATAATATATATATATATATATATATATATATATATATATATATATATATAATAATATATAATAATTTGGGTTGAATTCTTTCTTGAACCTTGGAATAATGAATATATATTTTTATTAAATTTCTTGGGCTTTATGGTTCTTTTGTTTTTAGGATAGAGAAATTACATCACGTTCTAGTTAAAAGTTTATTGAAAACGTTTCGCCTAAATTTGTAGGCTTCTTCAGTTCATCTAAAAATTGAAATTTTCAATCAATATATATTTTCCTCTTTTCTTTACTTTTTTAATGATTTTAAATTTTGATTTTACAGGACTGTTTTGGATTTCAATACGATGCACAAATTTTTTTATTATGAATATATAAAATTCTTAAACTTATAATACAATGTAGAAGGTGAAAATAATAAAAATACACACAAAAATATATATAAAAACTTACATGTGTGGGCTGAAACGAAGACACACTTAACATTCTTTAAAAGGTATTACTAAGACGGTCACATTTTATTTTATATATACATATATATATATATATATATATATATATATATATATATATATATATATATATATATATATATATATATATATTTATATATATATATGATTCTTAAAATAGTAGGGTTGCAGTCAGGTATTCCGGGCCAATAAGACTCTGTTAGTTGCCGAGCTTTCGAAATTTAATTTATTTTCTTTTTCAAGGCACAAAACGTGAGAATTTTTCTTTCAACAAGATGGATTACACTCAACAAAAACGTTTTACAATTAAAACTCTTTTTAAAAACCACAGTTTACAGTCTGTTCTGTTTCAATGTTTTCTTTAATTTTAAGTGGCTTTTAAAAAGAGTTTTAATTGTAAAATGTTTTTGTTGAGTGTAATCCATCTTTTTGAAAAAAAATTCTCACGTTTGTGCCTTGAAAAAGAAATAAATTAAATTTCAAAAGCTTGGTAAGTAACCAACAGTCTTATTGGCCCGGAATACCTGAATGCAACCCTACCTGAATTAGGAACTGGTTATGAGACATGGTGTTGGCAATATGATCTGAAAACAAAGCCACTAAAACCAGAATGGAAGTTAACAATAAACTAAAGCCAAAAAAAACGAGACGAATTCTACAATTTTTTACTCAAAATCAAGTTCAATCGTCACTAAATTCTTCTGATTTGGCATCTTTTGACTTGTCGCTATTACCAAAAATAAAACGAAGTTAAATGGATGCTTTTTTTGAACACATAGAGATCATTTAAAAGATTGTTACACTTAAGCTAGAAAATTCATTTGGTTCCCTATTAAATTGTTGTAGTTATCTCGCAGGGTTTTGTCCTAGTTTGATTAAAATTCATTGAGTAGATATTTACGTCAACTTCTAAAGGAAGGCTGGCTACTGAAATTAAATAAAAGACTTTTATTCCAAAAACGAATAGTTGTGACGTGTATGAACCGCTTAACCCCGTAACGAACGACCAATACAAACATTTCCCCCCCCAAGAATCTTCGATCTTCTCACACAAACGATGAAGAAGATATCGAGGAATTTAAAACTTTGCTGTCTTTAGCACTAGACTAACCACTCTCGGCTTATAAAAGGTAATCTCCAATTTAATCGGCCAGTCGTTCGGTGCATCATTCACGTTTCTGTGTGTCGTTTTTCGTTTAATTGACTAACTCCGACATGCTCATTTACCGGATTTTATACCCTGTGATTGTGGCTGCTCTTTTAGCAGTGATTGTTGGTGGGTATGCCTTTGTTTACTTTAATAATTATCTATTTACACAACTTAAAATGGTTTATTAAAAATTAAAAAGAACTATAATGTTATGCTATGCACATTGAATATGCTTGAAGTTTGAATGTTTGCTCTTTTCTATTAAAATAATTTATTTTTTACGCCCTGCTCCTTTAGCAGGGCTTGTTGGTGGTGTAACTGTTGTTGTTTCAATAATTAGCTATTTACATAAGTTTGTTGGGACTGAAATTGAAATTAAAATTGTTCAGTAGAATAAAAAGAGATATATTTCAGAGATTACGGTATTATAAAATACGGAATGAATATGCATAAAGGTTTGTTTTTTCTGCTTGTGTTTCTGCAGTGATTATTCGTGGCCATAACCTTTTTTGTTTGCCTTAATAATCATCAAGTTTAAAAAAAAATATATTTAGGAAAAGATGGAATTATAATCATTATAGAGTAAGAGGGCGACCCGAAATTTTGACCTGTCAACTAACCGTTCATTCTATCGGGCGAGTCGAGTAAAAGCCTTTAACGTTGATTTTTCGGCTAAGGCCCAAAATGCTACATCCAAAAATGCACTGTCGTTTAATCACTTGAATTAAGTACCATAACAAGTCCACTAAAAAAGTCCAGCGCCCCAAAGGGCAGACGCCGCCGATACCGGACCCACCTTTAGGGATCAAAAACTCGAAGAACGAGCGTTTTTGGCTGGAAAAAGGGGGGGTCCAGCTTTGTCCTCCGATATTGGCGGCGTCTGCCTTCTGGAAGTTCCCTCTTATTTTATCAAGAACAAACTAAATTCATTGATTTTATATGGTTAAATCAGAATCCATTTTGAGATCGACGTTTCGTCAATCAATCAACGTTAAAGGAATTTATTCGAATCGCTCGACAGAATGAACAACTAGGCAGATGGTCGGTTAGTTAACAGGTTAAAATTTCGGGTCGCCCTCTTGGTCTATTAGTACTGATTGTTAAAATTGTTAAATATGTATATATATATATATATATATATATATATATATATATATATATATATATATATATATATATATATATATACATATATACGAGACTGGTTTGAAAAGTCCGTGCAAAAATAAAAACTACTTATGTGTTTGGGGTAAACCTTTTTTATTTTTCGACATAGTCTCCTTTTAGGCTTATACACTTCGTCCAACGATGTTCTAGTTTGTTGATCCCTTCCGAATAATAGGATTTGTCGAAGTCTGCAAAATATCCATTAGTGTCTGCAATCACCTCCTCGTTTGAATAAAATCTTTGTCCCGCCAGCCATTTCTTCAAATTGGGGAACAAATAATAGTCCGAGGGAGCCGAGTCTGGAGAATAGGGGGGATGTGAAACGAGTTGGAATCATATTTCCATTAATTTTGCGACCACAACTGCTGAGGTGTGTGCTGGTGCGTTGTCGTGATGGAAAAGGCCTTTCTTGTGGGCCAATCGCGGGCGTTTTTCTTGCAGCTCGGTTTTCAAACGGTCCAATAACAATGAATAATATTCACCTGTAATAGTTTTACCCTTTTCCAGATAGTCGATGAGGATTATCACTTGCGAATCCCAAAAGACAGTCGCCATAACCTTTCCGGCCGAAGGAACGGTTTTCGCCTTTTTTGGTGCAGATTCCCCCTTGGTAACCCATTGTTTAGATTGTTGTTTGGTCTCAGGAGTATAGTAATGTATCCATGTTTCATCCACAGTGACGAAACGATGCTTAAAGTCCTCCGGATTCTTCTGGAACAGCTGCAAACCATCCTTGCAACACTTCACACGATTCCGTTTTTGGTCAAGTGTGAGCAATCGCGGCACCCATCTTGCGGATAGCTTTCTCATGTCCAAATGTTTATGCAAAATATTATGTACCCGTTCAGTCGAGATGCCCACAGCACTAGCAATCTCACGCACCTTAACTCTTCTGTCATCCATCACCATATCATGGATTTGATCAATGATTTCTGGAGTCGTAACCTCCACAGGCCGTCCACAACGTTCAGCGTCACTTGTGCCCATATGGCCAGTCCGAAAATTTTGAAACCACTTATAAACTGTTCTAATCGAAGGTGCAGAGTCACCATAATGTTTATCAAGCTTCTCTTTAGTCTCCTGAGGCGTTTTGCCTTTCATAAAGTAATGTTTAATCACCACACGAAATTCTTTTTCGTCCATTTCTTGAAAATCACTCGACTTCCTTAATTCACACGAATGCCAAATACAAAGAAATAGACCAATATGGCTGAAACTTGGTGTGCGTTCATTCAAGAGATGCTACTAACTAAACATGACCTCGATACGCGCCGGTGGTGCCATCTCTCGGACTTTGCACGGATTTTTCAAACCAGCCTCGTATATATATATATATATATATATATATATATATATATATATATATATATATTTATATATAGTTATATATATATTATATATATATATATATATATATATATATATATATATATATATATATATATATATATATATATATATATATAACATATATATATATATATATATATATATATATATATATATATATATATATATATATATATATATATATATATATATATACATATATATATATACATATATATATATACATATATATATATATATATACATATATATCTTGACGACTAATGCTGCAGCATTAGCTTTCTGGTCAATGCTTTATCGTAAATTGTAAAGAATTTTTATGTGAGTGCTAATATTTGTGTGTGTGTGTGTGTGTGTGTGTGTATGTTGTGTGTGTGTGGGTGAGCGGGCGTGCACGTATGGATCCGCGTGTGCGTCTCGGCGTATGTGTGTATGTACACGCGGTGATTTACATTGAAACAATAAAGGAGATAAAACACATCATAGAAGTACCACTATGTACCTTTAACCGGCTGAATAAACTGAGCACCATCATCTGTCATTTGAACAAAAAAAATTATTTTTGTTACCGTTTCATCAAACAAATAGTTCGTTTTTTCATTTCACCACTAGATGTTTAGAATGTTTAAATAATATATGTGAACTTTTTGTGTGATTAAAATTGAGACCTTTTTTTGGACAGAATTATCTTTCATGTAACCCAAATAGACATTTAAAAAAGTAATAATTCTTAATGTCTTAAAACTCACAAACAACGGATACCCTTTAATTAACACCAACACGAACCATTTCTTTGGATTAATTAAAATTTAAGGCCCTCGCTTCTCTCTCATGTTTTTAAATGGAACTAGTGCAGATTCATTCCAAAATAATGATGAAGTCTGTGGGGAATTGTGGAAATTAAATTATAAATAGTACATGTAACGCAGCAATTTTTATACTTTGTACAGGGTGTCATTTGTATAAGATTATAGAGTGTAAGTTTCATATATTCAAACAATTATTCCGAATTTTGGATGGTTGTAGCTTCTACTTGATGGAAATTCATTATAAATATATAATAAAAGTCAATTTTCACTGGTTTATTTAAATTGCGATGATGCGTTTCGCTGTCGATGCAGCTTTTTCGGATCTACATTTTACACTGTCAAGTTAGATTTAATGTTCACAATTTTATATAATTTCTTAATTATAATATTACACCTAATTAAATTACATTGATAGTATTGGAAAACCCATACAGATTTGGAATTAGGAGAATAAATTCAATAATGGTGAATTGTTTAAATCTACCTGGTCGTTGAATAAAGTACCTTTATCTTACAATATAGAAATAATAACGAATATATATGAAAAGGCAACATCAACTATTAAACTGGACACAGACATAGAAAAAATTAATATTCTCAGAGGAATTGTCCAAAATTATTTAATTCAACATTAGAAGTGGTATTCAAACATCTACAATGGCAAAACAAGAGTATTGAAATAAACGGAAGCAGACTGAATAATTTAAGATTCGCTGATGATGTAGTCATCATAGCCGAAAATCCAGGTGATTTGCAGCATATGTTTCGAGAATTAAAACAGAAATCAAGTAAAATGGTCTAAAAATGTATCTAACAAGACCAAAATCATGTGTAAGAGAGACTCACACATAATAATTAACAACTACCAAATTGAAAATGTCGAAAAATACATTTATCTGGGTCACCAAATACAACTGGAAAAAGAAAACCAAACAAATGAAATACATAGAAGGAGAAGGCTGGCATTGGAAAATTATCACATATACTTAAAAATAAGAACATTGCCTTAAAGCTTAGATCGAAAGTGTTCGATCAAGGTGTTCTTCCAGTGCTTACTTACGGATGTCAGACTTGGACTTGGACAAAGCAAACCCTAAAAAGGATAGCAGTTACACAAAGAGCTATGGAGAGGCAAATGATTGGCATATGTTTGAAAGACAGAACCAACCTTTCTGTTGGGTGTGTAAAATTTTGAAATTCTTGTTAAATGTGTGATGTTCTGTTAAAAGATTATTAGCATATGTTAGACTTTCTATGGATGAAACTTTTTTCGTGTTCTGTAATTCTTTGTATAAATGTACGTTCAGTTTGTCCTATGTATGTTTTAGGACATGACCCACATGTTAATTGATAAACCCCCGATTTATTGTCTTTATTGATTTGTGGTTTGTAGTTTTTGAGATATTTCTCTATAGTATTGTTAGTCTTGTAAGCTATGTTGATATTTTTTTGATTTAAAAATTTTCCCAGTTTTTCTGTTGGTTTGCCGAAATAGGTTAAGCATTTAAATGTGGTTTTTCTCTCCTTAAAACATGGGTATATTTCTGAGATTGCCTTGTTTCTAAGTTTTTTCCTAACGATGTTATCGATTAATGTAACTGAATAACCGTTGTTAACGGCTACTTGTCTTATGTAGTTTAATTCTTTAGTAAAATTGTCCTCTGATAAGGCGATATTAGTTGGTCTATGTATAAAACTATGATAAGCTGCGAGTTTATGATGGTTAGGGTGGTGAGAACTATTGTGAATTGTGGTTATTCCGATTTCGATATATGTTTCGCTCAATTAAGGTTTGTTCTAGGCCACGTATTATACTGAAGTTCGAACCTTATGAATATAAAGGGTGATTCATTTAGAGGTACTTTTTGTGATGGGGATTTAATTGCAGATTGCGCATGCGTCGTGTCAACTGAAGTGGCATTCCTGTTCAGTAGTGTTTGACAATTCATAATGGAAAGACTTAGCCCGGCACAGCGTCTACAAATTGTTCAACTTTATTACGAAAATGGGCGTTCTACGAGGAATGTGTATCGGGCGCTTAGAGCAACTTATGGTCCACATAATCGGCCTACCGAACGCACAATTCGCTCTACCATCAATAAGTTTGAGACCCAATTTTCATTATTGGATAATGCTCGACCGAATAGACCACATCCAGCACGTAGTGAAGAAAATATAGGGGCGGTAGCGGAGAGTGTACGCGACGACCGTGAAGTGTCGATTCGTCGCCGTTCTCAACAGCTTGGCCTGTCATATTCAACAACTTGGAGTAATTTACGTAAGGATCTTTCTTTAAAAGCATACAAAATTCAACTAGTGCAACAACTGAAGCTAACCGACCTTCCGAATCGTTTCCGTTTTAGTCGTTGGGCTCTTGACAAGCTTGCAGAAGATCCACTGTTTTCGAGAAAAAAAATTTTCACCGATGAGGCCCATTTTTGGCTTAATGGGTTCGTGAATAAACAAAATGCTATTTGGGGTGATGAACAACCTGAAGAGGTTCAAGAGCTGCCATTAAATCCAGAAAAAACAACTGTTTGGTGTGGTTTATGGGCCGGTGGAATAATCGGTCCATATTTCTTCAAAACAGAGGCCGGCCGGAATGTTACTGTGAATGGTGACCGTTATCGCGCCATAATAACAGACTATTTGATGCCAGAAATTGAAGCCTGTGGTCTCGACGAAATTTGGTTCCAACAAGATGGCGCCACTTGCCATACAGCCCGTGAAACCATGGCTTTACTGCGAGAGCAATTCGGCGAACAGATCATTTCACGCTTTGGACCAGTGAATTGGCCGGCTAGATCATGTGACATCACACCTCTTGACTTTTTCCTTTGGGGCTATGTAAAGTCCAAAGTCTACATGGATAAGCCAGCTACAATTGAGGCATTGGAGGCCAATATTACTCGAGTCATTGGCCAAATACCACTCGAAATACTCACACGCGTCATTGAAAATTGGAACTTCAGAATGGACGTTGTTCACCGTAGTCGCGGACAACATTTGAAAGAAATTATCTTTAAGACATAATTGTAAAGAATGGTTCTTTTATATGATAATAAAAATTATAAAATAAAATTGTTTTTATTCATTTTTTTTTATTTAAAAAAAAGTACCTCTAAATGAATCACCCTTTATAAACTGCCGACAAGTCTATAACCTGTTGAAAATAGATCTAATTGCCTATTTATTGGGGTTTTTGGAAAGTTTTTTGTTTCTTGGCTGTATTTTCAGGTTTACATTACAAAGATTGACAATGAAGACAATATCCTTTTAGTTCTTGAGTGAGTTGCATATTTGAAGACGAAGTTTCATGCCTAATAAGTAAAAATGGAAATTGTGATAAAGAAATTGATCTTTAATTAAATTCATTATAACATATAACAACCACACGCCTTTATTTAAATATGGTTTAATCTCATCCTTCTTAAAAAACAGAAAATTAAAGACGAATGCAAACGTTGTCGATGACTGTCGATCAAAATTTAGGAGTCGCCCAAGATTCCGTCCTGGGCGACGTTTGTTCTAAGTTACTTACACTTCGATGTCCGTCTGTCTGTCCGTGTATCACATTCGATTTTCTCCAAAACTATTTAACATAGAAAGTAGAAATTTGGCACAAATATAGGAACTGATGGCCCAATCAGAACCATGTAGTTCCGTAAGTTAAATTTTGACTCCACGACAATCTTGTAGGGAGATTTCCATTCAATTTATCATCTTTATACATTCTAAAGTAATTTTATATATTAAAAACCACTTAAATGTTTTTAAATTCTTTGGCAATACCCGTAATTACAATACCCTTAATGATCAGTTACTAAAAACCATTAATCATTAACCAGTATTGTTTGAAAAGTCCCCTTTATACTCAGGTATTAAGCTTGATAATAATGGTACAATACCATAAAGTACGTTTAAAAACTTTAAATAACATATTATAAATATGTATATATGTATGTATATATATATATATATATATATATATATATATATATATATATATATATATATATATATATATATATATATATATATATATAATATAGAGAGAGAGAAAGCAAAAGTTTGCCGTATCTAACAAAATCCTAAGATATGAAAATAGTTGGGGAACTCGGCAAATGGGCAACAACAGATGTTCACACTATATTCATTTGGCCAATATTTCGGTCCTAGGTTGGGACCTTCATCAGGGCACAAACTGAAAAAGAGATAACGAAGCAACCAATAAGGAATTAAACTTAACAATAATAATTTTCTATGCCCAACTTTCCTATTAAACTTAACAATAATAATTTTCTATGCCCAACTTTCCTTATTGGTTGCTTCGTTATCTCTTTTTCAGTTCGTGCCCTGATGAAGGTCCCAACCTAGGACCGAAATATTGGCTAAATGAATATAGTGTGAACATCTGTTATTGCCCATTTGCCGAGTTCCTCAACTATTTTCATATCTTAGGATTATATATTATATATATATATATATATATATATATATATATATATAATATATATATATATATATATATATGTATATGTACATAAATAAATTCCGGCTTTCAATCAGTTCGTCTAACAATGAATTTGCACGACATTTCACCAAAATTTCATTTGGTATTTTCAAGTGCTCTTGCTGCTGCTGATACTCGATACTATGATCTTACTCCCGCTAATCGAAGCTAATATAGCATATATATCGAAGTGCGGTCGCCGCGCCGTCTTTTATGGGTCGGCTCCTACTCAGATTGTAAGTGGGGGGATCGGGAGTATTCGTCCGCCCATCAGTGTTTGTCAGCTAGGTGCCCGTAGCAGTGGTAATTACGAGTTCCGGCACTATGCTGACTGTTGCATTCTCGATGATTTGGTTAACTTCGTGTGGCTAGTATTTTATGTTCTTGGATCCGGGTGGAGATTCTTCTGTTTGTTTGTCCTATGTACAGTTTGTGGCAGTCTCTCCGCATGGGATACTGTAAACTCCATTGTTTTCCAGTTTTCTCTTGTCCTTAGGGTTCCTCAGGATGTCTGCCAGAGTGTTTTCTGGTTTGTATGTTATGCCTATGTTATGTTTTCTTAGGACTCTTCCAATCCTATTTGTAACTCGTTTTCACATACGCGATATTACTCTACTTTGATTGAGATCCCGTTCTTCTCTCCTTGTCTGTGGATGGCGGTGCCTTGCAATTGTTC
Source organism: Pachyrhynchus sulphureomaculatus (assembly GCA_019049505.1). NCBI lineage: Eukaryota > Metazoa > Arthropoda > Insecta > Coleoptera > Curculionidae > Pachyrhynchus > Pachyrhynchus sulphureomaculatus. The sequence continues at coordinate 43,533,952 of CM032450.1, read as the reverse complement.
TCTGTATGGACTGATTTTTATATCCGTTTTGGTTAAGTGCCCTAGTGATTTGTGTAATTTCTTGCTGTCTCACGTCTGGTTCGGTGAGTCGGTATGCTCTCGATACGAGGCTGTTGGCTACGGACTGATTTGGGATGGATGGTTGTGTGAGCCACCGTTTCTGTTGGTCTGGAGGGCTTTCGGTCGACTGGGTATTGAAGTTGACTGTTGTTTTTCCGAGTTAGGAGTACATCAAACAACAAAAACTCTAACGCAATGTACTCTATCCCATGTGAAAATTGTTCTATGGTATGACTAGCCAACTACTAAAAAAGATTGAACTGCTACAAATACAAAAAAAAATGCTATAACTGCACTTAACAAACACGACAACGAAACAAATTACACATTTAATTACAAAGAAACTAAAACCTTAAACAAAGACCATAACTATCATAAATTAGTAATAAAAGGTATTAAAGACCTAAGTTTAATTAACAACATCCTACCTAATTAGTTATCAACTACTGAAAACCATAATCATAAAAAAAAAGAAAAATTATTAAAAATTATAAAACTATATTTTCAAAAATGAAATAGCATAAAAACCAACAAAAGAAGTCATACAAAATATAGTTTCGTTCCGCAACCTACACATGTGTTTTCACCAGTCTCACCGTTGGCCTTAGACCGAAATGTTTTTGGTCCGGTTCGCTTATTTTCGAGGTACGAATAATACAAAATATGCTAATTAGTGAGTTCATTTTAAACCAACTGTTTTTGTTAATTTTGAACTCATTGTTTTTATATGAATGACAAAATTTTAAGTGTATATGTCTATATATTTTGTGACCTAAATTATTGTTGTAGCTGAAAATTGAAACTGTGATTGTATTTCTTAATTTTATTCCCAGAAATGAAAATGGGAAAATAACATAATGAAATATACTAAACCTAATTAAAATTAAATAGCTTATTAACAACATATTTTAAAACTACTTTTTTTTTATTTTTGTCACGCTGCAGTTGAAAATATTAAGCTGGTTCTGCATTTGATTATATTTCTCGCAAATTTGAAAAAGGGGAGAAAATTTTAGGACATTTGTTCTTGGGGTTGGTAAATTAAAAGTTTGCAGACTACGTGCCGCGGGTCTAGGTACATGAAAAGGTAGACACTGCAAGATTTTATTTGCATCAATTTTGCTTGATATTATCTTACGTAAAAATATAATTTGGGCTTTGTTTCGGCGTGCCTCTAAACTTTCCATCGAAAATCTCTCCAAGAGACTTTCATAGGGATAACCTCCATCGTGTTTAAAACTAGCGTACTTTAAAAAAAAAAAAAATTTTTCAATATTTTGAATGTGCGCTTTATAAAAGGGGCACCAAACAACAACTGAGTATTCAAGCCGTGATCTCACGAAACTATTAAAAAGCAATTTTAAAGTATCATATTCAACAAAGTCGGCACTGTTACGTGAATTATATGGCACTCAATTTGTTTGTAAGGTGATTACATTGCACTTACATTCAAAAGGAGTTTATCGTTTATAAGATTAAAGCCATCCTGTAGTCTTATGCAGTCGTTCTAGTCTCTGATTCTGCAATATAGCTTTACGTCATCAGCATAAAGTAGGTATTCAACACCCGCTCTCTAAGTAAGATCATTTATAAATAAATTGAAAAGGAGTGGCCCCAAATGTGATCCCTGCGGCACTCCCGATATGACAACAAAGCTAGAAGAATTCTGACCAAGATACTGTACAAACTGCGAGCGGTTTATCAAGTATGATTTAAAAAAGATAATAACTTACCCAAAAAGCCAATTGCGAACAACTTGTCCAACAGAATCCCATGATCCAGCCGATCAAAGGCCTTAGAGCAATCAGTGTAAATCACATCGGTCTGCTCACCCCCATTAAGTGATTCCGCAAGGTCTTGCGTAAGACAAAATAAATTTGAATACGTTGAACGGCCCCTCACAAAACCGTGTTGCTGCAGTGATATCTGCGTGCTAATTGAATTATATAAATAATAATGTAATATGATTTCGAAGACTTTTGAAAAGTTATTAATAATGCTTATCGTTTGTTACACAAGTCTTGTCACCTTTTTTGAAAACAGGCGTAATACGTGATGTTTTCCATGTATCGGGAAATACAGATTTGTCAAGTGATAAATTGAATAATATTGTAAGAGGACGAGCAAAAACAGAGGCGCAATCTTTTAACAAGAAGGCAGGAATTTTATCTGGACCAACAGTAGCTGTAGGTTTTAACTTCTTTAATACTTTAAAAACAAGTTGTTCTGTTATTTGCTCCATGTTAATAGGATTCTATGATGAGAATAAATTATTCTCCACGTTTCTTTGTTTCTGAGAAGACATTACATAAGAGTCTTGAAAAAATAATGCAAAACTTTTGGCTATATGTCTAGGATTATTAAGGATGTTGTTATTATAATATAAGACATAGTAGGATCATTAGGATCATTTTTAGTGTTCCGTACGGAACACTTATAAGATCACTTCGGTGTCTGTCCGTCTGTCTGTCCGTCTGTCCGTCTGTCACACCCGATTTTCTCCGAAACTATTTGTCATAGAAAGTTGAAATTTGGTAGTAATATAGGAATTGATGGCCTCATCAGAGCCATGTAGTTTTGAAAGTTAAATTTTGACTTAAGGGGTTAGTTTTGGGGGGTGAAATCGGAAGTGAAAAAAAAATTTTTTTACTAGGTAATCGAGTGTGGTGTCAAATGAAAGCTTGTGAAAACACGAGTAAAAAATATATATATAATGTAATACTTGCGCGCACTTTTCTTTATATTATTTTTAAAAAATCGCGAAAAATCGCTGTCCACCCGCCTTATCTCGGAAAGTACTTATCAAAAAATTTTGAAAAAATTCTGGAATATTCTCCACGGGGTGTAGATTGAACGAAAATTATCGCGAGTGCATTACCTGTAATAATTTATCTGATATATAAAAAAAACAGAAATTTCAAGGTCATCAATTTTCAGTAAAGATTGGAAATAAACTTTGTTGAAACTTATTTGAGGTGTATTTTGTGAAGTCACTGATCATTTTATATCTCCGTAACACAAATTTTCACTTAGGGGATTGGTTTTGAGGGGTGAAATCGGAAGTGAAAAAAAATTTTTTTACTAGATCATCGAGTGTGGTGTCAAATGAAAGCTTGTGAAAACACGAGTAAAAAATATATATATAATGTAATACTTGCGCACACTTTTCTTCGTATTACTTTTAAAAAATCGTGAAAAATCGCTGTCCTCTATCTTATCTCGAAAAGTACTGACCAAAAAATTTTGAAAAAATCCTGAAATATTTCTCCACGGGGTATAGATTGAACGAAAATTATCATTACCTTTAATAATTTATCTGGTATAGAAAAAAAAACAAAATTTCGAGGTCACCAGTTTTCAGTAAAGATTGGAAACAAACTTTGTTGAAAACTCATTTGGGGTTTGTTTTGTGAAGTCACTGATCATTTTATACCACCCTAACAAAATTTTTTATTTTAAAAACAATCAACGTACGGAACACTAATTGTGCAAGTTCAACTTGCACTTGACCGGTTTTTTTTTATGTTGTTTTCAATATTTAGAGAGTATGTTTTATAGGAAGCTTTTGTGTCATTTTTAATGATTCGCCGCAGATTTTTAAACTTTTCTAGTTCGAATAAATTTCCCGTTCTTTTAAATTTTTTCCAAGAGTTGTATTTAGTTCTGATATTTTGCATAATTTCATTAGTAAACCAAGGCGGATAATATTTATTTGTCTTTTGTGTCTTAGGAACGTGTATATCTAGAGTAGCGTACATTGTTTAATAAAATCTTTCGCAGGCTTTATTTACATCTGTAAATTGAGACAGAAAGTCCCAGTTAATATATGAAAAGTTAAGATATAGGTTTACTAAATTCCCTCTTTTGACATTATAATAGTCTGAATGCTTATGTTTCTTGGATTCACACTGTACTTGTAAAAAAATATCTAAAGCAGGATGGTGACTATCTTCCGTTGTCAAAATATCCATGGCCTTATTTGTCAGCACGAGATTAAGAAGTCTATCTGAGGTATTTTCTATGACGTTAATTTGAGATAGACCGGAGAAGTTTAGAAAATTTTCAATTATTGTTTTACTGCTGTTACGCAATGTATTCTCAGATACATTAAAATTGGGTATATTAAAGTCGCCCATATATATATAAATATATATATATATATAATACATTCAAATTCCTGGTTTTAATCCGTTCGTCTGACAATGAATTTACACGCCAAAATCTCATTGCTGCCGCTTCTGCTCGATACTGTGATCTTGCTGCGGTTGCCGCTCGAAGCTAACTGTTAGTGGAGTTAGCTTCGAGCAGCAGCAGCAAGATCACAGTATCGAGCAGCAGAGGCAGCAAGAGCACTTGAAAATGCCAAATGAGTTTATATATGTCAAAAATATACGAAACATATTCCTCTAGCATCATCATTCAACTTGGGCGTTAATTTGGTAATAAATAGCAACAGAAAGCTTCTGAAAAGCTGAAAATATTATTTCGTACAAGCAATCTTTAGAATCCACGAAAAGTGTTAATCCTTGAGACTTTAGTCCTTCTACAAATACTTTTATGAAGAGTGTGAGATGAATGTGGCCTGCTTAATTCCTTCTAAAAAGGCACATGCTGAGAATACCCGTTGTATAAATATATCACATGCGTATGAGGTTCAACCTCGTACTACCCTTTTCAAGAATTTTTCAATCGTCTGGAATAACTTGTGAAGGACTATGTTCCCCACCGAGTACAATTTGAAGCGTTTCAATACTCCGAATTGCTTTTTTCGCACACGCGTCTTTCCTATAGCGCTTTTTCGATTTCCCTGCAGATTTGGTAAGAAGGTGACGCCGTCTATTATAGCAGTGTTTAAACTACCACTTATAATAATATAGTGGGAGCAATTAGAACTGTTAGTTCTATGATACATATTTTTTGGTAGGATATCTTTGCGGAAATGCTGTATTTAGTGTGCACTACCAGTATAACCCAGTTAAAATATCGGTATTAAGTTAAAACTTACCATATATATGTACATTCTCTAAACGTACGTATAAAAATATTCGTAACTGTTTGCACACCCGCAAACTTTTTAAATTTATAACATCCCTACATTCTCCATAAAATAAGTCGTTTTCTTTTATTTCAGAAGCCAAACCAACCGGAACAACGAGAGCAAAACACCTAGTTCCCTCTATTCCTGGCTTTGTGCCAGTTTATATTAGGCCAGGTAACACTCCACTTCAGGATATTAACAAGGATCTCGCAGAAGCCTTCGACTTTAATGCAGTCAAGCACGGAAGACTTGCATTTGGCAGACGAATAAACGATATTTTAAGTGAAAAGGAGAAAAATAAAAAATTATTTGATAGTTCTGACCTGAAAAACATTAATGATCTTATTTTAAACAAGGAGGACATTGGAAAAAATGAGGTGGACTTAGGAGACGACAGTGAAGACACATATATCCAAAAAATTCCACGGTATTAGGGGTGCAGCTCGAAAAAGCGTCTCGGTTGGAAACAAATGTTATTTTCAAAAATAATTTGTGATTTCTAAAACATAATAGCTTATGTATGTTTCCTCCAGTTATAATTGTTTATCTGTGTACAATGTAGAGTGGTAAATCAGTGCTGTACAGGGTGTTTCCTGATTTGGAGTAATAATTTTAACAGGTTATAGTACGCACTAAAGTAAGCTATCTTGCTAAATATAGCCTATATACGAGTAGAAGTTGAATAATAATTGAGATATCGCTTTTTAAAACTATTTCAATTCCCTAATTTTAATGTGACCCTGAAAAGAGATTACCACGATAAAATATTTTGCTTTAAAAAAAAGCCCGTCTGCCAGCGCAAAATTAATTCAAGGTAGCTCACTGAATCTTCAGTCGCGTTAACACTCTTTTCTGAATCTTTCTCAACTGCTTCTGCAAATGTACGCCTCCCAACGAAAACATAGGAAAGAAAAAAAAAAAAGAAAAGTGGTACAGTAACGTTGTATATGATATCGCTGGCGCCAGTATCTTAACGTCATATAATAACAGGACAGGCTTAAACAGAATTTTAAATAATTTTGGGGTGGTTTGTTCGAAAACTTTGATATTGGCTATATTTTGCTAAATGATTTTATTTAATAGGTAATATAACCTGGTAAAAACAAGGCCCCAAGGAAAGAAACGTCCTGTATATGTACATATATATCCACATCCGCTTGCCATTTTTCCAGCACGGGACTCAATTTAGTTGTATTGTGATACCTAGACTACGTAATTTTGTATTTATTTTTGTAAATAAATAATCTTTAAAATAATATATTGGATTTTTGTTAAAATTTATAAAATATACCGCGTGACGTAGCCAAGGAGTCATGTTTTAGAAGGTTAAAGTTCTATCGTATAAAAGGGTTCCTTTTTGCGACAAGTATCTTTCCCATTGATAACAATTTTAAGTATACTATGTTAGGAAGGACCTAGGCCCTTGGTTGTCGACTGGCGCCTCCCTCCCTCTGTAAGCACTTTAGTATTATTTTTTCTTCTTTAAAAAATGACTCTTATGTCCATGCCTTTTGAAAGTGGCTACGCCACTGTTCCCCGAATACATTAGGGTTTTTTTTTTTTTTTTTTTTTTATACAGGGAGAAATCCGCTTTATGGATTTCTGGAGCAGTCTGCGTCACCGTAAGGGTGCCCCAAAGTGCTCCAGGTATGTGGGGCTCACCGACCTGAAGGGTTGGCATACCCACTAAAACTCCTTGTGAGCTGGGAAAACCCTCTACTCCTTTTACAATTCTGGTTTGTCAATGTCTAGATATTTGATGTATGCTGCCTCTAAGGTTAATTTTCTAATATGTGGATCTAACCTACCTTAACCTAACTTAATGCGAACTTAACTAACTTAACCTAGTTCCCCATTTTCCGGGGGTGTGGTGTTATAATTGTGTTAGTCGTGTGTGTTGTTTACACTTTTTAAAACTGAAGGAGTTGCTCAACTAAACTACGGCTTAATTAATCAAGGGTAGTCCATGTTGAATCTAGTGTTGGTTAGTCTAGTGGTAGAATGTCCGTTGGTCGTAGGTATCGATTGCCGACATTTACGTTGCCTCTGAAAGTGTTCGCTATCTCGGGGTTAGGATGGACCGCCGCTTTCTCAAGGAAGCGAAGCTGGGCATTACGCGTGAATTCTTTTATTGTGGACATTTCAAACTCCCTGTGCAACTGATTGTTGCGGACGAACCAGGGAGCTCCTGCTATGATACGGAGGGCTTTATTTTGGACTGTCTGGACCTTGGTCCGATGAGTTTTGGACATCTGGCACCAGGCCTGACAGGCGTACGTAAGTCCGGCCCTGATTATCGATTTGTAAATTAGCAACTTGTTGTTAGTTGATAATTTACTACGATGATTCAGGAGCGGATACAGCTTCCCTAGAAGCTGATTTCCCTTGCGCACGACCATAGGCACTTGGTCCTTCCATACGAGCCGTTTGTCGTATAGAAGGCCCAGGTACTTGATGTTGTTGGCCCATCGGAGCCTAGTTCCATTCAGTGAGAGTTGAGGAGGGGGTATGCGGAAGCCTTTTCCAAAGATTATGGCCTGGGTCTTGGCTGGATTGACCTTAATCCTCCACCGGTCAAACCAGTCAGAGAGGCGCGTTAGATGACGTTGAAGTCGGGCCGTGATGTGATCAATTCTCGCTGCTGAAGCGGTAATGGCCGTGTCGTCTGCGTACAATTGGAGGTTGGTGAATCGATCCTTAGGGATATCGGACGAGAAGATATTGAATAGGTGCGGGGATAAGGCGGAGCCTTGTGGGACTCCGGCCCTTATACTCTTTACCTCGGACAGGGATTGTTCGACACGGACTTGGAAAGTCCTATCGGCGAGGAATGATTGAACCAGAGTTGTTAGGTGAGAAGTGTAGCCAAAACGGATAAGCTTAAGGATTAAGCCTTCGTGCCAGACTTTATCGAATGCTTTGGAGATGTCAAGGAAAACAGCGCCAACCCGGAAACCGCGGTTGAAACCGCTGGAGATGTACTGTGCCAGTTTTGTGGCGTGATGAATGGTACCATGCTTTGGTTGAAAACCGAATTGTTCATCAGGGATGATGTTGAGTTCGGTGCTTTTGTCTTGATTTCCTCAAGGATAACCCTCTCGGCACTTTGTGCTTTTGTCTCTGATTTCCTCAAGGATAACCCTCTCGGCCACTTTGCCCAATGTTGATATTAGGCTAATTGGCCGGTAGCTGTGGGAAGGAGAGCCAGGCTTCCGAATCATCACAATTTCGGCTTTCTTCCAAGTAGTGGGAAAATAACTGAGTCGGAAAATGCCATTGATGATGTTGGTGATCTCTGAGATCTGCTTAGGAGGAAGCTCCTTCAGAGATTTGGTAGAGATTTTATCATGGTCTGGAGCTTTCTTAGTTGAGCGGGTCTGAATGATGGACTTGACTATTTGCGGAGTCGTAAAGATCCGCACGGGAGGAAGTGGGGTTTGATTGAAGATGCGAATGGTTTGGGCCACCACCGCATCTCTGCCGAATCGTGGGTGAGTGTGAGGGTTTGGTTGAAACCTGTCCTCGAGCATTTCTGCGAATAGACCTGCCTTCTCTAGAGGGGAAGACGCGGTGCCATTCTCGTGACGTAAGGAGGGAATTTGGCTAGGTCCGTCATTGGAGACGGCTCTCGCCATCCTCCAGACGGATGTGGTATCAGGGTTTAAGTCTTCGAGTTTGGAGTTCCATCTATCATTATGAAATTGATATAGGGCCTCTCTGACTATTTCAATATGTTGATTTGCGAGCCTTTTGATGTTAGGGTCGCCGGTCCTTGTAGCTCTCCGCCGGATGCGGTTTTTCTCTCGGATTAGTTCCTTGATGTGGGCGGGAAGTTTGCCCTGCATCTTTGCTGGAAAAGTTCGAGTGACTCATTAGGGTAAAGTATATTTAAACAATAAGTAGAATTCGCATTTTGTTTAAAAAAAAATCTTGGTAAAGAGTGTCCTTCTAAAACACACAGTTTTAAAATTAAATACTGAATTTTACTTCCTTACGTTAAGAAAAAACTTACTCCAAGCATTAAAACTCAATATTAGTGTTCCGTACGGAACACTTATAAGATGACTTCGGTCTCTGTCTGTCACACCCGATTTTCTCCGAAACTATTTGTTATAGAAAGTTGAAATTTGGTAATAATATAGGAATTGATGGCCTCATCAAAGCCGTGTAGTTTTGAAAGTCAAATTTTGACTTAAGGGGTTAGTTTTGGGGGGTGAAATCGGAAGTGAAAAAAAACATTTTTTTAGTAGGTCATCGAGTGTTGTATCAAATGAAAGCTTGTGAAAACACGAGTAAAATATATATATATATATATATATATATATATATATATATATATATATATACATATATATATATATATATATATATATATATATATATATATATATATATATATATATATATATATATATAATGTAATACTTGCGCACACTTTTTTTTGTATTATTTTTAAAAAATCGCGAAAAATCGCTGTCCCCCCTCTGTCTCAAAAAGTATTGATCCAAAAATTTTGAAAAAATTCTGGAATATTCTCCACGGGGTGTAGATTGAACGAAAATTATCACGAGTGCATTACCTTTAATAATTTATCTGGTATATAAAAAAAAAACAAAAATTTCAAGGTCATCAGTTTTCAGTAAAGATTGGACACAAACTTTGTTGAAAACTCATTTGGGGTGTCACTGATCATTTTATACCACCGTAACAACATTTTTTATTTTAAAAGCAATCAACGTAAGGAACACTAATTGTGCAAGTTCAACTTGCACTTGACCGGTTATTTTAATTTTTTGGCGACATAATAATGACAAGAAAAGTTGCGTCAATTGAAACCTGACATTATCATCCGCATGCTATTTCTGCAAAAATTATAAATAGTGAAAAAATAACATAATTATTAGATCCTTCGACTCCAAGAACCCCGAAAAGAATATATTACATGATATATTCAAAGCAACCCCTCACCATTCTTTCTTTTGAGATTGTCCTTAACATTTGTCGAATCATAAACCGAAAAACGTGAAAAAATATATGATATTATTGAGGCTATACGATATTTGACGCCTTCCATCCTTTTCATCCCCTTTCACGAAGGGATGTGGCTCAAAAACTCTAGACTACTTTCCTACTTGAAATATTACATGTGTACCAAATTTAAAATCGTTCATTCAGGAGTTATTATGCCAACAAACCGAGAAATAGACAGACAAACAGTGATGGACTGATGGAAATTGAGAACTTTTTTTTGTGAACTAGGGACGCTGAAAAGTGAAGAAATACAAAAAATCTTGGAGGGTGTTTTTCTCACAGATACAATACTTCGTTTAGCAAAGGAAATAAGGCAGGTGAATTACTGAATTATCTTGTTAATTTTACAAAATCGTCATTAAAAGAAATTTTTTAAAAAATCAAAAAATATTGGTAATGACGGTATAAAAACCATTTATAGACGTTAATACGTTTAGTATTAAAAATAGCTATAGAAATAATCATCACCTTTGTTGAAGTAAATATATGTTATCTTATCTTTTTCCTCTCCTAACTAATGATACTCTTAGTATATATGGGTAAGTGTCAGTTGTGAAATTGAAATTGGTACGTACTACTAACATTATTCTGCATGGTTAAAAAATATTATAAATTTGTTTTCAGTGGCGAAATTTTTTCTGGCTGTTATATAAGTATTTCTTCATTATCAATTGTGGAACTGTGGTTTGTGGGTGGGGGCTGGAAGATAGTTTTGTGGCCTGTGCAAAATTGAACGAGTTGCATTTAAAGCACCAGCGCCACCCAGTGTTACATTTATCGACTAAAAAAATTTTCTAAATTCTTTTCACAGGTATATTTTATTTCTAGAATTTTGAAAACTACGGGACGAACCATCAATGCAATTTACAGGGAACAATTGGAGTCTAAAAATAGTTTTCGAATAATAGGTACTTCTTTCACGTAAAGTTTGACATTAGCCCTTCAAATCTGAATTACTTTGTAATTTCGTTGCTAATAAGCCCTTTGGAGCACCCTGTAAAAATCGTAAACTCTATTACTTCCAAGATGGGCGAGATATCTTTATGGTTAAAAGCTAAACTAACTTTATCATCGGTTTGCCCAAATTTGTCTGAAATTCTATACAAATTCAATGTATTGTGTTTCAACTGAAACTTTACAGTTTTGTAAGAAAATGGATGAAAATTAGGCCTCATAAATCCTACAATTAAAGTTCTCTTTGGATGTGGCTGCGTGTGAAAAGCGACCTAAACATACAATATTAGTTGCGGGGGTGTATCTTGTTCTTTATAAGGAATTCCCTTTATATCGTTCCATCTGGAGTTTAGTTGTTAAAAGGCTCTATATATATATATATATATATATATATATATATATATATATATATATATATATATATATATATACATACATATATATATATATATATATATATATATATATATATATATATATATATATATATATATATATATATATCACTGTTGTAATATCCAAAGCGGTTTCTGCTACAAAACAGGAGGTGGCCACTGTGTTTCACGTAGATGTTTATAAAAACTAAATATTTGTAAATAGAATGCTCCAGCATTTAGCGATAACTTTGTATTTTACTAACTTCAAATTAAAACGTTTAAAAATTTGTAAAAATGTGTTATATTCTGTTGATTTGTGAATAAAGAGATATAGATTTTTCAAAAATATGTTGATTTCGTGTGATTTTTCGGTAAAATCATTGTTGGCTGAAATATGCGTGAAGAGATTTGTTTATGACAACTTCCTAGCAAATTCAAATCTATAACTTTTCTTTCTGAAGAAAGCACTATTGTTTTTGCATTTTCTTTGGTTGCTTGAACACAACCTGCCCATGCTGAAAAAAAAATTGTGTTGTTTCTATTCTACTCTGGAAGTCATGAAACAATAATAACCGGCCAAGTGCAAGTCGGACTTCCATCAATAGTGTTCCGTACGTTGATTACTTTTAAAATAAAAAATTTTGTTATAGAAGTATAAAATAATCAATGTCTTCACAAAATACACCTCAAATGAGTTTTTAACAAAGTTTATTCCGATCTTACTGAAAAATGATGACCTTGAAATTTTTGTTTTTTATATACCAGATAAATTATTCGAGGTAATGCACTCGTTATGATTTTCATTCAATCTAGACCCTGTGGAGAACATTCCAGAATTATTTCAGAATTTTTTGATCACTACTTTTCGAGACAGCGATTTTTTCGCTGTTCCCCCGCAAAGAAAAGTATGCGCATATATTACATTATATATATTTTTGAACTCGTATTTGTACAAACTTTCATTTGACACCCCACTAGATGATCTGGTAAATTTTTTTTCACTTCTGATTTCACCCTCCAGAACTAACCCCTTAAGTCAAAATTTAACTTTCAAATTTCAAGTTTCTATATCAAATAGTTTCGGAAAAAAATCGGGTGTGACAGACACCGAAGTGATCTTATAAGTGTTCCGTACGGAACACTAAAAAAATTGTAAACATATGTTGATTTTGCTTGAGTTATGAATTGAATATTTTTCCCAAACTAACCGAAACTTATAACGAAAAACAATCTATATTGTTTATTTCATTTAAAGAAATATTTTTTATTAATACAATCGAAAAAATGGTATTCGCGTTTTTTAAAAGGTCAACCACCAATTTTAACAGTTATTCCATAACAAGATTCCGGTATTTTGCTGACATTTTCATGCCTAATCTGTTATATTGATTATCTTCGAATCTATTTTCTAACTAATTTTTTCATTATTGCTTTGCATCATCACGGAATAGTTCCGTAAAGAGGATACAATAATTACTAATAGAATATTTAAAAAACTTCGTCAGTTTTTTTTTAATATCTAAATGAATTTAACAACAAAAGCATGTAATTATGACTAAACAATATTGTATTCTTAATTATTTTTCTTTAAATTTCTTATAATAAGCATTATCAATCATTAATTATGGTGTATGAATGGTTATGAGTCATGTGTTCAGAGAAAATACAGGTCGTAATAGCGTTTTAAATCATACAACTGTCAAATGGTAGGTTTTAAAATATGGTCAAGGCATTTGTGGGTTAAAAGCCATAAAACTGAGAATAATTTATTTGATATACGGCTGAGGCTATTCTGAAAAGGATACTACGTTCAAAAATTAAGTTTTTTATTTTGAAATTAGCATTTGCAAGCTGCGTGGCTGCACGATCAGCACCATTTACGAGGCTGGTTTGAAAAGTCCGTGCAAAAATAAAAACTACTTATGTGTTTGGGTAAACCTTTTTTATTTTTCGACATAGTCTCCTTTTAGGCTTATACACTTCGTCCAACGATGTTCTAGTTTGTTGATCCCTTTCGAATAATAGGATTTGTCCAAGTCTGCAAAATATCCATTAGTGTCTGCAATCACCTCCTCGTTTGAATAAAATCTTTGTCCCGCCAGCCATTTCTTCAAATTGGGGAATAAATAGTAGTCCGAGGGAGTCTGGAGAATAGGGGGGATGTGAAACGAGTTGGAATCCTATTTCTATTAATTTTGCGACCACAACTGCTGAGGTGTGTGCTGGTGCGTTGTCGTGATGGAAAAGGACTTTGTTGTGGGCCAATCGCGGGCATTTTTCTTGCATCTCGGTTTTCAAACGGTCCAATAACGATGAATAATATTCACCTGTAATAGTTTCACCCCCTTTTCCAGATAGTCGATGAGGATTATCCCTTGCGAATCCCAAAGACAGTCGCCATAAACCTTTCCGGCCGAAGGAACGGTCTTCGCCTTTTTTGGTGCAGATTCCCCCTTGGTAACCCATTGTTTAGATTGTTGTTTGGTCTCAGGAGTATAGTAATGTATCCATGTTTCATCCACAGTGACGAAACGATGCTTAAAGTCCTCCGGATTCTTCTGGAACAGCTGCAAACCATCCTTGCAACACTTCACACGATTCCGTTTTTGGTCAAGCGTGAGCAATCGCGGCACCCATCTTGCGGATAGCTTTCTCATGTCCAAATGTTTATGCAAAATATTATGTACCCGTTCAGTCGAGATGCCCACAGCACTAGCAATCTCACGCACCTTAACTCTTTTTTTTTTTTTTTTTTCTGTCATCCATCACCATATCATGGATTTGATCAATGATTTCTGGAGTCGTAACCTCCACAGGCCGTCCACAACGTTCAGCGTCACTTGTGCCCATATGGCCAGTCCGAAAATTTTGAAACCACTTATAAACTGTTCTAATCGAAGGTGCAGAGTCACCATAATGTTTATCAAAGCTTCTCTTTAGTCTCCTGAGGCGTTTTGCCTTTCATATGCCAAATGCCAAACACAAAGAAATAGACCAATATGGCTGAAACTTGGTGTGCGTTCATTCAAGAGATGCTACTAACTAAACATGACCTCGATACGCGCCGGTGGTGCCATCTCTCGGACTTTGCACGGCCTTTTCAAATCAGCCTCGTATTTGATGGTGCCAGCACTCTCAGAAGCTGTGTCATTTCTCAACAAGGCCAGGCCTTTCTCCGCTTATGATCGCGCCGATTTGTTTCTGCTTTTTAATCCTAAAACATTTTGCGTTTTGTTCCGAATGGTGGAAAATTCACTTTTATCAACGTTAAATACTTTTGTAGACGTTAATATATTTTAAGGTAAGGTAGCCGCCTATCATGGGCGTGTCATGTCCTCACACAAAGATCCATACACTATGCGTATGTGTGAACTAACCTGAACTAATCTGAACTAACCTGAATTACAAAGAAATTTTAATAACATATTAGTTTGGCTTATGAAATAGTCTATCACACCCAATGAAATGAAATCTGGTCATATCCCGTTTACCATTAAAAGAAGTAAGTTGGGAATGTGGAATCTTTGGTACAATGATACTACTCAGTATATATCACCACTACACCAAACACTTTATTTTTGCACTCGACGCGCGTTTCGCTAACCATGTTAGCTTCATCAGGAGCGATGATTGACTAAAGCTAAACTACAAATCTACCCTATTTATTGCTTATTACCTTTCATAGCCAATTTATTCATGAGTAAGTTTGAAATCGAAGCCAGTCAAGAATTCGAATATTTTCCAAGGGTATGGTATAGGTATGTGGATGATATTTTCGCGATTTTTGATACAAAGAAAGCAAATATTGATGATTTTGTTTCTAAATTAAATAGCCGGTATAATTCAATTAAATTCACTTACGAAGTTGAGAACAAAGGACAATTGCCTTTTCTAGATATTTTAATTATTAAAAATAATAATAGATTAGAATTTGATATCTATAGGAAGGACACAGTAACAGATAGATATATTCCTAATGATTCATTTCATTGCAAAACAACATAAATTAGCCTCATTACATTTTTTAGTTCATCGTTTGGTCACTTTCCCTCTGAACAAAGTAAACTTTAATAAAGAAAGGAATCGTATTAGAAATATAACTAGAGTTAATGGTTATGACGATGACTTGGTAAATAAGCTAATAAATAGACATAAGTTTAGGTTTAATATTCAGAATTCCACCTTTTTTACACGCGAAGAAAATAACACCAAGTATGTCTCCATACCATATAATCCGAAATACAGCAAGGGACTCAATAAGGTATTTAATAAGGTAGGCCTCACCTTAGTCTATAAGTCATCAGACAATCTGAGGAATATCTTAGGAAATCCCAAAGATAAAATTCCTAATTGTGAGAAAAGTGGAATTTATGAAATTAGTTGTAATGATTGTGACAAAAAGTATGTTGGGCAAACTAAAAGGTCAATTAAAACAAGATTTAAAGAACACTTAGCACACTTAAAATACAATAGAACAGAAAAGTCTAGCATTGCCGAACATGCCCTTGAAGCTGATCATACTGTAACATTAGGTAATCTTAGATTAATAAAAAATGTATCTGATAGGAGATTGTTGAACGCATACGAAAGTATGGAAATCATAAAATGTAAAAGTAGTTTAAATAAAGACAGAGGGCCTATTCCTTATAGTCCTCTCTACTGGTTACTTGACCGGAACTGATGGCCTTGCCTATGTCATTAGTTCCGCTTGAGTAATTCAAAGATTAGGCTAAGTATAAATAGGGTAGATTTGTAGTTTAGCTTTAGTCAATCATCGCTCCTGATGAAGCTAACATGGTTAGCGAAACGCGCGTCGAGTGCAAAAATAAAGTGTTTGGTGTGGTGGTGATATATACTGAGTAGTATTAAAAGAAGTATTTGTCCACTCGTTATTAGTTAATCATAAAATATCTCAGCGAGACAAAGGAAAATACGGCATTACTAAAAGAAAACAATTAGACTTACGACTTACTAAACTTGACTGGCTGATTGTTAAATTCTGTTTAACCTTGGATAAAAAAATATTGCTCTACGGAGCTATACAAAGCCTATTTGGAGATATGCACTGTAACTTTGGGGCTCTACGTCTAATTCTAATATCGAGATACTCCAGCGGCTCCAATCTAAAGTTCTTCGCTTGACAGTGCACCTCTGATTCGTTTCAAATAGTAACATCGGGCGTGATTTACAAGTTTCTTCGATCAAGGAAGAGATTAAAAAAATATAGATAACCAAGTGGCAAGAAAACTCATATCGGAGTCAACTTTAACTCAAAGAATCGAACGGAATATCCCCAGGTTTATGTGTTTCGGAATGTCTAAATGTATTCATTTTTGCTCGCCAGTTACGATTAGCAAGCAAAAAAATGTAATGTAGAAGAATACATTGAAAAAACGTTCTATTTTAATCCGGTTGTCAAGAAATTCAGTGTACATATGACGTGTGTTAACAGAAATTTAGAGGGAAATCTTCAAACTTCAAAACGGTATAACGAACATATGTAACAGCAGTACTACATGGGATGAAAAGTCCCGAGATTTTTGAAGAAATAACAATGTTTTTGCTAAAAATCGATTTTATCCTTCAATACAATTTGCTTGAGGATGCATACACTCATTCCAGCGAACTTCTACTATTTGCCGTTTTACAAAAGGTTTGTCGGTGGAAAAAAATGTTGTTTGGCGTCGCGGCGCCCAGCGTCGTTTTTACTACCACATGCTAAATATGTCAGTATGCTCCTTGACATGCACTATATCATTCGACATTTAAAAAAAAAAATTAATATCCAATAATTTTCCATAAATTAGGACCGGGCGTCTAAAAATGGTATTGTACAGTATTTTGGAATAAATACCAGAGTAAACAACTGATAAAGACCAGAAGGTATGGTCGAAACGTTTTGACAAAAATTTATACTGTGATACAAACATTAGAGCCAAGAAAATTGTAAAAGGCATATAGTCAGGCAGTGTCAGATGTTCAAGAAACCAAAAAAATAAAAAAAGGGATTATATATATATATAACGAGTATATATATATATATATATATATATATATATATATATATATATATATATATATATATATATAAAAGCTCAAATTTATGTTTTCTAGAAATGATAACCTAACAAATATAGGTACGAAATGCACATATGGCAATAAATTATTTACGCGATGACTGATACAATAAGAACATCGATATTTTTATCTGGTTAAAGATTAATTATTTAAGCTTTGAAAACAAGATAACTAAGTATCGATTATTTATATACATATATATTTTTTAAATTTCCCATCATAACTAATTGTATTTAATATAAAGAGTGTTTCATCAGATAAATACAATATACTTTTATACATCAAAATGCTTATAACAAATTAACACCCTGAGCCTAAAACTCAAGTCACAAACTACTTTTCTTTTCCATTCGTGGGTATTTCAGCATATTGCATTGTTTAGTTATGGCACTCGTTTCGTCGCCTTTGCTTGGCTTCCCACTTCTGAATCGATATTACCAAAAGTCGATATATCAACAACGAGATGTTAAACTCCATCTTCTTGTATAATTTTTATTTATCGAAACTTCGTCATATCTGCCTTTAAAGTCCATAAAAATCGTTTATCACTCTTTTTGGTGTTTTTGATATCAATGATTAATAATGTAATAGCGTTATGGACATTTGTACGTATAATTCTGCGCTTTGTGCAGTAAGATAATTTAGATTAGCTTCCTTTTTAGTGTATCGTATGTAACACTTTATTATTTTTGTGACCGTCTGTCTGTTCGTCTGTCGCACCTGATTTTTTCTCCGAAACACACACACAGGATGTTGAAATCTTGCACAAATATAAGAATTAATAGCCCAATCAAAACCGTATAGTTTTGAATGTAAATTTTGACTTAAGGCATTAGTTTTACGGGGTGAAATCGAAGTGAAAAAAAAATTTTTTACCAGATTACGCAGGACGACAAAAATAGTTTTTCATGTACCGAAGACTAAAGCAGGTCCCTTATATATTTTCAGGGTCGCTAAAAACGAATTCAGTTTTAGTTTTGGCCCTATCACCTCTCATTTTTTTCCGTAAGCACAAGAAATGGTTGTGAATATATAAACACATAAATATTTATATATATATATATATATATATATATATATATATATATATTATATATATATATATAAATATATAATCTTAGTTGGGGAACTCGGCAAAAAGGGCGTGATAAGAGATCACACAATTTTCATTAAGCCAATA
>CM032450.1:43255482-43515134 GCA_019049505.1 Pachyrhynchus sulphureomaculatus | reverse complement strand
TATATATATATATATATATATATATATAAGAGGAGGAGGGTAGTCTTAACCGACTAGTTAAAAACACCAGTATTTTATTCTTGGGGTAAGCGATCTTTAGAAAAGAACTAAAAAGTTTTTGACACCTTTTTAGCTACGCCAAGCTTTCGAAAATATTTCATTTGCTTCATCAGAGCTACAATTATAGCAGATTATCAGTATTATTAATATAATATTAAAGTACTTACTTGCTAAGTGGTGTGTTCAAAAATTTATCTTTGTGGGAGTGGGGGGGGGGGCACTTTATTACACTTATTCATCAGAAAAAAAACATGAGAAAACCTCGACATAATCCTCTCTGGGAAATATAATATGCTTTTACTCCATTTTGTTAGTATGGTACGAAGAATTGTGTGGTTCTAAGGTGATTTTAATTCACAGAGGAATTTTTCTGTTATGTTTTCTCGTCATTTTTGCTAAGGGCAGTGTATTTTTATCTCTTGGTTAGGTTGTGGTTAATTTATATTTGAAAGTAGAATGACACTGACAGTTTGTTTGATTGTTATGAAATTGGAGAGTAAGTAAAAATCAGTGTGATTATTACTAGAGAGAAATGTCAGATATATTGTATGAGTTTTCATTTTGACTGCTCATTTCTAATAGATTGGAGAAAATTAAACTTCAATGTCAGTTTTTTTATTGATCGAGTTAGGTTCAAGGTGGATCTCCACCATCTCCCTAAAGATTCCCCTGCCGAGATTCCTCTCTTTACATAGTATTTTGGTTTCAGCAAAATCAAATTCATGTGAAAATTGGGTACTATGCTGGGCAAGCGCAAAAGAGTTTTTTCTCAATCTGCAATCACTTTTATGGGAAGTGATTCTGTCTTTTAGGATCCTTGATGTTTGTCCTATATAGATTTTTTCACATTGAGAGCAGGGGAGGCTGTAAACTACTTCTGAAACTTTTGTGATTTCATCTTTGTCTTTTAGATAAGTGAAAATATTATTGATAGTTTTTTTGTGCTTAAAAACAATTTTTCAATTAGGTAATTTGTTGAAGAGTTTTGTTTTTTTGGTAAAAATTTTTTTTACGTAAGGAAATGAGAAATAACTTTTGATTCGGTTTTCAGAGAGGAAAGCGCTAATATCCGGTGTAAGATTGTTATTTTGTGGTGAAGGGGATGTGGTTAAGTTAAATACTAATTTGTTTATTAATTGGATTGGATAGGAGTTGGTGAGCAGAGTGTCTCGAAGTCTATTTAAATTTTTCAGTCTGAAGGACGGGTGAGAAATCTTTTCTATTCTTGACTTCAAGCCCAATATCATGTTTATTTTGATTTTAATGGTATGTGAGGAGTGAAAGTTAATGTATCTTGCTGAGTAGGTTGGTTTGGTGTATCAATCTACTATGATGGAATTATCTTCTTTTCTGACATCTTTACTATCAATGTTTTTTACAGCCTAGTGTACTTCATACTGTCTTCTACTCTCTTTCTTCTTTACATTAATAATCTGCAGGGAAATAACAACAATCCAATCTACAGCATTGCTGATGACAACACGCTTGTTTTTCCTTTACCTTATGATAGCTATCTATGCAAATATTAGCTGACAGCAGGAAGTAACATAACTTAACAAAAATACTGGAATAAAATTATGTATTGGAGTGATTGTTACCAAGTAGAATTTAACGCTACAAAACCCAATAAGCAATTAATGTTATATGTTAGTTCCACAATTTGCTAGGCGCTAATCTTTAAGCAAATATGTATGGATATAGCCATATTGCATGCAAGCGAAGATTTTCAAAAGCGGGGAATGTTCTTTCAAACTGAAAAATGAAGGCTTAAAGCCCTAGACTTTTTTCTTCTTTCGAAGAAACCTGCTCTATCAGTTTGTTTTCTAATTGATTTATCTTTTCTTTTCAGGATGTTAATTTTATTTAAACGAATAAAATCCGTGACGAATGCTTGTGGTTTTGGCGTTTTGAACTGAGAGTATATATCTTATACTTCGTTATAAATCAAGATTGACTGACATCCGTGAAAAGCTTAGAATCAAAAACAAAATTGATGACATTGCGGTTTAAATAAGGTTCATAAACTGCACTGAATCCAATTAAAAATGTTAATAAGATTTTGAATTTCTGACATAAAAGGGCAAAATCATAAGTATTTGACACCTATATGTGTGTATGTATACACCTGACTGTTGGTTTGCTTGTACGTCTCTTTCTATCTTTATATCAACTTGTATAAGTGCAAAACTTGATAATTATTGAGGGTACGTATTCGATGTTCCAACGAATCAAGGTCGCTAGCCACTTCCGGATCTCCGATCTCTTCTGAATAGAATTCAACAAATGCAGTGTATGATTGGGAGCAGAGCCCCAAACATGGGAGCAGTATTCCATAGTTGGTCGAATTTGAGCTTTGTTACAGAATTAACAGTTGTTGTGAAGTGAAAAGCTTTCTAGTTCGAAATAATATTACCAGCTTTTCAGAAGCTCTCTTTGTTGTGCTTGCAACATGTTCATGCCAAGACATATATGCTCCCAAATTAACGCCCAGCAAATTGAGAGCTAGAGGAATGGGGTGCCCCGATATAACTACGTCGGGTTTAGCAACGTTAAGTTTTTTAGAAAAAACTGCCGCCTACTTAGTTACTGTCACCCCAAGATAGAGCTTCTTCCAGGTCTTTGTTAAGTTGAACGACCTCCTGCTGTCTGTGAATATTTGCATGAGTAGTCTATATTTGAGCATTCAAAGTGAATGATGAGATAAGCATACTGCCATCTGCAAAGCTGTTGATTGGATTTCTGGTCGTTTCCAGCAGATCGTTAATGTAAAGGAGGAAAAGAGTAGGATACAGTATGGAGACGTTGGGCACACCGACGTTGATAGTGTAGTCGATTGCCACTCGTAAAGAACACTCAGCATAGCTTAGCCAACAATCCATCGTGCCAAACACAGTCGAATGCCTTCGATATATCAGGAGCAACCGCTCGAGATTCTCCACAGTATTCAATTGCGTTGTTCCAAACATGTGATAATAATGAATCCTTCCAAATATTTTCGAAGATGCTGATTGATAGCCTTTTCCATGACTTTCGATATTATTGAAGCAGAGCGACTGGTCGGTAGTTGTTCTCTTGCCTTTCTTGGGTGTCAGCTGAACTATGGCGCATTTCCAGCAGGAAGGAAATATTCCTTTTCTGTACAGTAGGTTGAAAAGTCTACAGAAAACTGGTGTTAGTTCTCTCGCGCAGTTTTTTGACTACTATGGCAGGTGTTCCTTCAGCGAAAGAAGCTTTTTTGGTGTCTAGCTTCATTAAAATATGTTTTATGATACAATGTCTGAAAACAATATCGAGCATCCTTGATTGCACTATGGAAATAGTAGGTGATGTTTTTCCTTGGAAATCAACAGTAGAATGTGAAGCAAAGGGTTCAGCCAACAAGTTCGCGTTGTCAACAGATGTTGCTGCTATAGAATTATCTGGCCGTGTGAGTGGTGGTATAGTGGATTTGGTGCAATTTTGACTAACTGCCTTAGCGACTGACCAAAAGGACCTAGAATTGTTGGGACAAGTAAGGAGCTTATTTTTAATTTCGTCGATAATTTTTTTGCATCTGTTCCGGGCACGAACAAAGATGTTACGATTTATGACGTTAGGATTTTCAAGTCACTGTCAGTAGGCAAGATGTTTAGAAGGAACAGCTTCTTGGCATTTTCGATCAAACCAAGGCTTGCCGTTGGAAGGGCATTTCTTCGAAAAAGGGATGTAAGCGTCCATACCAGCTTAGTCAGAAATATAAGGGGTTCAAGTGGTAGGGAAGGAGATTAGATGGAGTAGTTTCAAATATTTCATATTATATGTCTTCATCGCGATTCTTAAGTTTGGGAACTTGCAAATAATGTTAATTTTTTGTCTAGCTGAAGTTAAACTGTATGAAAAGGAAGCTGGGATTATTATTGACAGACGGACTCTCTAAATTTGTGGTTAATAGCAAAATACAACTAAGTTGGGAATGTGGAATCTTTGGCACAATGATACTACTCAGTATATATCACCACTACACCACACACTTTATTTTTGCACTCGACGCGCGCTTTGCTAACCATGTTAGCTTCATCAGGAGCGATGATGAAGCTAACATGGTTAGCGAAACGCGCGTCGAGTGCAAAAATAAAGTGTTTGGTGTAGTGGTGATATATACTGAGTAGCAAAATACAATATAAATACAAAGAACGGAAAGGTTTAAAGGAAAAAACTTCAAATATATCATATTATACACGACTTTTTACTAGTCAAGAAATTCGAAAATGTTGTAATTTTCCGTTATTCGCTATCTGAAATGATTTGTGAAGGAGACGGAAAGAAGCGTAATTAGCAGAGTATCTTCAAAACAAATTCGTTTTTTTTCCTTCAATAAGTCAAGGTAAAATCAGCAATTATTTTGGAACTTCGATTTGCGAGGAAAGTACAAGGGGGGGAAATAAGTTTATTAACATTTGTTTTATGTTTTCAGCTCTAGCTTTGCTTAAATTTAAATATATAGTAGTTAGAGATATGTATCGCATGAAAAATTTAATAAATAATTCATTGGTTGCCAGATTATAATTTGTTGCGCAACTCTGGTATTTTTAGTATATGTTTGAATGGAAATTTCCAAAAATTCCGTTAAAGTCTTATCGCCATTAAAACAATATTTACATCTTTTCCTAAAAAAAATACCGTTTATATTATGTTAACCTTTATTAATTTAAAAAACCTTGATCAAACCATGTTTGTAAATAAATTAATTAAAAACAGATACATTACGTATGATGGGAAAGAGATGTGTATCGATAAAGTATGACCAATTAAATTACAACAAATTAAAAATGAATTACCTGAATAACCAGGTTTAGCCTCACTAAAAGCAAACAAAAAACACAAACAACAAAATTTTCATGTTTTAACTTGGTTTCGCACAACAAAACTTTCAGAAATGAATTGAACTGATCAGAGCCGGCTTGTCTTATGCAGGTACTTTTGTTGACCAGTGGCGCACCATTCGTCTTTTCTTGGAGAGTGGGGGTTTGTTGATAGTTTCGTGTTTTTTACACGTGTTTATAGACTGGTTGACTTTTGGATGTTGGAAAGTTTTTAGTTACGGCTTACGAGAGCTCATGATTCTTTGGATTAATGTATGTGACAAATTCTTGCCATTATGTTGTGGTATTTCAATTTCGCAGGGTTATGATCCAAAGATGCTGGTGTAATCGTAGGCGAAACATCTGATAGTCATTTTGATTTTACAAAGCTTAATCGTAAAATATACAAGATACAAAAGATGAAGTTGTCAACTGTCGGGTTCTACTACGTTAGCTTCTTTAGATTAGCGATCACCAATATGGTTTTCGTAAACATAGATCAACAGGAGATCTTCTGACTTATGTAACACATATTTGGAACAACGTAATTGAACACTTTGGAGAATCTCGAGTGGTTGCTCTTGACATATCCAAGGCACCGTCCCCCCCCCCCCCTCCTGCTCTTCGACCGTGTTTGGCACGATGGACTGTTGGCTAAGTTGCGCTCTTATGGTATGTCTGAAAGGTTCTGTTTGTGGCTCTCATGTTTCCTCAGAGAGCGTTCTTTACAAGTGGCGGTCGACGGATTTCTTTCTACACACCCTCACTATCAACGCCGGTGTGCCCCAAGGCTCCATACTGTCTCCTACTCTCTTTCTCATTTACATTAACGATCTGCTGGAAAAGACCGGGAATCCAATCTATAGCTTTGCAGATGACAGTACGCTTGTCTCTTCATTCACCTTGAACGCTCGGACATCGGCTGCTCAGGCGAATATCCGCAGACAGCAGGAGGTCGTTCAACTTAACAAAGACCTGGAAGAAATTCTATCTTGGGGTGACAGTAACCAAGTGGAATTTAACGTTACAAAAACCCAAGCGGCAGTTTTTTCTAAAAAAGTTAACGTTGCTGAACCCGACATAGTTATGTCGGGGCACTCCATTCCCCTAGCATCGTCGCTCAATTTGTTGGGCGTTAGTTTGGGAGCAAATATGTCTTGGCATGAACATGTTGCAGGCATAGCAAGGAGAGCTTTTCAAAAGTTGGGAATATTATTTAGAACCAGAAAGCTTTACACCCCACAACAACTGTTAATTCTTTACAAAGCCCAAATTCGACTAACTATGGAATACTGCTCCCACGTTTGGGGCTCCGCTCCCAAACATACACTGCATTTGTTGGATTCTGTTCAGAGAAGAGCGGTCCGTCTGATTGGGGACCCGGAATTGACCGGCTGCCTTGATTCGCTGGAACATCGAAGAACGGTTGGCGACTTAAGTCTGTTCTACAAGTATTTTCATGGAAAGTGTTCGAAGGATGTAGCCCGCTTAATTCCTCCCAAAGCGGTGCATGTTAGAAATACACGTCGCGCTGGTGCTTCGCATCCGTATGAGGTTCAGCTTGTTACTCCGCGTACAACGCTTTTCAAGCAATCTTTTATATGGAGAACGTCATCCCTTTGGAATAATTTGCCCAGCGCTGTGTTTCCCACCGAGTACAATTTACAGCGATTCAAGAACAACGTGAATCGCTTTTTCCGCACTCGTGCCGCTCCTGGAGCGCTTTAGGGACTTCCCTGCAGCACGTGTGCTAGACCAATAAAAAAAAAAAAGAAACTTACTGCTGTTTGGATTTCTGTAGTACTAATTTGTATGACCGCTCCTAGTTTTGAAAAAATGTGCTTCAAGAACATTTTTTGCCGTCAGTGTATTCTTTGGTGGGTTAACAACGTCGCAATTACCTTAGTAAGTTGTCAAATTGCCTCATACATCAATAATCGCCTGGCATGCTGTCGACGAGCATAATCTGCAAATTTTTCAAATCTCGCGCGAGACAACTGAGTCAAAGTTTTCAGAGTCTTTCCTGTGAGCTTTCTTTCTACAAGGGACTAAACGTTTTCAATAGGGTTTGCGTCCGGCGATTGTGTCGGCCACTATTTATCGTGGGCCCAAACGAGCCGCTTTGCGACGTGATTTTCGCCCAGCAGGGGTTTCGGAATTTGACATTATGAGCACGAAGATGTGGTCGAATGGTCTTATGGAACACATTCAAATCCGATTTTCTTAATTTTGCCGCTCCTTAACGCAGCGGAGCAATTTCGGGTTCCGTGAAAACAAAGACACGATTCGTTTTTCGACTTTCGGAGCGGGTTCCCTCTACCGATTTTTTGTTGAATCGCTAGAATCATATCTATCAAAAATAAATTATCGCGGACACGTTCTTACTTGACAGACTGTATTTCGCAAAGAAGAAATCCATCATTTTTTAGGTTGAGAAGTGTACAATAATAATAATCTTTATTGTATAGAATATCCATTTACAACACAAATGTGTAAATTTACAAAAAATTAAAGAGGAAAAAAGAAAACTACTACAATAATTGCATAAAATAAGTATAACCACATGTATAACTAGCAGACACCACTTAAAGATGTGGACACGTCCACCGAGCATCTAGAACCTTCGTCTTCATCAATTTAGTAAATTGAGAATGAGTTAAGTTGTGCATATCCAAATCGCTTCAAACCATACTGAAAATATTCATGGATTAATACAAAGAAGTCTTCATTAAAATATTAGTTCTTGGTGTACTCAAACACAAAACATGAGGAAATCTGGTAAGTCGAGAAGGCACATGAAAGTTGATCTGGGAAAGCAGGTCAGGGCAGTCAATAAAGGATTTACGTATCTTGAACAAAAATTGAATCAGCAAGTAAATCCTGCGATTCATCAACGACGGCATGTTGAAACGCGCTAACAAGATGTTGCTTTCTATACCTCTAGGAGGGTAAGTACCGCCGTCTCTGGAGCAGAGAAACTTAAGAAACTTTCTCTGCATGTTTTCTATTCTATCAATGTATTTGTGATAGATTGGGTACCAAATCACTGCGTCATATTCCAACCTAGATCGCACATAGCAAAAGTAGAGCACTTTGAGCGACGGTATATTTACAACTCCCTTGAATTGCGAAAAATAAACCCAGGAATTTTCAACGCATCCCCATAAACCCGATCAATGTGGTTGGCAAATGACAATCGGGTATCAAGTCCCTGAGAGTATAGCAACGATTCATAATCGCTTTAACCAAGACTTACTCATAATGCGTGGGATTCGGTTGGTTGGAGAACGACATAACAAAACACTTTCCGAGATTCAAGGTCAACTTATTGATAGCGCACCAATTTTCGATAGTACGTATGTCTTTTTGAAGTATAATACAATCATTAATGTCATGAATTATTATAGCTTAAGATCATCAGCAAATAAGAGTGTGCTGCTAACAATGGACTCAACAATGTCATTTATAAAAATTGAAAACAACAATGGTAAGAGGTTACTGCTCTGTGGAGCACCGCTAGTAGCCACGAATTGAAATGAATGATGGCTTCGGATATCAACATATTGAATACGATTATGAAGATATCACCGAAGGAATTATATCAAATCATCGTGGAACCCCATTACGCGCTAGAATGGAATGATCAATACGATCAAATGCCTTCGTGAAGTCTGTGTAGATAGAGTCCACCTGCTGACGATCTTCAAGGGCTTCCCCCGTGAATTGCTCGAAGGAAGCCAAATTGCCAAAGAAACCATGTTGAACCTGCGTCAAACGTCCCTTAATTTCCTTAAAAAATGAGTCATATATTGCCATCTCGAAAACTTTAGCAAATGGTGACAGTATTGACACAGGCCTGTAGTTGGAAATGATACTAGTATCGCCCTTCTTGAATACAGGTGTAATTCTTGTCGTTTTCCAGATTTCAGGAAAAGTGTTAGGTTTCAGGGATAAGTTATTGATGAAAGACCGAGGCTCGAGCCTGAACAAGGCTCGAGCACAATCCTTGATAATAAAACAAGAGACATTATCAGGGCCTTGAGTGAACTTATTCTTTGACTTCGTCAGAGTAAACCAAGATCATACCATCAGTGAGGTAGGGAAGAGAGACAAGGGGAATCAAATCGGCACTTCCCTGGAGATAGTTATGCCCTGTTGGTGTAGGGGCACAATACATGCCACAAAAAAAGTGTGCAAAAGCATTCGCAATCTTTTTGGGATCCGGATAAGAGCATTGGAGGTCATTATCCGTGAAGGACTCCGGCAGCGAGGTCGACAATTTTTTAAGTTTGATAAATGATCAGAAAGATCCAGGGTCTTCACGTTTTGGAAGCCTCATAATAATAGGTAACAGATAAAATAAATAAAAGAACTTTAAAAAAACAATATTCTGTTCTGCGTTAACATGATCCGCAGCTGAATATATTTTTACTTCTTTTAGACTAGGATTTTATTAATAATTGCCTCGCTTCTTTTTTGCGATTTTTTAAACTACTGATGAAAAAATGAAATGACGCCACGTTAATGTGGGGATTCCATATTATACATTTTTTGTTCGCCCAAGCCTGGACCATTAAGTACGACCTGTTCTTTTAAGGGCCCCCTCAGGCAACAAACTTAATGCAAACATATTTAAGGCTGATCTTAGACTACCAATTATTCAAATAATATTCGGTAATCACCGACTTATGTTTGCCATTCCGCTAACGCTGCCTTCATGAAATGTACTTGTCGGTCAGTCTCATAAAACATTTTAAATCAAAATTCATGGTCTGTGGATGCCTTCAAATGAGATAATTTTTCTATAAGCTTAAATAATGGCAAACGTGTAATTTTGAAGTTAATTAAAAAACTAGTTGTATTCAAAGGTAAAGTTGTTTTATTTATTTATATGCCTCTAGTATAAGAAATTTTATATTCTTAAATTTTACGAGGAAGAATGAAAAGAACCTGTCTCGGGCCACCACGACTGCTGCATTACCTGTATGTGCTGGTACATGTTTTATATACCTATATATATATATATATATATATATATATATATATATATATATATATATATATATATATATATATATATATATACAGTAGAATCTCGATTATCCGAAATAATATGGACCAAAGTGATTTGAGATAATAGAAATTTCGGTTAATCCGAATTTTTTGATAAAATAGAAGTTTAGAATGAATACAACATTGCAGATTGACTTAAAAGCATTTATACGATATGCTGTTACGTACATAGGTATTTATTAAAATAAAGAATGAACAATTAGTTTACTTATTTTATGTATATGTACGGAAAATCGAAAATAAAACAGTTTCTTTCTTAACTTTAACGTCTTACAAATGAGGTAATTTTTAACTGTACTCGTTTTGCGTTAATTCTGTTTTTGGCTGCAATGTCTCTCCAACGTTTGATATGAAAAATGTCCGCGGCGGTTGCATTTTCTTGTTGTTCTACATAAGTTAACGCTTCTTCTAGGTCATATAGTCCTTCTGAATGTGACATTTTTTACTGGAATATTGTCAGTGGCTTCTACTTCGTTATCATCATCGTCACCACTGTCAATTTGATTAGAATATTTGCATACACTTTTAATTAATTCTTGGTCAGTCATTTCATCTTCCACATTATCATTGTTTAACCATTCACAAACATCGGTTTCCGTAACACTTTCGCATCCTGATGTTTTTGTAATAATTTGATGTAAACTTTCATTATCTTCTATTTCTGCCTCTGAGTAATGTCTCTTCTCTTGTGGAATCAATTTTGACCAAGATTTTTCCAGAGTACTACTTTACTTGATTCCAGGCTGAAGCTTTGGATAGCTTAACATTTTTCAAATTTTTCTTTTTTAGACAATCAATAAGATTGCCACCTGCATCTACTTCTTCTAAAATATGCTCCAATAACAAACGCCTGTAATTGCATTTTAATTTTCCAGTACACCCTGATCCATAAGCTGAATGAGAGAAGTTACAGCAGGAGGCAAAAACATTGCTTTTATTTCCCACTTTCAAGTTGCTCCGCACTTGGTTGAGTAGGGGCGTTATCTAGTAACATAATACATTTTCTAGAATATCCATGTTCTTTAAAAAAAAGTTCCAGTTTGGGAACAAAATCTCCAAAAAAACCAGTCTTTAAATAGAGTCACGTTTATCCAGGCAGTGTTTTGATTTTTATACAAAACGTCGAATATTCTTAAAGGTTCGTGGATTTGCTGACTTAGCAATACATAATAATGGGAATTTGTGTCTTCCAAAAGCATTACTGCATGCAAGAACAGTAATACGTTCTTTGCTACGTTTGTAACCAGGTGCTCCTGCTTCCGTTTTTTGAAGCTAAGGTATTTGACGGCAACATTTTGTAGTTCAAGCCTGTTTCATCACAATTATAGATTTGATCTGGTTGTAAACCATGTTCTTTCATGAGCTGCTCAAAATTCTCTGCAAATTTTTTTGGAGCAAATACATCAGCCGACAATCTTTCTCCACAAACTTTCAGTTGACGTACAACATGTCTTTTTTTTCCACCTGTCTAGCCATCCATCACTTGCAGAAAAATTTACAGGCGCTTCAATAACGGCAACTCTTCGCTTAAACTCACTGCCTTATGTTTTTAAAATTGTTCCTGAAATTGGTATTCCACGTTCTCGATTCTGTGTAAACCATAAAAATAAAGAAACATCCACTTTTTGGTATTCACTGCTTTTCATATTTTTCGTGCCTGGGTGGGCGATGACAAAACACTACACCATTTTTTCAAGTTTTTCGCGATTTTTTCTCCACTCTGGAATAGTACTCACGGCTACACCTAAATCTTTCGCTATATTTTTAAGAAGTTCACCATTATTTAAACGTTGAATTGCTTCAAGTTTCTCTTTTAAGGTAATAACAACACGTTTACGCTTATTATATGACGCTCTATTTTATAAAATATCTATTAAAACGAAACTATTACCTTTGCGATAATAATAGACGTAATGAGTAACTTATAACACTCGTTGACTAACCAAAACATAGACAGCGGTGAAATTCTAGACGTCGGGGAGTCCCCGACGCGTTAAGGAAACCTCTCATCGTCTGTTTCGAATAATGGGGATTTTTTCGTTTCACGATTCGGATAATCAGGAGGTATTGTATATATATATATATATATATATATATATATATATATATATATATATATATTATATATTCCAAACTTACTACTCCCCTTAGCTAAGCAGTCCAAGAGCTCAGTTCCATGAATGCTGCCCTTCAGTAGCTTTTCAAGAGCATGCATAATATACAATGCCAATTCTCCACTTTCATGTCCCTTCTTTTCACTCCGCCCAAGTATGAGGAAAACGCCCCAACAAAGTTTATCCGCGATCCTATAAAATCGTATCTTGGAACGCGTTGGTGTTGCAGTTGGCATCATCCCTAAAAAACTCGAATACCAACATTTCCTCCAGGAGCATAATATCGATATTGCCCTAATTCAAGGAATCTTCCTAAAAACCAGCCATCGTGTCAAAATCCTCCACTTTATAGTCTACAGGGATGATATAATCAAGGCCCCCCGCCGGTGCATCATGACTGAAATCAAACAATCTCTAAACCATCATCAACCCCGCCTCTCACGGTTGTCCAAACTGAAGCCACCACAACAGTCGTTTTCATGTCCATTTTCTTTTCAGTCCCAACAACCAAAGGTCGGTCCGGAGCGGCGACTTCAATGCCCAGAACGTTCACAGGGGAAACCTAGTCACGAACGCGAATGAAGTTGATCTCGAAGTTATCCAGAACCGCCTACTCTTCAATATGACCACTCCAGACAAGCCCACTTTCATAAGCCACGAAAGGCCCGACTTTGACTTGATCTCTTTTTTGCCAGAAACGTCGACCTTCACCTCACTGGGAGCCCTTCTCTTAGTAATAATGACAACTCCTTTTGGAAAATGGGCCGAGCCCCTTCTAATGACACACCCCGTTTAATCTCTACAATTTCCCAAGCTGAAATCACTGCTATCACTCGATAAGAAGAAGCTGATCTTTTAGCAGAAATGCTAGAAGACCACTTTTGCCCCAATCTCCCAGGCCACCTCAACCTTGCCCGAGATCAGAGAGTGGCCTCCACTATTCAGTTCTTCAAACGGATCCAGCCCCCCAACAAACATTTATTTCACATCGGCTACCCAAACCATTATTAACTCATGTTTAGTCCATAAAGCCCCAGAGCACCACAAAATTAGCTTCAAAGCCCAGAAAAAACTCCCCAAGAAGCAGTTTACAGAAGCTACTATCATTGATAAATGATATCCTGAGTCTCAGCTACCTTCCACTTATTTGGAAGAATGCTGAGATCATCCTGGCACCCCCTCTCATGAGGCTAGCAACTATCGACCAATTAGCCTACTTTCTTACCTAGGCGAAGTAAGCGAGAGAGTTATCCTCGAAATCATCCGAGCCAAAACTTCAGACCTGTCATCCCAAATATTTTGCGTTTCGACCCTCCCACGGTACCGTGCATGATACCACAGACGGACCAGACCTCCCTGCTCATGTATGCCGATGACCCCGTCATCACCACCACCACCACCTCAACATGTTAGTCCCCTGGTGCGCACATTGCAGGATACAGAACAACCCAGCCAAGACCCAAGCCATCATGTTCAGCGAATCTTCTAGCACCATGTCGGCAAGTCTCACCCTCCAAGGCGCCAGACTTCAATGGACCAACAGTATCCACTACGATAAGCGGCTAAGTCATCACCTCGACCACCAAAGCCTCCTCGGTAAGCTCTACCCTCAACAAGTTTAGTAACTTGCCAATACACAACAAGTTAAGAATTCACCAAATGATTATCAGAGCCAGCCTCGCCTATTCCAGTTCGCCCTGGTGTCGAATGTGACGTACCCACTGATCCACCCTCCTATTCATTTAAAACAAGGCCCTTCGAATCATCGCCAAAGCGTGAGACTTCATTCGTAACATCCAGATTCGTCGAGTCCTCAACAAACTAGAAAAATATGTAGCCTGTAAATTATATGCCACAAAAAACTAAGTCAAATAATACGTTAGAAATTCTGACCACTTCACCCAGATTTCGAAGACTTGGTGGTAAGTCTTGACGTCAGGTCTCCGTAGCCTAACGTACCAGTCAAAAATGGCAAATAGATAGATACCATGGATTCATCTCGGTCACGAGTCATAGTCAACCTCTTCATGACCTACATTGAACGAAAGGCGTTAAGCAAGGCTGCCCTAAAGCCACAACTTTGGGTTCAGTACGCCGATGTTTGTATGGTCCTTTGGAAAAGATGAACTCCATAAATTCTTAGATCCTCTTAACTCTTCACACCTGAAAATCTAATTTACATTGGAACTAGAAGAAGATGAACAACTACCCTCCTTAGACGTGCTGATGCAGAAGATAGAAAAATTACTCCTGAAGCGAATAGCTCAAAAGTGAAATCTGAGGAACCATCTGAAAACAAATCTACATACAATCACACTTCTCTATCTCAAAAGAATTGGAGATTGCATCGGGCTACTCCTACGACACACAATAGATCCATCACCTACAAACACTTAGACTTTCAAAGGACAAAGTAAAACCAGAAAACCAGGGAGTATACTAAATTCTAAGCGGTAATTGCATGGACATACGACGAACCAACAGGCGGATATTAACGAAGCTCGAGGGAGCATTCGAATTTGGAGAGATGGAAAGGCGTAATAACACAAGGCATCAATATAGCAGCAACCAATTGAACAATGCCAGAGACAAGTAAGCGTTGATAATACCAAGAAACTCTGGCGAAGCGAGCAAAATATGGCCTGTTCTAGTAGTAGATCGATAGAGTGGATTGTCTATTATCCTTGACCTTCCCAATTGTTAATAAAAGAGCAAAACTATATTATTCTGATGACATTAAAATGATAACACATTGTACCTTTATCATTAAAGTTGCTACAAAGAATTTAATTTCAGAACTAATAATATCTACCATTGTTAAATAATGTTTTTTTTAATAACAAGATAAATTAAATTTTTTTACGAGTTTCTTAACTGATTGCGCTGATAATTTTCTATAAATATTTCTTATGTAATAGAAAAAAAGATATGATGACAATCACAAAACTATTGTTGCATTTAGGTAATATATCATAATAAATACGAAATTTAATATTTTTTAATCTCTTCGTAAGTCGTTTTACAACAAAATTATTACCAATGCCAATCGACGCCCTAACCTTTAAAAAACATGAAATCTTATATGGAATAAATCGGTCAAGTTCTGCGACAAAGACAATATAAACAGACAGCATGAGCTGGAATTGTGCACCAAGGGTCTCGTGTAAATTGAAATCATCAGTAATTCATCACTCTTGATATTAGAACTACGGAATATGAATTCACTTAAATAGCCTATGCCTATTACTTGCCAACGGGCATAGTATTAGGCTTTATATATTACTTGTTAAGAGGCGGCTATAGCGGAGTGGTGAGGTGTCTGCTTTCTACGCCGCAGACCCGAGTTAGTATCTCGCCTCGGGAAATAATAATAATAAAAAAATTACAACTTGACGGTCGCCTCTCTCGGGAAGGCAATGGCAAATCACCGGTAGTATCATGCTCTCTCATTTTGTCCATTCAGAACCGGTATTAAATTGTAGGTCCTCTTCTTCTGTGGAACACTTAAAAAAGGCACCAACCACAGGCAAAGGTGAGAGGATGGCCTACATCCGTATCGGATATGGCACTTCAACATGAAGAAGAAGAATTACCTGTCGAAACTTTAGGATATCGCACTGCGATAGGACAAACTGTATCTCTGGCTGGTGAAAGTTTAAAATAAAAGTATACCTCCCCAGGGGCTGTTCAATGTCACAAACCGACAAAGGAATTGTCTAGCTAAGTGCTAACAATTACCGCTAAATAGTATTATCGACACGTGGTTTTACTCCACGCATGTAAAAATCAATATCATCTATTACATGGACAAAGTCTCTGATTTATCAGTCTCTCTCGGGATGCATTCCGCCGCATCATGGCTCATCAGCCGAGCTAAGATCGATAAATAAGTAATATCGCAGTAAAATCTAACAAATTGCATCTCTGGATGGTAAAAACTTAAAATGTAAAAACATACCTGCCCTCTGTTTATGGGTTTTAAAACTGCCGCTGTCTTGAACATCCTTTTCAAAAATGAATAAACAAATATAGGTAATACATACTAATTATAACTACATTGGTATGATTATAGTTATTTCATATTCTACAGAATAGCTATTACAGATTTCTCCGGATTTCCAAAATAAAAATAAATTGGTTGAAACGTTTTTGTAATGAAAAATAAACACAAACAACAATAAATTGTTCAGATAATTAAATGCGTTTGTGCAGTTTTTATCTGCAACATGTGCATTGAGTAATACCGTTAAAAATGTCGTGTATTTGTTGAACTATGCAAATTGATAACCTATTTATCTTCATGCAGTTATAACCTTTAAGAAAATACATGTATCAACAACAACAATAACGCAAAACTCGCGGAATGATGAAATGATACTTTAAACACGCTTCTCTGCGCGGGGTTCTTGCCTTAACAGAATGAATAATTTGCTAATATGAAATTATTACTTTCTTAACGCTCTTTACTCTTTAATCAATATGTACTTCCTAATTGCGGGTGAAAAATCCGGAGACTCTTGAAGAAAAAACAATGTTTTTGCCAAACATCGATTTTATTCTTTAACATAGTTTCCTTCAAGAGTAATATAATTATTCCAGCAATCTTTGGATGCCTACGAATTGTCAAGCTCTCTAAAATAAAGAGTTGATTGATTGGTCCCTTACTTTGCGACCGTACATCTTAACAATAAAATTACCTAATTACTTTGACAATGTAGTTTTACGCAATTGTAAAATCTTTACAAATATATTTATTGACAGTTAACAAAGTAATTAAGTATCCCTTTCCCTGGAGCCGCCTTTTTAAATTTAAAATAGGTAATATTTGTTGGGGGCCAGATATGGTAAATAGGCGGATGAGGAAGCAATTCATAGCCCAGTTGGCTCAATTTCAGCATCGATTTTATGGTGTTATGAGCTAGTGCACTATCATGGTGAAACAACGCTTTTTTCTTCGCTAAATGCGACCTTTTTTTTCTTGATTTCACCAGTCAAACTATCCAATAAACCAATCTAATAGTATCCGGTGATTGTTCGACCCGTTTCAAGATAGTTGATCAGTATTATTCCATGCGGATCCCAAAAAATACTTGCCAAAAACCATTCCAGCTCATGTTTGGCGCTTCGGTCGGCTTTGATGCGGTTCCAACCACTTTGCGGACTGCCTGTTGGCCTCGGGCGCATAGTGGTGGATCCATGTTTCGTCCATTGTTACGAATCGACGCAAAAATTCCTTTGGATTACGCCGCGCCAAACAGCGAGACGTTGCTGTTTTTGATCAATCGTGAGAGTGTGCGGCATCCATCGGGCACATAGCTTCTTCATATGCAAATATTTACACAAGGTATGCCTCACGCGTTCTGTTGATATCTTCACGATGTCAGCTATTTCTCTTAATTTCACTTTGCGCTCATTCAATATGGTGAATTTTTTTTGTAGTTTTTGGAGTGACCGCCTTATTTGGACGTCTGGAACATGGTGCACCGTAGGTACTTGTATGACCCCATTTAAGTTCACTAAACTAAGGAATTCTTAAGTTCTGGCTGTATTTTTCTCCTTTAAGAAGCAATGTTTAATCAACACAGGAACTTTTTATTCCATAGTTTTCTAAAAATCAAAAGCGTCACTAAAACAGCTGTAACTCGCAAACTAATAGATAAAATGTCATGAAAAATTTACACAACTCTTCTGAAAGTTGATACTAACTGAAAATCATAGGCATTTTATTTGTGTTGCCATCTCTCGGAAAGTCTCGGGACTTTTCGCCCCATGCAAGTATACATCGGTAATATATTAGATACTCCTAAAAAAATCACTGTCCAGGATTTTTTTATTTCGTTACGTTTTCAGGTGCCTCAGATTCCAATATCTTGTAGTCTACCTGTTGAGGATAACTTCTGAAAGAAATAAAGTATCGATTTAAACTCTGGTATACTATAGTTCTTCAAGTAAGAACGATTTCACTTCAAGGATGGGAAGTGAAAGGGGTGACAGCCATAGTAAACGTTCGGTATTTTTGGTTGTCATAATGAACAAATTGTAATATAGTAAATTGACTACAACATATTGTATATCTTCTTCGGAGTTCCTTGAGTAGGGGAATCTGGAAATCTAGCTATTTTCTACTTTGTTTATTTTATTTAAAATGGAGTATTAAAAACACATTCCTCAGATAAAGTAAATAAAATAAATATTGAGCTTGGTTCTTGGTTTTATAAGTTGATTACTTGACAAAACCATAGAGGATTTCGACAATGAAAACAACTAATTTGGAAACCTTTCGAAGATCATCTTTATTTTTTATATGTTTCAAAGCGACAATTCATAACATAACATTTAATCAGTTTAATTGTAATGTGAATTTTCTTTTAAAATATTATAATTTATAAAAGAAAAATATTATTTCTATCGTCGTATTTCGTTTTCTTCATCGAGTAAAATAATAGGGAATGTTCCATCCAGGTATCCCACAATATTATTTCTGTCCTTATCATTTGAAACAAGGTTAATCCCGGGATTTCCTTTACCTGTTTGACTTGCAGGAGGTTGAGGCTGCTTACCATCTGTAATTAAAAAATAAATACACATTAAATTTTATACATAGGGACGCAAGGAGCGTTTCTTTCGGGATTAAGAAAAAAAAACTTAATAACTGCTTATACAGAGGAAGGTATGTATATGTATATATATATATATATATATATATATATATATATATATATATATATATATATATATCTATATATGAGTTTTATGGAAATCACCGCATATATTGGAACTGGCACCTATTTGTAGCAAGACGGATTGCAAAAAATTCACCTTAAGTAGCGAATCTCAATAATGAGGTAAAAAATCGATCCTTAAGAAGTAATGAAATGAAGATATTGTGTTCGCTCCGCCACTGGTAAACAAAATAAGTAAACAATATGGCTGATCGTGCACAAGAACGTGACATTTACAGTGTTGATGCGTTTAACTCAGCGCAGGCGCATTGTACGAACAGCAACAATGCTTCCGTGCCTGACCTCGTTTGTACAATGACAGCCTTTCAAGCGCGGGTTGGTTTAGTGGTAAAATCCAGTTTTGCCTTTTCTTTTAACTTTCCAAAACTTTTCGAATTTGAAAAAAAGTATTGATGTGCTTTTGCATGACTCAACTAGTCACCTGTTTCAATATATGTGTGGTTTCCATAACACCCTATATATATATATATATATATATATATATATATATATATATATACATATATGTAAGTATATATGTCTATGAGCTTGTGCGAGGTTAAGAATGTGCGTATAAATATACATGAAAGTATGTACTAGTAATCTAATTTTCATGCAGTTTTCTTCCACGTGTAGGTCTAGTTAGGTTTCCACTATATTATTTCTAGATTCTTATTTGAAACTTTCTTCTAAAGCTATTTATTTCCAGACATTCACTATATCAAATATGACAATATCAAAAACAAAGGTCTTTTATGGCGATTAGATCGGGTTTAAATCTTTTACGTTTTAATTGAACTTGGTTGGATACTATACAATAATATTATAAATTAAATATTTAATAATAAAAACTTTTACTATTTAATATATATACATATATATATATATATATATATATATATATATATATATAATATATATATATATATATATATATATATATATACGAGGCTGGTTTGAAAAGTCCGTGCAAAAATAAAAACTACTTATGTGTTTGGGGTAAACCTTTTTTATTTTTCGACATAGTTTTAGGCTTATACACTTCGTCTAACGATGTTCTAGTTTGTTGATCCCTTCCGAATAATAGGATTTGTCCAAGTCTGCAAAATATCCATTAGTGTCTGCAATCACCTCCTCGTTTGAATAAAATCTTTGTCCCGCCAGCCATTTCTTCAAATTGGGGAACAAATAGTAGTCCGAGGGAGCCAAGTCTGGAGAATAGGGGGATGTGAAACGAGTTGGAATCCTATTTCCATTAATTTTGCGACCACAACTGCTGAGGTGTGTGCTGGTGCGTTGTCGTGATGGAAAAGGACTTTCTTGTGGGCCAATCGCGGGCGTTTTTCTTGCAGCTCGGTTTTCAAACGGTCCAATAACGATGAATAATATTCACCTGTAATAGTTTTAAACCCTTTTCCAGATAGTCGATGAGGATTATCCCTTGCGAATCCTAAAAGACAGTCGCCATAACCTTTCCGGCCGAAGGAACGGTCTTCGCCTTTTTTTTGGTGCAGATTCCCCCTTGGTAACCCATTGTTTAGAATGTTGTTTGGTCTCAGGAGTATAGTAATGTATCCATTTTTCATCCACAGTGACGAAACGACACTTAAAGTCCTCCGGATTCTTCTGGAACAGCTGCAAACCATCCTTGCAACACTTCACACGATTCCGTTTTTGGTCAAGCGTGAGCAATCGCGGCACCCATCTTGCGGATAGCTTTCTCATGTCCAAATGTTTATGCAAAATATTATGTACCCGTTCAGTCGAGATGCCCACAGCACTAGCAATCTCACGCACCTTAACTCTTCTGTCATCCATCAGCATATCATGCTTTTGATCAATGATTTCTGGAGTCGTAACCTCCACAGGCCGTCCAGAACGTTCAGCGTCACTTGTGCCCATATGGCCAGTCTGAAAATTTTGAAACCACTTATAAACTGTTCTAATCGAAGGTGCAGAGTCACCATAATGTTTATCAAGCTTCTCTTTAGTCTCCTGAGGCGTTTTGCCTTTCATAAAGTAATATTTAATCACAACACGAAATTCTTTTTCGTCCATTTCTTGAAAATCACTCGACTTCCTTGATTCACACGAATGCCAAACACAAAGAAATATACCAATATGGCTGAAACTTGGTGTGCGTTCATTCAAGAGATGCTACTAACTAAACATGACCTCGATACGCGCCGGTGGTGCCATCTCTCGGACTTTGCACGGACTTTTCAAACCAGCCTCGTATATATATATATATATATATATATATATATATATATATATATATATATATATATATATTTATATGTATTTATGTATATATATATATATATATATATATATATATATATATATATATATATTTATTTATATGTATTTATGTATATATATATATATATATATATATATATATATATATATATATATATATATATATATATTTATATGTATATATATACATATATACATATCTATATATATATATATATATATATATATATATATATATATATATATATATATATATATATATATATATATATATATATATACCCGTGACAGCACTACCGCGTGGTTCAGTATCACGAAGTGTTGGCTTAACTTCGTGCTTATCGTATGTTTGGAGGATTTAGTTTATGTTCGCGAGTCTCTTCAAAGGTCGTTTTAGGTAAATGGCAGTTTTTGGATTTTTTTTCCGGTACCATCACTATCAACATTGGTGGACCACAAGACTCAATGCCCTGTGGCACACAGTTTTTTCTTGGCTGAACGATTTGCTTGAAAAGAATCTAATTTATAACTTTGGCTATGTCACCGTGCTTTTTTAAGCTTATTATGCGTAGAATTTTGCTTCCCTAAAAAGTTACATATAGTACATATTAAGAAAAATAAAAATATAAGAAAAAGAAAAAACTTTAAGCTATTATCTTTGGACGTACTTGTTTCTTAAGGCCGAATAGCTGTCTGTTAATTTTTAATAAAATAATTTAGTGCAGCCAAATAAGAATGTTGACGAATATCATAGAGAAGATCTCCACACTATAGAAATCGCTATTGACCTGAACGATAAAAATTCGGCAAAATCGAAAAAATAACTTGAAAGGAGTGTAATGACAAATATTTACCCTTAACGTACAGTAAAGGACCAAAGCTATAGTAGATGCTAGATTAACATAATAGATTATTCTTTGCTTACACAGGGTGGGTAAAAAAAATCTTTTATAGAATAAAGAGGGATTAAAACGACATTATTTCCTCTCAGGAAATAATTGGGAGATAACCGGAAAATATGTCAAGTACGGCAAAGCTGTAGACATTAACTAGCCAAAGGTTTAAATTTTCATTTATTGTTTTTTTCGTATGTAAATAAGTTATCCAGAAGGAGCTTTGCGACTTTTTCCAGGTCCCTTATACCTGAAATCATGTCAATCCTGTAATTCACACTTTGAAGTAATCAACATCTTCTACATGGTAGGTTTAATATATATTTTTTATGTATAGATCATACAATGAAGACATTAATTACTCTTCGTAAACTCCAATTATGTTCATCATTCTCTCCACATACGAACGTCAACCATTACCTTCATAAGGAGGTGACGGAGGTGGTGGTGGAGGTCCTCCGAATGGTGGACCGGGTGGTCCAAATTTACTATATCCGGGGGGTCCAAAATCTTCCCATTGATTCCGGCCTGCAGGTCGATATCCATCCGGAGGTCCTACATGATAATTTGATATATATATATATATATATATATATATATATATATATATATATATATATACATATATATATATATATATATATATATATATATATATATATATATATATATATATATATATATATATATATATATGCATAGTAAATGACGTAATAGAAGACATAAAAAGTCACAGAAGACCAGTTATATATATATATATATATATATATATATATATATATATATATATATATATATATATATATAAATTACCTTCATAAGGAGGTGGAGGAGGTGGTGGAGGTGGAGGAGGTGGTGGTCCTCCAAATGGTGGACCGGGTGGTCCAAATTTATGATGCCCTGGGGGCCCGAAATTGTTCCTCCCATGCCAGCCTGGAGGGCCAAAATCATCCGGAGGTCCTACATGATAATTTAATGTAATATTATACTACCAAACTTCATTAGATAAAATCAATATATATATATATATATATATATATATATATATATATATATATATATATATATTATATATATATATATATATATCGTTGGAAGATTAGTTTGAGTTAGTAGTATGTAGCTGGTCTTCTGTGACTTTTTATGTCTTTTATTACGTCATTTACTAGGCATGCTGGTAACTTATACAGGAAAACCTCTCCTCCCTTAGAAAGGTATATTTAAAAGTAAATTTTACTGAGAGAAAAAAACGAGTAAAATTTTGACATTTTATGTATACATAGGATGATTTTTAAATTGGGTTATTGTTTAACAAGTTATAGTACTCACTAAAGTCAGTTACATTGCCCAATATAGCCTACATAAAAAATTGTATATACTCATGATATTTATACCGCTTGTCCAAAAAGTCACTGAGGTTTTTGGAAAACATGAGTTAATTATTCTATTAGATGCCTATTATAGTGGTAAGAGTGACAATATATTACGACAAACTGTCGGAAAATGAGTTTCAAACTAAGAATTGACTCTCGTGTTAAACTAATGTTTTAAAAACCATAGTAAGATGGATACTTAACCCAGACTGAAGTCTACGAGTAGTTAAGAGATTTCAAAGTGGCAATACAGATGATGAAAAGTCGAGTTGTCCAAAAACTGGATTAGGTACAGGTA
The DNA here is from genome assembly GCA_019049505.1 of Pachyrhynchus sulphureomaculatus. Classification (NCBI taxonomy): domain Eukaryota; kingdom Metazoa; phylum Arthropoda; class Insecta; order Coleoptera; family Curculionidae; genus Pachyrhynchus; species Pachyrhynchus sulphureomaculatus. The sequence goes on along the minus strand of CM032450.1, from coordinate 43,491,495 downwards.
ACACCCATTTCTAACACCCTCACTATCAACGCCGGTGTGCCCCAGGGCTCCATACTGTCTCCTACTCTCTTTCTCATTTACATTAACGATCTGCTGGAAAAGACCGGGAATCCAATCTATAGCTTTGCAGATGACAGTACGCTTGTCTCTTCATTCACCTTGAACGCTCGGACATCGGCTGCTCAGGCGAATATCCGCAGACAGCAGGAGGTCGTTCAACTTAACAAAGACCTGGAAGAAATTCTATCTTGGGGTGACAGTAACCAAGTGGAATTTAACGTTACAAAAACCCAAGCGGCAGTTTTTTCTAAAAAAGTTAACGTTGCTGAACCCGACATAGTTATGTCGGGGCACTCCATTCCCCTAGCATCGTCGCTCAATTTGTTGGGCGTTAGTTTGGGAGCAAATATGTCTTGGCATGAACATGTTGCAGGCATAGCAAGGAGAGCTTTTCAAAAGTTGGGAATATTATTTAGAACCAGAAAGCTTTACACTCCACAACAACTGTTAATTCTTTACAAAGCCCAAATTCGACTAACTATGGAATACTGCTCCCATGTTTGGGGCTCCGCTCCCAAACATACACTGCATTTGTTGGATTCTGTTCAGAGAAGAGCGGTCCGTCTGATTGGGGACCCGGAATTGACCGGCCGCCTTGATTCGCTGGAACATCGAAGAACGGTTGGCGACTTGAGTCTGTTCTACACGTATTTTCATGGAAAGTGTTCGAAGGATGTAGCCCGCTTAATTCCTCCCAAAGCGGTGCATGTTAGAAATACACGTCGCGCTGGTGCTTCGCATCCGTATGAGGTTCAGCTTGTTACTCCGCGTACAACGCTTTTCAAGCAATCTTTTATATGGAGAACGTCATCCCTTTGGAATAATTTGCCCAGCGCTGTGTTTCCCACCGAGTACAATTTACAGCGATTCAAGAACAACGTGAATAGCTTTTTCCGCACTCGTGCCGCTCCTGGAGCGCTTTAGGGACTTCCCTGCAGCACGTGTGCTAGACCAATAAAAAAAAAACATTCAAAAACAACATGATTTTTTAAAAATTCTTTAGTGATGGAATGTAGTTCGTTCGGAAATTAGTAATTTATTAATTTAGGCGACAGTGACTACGGCACTCAATATTATCTCAAATACCAAGCCTTTTATATAGTCTACATGTAGTGAAGCCACTTTGTCTAGTGAATACTATAAACAAGTATAAATAATGGCACAACTTAAAAAAGTACTCAGTATAAATTACCTTCATAAGGAGGTGGTGGAGGTGGAGGAGGTGGTGGAGGTGGTGGAGGTGGAGGAGGTGGTGGTCCTCCAAATGGTGGACCTGGTGGTCCAAATTTATGATGCCCTGGGGGCCCGAAACTGTTCCTCCCATGCCAGCCTGGAGGGCCAAAATCATCCGGAGGTCCTACATGATAATTTAATGTAATATTATACGACCAAACTTTATTAGATAAAATCAAATAGGAAAGCTTACATGGCATGATGTGCTGGTTCCATATATATATATATATATATATATATATATATATATATATATATATATATATATATAATATATATATATATATATATATATATATATATATATATATATATATATATATATATATATATATATATATATATATATATGAACTGACCGAAGTAATTTTCGGTTTTAGGCACCATATTGGATCCGCCATGTTGATATTAATAAAAATATAATTATTTTGGTTACTCTAACTATTACATCAGTATTGCATTTTGTCTCAGTTTTGAAGTTCAGCTAACCCCGCTTAGAAATCATGTTTTTTTTTGTTTCTAGTCGCCATATTGAGCCGCCATCTTGTTTTTTTCAAAAGGACCAAGTTACATTTGAAAGTTTACGTTTCAACGAAAAAATTGACACCCTTGAATTTTTTTTTTCGTCAATTTTATTTTTGGGTATTGGGGTGGCTCCTTTGACGCGAAACGTCCCATATATGTAATGTAACTCTGCGTTTCTATACTTTCAAAATGACGCAAATTCTACCTTTCTGTTTATTAAGTTCAAATTTGTATTCATAGATGTGCAATGTAAGATACAATGATTCACAAGAAGATACTTCAATATTTACAATATTTCCTTTGTTTTTGAACCGATTTGAATGAAATATAGTTTAAAACCTGACAGGTAACATACCTATGTGCGAAAAAAAACTGCATGAATATTATATTATTCAGACCAGAATTATAAACAAAAGCACACATATATCTGCAGGGAGATCAAAATACCTTTGGATTATTCGGATCTGTAAACTCTTCACTTCTCACACATTAATAACATAACAAATATCTTTTTCATATTTGATGAGTTGATTTAATGATGATATCAATCACATGCGTAAAGGGGCTCAAATTGGCAGTTTTATTTTGTAAGTAACTTACCTTCATTTGGAGGGGGTGGTGGTGGTGGTGGAGGTCCCAATCCAGGAGGACCAAAATGTCCCGGAGGACCGCGTGGCGGTCCAAACGGTCTACCGGGGGGACCACGTGGTGGTCCATGATGACCTGGGGGGCCACGTTGTGGTCCAAATCCTCTAGGGGGTCCTTCCTGGTAATTTTGATCATATTCCTGGTTTGGGCCAAATTGCAGTCCAAATTGTAGTTGTCCTGGCTTAGCTGCTTGGCGCACCCTATTAAAAACGTTTTGAAGTCCTGATGCTAAATTAAACAATGGTCCAGTATCAATTGTGGCTTGGAACTCCGTTTGAGTCTGACGTTTTTGTATGTGGTGGTTAAAACTTAATGCTTCACAGCCTAGAAGAGACAAAAAAATACATTATTCGATTTGAAATTGTATTAATAAATTACTTTTTACTTAAGTTTCAGACACAATTCTTAACTAATGATTAGCGAGGAATTGAGCTGGATAAGCATACAAAAATAGAATAATTTCTTAAATAGTAAATCTATTAAACTTCATCTTCTATACTACTCAGTATATATCACCACTACACCAAACACTTTATTTTTGCACTCGACGCGCGTTTCGCTAACCATGTTAGCTTCATCAGGAGCGATGATTGACTCCTCCTAGAGATAATTTATCAGAAATAGTTGCTCACATTGAAAGTTCCATTAGTACACTTCCAGAAAATAGTAAATCATTTGTTAGGGAAGCATGTCGCAATCAAATATCGAAAAACATAGTTAACAACACAAACTCTAATTCACGAAAAAAACATAAAAGTAGTTAAAGGATTGAAAAAGAAAGATGTCTTCTACTTAAAAGCGGATAAAGGAAATAAGGTTGTTATATTGGATAAGAAAGATTACTTTGAACGGGTAGATAATCTTATCGAATCTGGCCCTTATGAAAAAGTAATAAGAAATCCATTACCGAGAATGATATCAGAGGTTAAAAATTCTTTAAAAAAATGTAAGAACCTTGTCTCCGATTCGCTAAAATTTAAATTAAATGTGAGTAATCCGACCATACCAAAATTGTATTGCTTACCCAAAATTCACAAAACCTGGAAAAGCAATGCGATCCATTGTTTCATCGGTCGGATCACCCACATATTTAATATCCAAATGGTTATCAAAAGAACTTGAGAAGTTACCATTAAATACTTTCGCAGTGAAGAATTCGTTAGAATTCATTAATAAAACAAAAAATCTAGTTCTTAATGAAGGTGAAGTCTTAATTTCTTTTGATGTTAGTTCTTTGTTCCCAAGTGTGCCAATTCCACAAACTTTACAATATCTCGAAGAATTACTTAGAATGAATGACTTTGAAGACGAAATTATTCGTGAATACTTAATATTATCTAAACTCTGTATGGAACAAAATTATTTCCAATATAACAATCAATTCTATGTTCAGAAAGAAGGAACAGCTATGGGTAATTGCTTGTCACCTTTCATAGCCAATTTATTCATGAGTAAGTTTGAAATCGAAGCCAGTCAAGGATTCGAATATTTCCCAAGGGTATGGTATAGGTATGTGGATGATATTTTCGCGATTTTTGATACAAAGAAAGCAAATACTGATGATTTTGTTTCCAAATTAAATAGCCGGTATGATTCCATTAAATTCACTTACGAAATTGAGAACAAATGACAATTGCCTTTTCTAGATATTTTAATTATTAAAAATAATAATAGATTAGAATTTGATATCTATAGGAAGGACACAGTAACAGATAGATATATTCCTAATGATTCATTTCATTGCAAACAACATAAATTAGCCTCATTACATTTTTTAGTTCATCGTTTGGTCACTTTCCCTCTGAATAGAGTAAATTTTAATAAAGAAAGGAATTGTATTAGAAATATAACTAGAGTTAATGGTTATGACGATGACTTAGTAAATAAGCTAATAAATAGGCATAAGTTTAGGTTTAATATTCAGAATTCCACCTTTTTTACACGGGAAGAAAATAACACCAAGTATGTCTCCATACCATATAATCCGAAATATAGCAAGGGACTCAATAAGGTATTTAATAAGGTAGGCCTCACCTTAGTCTATAAGTCATCAGACAATCTGAGGAATATCTTAGGAAATCCCAAAGATAAGATTCCTAATTGTGAGAAAAGTGGAATTTATGAAATTAGTTGTAATGATTGTGACAAAAAGTATGTTGGGCAAACTAAAAGGTCAATTAGAACACGATTCAAAGAACATTTAGCACACTTAAAATACAACAGAACAGAAAAGTCTAGCATTGCCGAACATGCTCTTGAAGCTGAGCATACTGTAACATTAGATAATCTAAGATTAATAAAAAATGTATCTGATAGGAGATTGTTGAACGCATACGAAAGTATGGAAATCATAAAATGTAAAAGTAGTTTAAACAAAGACAGAGGGCCTATTCCTTATAGTCCCCTCTACTGGTTACTTGACCGGAACTGATAGCCTTGCCTATGTCATTAGTTCCGCTTGAGTAATTCAAGGGTTAGGCTAAGTATAAATAGGGTAGATTTGGTAGTTTAGCTTTAGTCAATCATCGCTCCTGATGAAGCTAACATGGTTAGCGAAACGCGCGTCGAGTGCAAAAATAAAGTGTTTGGTGTAGTGGTGATATATACTGAGTAGTATCATTGTGCCAAAGATTCCACATTCCCAACTTAGTTCATCTTCTATACTTGGACAAAATTCTGTCTGCTCTTTAATTTTCGTCGTTTTGTAATTATTTTCTTTAAAACACTCGTAATGAATGGTATTTTAAAATGTACCTGCAAGTTTTTTAATTTTTTTAAATTTATTTTTTAATATAAACCGATTTTTTATGAAAAAATTATAAATTGTCAATAAAATATATATTTGGATAGTTAAGGATCCTGTACCTCTACGTGGAGATGAAATTTTCTAACTTTATAGGTTTTTGGGGTCGCAGATTACAATAAAAATAACGTTTTTGTTTTTTAAATGCGTAAGATTTTCAAATATTTACCAATTTTGGCCATTTTCCACCTTTTTCGAGGTTGTTTAGTGAATATGAAAATAAACATTACAATTATTTTGAGTTTAAAAATCACCAACTCTACCATAAACATAAAATGGTCGGACTTAAAAAGATTGACCAAATTTTTACATTTCTCAACATTATTCGAGTTTTTCTAGTGAATATGTGAATTTGCTCTACTTTTTAGCTATTACCATCTCATCTCCAGAATGTAAACCAAAAATGTAACAAGAATGTTGACCTGAAATGGTCTCATTTGAAAAATCAGGCAAATTTCGGCTATTTCCCACCTTTTTCTACTGCTATGTTCTAGTCAATACATGCAAATTTCGCATTACTTTTGTAATATTGGAAAATTATTTAAATTTAATATTATCTTAGGGATGAAGCAACGTTGCACCAAGAACTCCAAATCTAATAGGAAAAATTCCGTATTATTTATTTAACACAAATTTAGAGATTACGTATTTTTAACATAAGCTTAATGAAAAAAGTAAAACAAACTTAATAATAAAAATACGAAAATCTACGTAAAATTGGCTGAAAAAGGGCAGCACGCCGAATTTCTCTGAAAACTACAATTTCTACTATCACGTATTTCAAAAATACATATTATTGATGAAAAAGTCCCTAAAATTACTAATAATAAAAAAATGTAAAAAGACTTTCAACAAATGTTACTTTTTAATCTTTAAAGAAGTTTATATAATGAATTGGAATTCTTGGTATACAGTTCTTAGTGTTAGGTTATGGCAAATCATTCCAAAGGGATGAAGTTCGCCTTATAAAAGACTGCTTGAAGAGGGTTATATAAGGAGTGACAAGCTGATCTTCAGGATGTGAAGTATTGGCGGAACATGTGTTACTGGCATGTACCGCTTTGGGAGGAATTAAGCAGGATACATCCAACAAATATTTTCCATGCAAATAACATACGTGAAGAATATACTCAACGGTTCTTCGATCTTCCAATGAATCACAGTTGCTGGTCAGTTCTGGCTCTCCGATTAGGCGAATAGCTAACACATGGGCTGAAAAGTCCCGGGCCTAACACATAGATGGCGCTAGTTTTATTGCAGTCACCTTTTTTTCAGTTAATACTAACCTTCAAAAGACAGCTGTTAAAATTTCATGATATTCTATTCATTAGTTTGTGAGTTATTGTGCTAAGAGTGACGCTACTTTTGTTATTTTCAAAACAATGGATCAAAAACAATTTCGTGTTTTAATTTTACACTGCTTCTTGATGGGAAAAAATACCGTTCAAGCGAAGCAATGGCTTGAAAAGTGTTATGGGGACTCCGCTCCATCAGAAACAACAATAAAACGTTGTTTTGCTGACTTCAAACGTGGTCGTAGAGACACCGATGATGCAGAACGCAGTGGACGTCCAAATGAGGCGGTAACACCAGAAAACATCAAAAAAATCCATAAAATCGTTTTGAATGATCGAAAAGTGAAGTTGCGTGAGTTAGCTGACATCGTAAAGATATCAAAAGAACGTGTTGGCTTTATATTGCATGAGCATTTGACTATGAGAAAGCTCTGTTCAAAGTGGGTGCCGCGTTTGCTCACTGTTGATTAAAAACAAGAACGTGTTTATGATTCTGAGCAGTGTTTGGCCATGTTTAAACGTAACAAACCGGAATTTTTGCGTCGATATGTGACATTGGATGAAACATGGATCCATCACTTCACTCCGGAATCAAAATGATCGTCATCTGAGTGGACAGCAACTGGTGAACCTCGTCCAAAGCGCCCGAAAGCACAACAATCGGCTGGAAAGGTTATGGCCTCGGTATTTTGGGATGTGCGTGGTGTAATATTCATCGACTATCTTGAGAAAGGAAATACCATCAACAGTGAATATTATATAGCGTTATTGGAGCGTTTGAAGGCCGAAATTGCAAAGAAACGACCGCATATGGCAAAGAAAAAAATTTTGTTTCATCAAGACAACGCACCGTGTCACAAGTCAATCAAAACAATGGCAAAACTACATGAATTGAACTTCGAATTGCTCCCACATCCACCGTATTCGCCAGATTTGGCTCCCAGCGACTACTGGCTGTTCGCAGACCTGAAAAAAATGCTCGCCGGTAAGAAATTTCGCACGAATGAAGAGGTTATCGCTGAAACTGAGGCCTATTTTGAGGCAAAAGATAAATCGTTCTACAAAAGTGGTATTGAAATGTTAGAGCGGCGCTGGAATGATTGCGTTGCTCTTGATGGAGATTACGTTGATGAATAAAGCTAATTTTGAACCAAAAAAACCGTGTTTTCTTTGTTAGGCCCGGGACTTTTCAGCCCATGTGTTATCTTCTAAAGAGAATCCAACTAATGTAGTGTATGTTTGGGAGCAGAGTCCCGAATGTGGGAGCAGTAAAGCTTTCTAGTTCGAAATAATATCTCTAGCTTTTGAGAAGCTATCTTTGCTATGATTGCAACATGACCAGCATATTGAGTAACGATGCTAGAGAAATGGAGTGCCTCGACTATGGCGCCTGGATTTTTGTAGCTCTAAATTTTACTTGTTTCCGATCACCCCAAGATAGAATTTCTTCCAGATCTTTGTTAAGTTGAATGACTTCCTCTGTCTGCGGATATTTGCCTGAGTTGCCGATGTCCGAGCGTTCAAAGTGAATGAAGAAATAAGAGTATTGTTATCTGCAAAGCTGTAGATTGGATTCCTAGTCTTTTCGAGCAAATCGTTAATGTAAATGAAAAAGGGAGTACGAGAGCGTATGAAGCCTTTGGGCACACCGGCGTACAATGGGGCGAATGCGTTATTTTTCGGTCATTTGCTTATAACTTCCACATTTGTTCTTGAAATGACTTCAAACTTAATCTACATGATGTACGATTAATATATGTTCAGTATATGAAATAAAAATCATACTATATACTGTTATCGCGTGCGCGATAAAGAGTAAAGATGATTATTTCAAAATATTAGACAACAAATTGAAAAATTTTTCGATTACATGTGTGCGCATAGTCATCTTCAATGTATTTTTTGCCTGCTGAACACGAATCCGTTGTCCAAATTTGGCTACCGCGTCGTAATTTTGAGAAAAATGACGGAAATTTGCAAAAAACGACGGTTTCAAGGATTTTCATGACATAACACAGGCACAAATATTTTTCTCATAAATTTCGTTAATACTACGCGTAAGTATCAACATTTAGCTTTGAAATGCCTTTTGTTTCGTTTTGGTACATTTTTTTTTATTTTCGAGGTATAGCTAAAATTAGAAACACTGGTTGCGCCGAGCTCCCGCCACTCTCGACTATATGCTACCGAAAGACCTAAATCGGATATTTCTGTTCAAACATCACAATCGCTTTTGGTCGCGAACCTCCGATGCATCGTTTATAATCTGCTGAATAGTTTTGATTCTGTGAATAATTATCTTTACATGAATTATCTTTACGCTTTATCGTGCTCGTGATAATAAATTGTATGATTTTGATTTCATATTTCTGAAAAATATATAAATCGTACATTATGTATATTAAATTGACATTCCATTGACAAATGTCGAAGTTATGAGCAAATGACCGAAAAATGTCGCATTTGTCTCACTATGGCGCGCGATGTAAGCAAACACTCGCATTGAGATCGAAATTTCAAAGTAGTCAAGCCGCGTTGCCGAAAAGAGGCAACAAGAGTTTAATTGCCCTTTTTTTAGAAGTGTATACTTCATAAGAAATAAGGAGTATATCGTCATTTTTTCATTTCACTGGAATATTTCCCGAGAGAATGGCTGAGTGGAGAAAGTTAGATCAAGTCGGGGGAACTATAATGTCCATTTTTTTACCAAAGGGGGACGAAGAGGGATAAAAATAGGATATCTCCGGAAACTAGAGACTTTGCCCTATCAGATGGTGAAAGCGCCATCTCATTCCACCTCATTCCAAAAACTTTATACATCTTTGAATATTGAAGTAAGAATAATTTTTTGTGTCGAATATGTCAAATGTTTATTAATATATCGTATCACTCTAATGACGTTACAATAAGATTAATTTGTTGTTTGAAACCTAATAAACAAGTTCTAGTAAGCGTTTAACTCATATTCGTAGTTATATTGTCCACAGAGAATTTAGAATGTAATTTCTCGAATTACAGAAATTCCAACATTGACGAAAATGTCACACTTCAATGGATAATTTTAAGGAAGGCAGAAGGAATAAATTAGTTATAAATATATTTATGTATGGTTTATGATATATATTAAAGGAAAAAATCGTCAATATTTGAAAAATACATCTTTAATTTTTTCATCCAATATCCGATTTTTTACGCCGTCGCCCCAATGTGCGGCGTTGATAAGGAAACTATTATAAAGGACGCTCTCTGAGGAAAGACGATAGCCATAAACGGTACTTTGCAAACATACCATATAGACAAGGCGAAATCGGCGCCATCGTTGGAAAAAATTTTCTAATTGAATTTTTTTTCATAACCTTCTCCAGGAGATGCCCCTGAAAGAGGATCAACATGTTGCCGGGCGGTAACCTGGTCCGAATTTGTTTAAACAAATTTTTTTTAAACAAAGTCCAAAAATTTTTTAGGTAAATTGGACCATTTTGAACAAAAAAATGTCTCTTGTGAATTTTCTCTAAAATGCGCCGTTTTCGAGATATCGGCGATTTTAGGTGCGAGAAAACGCGAAAATGACCACTTTCACCTCCCAATATCGGGGTCAAAAATTAAAATTTTCAATGTTGCCAAATGTCCAAATTAAAGTTTGAGATCTCCTCTACAAATTACCGTAGGAAATATTGCAATATCTTCATTTTTAAATATTGTTTTTTAACAGTTAACAAACTGCGTTCGAGCGCCCGCGGCTGCATCGAAACTGTATACATAGATATATACGCAACGCCCGTACGTAGGCGCACTGCGATGCTCTATAAAGCTTTGTTTCTTGATTTCTTATTAAAATTAATATATTTGAAAAGTATGTAAAAAATATTTATTTATTAAAGAGTAATTGTTATATCAAATTTAATTATTATAACAAATGAATATAAATAAAAATTCAATATTCGATTAGGATGGTAGAAGAATTAAAACAATTTTATGAAATATAACTTATATATATTTAATAGAATTTTCGCAAATATTTAAATTACACCCACACATGAGTATACAACTTACGTTGTTGCTTTTGCAATTACATGCATTAGTTTTACAATTTTTTGTACATTTACATTGCCTAATTAACGAATCTGGTATCGAATTTTTTAACATGAATTTGGGTAACAATTCACCTGTTTCTATAGTGTAACCAAATTCTGTTGCATCTAAATGTCGATACCGAGAATACAATGACATTTTCCATATGTACGTTTGTAGTGAAGCTCGTGAAATGTGCAATTTTAAAGCATCGGATGTACATGGAATTTTTCCAAAATTAATACCCATCCCACAAGAACGTTCTAAAATTATTTGTCTAGCATTATCTGCTGTTTCTCCAGCTTTATTCAAAATTTTCAAATACAATTTTTCTAATGCATTGAATTCCATGGCATTTAATTGTAAGCCAGTACCAAGTGGGGTTAATGCATTTTGAGTATCTAAATCAAAGACTAAATCTAAAGCTTTATTTTTAGTACCTACTTTACTAGTAGTATCACAGCCTGTAAACGCATGTAAAGCAGGCAAAACTTGACAAACTTGACTAGTTAAATATTCAGCAGCTACATTACAAGACAATAATCTTGGCTTCTGACCAACTACTTTAAAATACAATCCTGTACAACCAATTAATTTGAAAAAGCTCCAATAATGAATTGCTAATATAAAAACGTCGGTATCAACGGAATGAATTATTATTTCAGAATTATAAGGTAACATATATCGAGCATGACAAAATATCCTTGTATCAGCCTCTAAGTGATTGTTTTCTAACTCAATAATTTCATGTATATTATTTCCCTGTATACAATAGCACTTTTCAATGTTATAGAATCCACCTGATATTATTAATTGTTGAGTGTGACTTAATGCAACGTAATTTACAGCATTATTAGATAAATATTGAACCAATTGAAACTTATTATTTGTATTCATCATTAAAGTTTTAATATTTTTTGGAATTTTTGTATCACAGTTTTGAATAAATATATTCGCGCCTACGTACGGGCGTTGCGTATATATCTATGTATACAGTTTCGATGCGGCCGCGGGCGCTCGAACGCAATTTGTTAACTGTTAAAAAACAATGTTTAAAAATAAAGATATTGCAATATTTCCTACGGTAATTTGTAGAAGAGATCTCAAACTTTAATTTGGACACTTGGCAACATTGAAAATTTTAATTTTTGACCCCAATATTGGGAGGTGAAAGTGGCCATTTTCGCGTTTTCTCGCACCTAAAATCGCCGATATCTCGAAAACGGCGCATTTTAGAGAAAATTCACAAGAGACATTTTTTGTTCAAAATGGTCCAATTTACCTAAAAAAAAACTTGTTCCGGGGCGAAAATTTCAATTTTTGGACTTTGTTTAAAAAAAATTTGTTTAAACAAATTCGGACCAGGTTACCGCCCGGCAACATGTTGATCCTCTTTCAGGGGCATCTCCTGGAGAAGGTTATGAAAAAAAATTCAATTAGAAAATTTTTTCCAACGATGGCGCCGATTTCGCCTTGTCTAATAAGAGCGTAGCTTAGCTAACAATCCCCCCTGCCAAACACGGTCGAATACCTTAAAAAGTTCGGTCTCTTTTGGGACAGAGTGTAATTAAATAAATGTCATTAATACATTATAAACCAACTATTCGCTCATCGATTAAAAAAGTCAGCTATCTTTTCTGGGTCAAATGAGCTATAGAACTTAATCGGTTGTTTCGATCCATCCAATATTAATTACTATATAAGTACAAAAGTTATTGAAGACAAACAAAGCTCCATTAAAACTACTAACAGAAAAAATATATGGAAGGTCTTAGCTAACGAGAAACAGGTATTGAGCACTTAGTTACAAAAATGGGTAAAAGTAACGTTATTGACGATCTGTTTCCTGTAATTATTTATAGTTATTTATTTGGTTTAAAATTTTATACAAAATCACAAAAAAGAGACAAAAACTTATTTTGTTTTTTATGCTATTATGGCGTAACATTTTCGGCCATCATATTTTTCTGTTATATAAACTTGGCATATTACATAGCTTGGACAGAACATTCCATGATATATATAGCTGATTTTCTCATAACTTTCACTACTATTTTTGGTATGACTGTGTCTGTTATAATGATATTCTTTAATCGATTCAATATGTCTGAAATGATCACTAATCTACGCCAACTGGAGCAAGATCTACAAATTTTCCCCAAAAAATCTTTAAATAGAAGAAGGAAGGTGTTCATTTTTTTAAACGTAACTGTAACAACAGTGATCTATATTTTATTTTCACTGACTTATACTGTTTATTTTTGTAAAACAGAATTGAGCAATTGTGTAAAAAATTTACTGTTCCAATACATTCCCAGAGAGGTCATAGGGGTTTGTATAATGCAATATTCGACTATTGTTTTTATAATTGATGATTTGCTCCGGAAAACTAACCAAAATATTCCAATTTTAGCCAATTTGAGAGGACCCCGAGCAGAGGAGCTTTCTGAGCTACTCTATAAAAACTACAAAATTATTTTTAAAATATTTTACAACTGTAATAATATTTACGCTGTTCCGATATTATGTAATTTTAGTAATGAATTTATTTGTGTTTTTTGTGCTATTTTTGAATCATCATTTGGATATTATCTTAATGGGGCATATATAGTACCTGCCACTTTTATAGAGTTTGTGATACCATTATTTGTAGCCTTATTTCCAGCCTATCAACTGGTAATGCTTTGTTCTGTTTGTGAATCTGTTAGAACCACTCTTCGACATCGTTTACTTTTGTTACATAGAATGCCTTTGAAAAATTCATTACAAAAAAAGGTAGGTGATTTTAAATAGTCGTTATTTTTAAATACAGAGTGTTATCTAAGTTTTTTTTATCAAATAGTAAATAGGTATGTGTCTAAAATGTCTTTCGTTTTTTCTTTACGAGTAACAGTCGACGGATATCTTCCTTATGCCTTTGCTGTCAACACCGGTGTGCCCCAAGGCTCCGTACTGTCTCCTACTCTCTTGCCCATTTACTCTAACGATCTGCTGGAAAAAACCAAGAATCCAATCTATAACTTTGCAGATGACAGTACGCATTTATGTTAGACACTTTAACATCGCTTATTTATGCAAACGTCCACAGACAGCAGAAAGTCTTTTAACTTAACAAAGACCTAGAAAAAAAATCCGCAAGAACACAATATAGTTACGTTGGGACACTCAACTTGCTAGGCTCTAACTTTAGAGCTAATACGTCGTGGTATGATCATGTTGTCATGATATCGGGCCCTGGATGTTGTGCGTTTTCTGTGACTTTACGAACAATCCGTAGCTTTGCAAGTAGCACATCCTTCTGTACTATAATCATTAGGATTTAGGATGAAGGGAATCGTATGGATGCTCTGGATTTCCCCTCCAAAAAATGCCATAACTTAGAAAATATCCTGTATATAAATAAAGTTAGTTAAGTACAAGTACACGTGTCGAAACAAAAAAGTTTTTATGTATTCATTTTAGCTTCTATTCAACAGCATATAAACCAGCAGGTAATGGCAAAGTAATAAAATACACTTTTCAGTTGATATACGTCTGTAATTCCAATAAAAATAAAACCGAGGAGTGTAATTAATGAGTTATTTAATAGTAAAGTAAAATAATGGTTAAAACTTTTATTCAAAATCTAGATTTATTTTGTGTCAGCAGGTCAGTAGGGCTCTCTTTTAAATTGAGATTTTATTATCACAATTACCCTTAAATATATTATTATTTATATATATATATATATATATATATATATATATATATATATATATATATATACACATATATATATATATATATATATATATATATATATATATATATATATATATATATGTATATATATATATATGAAAAGTCCGTGCAAAGTCCGAGAGATGGCACCACCGGCGCATATCGAGGTCATGTTTAGTTAGTAGCATCTCTTGAATGAAGGCACACCAAGTTTCAGCCATATTGGTCTATTTCTTTGTGTTTGACATTCGTGTGAATCAAGGAAGTCGAGTGATTTTCAAGAAATGGACGAAAAAGAATTTCGTGTGGTGATTAAACATTATTTTATGAAAGGCAAAACGCGTCAGGAGACTAAAGAGAAGCTTGATAAACATTATAGTGACTCTGCACCTTCGATTAGAACAGTTTATAAGTGGATTCAAAATTTTCGGACTGGCCATATGGGCACAAGTGACGCTGAACGTTCTAGACGGCCTGTGGAGGTTACGACTCCAGAAATCATTGATCAAATCCATGATATGGTGATGGATGACAGAAGAGTTAAGGTGCGTGAGTCAACTTTACAAATAGTTGACTTTCAGGGTATATACACAATGAATATTAAAAAATAAAGAATTTTTGAAAATGCCTAAAAAAAATAAGGCGAAACGTCAAATAGACTAGTTTGTGTTTTCCAAAAGAACCTAAGTACCCAAGAAAAACCAATCAAGTTTATGTAAACAAAAGGTTCAACAGAAAAATTATTTATATATATATATATATATATATATATATATATATATATATATATATATATATATATATATATATATATATACGTGAAAATTTAAAAAAGTATAGCGACGCTTGTGACATTTGCTGGGTAAACATTGAACATGTACGAATGAATAAGACGGAAGGAGTTTTTACTGCAAGTTAAAGTAAGACAGCAAATCAGTCAGTTAACTGTCGGAAACAATGTATATTGTTTACGTCGGGAAACATGCGTCAAAAATACATTTTTTCGTGAAATATATTTTCTTTGTGCAAGAAATGACAACATTTTTGTGTTGTTTATGTCACATCCAATTTTTACCTTGTATCTGATATGTTTAAAGGACAGTAATGAAATTTTTAATTGCTGAGAAGGAACACCTTGTTTGTTACTTATTTTGAAGCATGCAAGTCAGCTTAATGCATTACTAAAACAGTAGCGGCGATGATTTTGCATTAAAGTTTGCGGATCCTTTGAGGTAGTTTTTCGTGATATTTTCGAGGGGCGTCACATATTTAGACAAATCAGTTTAGAAGTTTTTAATGTTGGGGAAAACCGACAAATATCGATAAACGGCTACTGGGTAGCACAGTAACTTCAATTGCTTACTATTAATTATAATTTAAGTAATAAATATAGAATTAGTCGCTCGTATTACTTATAATATATTTCGTGATTTTTTACTTGTAACTGAGACTCATTCATTGAGGAATACTCGTAGTTGGTTCTATTAGTTAATTTTCAAAAAAAAAAAAATTCAAAGTACTTGAATGCAATGTAAAAAAATCTTAAACCAAATAAAAATAATTGGGCGATTCATATTCATTCGCACCTGGTTGAAGCGCTGGGCTGCTCTTGTTTGTTGTTTCTTTTCTTGTGGTTCATTTAAATGTAATTCCGATATTGCAAAACCGAATACGAGACCATTAAAGCTTTTTATTAAAATACTTCCAGCTGAGTGTCCCTCAGAAAAACCATTAAGCACAAACAAGAAACCTGGTTAATTCTAATATTTTTACAGACATATTTATGCATAAGCTGTATTTTCAGTTTAAAGTTACACACTGAACAGAGGCAAAATATACCATATATTCTACTGTTTATGTTACAGCCTGTCAAGTAGAACAAGTAGAACGTGATCGCTTGTATTCTTGAAGAAATGTGTTTCAGTTTTTTTTTGTATAATTTAATAAACAATAAAAATATACAGGGTGCCCCATATGTATGGAATAATGATTCTACAGCATTCATTAATTAGTGTATCAAAAAAATGTTTAAATAAAATTTATAGGGTGTTATACGGCGCACATGCTGACGTTGACAATAAAATGTTTTGAACTGTCAGTTCAAAGAAATTACACCATCATAAATTTTTTAAAATGGAAAGCCCTGTTTATTATTTTATTCTTGATTCCTACTAAAAATTTTGGATATTAGTTGTCTAACATAACATCTGCACAAGTAGGAATAACTTGCTCTTGCAGTAACTGTAAATACCGCTGTCCTGTAAGATTTCCATCTATAAAAAAGGGATCAATGATATGACGTCCACAAATTCCTGCCCACACGTTTATCTTCTGTGGTCTTTGAGAATGACTGTCGATTATCCAGTGGGGATTTTCAGTATGCCAGTACCGACAGTTATGCCTGTTAACTCTTCCGTTAAGACAAAATGTGGCCTCGTCAGAAAAAATAATATTATGAATTAGGTTAGGATCATTATTGATTAGTTCCAACATGATCTCGTAAAATTCAACGCGTCTATTGTAGTCATCTTCAGATAATACTTGCAATAGAATGGGTTTGTATGGATGCAACTTATGTTGTGGTGTAGGCAAAGCTGACGAGTGGCTGTATGGGGATTTTCTGTAATTTCCAATAAAACAACTTTTTATCATCGCTTGTTTTAGCTTTTGGAGGTCCAGATTTAGAACGATCCTTAACAAGACCCGATTGTCTAAATCGTTTTAATGTTTTGCTAACTACGGATTGGGTAATAGGTTCTCGATTCGGATATTCTGCGTTCAAAAGATCACACAGCTCCTGTTGCGTTCTCCTACAGTCTCCATAACAAAGTGATTCTTTCAGTTTCAGTTAAATGTTTCATTATGATATTACGCTTAAATTGCAGTTTCACAAAATGCAGCAATAAACGTTTTCGTGAATAAATAATTTTTTGGCGCGGTAAGTCGTTACCTGACAGTAAATATTTAGCACAAGCCAGCTTAAATTTTTTTTTTTTTAATTTGATCTCCTTAATTTCAAATATCAATAATTCCAAAAACAGTTCAATTCAGACATATGGTATGTTAGACAAATAATATCTAAAATTTTCAGTAGCACTCAAGAATAAAATAATATATAGGGCTTTCTATTTAAGAAAAAATCAAGATGGCGTAATTTCCTCGAACACAAAACACTTTATTGTCAACGTCAACATGTGCGCCGTATAACATCCTATAACTTTTATTTAAACATTTTTTTGATACACTAATTAATAAATGTTGTGGAATCATTATTCCACACATATGGGGTACCCCGCCGTTCTTTTGTATTATTCACTTAATAATAATATTTTTTTAAAATATACATGCTTCTTGCAGCGTCCAGGTGTATGTAACCTCTTAAAATAAACGATTTAAAAACTAAATGCCACTCAAAATTTTAAGAAATGTGTGAATAAATAATACATGCATAATGATGCAGGTTTCAAATATGCATTAAATATTACTGTGTGTTAATAGACAGTGTCAATATTACTCTATACACAATCACGTTTAGCTGTTTAAACATAAACATTATAATAGCAGGAATTTCTAGTTAAAAAAAATAATGATCCTAAAGATTGAACTGGATACAAAGAAAGAAACTATTGAGAAAATCTGCGTCTATTTGTACTTTATTAAAACTAAAGACTTTTAAAATAGTGGGCTAAACAATTAGGGATTTATAATAATAATAATAGTAAAACTCACAGATTATTGGAAAAGTGTCTGGTCAGAACCCAAACTACACAATAATAACACCCCCTGGATCAAAGCCGAAGAAGACAAACATAAACATGTGACAGAACAAGAGAATCCCACATTAAATACACAAGAAATTACAGAAACTATCAAACACACACACAACTGGAAATGTCCTGGAATAGACAATATACAAAACTTCTGGTACAAACAGTTTACCACCACACACGAAGCACTTGCACACCAAATCAACAAAGCCATTCTACAACCACACACATTTGCCACTTTCCTTACACAAGGAATAACATACGTTAAACCCAAAAGCTCAGACACCACAAGCCCGTCAAACTATCGACCTATCACCTGTCTTCCAACCCTATACAAGATCATCACAGCCACAATTTCGAAGAAAATAGAACAACACCTAACAGACAACAATATTCTCACAGAAGAGCAGAAGGGATGCAGGAAAAATAGTCGAGGATGCAAAGAGCAGCTGATTATAGATAGCGTGATTATGGGACAAACCAGAAAAGAACACAGAAACCTTCACATCGGTTACATAGACTATAAAAAACCTTCGATTCCATACCCCACAGCTGGTTAATTAGAGCCCTAGAAATCTATAAAATCAACCAACACCTCAGGCAGTTTCTCGCCCAAATTATGAAAAACATGGAAAACCAAAATACGCCTAGAAACACAAACCGAACGCATCCAAACAGAAGAGCTGTACATTAGACGGGGTATATTTCAGGGAGCCTCGCTCAGCGCTCTATGGTTTTGCTTCTGCCTCAATCCACTTTCAAATATACTAAACAGAACAGAGCATGGCTTCAATATCAGACACCAAAAAGTGAATCAACATAAAATAAACCACCTCCTATATATGGACGACATAAAACTCTACGCTGCCACACAAACACACCTGAAAGAACTCCGCAAATAGACCCGATATTACTTTTCAGTGCAAAAAAGGAAAAGTCACCTATCTAATTGACATAGGGGTCCCCAACGACACGAACATCCAAACGAAATACACAGAAAAAATTTCCAAATACACAGACCTTGCAACGGAAATAAAAAGGCTATGGAAACAAGAAAAAGTCATCATTGTCCCCCTCATTATATCAGCCACAGGCCTTACACCAATAACATTCACACCACATTTAGTACAATTAGGACTCAACACAAACATACACGAAAACATTCAGAAGTCAGTGATTTTGAAAACATGTAACATTGTCAGGTCATTCCTTAATACACAATGGTAATGCGTTTGTGCTGACTTGGTTTGCGCCCGTCAGCCGAACATGGAACCACATTGACCAAATGTGAGAAAGAAGAACTTTTTTGTAATAAGCATTTATTGTCTAACAGAACTAGATCCATTTACAAGACAATTTGACAATAGGTGAAAAAAGCATCAGACCTACTTAAGTTATAATAATAATTTTTACAAAAATTCAACAACTACACACCACAAATACTGCTCAGTCCATTCATCGCACAATAAGAAAAGTATGCTAAATAAAAATTTAGAATCATCTCAAGAACCTGTTCTTGAAGAGTCCAAGCAATTGAAGAAGTGCTAAGTGGAAAATGTCAATATTTTGGAATGTCTCATTATAAAACGCCATTGCTCGGTAAAGTGGTGATTTTAATAGAAAATTATTATGTGGGGTACACACACTAAAAGTCAAGGGGGATCTCATTGTATGACCAGGCACATGCAACATGATTTGAGACAATAATTCAGGGCAATCAATAACAGACTTTACAAGTTTTGCCAGAAAACTCGTAAGTAGGTAGTTCCTGCGTCGCAGCAGTGATCGTATCTCAAATCTCCCCAGCAAGCCCTCGTGGTCACAGCCTCTCGGAGGGAAAGAACCATCAACTCTAAATACTAAAAATTTAAAGAATTTCCTCGGTATGCCTTCTAATTTCTGGATATAACAATTGTACATTGGGTTCCAGACCACAGATCCATACTCAAGTTTTGAGCGGACATAACAGAAGTAAAGTAGTATAAGTGTTTGAACATTTGTAAAGCATTGCGCAAAACAAATCCCAACGCCTTAAACGCCTCTGAGCAAACGCTGTTGATATGAGTGTCAAAAGCAAGCTTGGCATCATAAGTAATCCCAAAAATCTCTAACAACAGAACACCGCTGAAGTTGGGAACCGTTTAACTCGTAATTGTAATGAATACTTGACTTATTGGAAAAGGTTATGACGTAAGATTTTTTGATATTCGGCGGTAAGTTGTTACGTTCACACCATAAATTGATTCTTTCTAGATCCGCCTGCAGGTCAAGGCAATTCGAGGTGGTGCTTATTATCCGAAAGAGTTTTAGATCATCCGCGAATAGGAGCACTTTACTGGAAATATTAAAGACTATGTCATTAATAAAGAGAGAGAAAATCAGAGAAGCCAAGTTGCTTCCCTGTGGCGCACCACTCATTGCTGAGAAACTTGCAGACTTGTGACCGCGAATTTCCACATACTGAGATCTACCAGTGAGATAGGAAGCAAAAAAACCGGCCAATTAACAGTTGTTGTGGAGTGTAAAGCTTTCTAGTTCGAAATAGTATTCCCAGCTTTTGAGATGCTCTCATTGCCGTGAATGCGACATATTTACGCCAAGACATGTATGCTAGGGGAATGGAGTGTTCCGACATAACTATGTCGGGTTCAGCAACACTAGCTTCTTTAGAAAAAGCTTCTGCGTAGGTTTTTGTAGCGTTAGATTTTACTTGGTTACTGTCATCCCAAGATAGAACTTCTTCCAGGTCTGTTAAGTTGAACGCCTTCCTGCTGTCTCGCTGCTGATACTTGTAACCGATGTTCGAACGTTCAAAGTGAATAAAGAAATAAGCATATTGTCAACTGCAAAGCTGTAGATTGGATTTCTGGTCCTTTCCGGCAGATCGTTAATGTAAAAGAGAAAGAGAGTAGGGGACTGTATGGACCCTTGGGGCACACCGGCGTTAATAGTCAAGGTATTAGAAAGAAATCCATCGACTGCCAATCGTACATACCGTTCTCTGAGGAAACCCGAGAGTCGCAAACAAAACCTTTGAGACGTGCCATAACAGCATTGTTTCAAACATGTGTTAGAAGATCTCCTATTGATCTTTGCTTACGAAAGCCATATTGATGATCCCTAATAATATTAAATCCTTCCAGATATTTTGAAAGTTGCTGATTGATAGCCTTTTCCATAACTTTTGATATTATAACTGGTCGGCAGTTTTTTGCAAAATCTTCCTGCGTTGTTTGGGATTTCAGCCGAACTGTAGCGCATTTTCAACAGGAAAGAAGTATTCCCTTTCTGTAAGATAGGTTGACAAGTCTACAGAAAATCGGGAAGGATCAACAGTAGAATGTGAAGCACAAAGTTCAGCCAACAAGCTGGGTGGTATAGTGGATTTGGTAAAATTTTAACTTATGACATTAGGGACTGGCCAAAAGTACCTGGAATTGTTGAAGCAGGCACGAAGTTTGTTTTTAATTCGTTAATTGTATGCCTCCTTGCTTTTGTTGATAATTTTTTTGCATCTGTTCCGGGCACGAACAAAGATGTTTCGATTTATGACGTTAGGATTTTCACGCCATTGTCGGTAGGCAAGATATTTAGAAGCAACAACTTTTTTTGCATTTTCGACCGAATAAAGGCTTGCCGTTGGAAGGACATTTCTTCGAAAAAGGGATGTACACTTCCCTACCAGCTAAAATGACATCGGAAATCTCCTTAGCGCAGTCAGATGGGTCGTCGGATCTATGGAAAGTTCTTCTAACCAAAGGAAAGTCCGAAAATGTTCCATGAGTTCTTCAAATTTAGCAGATTTGTAGCACCAAATTTTGCGCGGATTTGGCGTCTCTCTGTCACTAATCGGTATGATACTCGATGTCGAAAGCAGTTTATGGTGGAAAGAACCTAACGGCGGATTTACGGTGATAGTATAAATCTCTGAATTGGTGGTTAAAAACACACCAAGGAATGCGGCAAAATTTCTGTCTCGATCTGGGATCCGTATTAGTTCATCAAATCAAATGATGTTGTTTTAGTAACAGAACGTTAATGTCAAGAAGAAACGAATATGGAAGAGTATGGTGTCCTAAAGTGCTCCGAAATGTGGATATACATATAAAAATTGGATGTAATTCCGTTGTGATAACCACTAATGGTTATTAAAAACAGCGTACATCACTCAACAAAAAACCTTGACAAAAACCAAAAGCTTCATAATGTCGGTCATATTTCTTCCACCAAATAAATTCTTTAATTGCTTTTTTAAATAAAATATTTAGCCGTTAGACCATCTTTGATTAGACTGTAATTGCGTCAATTATTCTTATAATGATCACATGTCTAGATATGAAAATATTTGATAAGTAGGATAAGAATATACTTTAATCATTAGAAGAGACATGGCTAGTTTTTCTATATTCACGTAACTATACGCGTAGATGTAGTAGTTGTTTCTACGTTCTGTCAGTTGTAACAATCACATAAATGCATGCAATAATACCTTATTAAGTGGCCGATGAACTTTTCTTACTTAAGAGAAGGTTTTACTCTATTGATGATAGTCCATTGATTGATACGGTTGGTTTGACTCCAATTTGAGCCATGATTGGACTTTCCGTAAAAAGTTACAAACGAATACTTTTACCACTTTGGATACTATGCTTTGTCTTCGGAGTATGTCACAATTTAACCGAAATATGGAACCGAGAAGTGCTAGGAAAAATTATCGTGGTGTCATATATTATAAGTACTTTTTGCGTTACTACTTTGTGGTTTTATTGGAAATTTTTACTTGTAGCTCCGAAGATAGACACTTTAGTAAGTTTTGTTCAGTTTTTGGATTCGTTTATTAGCGCGTTAACTGCATTGGCAGCGGTGATCTTCACCATAATTTATCAAAACAAAATTTATAAAGCGAAGGTGTATTTGGATAAATTGGAGGTTCAGATTAGACAACTGGTGATACGTAAATCGTATAGGACCTGTAAAATTTTTATGGTTACTGCTTTGTGCATCATGTTTGGTGGTTGGTCGACTTTCTTATGGTATAATTTGTGGAAATGTCGTTTTCCGTTGAAAATTTGTTTTGAAAGTTGGGCTATATTTTATTTTAACACGAAAATAACGGATATATACATTATAACATTTTGTCTGTACATATATTTGGTAAAGCATACGATGTCTGTTCTAAACGCCAACATGGCATACGCTAATGAAAAAAATAAAACTCGATTTAACGGATATATAATTGGAGAACATACCATAAATATCTTGCATAAAATATTCAATCAAACAATTAAAGTATACAGGATGGTAGAAAAAATATACGGCTTTCCACTGTTTCTAAAAGTTCTTAATCAACAAATTGATATTTTTGCAAGTTTCTATTTGATGTTGAAAGGGCACACACTCCTAGAAAAAGAAGGAGATGCCGATGAAAATCGCATGTTACCTATAATATTTGCTATGGAATCTGCAGTGTGGACAATTTGCCTTTGTGCTGTATGTCAGATGGTAGTATCGGAATATAACAAGATGAAGCGTTTACTTTCTGTTTCTGTTAATTCTTCTTCGTTGTTGAATAAAAAGGTAATATCTCACTATCCTCGCTTGCAATCTTTTGATAAAAAAGTAGTTTTCATGTAAATTAAAAAATATTTTCTTAGTTATAATAAAATTTCTCAATGTAATTGTTCTTCAGAAGACCTAAACAACTGTCAACCAGTCGCATTGCGCATGCTATTAATCAGCATTTTCCAAAATATGTGGAATATTATTAGCGTCCATCAATATGGCTTTCGTAAGCAAAGATCAACAGGAGATCTTTTAACTTATGTAACATATTTTTAGAACAACGCAATCAACAGTTTTGAGAATCTTGAGCGGTGGCACTTGATATATCTAAGGCATTTGACCGTGCTTAACATGACCGATTGTTCTCGAAGACTATGTTTCCCACCAAGTACGAGTATAATTTACAGCGATCTACGACCAACGTGAATCGCTTTTTCCGCATACTTTTGCCGCATGCCCATGAAAAACTTACAGTTTTGAAACCTCATCAAATTTCTAAAGACTATGTAATATTGAAAAATTCAATAATATACCTCTAGGGGGAGAAACTTAGAACTGGTAATAGTGTTGAGAGGAGCATTTTTGGAAGTGAAATTGCAACTTCGTTGTATTTCGACTTACTCTAAAAATTTATATTAGGTTTTCTATTATTTGTATTTCTTTGTCAGATAAACTATAATATTTTTTATTTTTGGAAATTACTTCAAATGAACCCTGATTTAAAATTCTAATATGGCCAAGTGCAAGACGGACTTGCGTAATTAGTATTCCGTACGGTGATTGCTTTTAAAATAAAATCAAATCCATATCTAGCCTAAGTTAATGAGGTCCCTGACATATATCTATCTTAAAATCCGCTGGCAGATTGAAATACAGAATTTTCACGTTTTTTATCAGTCAACTAGCTGTGCCCGCGGCTCCGCTCACGTGGACGTGTCGGATAAGTGGTTCTTGAGTGCTAAGCGCGTTAACGGACAGACAGGCAGACAGACAGAGAGACGTTGCTGCTCATATATGTTATGGTTTTTTTTGATAAATATTAAGTTAAGAATTTAAAAAAAAAAAAAACACGTATATCTGATAAGTAGTTCTCGAATGATAAGCACACTAACGGACAGACAGACGTTTTATATATTATATAGAATATTATTATATAACCTGGTCAGAGAACATATGTATGAATTTAAAAACAAAAGCACGTAAATCGGATAAGTGGTTCTCGAGTGATAAGCGCTCTAACGGACAGACAGACAGGCAGAGAGACGTTGCATTTTATATATATTGTATTGTTTGTTACATGATATTGTTCCATATTTAATGGTTTAGGCAGCGTATTGCAAGAGAACGCGCTAACGGCAAACTTTTGTCAGACTTGATTCACTATTATCGTCCTGGCCAGAGAAAATACGTATCTTTTAAAAAAAGCACGTAAATCAGATAAGTGGTTGTCAAGTGATAAGCGCACTAACGGACAAACAGACAGACAGAGAGACGTTGTATTTTATATGTATTATAGATAAAGTATAATAGTTACCTAATAGCCAATAAATCAATCTAGCTTAATGTAGAATCTGGTAATAAAAGTGTAAAACAAATATTTACTGCCTAAATATTTAGTTAATTATAAACAAATAAAATGAAATTATTTTGTCTCGGTACCTAATCTTTTGTCACCACTGTGTGTACTGAAAATTGTATTAAAAAAACCTCTACCATATTGTAAAGCCTCATAGGTTTTTTTTTATATCAGATAAATTATCAAACCTAATGCTAATGATCAATCTACACTTTACGGAAAATATTCCAGAATTTTTTTAAAATTTTCAATCAGTACTTTTCGAGATAGGAGGGGGATAGCGATTTTTCATCATTTTTTTAGAAAATTTTTGAACTCGTGTTTTTACAAGTTTTCATTTCACACCCCATTCAATAAACTTAGAAATTTTTTTTTCAATTTCCCCCACAAACTAATCCCTTAAGTCAAAATTTAACTTAAAAAAACTACACGGCTCTGATTGGGCCATCAACTAATGAGTCGAAATACAATTATTCTTCAGTATAATCTCCCTTAAGCTGCTATACCCGAATGCTATCATATCATCATTTGTTGGAAAACGTTTCCCACGTAGAAATCTTTTGAGGTTTGAGAACAGGTGGAAGTCAGACGGAGCCAGATCTGGCGAATAGTTTTGCCGATGCCAAAGCCCCTCTGTGAGCCGGTGGATTGTCATGAAGAAAGATGATTTTCTTCTTCTGCAACCCGGGCCTTTTCTCAAGAATTTTCTTATCCAGTTGGTCCAAAAGGCTGCAATAATACCCTCCTGTGATTGTTTTTACCGGTTTGAAGGTTATCAATTAACAAAATTCCTTTTGCATCCCAAAAAACTGATGCCATTATTTTTTTGGACGACTTTGGCTGCTTTAGAGCTGAACAACTGGGCTCAGGCCACTGTGAAGTTTGTTGTCGCAGTGCAGGATTATACTGGTAATCCCAAGTCTCGTTGATAGTTACAAATCGATGCACAAATTCAGTTTCATTTTTTTGTAAAATTAGCCAAATATTGTTTAGAAAGTTTTTCTCGAATGAATTTTTGTTCCGATGTTAGCAAATGCGGCACCCATCTGGTGAATAGGTTTCTCATACCCAAAACATTAGTTAAGATATCATGTACTGATCCATATGAGATGCCTATAGCCTCAGCTAAATCATCCACGATTAATCGATGGTCTTCCATTATCATATCTTCAACTTGCACAAGAGTTTCTTCAGTTGTTGCAGTTTTTGGACGTTCTGCACGATATTCGATTTTTGCATTTTTAAAAAATTCTCAAACACGTCTACTTTAACCAGCTGATAAACAATGAATAACTTGACAGATTGACTTGAAATTAAGGATGTGTTCACATGATAGATGAAGCTTCAAAATTGTGTTCAATATTTGGTTCGAGTGATGCTCTATAGGAGGAGGAGGAGCTTTCAGACCTTGTTGACTGCCCTGATACTTTCGGAGAAAGTCGGGTGTAACAGACGGACATTGAGATGTTTGTTCCATACGGAACACTAAAAGTATTAATTTCAGATACATTGAAAAATACCAAAAAAAGAACAACAAAATTAAGAACAAATATTTTCTTGCAGCAGGAGTGCTTTACTCATAAAAAATTAATATTATTCCAAGAAAACAGTCGAGAAGAGATTTTAAATTAAAAATTATTGTGTCTTTTCAGATTAGCATATTTTCAAGACAACTTTTACATGAAGAATTCACTTTCACTGCATGCGGATTCTTTTCTATAAATGCGGCACTCTTGCAAACTGTGAGTAGTAACGAAATACTACTGTTATTATTTTTTTAATCACAAATGACCTCGAACGGAGGGAGATTTGTTTCACAATTTATGTATAATTTATTGTTTTACCACCCTGTATAAATCAAGTAACTAATAAATGTTCATTTTTTTTTTTCAGATTGTTGGTTCAGTAGGAGTCTACTTGGTTATGTTTATTCAGTTTAACATAGCAACTTCTGATACCTACGCACGTAGCAATACAACACGTTTCTAAACTTATATTTGCCAAGAAATCTAACATTTATACTAACAAAAAATATATATAATAGCTCACCAGGCGAAGACAGTCAACAAGTTTTGCAATTGCACGGATCTTATATGTTTCGATCCATTCAGAACTCATTAGTCAGCTTTAGGCGAAAACGGTAATCAACGGCGCTTTCAGAATAATCACGAGAGCAGGGAATATTTAATCTAAACATATAAGTAACGTATAGAGCTCAGTGCCATCTGATGCTGCCACGACTTTTAATCCAACAGCAATAACTAAACTTATAATCTGACAAGTAAGAACGTGTCCGCGATAATTCATTTTTGGTAGTTGCGATTCTAGCGATTTAACAAAAAAATCGGTAGAGGGAGCCTTTGTTTACGACGCATTTTAGTAAAAGTATCAGTCGATTCCGAACTTTCGTCGAAATCACGTAAAATTCAAAAAGGAGTCACTTGTTTGCAAGTCGGTTCGAGCCAGCCTTTCTTTGTTCCAATCCAAAGGGGACTAAAGTGACACATTACGCGGCCGCTAAATATATTAAAAAGTCATATCGTTTGGAAAGAAATGGGAAAATAATTTTAACGAGACGAAAAATGTCGACGATTTGCCAAAACGTGGCTCGGTAGACAAAACAACTTCGAAAGTCGAAAAACTTATCGTGTCCTTGTTTAAAGGGGACCCGAAATTGACACTGCGTTAAGGAGCGGCAAAATTAAGAAAATCGGGTTTGAATGTGTCCCAACATAGTGTCCCATGAGACCATTCGACATCTTCGTGCTCATGATCAAATTCCAGAGCACTTTGACGAAATCTTTGCTGGACCCACGATAAGATACTAGAATGGCCTTCACAACGTCAACCGTATTGAAAACGTTTGATCCCTTGTAAAGAGAAAGCTCAGAGGAAAGACTTTGTCTCTCGAGATTCGAAAAATTTGCTGATTATGCAGAAAATTTCGTCGTCAGCCTACCTCGAAGATGCCAGCCGTTTATTGATGCAATCATGTCGCGAAGCGGCTCGTTTAGGCCCACGATAAGATATTAGAGTGGCCCTTGTAGTGGCCGGACCTCAACGCTATTGAAAATGTTTGGTTTCTTGTAAAGAGAAAATCTCGTCGACAGCACGCCTCGAAGACGCCAAGGGATTATTGATGCAGAAGGCGATTGGACCACCAAAGATTACATTGATGGCAAAAACATATTCTCGAAACACATTTTTTCAAGAATAGAAGTGGTCACGTTCTTACTTGACAAGGTGTAAATTGATAATGGTTGTGCAAATAAGCAATGATTTTACATAGCAAAGACAGATTAATGAAATTAAAAATCAATATTCGGTTATCAAAATTAAAACATAATACTTGAAGTAGGAAATGAATTTACAGCTTTTGAGCTGTGAAAAGAGTCGGGTTCGATAAATTTGACAATCTCGACAGTAATATGAAGGTTTTTCTTCGTTTATTTTAAGCAAGCATAATTATTTGTGGTCAAACATATTAAGAATGGGAGGGTAAGGTTATTTCAAATATATCGTGTTTTCTGCCTTTTCAGAGTCTTTGGAGGCGAGGTAAATGAAAATTGCGTTACTTATCCATTATCTACCATCTTGATAAAAATAGCATATAGTTTCTTTCTGTAATTTACTATGAGGTGCTTATCATTTAAAATATCAAGTTGTACGAGGATGGATTAAAAACTTCGCGGCCTCACCAAAAATAATTATAATATTTTTATTATAGTACCCTCAATAACTTCGTACTTTCTTTGGTTGTCACAGTGTAAAATTTTGTTGCTGTAAAATTTGTGGTTTTTAGGTTAGAACGAGTTTAGTGAGACCAAGTGCAGCGTCTTTGGAAAAATGGAAGTACCTGTTTAAAAAAAGATTAACACCAAAGGAGATCCACGATAATATGAAAACAATACTAGGGGAATCTGCTCCGTCATATACCACTGTGAAAAAATGGGTTGCAGAATTTAAACGTGCACGACAGAGCATCGAAGATTACCCTCTCTCCGGCCGGCCCACGACGTCCACGACTGAAGAAAACATCGGCAATGTGTGTGATCTCATATTGAAAGACCGTAGATTAACTATCAGGGAGATTGGAGATACTATAGGCATCTCATATGAATGAACACAAAACATCATTGCCAACGAACGTGGATTTTCTAAAGTTTCCGCTAGGTGGGTCCCCAGGTTGCTTTCAGTTGAACAAAAACGAATTCGACTCACCATTTCTCGGGACTGTTTGGAGATGTTTGAGGCTGATCCGCAAGATTTTCTTAACAGGTTTGTGACAATGGACGAAACCTAGGTTCACCACTATACTCCAAAGTTAAAACAACAATCCAAGTAGTGGAAAAAATCTGGTGAACCGACCCCAAAGAAAGCGAAGGCAATTCTATCGGCTGGAAAACTGATGGCGTCAGTTTTTTGGGATGCTGAAGGTTATTTTACTAATGAAGACGATTTGCTAGTTTTGGGGGATTTTAATCTTCCTACTTATGCAAATTATGTTATGGATGCCTCTTATAGTGACAACCAAATTTCTTCTTTACTTGAATTATGCGAGTTTTTATCTTTAAATCAATATAATCGTAATTATAACGAAAATAATCGTCTGTTAGATCTTGTATTTAGTAGAACTCCACTTAATGTATATAGTGCGGATCATCCTTTGATACCATTGGATCTTCATCACCCTGCCTTACAGATGTCAATTCTGGTTGAGCATATTCATGATAAATTTCCCCTTTTTCAGACTCAAAGGTACAACTTTCGAAGAGCGAATTACCCATCCCTTTACAACGACATTTTACAAACCGATTTTTCATTCTTGGGGTCCTTCAATAATATTGATAACGCTTGCGACCAATTCTATGTCGTACTGAATTCAGTTATCTCCAACAATGTTCCTATTATTCGCCCTACGACCCTCAAATATCCTAAATGGTACGATAATTCGATAATACGTAAAATCAAAAAAAAGAATCAAGCCTGGAAAAGGTATAGACGTACTAGAAATATTTGTGACCTGGTCGAATTTAAACGTCTTCGTAGAGAGATCAAGATCGAGGTTCGGATTGCTTATAGAAATTATGTTACTGAGATGGAAAGGGACTTCTCTATCAACTCAAATAAATTTTGGTCTTTTCTAAACGAGAAAAGGAGGACAACTAGTATTCCCATCAACATGTATTTTGAAAACGAATTGCTTACGGCTCCTCAGGAGATAGTGAATTTGTTTGCTAAGTTCTTCCAATCGGCATATGTTGATTCCTCTATGTTTCGGAACAACCCCCCTGATAACTGCTCACGTCCCTCTTTTTCATCTCTAATTGTTAACACCATAGAGGAAAGGAACGTGATCAGTGCCTTAAAGAAACTTAAACCTAAATCGACCGCTGGAATCGATGGTTTACCAGCTTTTTTTATTCGGGATTGCGCAGCTGTGTTGTCCAAGCCTCTCACGTTTCTTTTCAATCTGTGTTTAAGCTCATCCTCCTTTCCCCAAATCTGGAAGAAGTCTAAAATATGTCCCGTATTCAAAAAGGGTGATAAGAGCCACATTGAAAATTACAGACCTGTGGTAATATTGAACAACTTTTCAAAGGTTTTCGAAATTGTGCTATATGACATTATATTTAATCATGTTAAACTTTTCATAACTGAAAGCCAACATGGATTCTTTCCAGGGCGTTCAACCATTACCAATTTAGTTACAATTACTCAATTTATTTCGGAAAGTATGGACAATGGAGGACAGGTCGATGTAGTTTATACAGACTTCTCAAAGGCTTTTGACCGGCTTGACCATGGTATTTTGCTTGAAAAACTCTCAAACTGTGGAGTTAATGGCAATTTATTAAACCTGCTGAAATCTTATTTAATTGGTCGTCAACTGATAGTAAATTATCGTGGTTTTGAGTCGGTCATTATTAATGCTACCTCTGGTGTTCCTCAAGGGTCTGTCCTAGGACCGTTATTGTTTAACATATTTATAAATGACATCACCCGAGGCCTTACCTCGTCCTCTTTGCTTTATGTTGACGATCTGAAAATATACCGATGCATAGACTCTCTCCATGATTGTGTAACTCTTCAGGATGATCTAGATACTTTAAATCGTTGGTGTATTCGTAATAACTTATATTTGAACACAAAGAAATGTTTTTCTATGTCTTTCACTCGAAAGAAATTACCAGTAAATTTTTTATATAATTTAAATCATAATGATCTTGAAAAATGTTATCGTTTCAAAGATCCTGGTGTAATGTTTGATACTAAACTCAGTTTTGTGGATCATATAAATGAGATCATTGCTTCTTCTTATAGGTGTATGGGTTTCATTATGAGGAATTCTAGAGACCTTTCAAACATTGAAACCCTCAACACTTTATTTAATGCTTTGGTTCGTTCTAAACTGGAATATGGTTCAGTTATCTGGTATCCAACATATGAGATCCACAGTAATCATATTGAAAAAATTCAAAGACGATTTGTGAAGTTCCTCTGGTTTAAATTAGATGGTATTTATCCACCATTGGGTTTCCCTAATGATGTTCTATTAAGAAGATTCAATATTGTTAGCCTTTCTCGGCGTAGAGAATATGCTACAATCTTGTTTTTATATAAAATCTTGAACAACAGAATTGAATGCCCTTGCACCCTCTCAAGTATTAGGTTCCGTGTGCCATCTCCACACGCTCGCCTAAACCATTCCTTTTTCTACATGCCTGTTCCAAGAACAAACTTGTTGATGTACTCGCCGATATACGTTATGTGCATGAATTATGAAAGGGTCAAACATATGGTTGATATTTTCTGTTGCAGTATGACATCTCTACGTAGGTCATGTTTAACTGTGGATTAGGTCTGTCTCTTTTTATTTTTGTTTTTCTTTAGCTTGTAGTGTAGTTATTAGAATTATTAAAATGCTGATTTGATAAATACCTATCTATTTGTACTTGTTACATTTGAATGTTTCTATCCTATAATTGGATTGTTCTGTAGGATAGTTGTATTAAATAAATAAATAAATAAATAAATAAATAAATAAATAAATAAATAAATAAATAAATAAATAAATAAATAAATAAATAAATAAATAAATAAATAAATAAATAAATAAATAAAAATAAATAAATAAATAAATAAATAAATAAATAAATAAATAAATAAATAAATTATTATGGTGGAGTACCTTCCGAAAGGCGAAACAACAAACTCGACTTACTATTGCACCCTTTTACGTCGTTTACGTCAAGAAATTAAAGAGAAACGCCCAGGATTACTGAGAAAGAAAGTTTTGTTCCATCAGGACAACGCTCGCGTTACACGTCTGTTGAGTCTATGGCTCAAATTCTCCTGATTTGGCACCTTCGGACTTCCATCTGTTTCCGAACCTAAAAATACACCTCGGTGGCCAGAAATTTTCATCAAATGAAGAAGTAAAGCCAGTGTTTTGAAGACCTCGAAGAATCTTTTTTTCAAACAGTTATAGAAGCTTTGGAAAGCAGGTGGAAGGAGTGCATAGAACTTGGTGGAGATTAGGTCGAAAAATAAAAATATTTTTGTACGTATTTTATTTTGTTTTCTTGACTAGGCCGCGAACTTTCCGATCCATCCTCGTACTACTTGGATTAAGTTACTCTTTAGTCTAAGAAAGTAATAGAATTCGCTATTTGTTTTAAAAACTACATGTTTGCAACGTTTTTTTAAATTCTTGTAGCGATTTAAATATTCTTACTATGACATAAGTGTGTATTTTAGACAAATAAAATATATATAACATTCCATGTTGTTTAACACTGTAACGTATTTTGTCGAGTTGTATAATGGAGTCTTTAAATAAAACTATGCTCTTCATTCAGTTAAAGTTTTAGTGATATTGTGAAGACAGGTGAATTAGGTAATCTTTTAAGTTTTAAAAGTAACAATCCTTTAAATTTGACCGATTCGTTTGTAAAAATCAATATCAACTACTAAATTTGAACAACATTTTAGCAGTGATTTACTGTTCTCTCATATTTCAACAGCTCTTGGGACGTGATTCGTCGTATCACGATTCATAAGCCGAGCAGACCGACGGAAAAGAAAGCAAAATTGAAAATACTTGTCACAGTACGAGAATAAAGAATCGATAAGATGCAAATTGTATCGTACTAATTTCTTACATTTGTACTGTAATAACTACTTTGAATTTTGTTCTCTTCTCTGGCAATTATAGCTCGGCTGATGAGTCGTGATACGACGAAACGCGTCTTGAGATGAATTGATAGATGAGAGAGCAGTAAATAACATACGTGAGGTAGAGCCTAACGATCTTATTCCTGGCAATAACGTTGCTGAACCCGACATAGTTATGGCGGGGCACTCCATTCCTCTAACATCATCACTCAATTTGTTGGGCGTTAATTTGGGAGCAAATATGTCCTGGCATGAGCATGTTGCAGGCATAGCAAGGGGAGCTTCTCAAAAGTTGGAAATATTATTTAGAACCAGAAAGCTTTACACTCCACAACAACTGTTAATTTTTTACAAAGCTCAAATTCGACCAACTATGGAATACTGCTTCCATATTTGGGGCTCCGCTCCCAAATATACACTGCATTTGTTGGATTCTATTCGTCTGATTGGACACCCGAAACTGAGCGGCGGCCTTGATTCGCTGGAACATCGAAGAACAGTTGGCGACTTGAGCCTCTTCTACAAGTATTTCCATGGAAAGTGTTCGGAGGATGTGGCCCGTTTAATTCCTCCCAGAACGGTGCAGGTTAGAAATACATATCGCGCTGATACTTCAAATCCGTATGAGGTTTAGCTTGTTACACCTCGTACAATACTTTTCAAGCAGTCTTTTATATGGAGAATATCATCCCTTTGGAATGGTTTGCGTAGGACTGTGTTTCCCACCGAGTGCAATTTACAGCGATTCAAGAGCAACGTGAATCGCTTTTTTTCCGCACACGTGCTACTTCTGTACCGCTTTAGGGAGCTCCCTGCAGCACGTGTGCTAGACCCATAAAAAAAAACCTTAGGACCTCGCTAAATAATTCCTCTATCGGTTTGTGGTCTTAAAAATCCCCGACAGGTGGCAAGATATGCCTTTAAAAGTAGGCTTACAGCAGGTAAAGATGCAAATTCTTGTATCTTACTGCTCCATTTGTAGTTGATGCAGTCAACCAATTTTGAAGGCATTGATGATTGAAATGTGTTTTAATGAAAGTATACAAAAGCTTCTTTCAACGTACGGTGGACATGATAAATATGAAAAAGGTATGTATAGAAAATAGAGTTTTACATGTTAAGTTTCGCATCCTATTTCGACGTTTTACTAAGGATAGTATAACACTTAAACCTGTGAAGGGTGAAATATGAGAGAGTTGTGTATAGATCTATAAACCTATTGCCTTATACGAGGACTACCTTTTAAGTTTTTACAAAAACAATGAAAGAAGACACATTTTTTAGTAAAATTGGTTTTATTGTTTCTCAAAATATTCGCCTTTAAAATTTATATATTTTGCATGCGTTGGAAACAATTCTCGAAACATTTTTTTCGCTCTGAGGTTGGTACCCTAACAACATGGTTTTGGAAGGATTCAACAGCTTCTGAACTGATGAAATC
Organism: Pachyrhynchus sulphureomaculatus; assembly: GCA_019049505.1. Taxonomy (NCBI): domain Eukaryota; kingdom Metazoa; phylum Arthropoda; class Insecta; order Coleoptera; family Curculionidae; genus Pachyrhynchus; species Pachyrhynchus sulphureomaculatus. Next base: position 43,456,616 of record CM032450.1, on the reverse strand, counting down.
GCTGTTTACGCATTTTTTTTAACATTTGGGAACAAAAAGATGTCGCTATAAATCAGGTGAATACGGGCAATAAGACATTACGTCGATGTTTTTCTCCGTCAAATAATCAGCTGTTTGACGTGCTGTGTGAGAGCTGGCATTGTCATGATGATGCGACGTTTTCGGTTGTTTTTGACTTCTGGCAAACAAATTGTTCAATTCAAATTCAAATTATTTTATTAACCAAGTTGATTACATCTGGTAACATTGGTTTCGTTATAGAATCAATTAAAATAGAAGTAATGTATAAATATAAATATAACTACCGTCAGAACACAAATATAACTACAAATAAATAGATGGTTGCATACACATATACCTAAGTAAAATAAGTATAAAAAATATAATAAAACAATATATAAACAAAATATCCAAGTCAAAACACAGAAATAAGTACAAATAAGTAGATAGTCGCATACACACATACTAGTATGTAGGTATAAGAATATAATAAATAAACAAAATATCTCACACAAACAGAGGCATGATGTATCCACTATCCGACTCACACACGCATCATCACAAGTTACAACTGCCCTCGCTGGATAAAAACGAAATAAACACCTCCAGAGTGTAACAGACGCCTTCCAACGACATTCCCTTAATTTTCTTTTTAAAGATCAGTACACAAGAAATGTCCTTCACACCCCGAAAAGCATATTAAACAACTGGCTCCCACAATAAGTTGGTGTCCTTTTGAAGACTTCACATGGATGTCTCATAAGGCAAATATCATTCCTTGACCGGGTATTATACACATGGAAAAACCCATTATGTTCTAATGAGGGTCTTTTTTGTTGAATATATACAAGTAGTTTTAAAATATATATGGAGACCACGGTTAAAATACGATACCTCCGTTATAAGGTAAATCGAATATTAAACGAATTATTCTTTTCTGAATAACGAATAGCCTATGGATGTCCATAGCTTCTCCCCATATTATTATATTATAGGACAGTGCTGAATGCACGAACGCATAGTTAACATTAATTAGAATGTTTTTATCCTTTAAAGAATTTTTTAAGGAGTTAATAATATATAACGCCTTGTTGAGCCTAGAGCACACCCCATCGATATGTTCACTCCACTTAAGACAAGAATCGATGTTCTGACCCAGGAAATTGATAGTCTCTCGAGGACAAAGCAAATGTCCCTCGAACTGGAAAATAAGTTCGGAAGGGGCTGCCCTTATTGTTGCGACCTCCAAACATACTGTCTTTGAATAGTTAATAATAAGTCTATTGACGTCACACCAACCAGAAAACTCCCGAAACGTGGTAGATACATTACGGGATATTTTTTCGACACACCGGTCATTTACTACTATAGTTGTATCGTCGGCATACATTTCCGCACAGATATGTGCTCCGGAAGGTCATTATCAAATAAAAGAAAGATAAGGGGGCCAACGAGCTACCTTGTGGAGTAGCTAAATTCAGATCATAATCTTTAGAAAAGGTTTTATTAACCATGACGCAAATCTTCCGATCAGATAAAAATAATTCTATCGATTTATTTATGTTTATTCTGATACCGATATTTTCCAGTTTTTTGGCAACAAATCTCTTATCGACGACATCAAACGCATGAGAAAGATCAAAAGAAAAGATTACAACTTTTTTCCCATTGTCAGCTTTAGAGGCAACAAACTGCACCAGACTTGCAGCCGCCGACGCCGTGGAGAGACCATTTCTAAATCCGTGTTGACTATTAATAAAGATTTTTGTATTTATTGAGGAAACCTATCAACTTATCGGAAACAATTTTCTCGAATATTTTAGAGAAGGCACTTAAAATAGAAATTGACCTGTAATTGTCCACCCTTTCAGCATCGCTTTTTTTCAAACAGCTAGGAAACTTGCCCTCTACGAGTGACATGTTTAGCAAAGTTGCCAGTGTAGGAGCAATCTCAGTAGCGACCGCTTTAATTAATTTCACGGGGATTTCATCAAGTCCTGTTGACTTTTTGTTAGGAAGTTTTTGAATTACTAATAATTTATCCTCTTGAGATATTTCACTAATATAGATTGAATTATGAATTGTCTGTTTAGTTATAGTGCATGATAAAGATAAATTGGATTGATACTGTGTGCGTATTTTCTACTCAGCAACTGTAGATAGGTATTGACCGAAAATATTGACTAAGTGGCTAGAATTTTTTTATTATCGTCGATAATAGAACTAATTTGTTTCATTGAGTATGGTTTATTTTGAAGTTTCTTAATAATGTCCCAAGTTACTTTTGATCTACTTTTAGACTATGAGATTTTTATTACAATAATATAAACTTTTTTCTTCTTTAATTTTAAGATGTAGTGCTTTTTTCTTGATTTTATATTCCTTAATTATTCTTTCATCATGGGATCTATTTCTAGCCCTTATGAGATTTTGAAATTTCTCATATAACCTTTGTACTTCGCTAGAGAACCGATTTTTATGGCATTTTTTGTTGTATACCATTCAGCATTAACTGTTCTTCGATGTTCTAAAGCAATGGTTGCAATATGTCCAGTATAACCAAAGAAACAAGCGACCATTTTCTTGGAAGTGCTTCGTGAATGAATCACTTTTGTCGGATTCGGTCCATTTTGGAACACCCAAACAGTTGATTATTGCTTAGTTTCCGGCTCGTACGAATATATCCAATTTTCGTCTCCTGTTACGATGTTGTATACGGGTTTTGCATGTCCTCGGTCGAATTTTTCGAGCATTTTCATTACACCAATTGATACGAGCCTGTTTTTGAGTTTCGGTTAAAGTATGCGGAATCCATCGGAAACAGATCTTTTACACAGCTAAATTTTCATGCAAAATCGAATCTACTGCAGTCCTCGATGTGCCTAAGAATGTCTCTATCTCACGGCTACTCACATGCCGATCCTCTTCAATCATGTTGTGCATAGCAAATTCATCGTTGATGGAAGCACGACTATGGCGAGATTCTGCAAACCCGGCTTTTTTGATGGTGATTCATTCAAAAGTTGAATGAAGAGATTGGAGGCATTGTTGTTGAGTTTGGCCGTCACGTGAAATTTCCATTTATTCACAAAACTGTTTTTTTTTACTCTCACTATAAATAAACTACTCGTCCAGTTTCTGAGCTGACACTTTTAACAAAAACAAATGTCAAATTTTACAATGGTAATGTCACATCTCAATAGCGCCATCTAGTGTCGTTTGTAAAAACTTAAAAAGTGGCCTTCGTATGTTTCAAAATATTAATGCTATTTAAGTTTTTAATATGGATTAAATAAATAATTTTTGAAATAGCCCGTGAGATGAAATCGATCTAGAAGGATCTCACCACTTTTTAAACAAGTGAATAAAATCATTAAAATTGTTAGGAGATAAATAATAATGTGCTTGATTCTTTTTAATAGTTTTATAATAATATCAAAATTATCTTGACTGTTTTTTTCAGATTGTTGCTCTTGTAGCTAATTTAATTTACAGGCATCTCAATGAGCTTACACAAAAAGGACATGGTATTTTTTTAGTAAATAATTTATTTCAGTTACTTGAAGTCTTTTAGAAGTCATTTGTTTAAAATAAAAGCAAAGATGGCATGGCATACGGAAATGGCAGATTTTAATTTAAAACAAAAAATTAATAATTTGTGCTCAAAAAAATTCTTAATAGTTATTTTGACCTTTTCAAAAAGCTATTAAAAATTGAAATGTTATCTGCAGCCGATCATATATACAAAGACTTACCGTTGTACGAACATAATAATCCAATTAAAATCATGAAAATCTGACACATTTTGGTAATTTAAACATAAACCACAAAAATTGAACACAGATTTGATTATATCAGACAAAATAACGATTTAAATTTGTTATAATGTAATTACCATGGGTATGGGAAAACCAGTTATATCAACCAAAACTATAATTAGATAGTAAACGTGGTGAATCTTCAAATCGCGGATAAAATTTACATACAAAATTGTTCATGGATAACGTAATTTACCAATTAAAAATGTTTTTGATAAAAAAAACCTGAGAAGAAAGGGTATTATTATCAGGGCTGGATTTACGTTTTTGTCGATCCTATTTTTAGTCAAAGTCCGGTTGTATCACCACAATAACAAAAACTAAAAATGTAAATAGCATATATGTAATACTCTTATATAGCCAGCGCCCTATCTTCGCCTGTAAGCGAAGCAAGTGCCATTACAGAGAGAAGCAAGAAGTGAGCAGATTGCTAACGCACATGAGCGTATGCAGTATATATTGCATTCATTTCGTGAATATATATATTTTTTTTACGGATCTAGCGCACTTGCTGCAGGGAAGTCCCTAAAGTGCTCCAGGAGTGGCCTGTGTGCGGAAAAAGCGATTCAAGTTGTTCTTGAATCGCTGTAAATTGTACTCGGTGGGAAACACAGCGCTGGGCAAATCATTCCAAAGAGATGATGTTTTCCATATAAAAGACTGTTTAAAAAGCGTTGTACGAGGAGTAACAAGCTGAACCTCCTACGGATGTGAAGCACCAGCGCGACGTGTATTTCTAACATGCACCGCTTTAGGAGGAATTAAGCTGGCTACATCCTTCGAACACTTTCCATGAAAATACTTGTAGAACAGATTTAAGTCGCCAACTGTTCTTCGATGTCCAGCGAATCAAGGCCGCCGACAGCTCTTCTCTGAACAGAATCCAACAAATGCTAGTTGGTCGAATTTGAGCTTTGTAAAGAATTAACAGTTGTTGTGGGGTGTAAAGCTTTCTGGTTCGAAATAATATTCCCAACTTTTGAGAAGTTCTCCTTGCTATGCCTGCAACATGTTCATGCCAGGACATATTTGCTCCCAAACCAACGCCCAACAAATTGAGCGACGATGCTAGGGGAATGGAGTGCCCCGACATAACTATGTCGGGTTCAGCAACGTTAACTTTTTAGAAAAAAATTGCCGCCTGGGCTTTTGTAGCGTTAAATTCCACTTGGTTACTGTTACCCCAAGATAGAATTTCTTCCAGGTTTTTGTTAAGTTGGACGACTTCCTGCTGTCTGCGGATATTCGCCTGAGCAGCCGATGTCCGAGCGTTCAAGGTGAATGAAGAGACAAGTGGATATTTTGCCCTTATTCATATCCTAAGGATATCGGCGAGGATGTTGTAATACCCGTCCAAGTGATGGAACATACATTTTTGTATTTTACAGCACCTTTTAGAAAACGCGGTAGTGCTGCCACGCACACTAGTGCATTTCTGCGAATAACTACTACCTACTTATACTTAAATAAATTAATAAATAAATATACCGGCCTGCGGGATTGAACCCTCGACCTTCTGCACCGTAAGCAAGGTACCACGTTACGGAGCCACGCCCGCCACAAACTAATAATATAATTATATTATATAATAATTAAACGCATGCGCAGCTTTGCTCGTGCTATATTCAACTAACGGCGACACACTTCTCTCCCAATCTAGCTATATGAGTATTACATATATGATAAATCAGTAAGAGAGAATAATAGCCATTTCGCTAACCTTCCTTGTAAGGATTATTAACTGGTTTGTCAAATTTCTCTAATTTATGACGTCATTAGTGCGCACGAAAATGACTAACCACACTAACTATTCATAGTTGCTTTTTAAACCGGTCAAGTGCAAACTTGACTTGCGCAATTAGTATTCCGTACGGTGATTGCTTTTAAAATAAAAATTTTTGTTACTGAGATATAAAATGAGCAGTGACAAAACACACACCCCAAATGAGTTTTCAATAAGTATATATGTATCTTAAGATACAATATGTACTTTCTCGTTTTTTCTTAGTCAATAATGTATAATAGTTGTAGAAATCTTAGCTACCTAATAGCCCATAAATCAATCTAGTTCCATCTGAAATCTAGAAATAAAAGTGTAAAACAAATATCTACTATCTAAATATTTGTTTAATTATAAGCAAATATAATAAAATTATTTTGTCTTGGAACCCATGCGTTGTTCACTAGTGTGCACTGAAAGGTATATTGTAACATTCATTTTTTCTTAGATTTTAAGCTCATGCTCATTTTCATGCTGTTTTTCTTTCTATAATTTGTATTTTATTACATTTTATATTTATTGCAGTGATTTTTAATTTTTGAGCAGTGTAACTTAAAACAGTGATTTAAATTTTTGAACAGTGTAACTCAATCGTGTATAACCTGTTGCTGACCTAACTTATTTAGTTCGCGTTAATTTTGCGTCCCGGAAGTGAGCCATTTTAAAGATGTCACTTTGAAGAAGGGGCAACAGATCTATAAGCGGCCATATGGAATTTTTAAAGGCTTTTTCAGCCAGTATGCCGAGTGGCTTTTTCCTCCGAGATGCAGTAACGGCTTTTTCCTTCAGCATGCCGTAGTGGCTTTGTTCTTCCGTCATGCCGTAGTGCAGTAGTAACGGCTGTTTTTATCACCAAGTGGGTGTTGTTTATAGATCTCAAGTTTGATGCCTTTTTTCGATCTTAAAATATTCTGCTCATCCTAAGGCATTTCGGGTCAAAAAGTGATTAGCTACTCAAATGAGACTAGGATAGTAGTGGCTGAGACATTATCTTGATGAGAATCTCAACAGGAGAGGCCAAGCAGCTTATGGAAAACCCACGAGGAGAAGCCAATCAGTAAATTATAAGCACACCAGTTTAAATACTTCACTTCCTGTCTACAAGTGTGTTTCCAACGATTACTCAACACGTGTAATTCGCGGAGTTAATTTTACAAACTTTTAGATCGTGTTTTTTTAAAGTCTTTTGTTTTTTTTTTTACATTTAGGATCAGTAATTCATAGAACTCTAATTTAAATGTGTACACTCCCATAGCCTAAGGGATTTTTATTTAGTTAATGTAATTTTAAGAGTGTAATATCTGCAAGGATTTTTATTTTGTCAATATACTTTTCCCTGTGTTAATGCAGCCTTTTACTGAACTACCCGCTCTTTCTTTCAGGACGTAAGGGTGGTACCCAGCTCAATTTTATATTAACAACTAAATAGTCTTCAGTATTTGTTCATTTTTTGAGCTGAACTTAGATTCTTTTTATTCTAAAATGAATGGTGTCCAAAAAAAAAAAAACATTACAACCAAGCTTTAAACAACTATAGAGACTATTTTCAAAAGACGTACAAAAATTATCTCTTATCCATAATCTCCCCAAATAGAACGAGCTAGCTTATATATCTAATTTTTGATCTCTCGGTATTAATATCCACTCAATCCATTCTTAGAAATTAAGATATACATAAGAGGCAAAATAGCGCCGCAAAAGAGACGTTATAAAATGACGCCGCAACGTGAGGATATAATATTAAATAAACCTCTACCACATTGGTAATCCAAATAGTTTTTTTATATACTAGATAAATTATCAAACATAATGCACTCGTGATAATTTTCGCTCAATCTACTCTTATTTTTCCAGAGTTTTTAAAACTTTTTTGATCAGTACTTTTCGAGACAGGAGGGGGGGCAGCGATGTTTGGCCATTTTTGAAAAATAATATAAAGAAAAGTGTGCCCAAGTATTACATAATATATATTTTTGTACTCGTGTTTTCACAAGTTTTCATTTCACATCCGACTCGATGACCTGATAAAGAAATTTTCTTTTCACTTCCGATTTCATCACCCAAAACTAACCCCTTAAGTCAAAATATAACTTCTAAAACTACATGACTCTGATTGGGCCATCAATTATTCCTATATTTGTAAAAAACTTTGTATGTCAAATAGTTTCGGAGATAACTGAGTGTGCCCGACAGACAGACGGACAACGGAGTGCTCCCATAAGTGTTCCGTACGGAACACTAAAAATGTAAAATTATTTAAGTTTTTATAACATCAAATAAGATTTGGAGTATTGTCAAAATCCAATTTAATTATTCTTGGCGTGTCTATTTGTCACAATCATTTGATTTCTTCATCATTTATAGAGGAGCTACTTTTATCACTATTTTTCAGTCTTCTTCTTCTTGAAGTGTCATCCGATATGGATGTAGGTGATCCTCTTCCCTTTGCGTGTAATTGGTGCCTTTTTAAGTGTTCCACAGATACGAACTCGGGTCTCCGGCATAGCAAGCACACACCTTACCCACTACGCTATGGCCGCCTCTTACTTCTCAGTAGTTGTTTTAAGTGCGAGGTTCTACTGGTTTAAATATATCCTATATAAACGCACCATCTTTTCAGACCAACATTGTTATAATCTTAGTCGTGGAATTTTTTTTTTATTAGTATTACAGAACAGGAGATCCTCACAAACTTTCCCCTACATTATATGTCTGTTCAAGTCATTTTCTTACTTTTGGACAGAAAAAAAAATGTGAAGAGACGTGCAGAGCCTTTTAAAAACATTTATTTTTAGGAATCAATAATATTTTTATATTCCACGATACACTTGCCGGATCCTGTTCCAACAATATGATAAAAGAATTTTATATTTAACCCACTATGCTTACTTTAAATTATTATTGTAAGTATATTTTAAATATATATCCTAAGTACTTTAAACTGGTCCGATTAAAGAATTATAAAACATATTTTTCGATAAAAAAAAAAACATAATATAGCGCCTTTTACTAAAATGTTCGTACTTCACTTCAAAATGTCATTTCCTCAAAAACTATCGTATAAAACTCTACTTATAGAAGTGTTAAGATTTTCCAGGTATCTAGGAGTCGATATACGCGAATAACAACTCTGCCTGCCCTTTAAAAATCAACGCAACAAATTGCATTCTATCTAGTTTAGTTAACCTACATTATTTAATAATATGCAACTATCAATTTCCGCAAGAGGGTCAGCATGTTATCTGGATTAAAAGCAGGAGCTAAAATTATTTAGTAAAATAACATTATAAAAAGAAAAGTACTTAGTGTCCGTAAACTTTAAGAAGAAGGAAAACTCAGTACCTAAGCGGATGAAGATTGTCAGTAACCTATCCTATTTACCTCAGTCTCGAGTTCTAATCCTTGGAATGGAAGTTGAGCCTTGTTTTTCTAAGATTTATATACGATTAAGATTTAGCAATAATTTATTTTTATCTGATAGAAACATACGAATAAGCTTGTATGTTTGTTTACATATGACAATGCCCAAAATTCATACTGCTAAAAATTTAATGACATAATTGTAGATAGTTGAGAGAAAAAGCATATATAGTCAGAACTACTAGCTTTTTATGTCACATTCTTGCCTCTATTGTGTAAATATATATGTATATATATATATATATATATATATATATATATATATATATATATATAGACCGGGTGTTATGGAATTCACTGCCTATATTAGAACTGGTGGATACTTGTAGCTAGACCGATTGCAGAAAATTCATAAAACCGGATCAATACCGGATCTTAATAATAAAGGGAAAACTCGACCCTAAAGAAATGACGTCATGAGTATTTTTTTTTCGCGCCCCACTGATAAACGCTAAGCTCCACAATATCAAAATACGTAAATTCGACAGAAGGTCCTTTTTTCGATTCCTTCAGCCGGCTATTCTCAAACAAATTTGATAAAAAAAGATATTAAAATATTTTTCTATTCTAAAACCCAAAGATTTGCGGCTTCTTTGTTATCCGCATTCCAGAGATTAAAACATTTATGCCGCGACTGAGGTGTTTTCTTTTCAGTGAATGTTTACCAGTTACTGGGGTAAGGTGTTGTAAAGGTCAAGTTTTTTAAAAGAGAGATGGACTAACATAATGATTAAGAAAATTGCACAAAGTGTAGAATATAGCAGCAAGTGAGATAGAATGTGTCATTAGTTGGTTAAGTTTTAAATTTGTCACGGACAACTGAGGATATTTTATATGGAGATCCATTGCACGTTTAAGATACATTTATTTATTTATTCCGCATATACGTATATTGCACACAGCACCCAAATGAATTATACAAAAATATAACCAACCAACCAATAAGGTACCAATTTTAAGGTACAAAAAATCATTTACCATTTAGGTATTTATCTTAAAAAAGTCAGAGTCCCCAAACAGCTGTTAAATAAAAAATAGCGGATCTCAATAACAAAGGAAAAAATCGACCCGAATATATATATATATATATATATATATATATATATATATATATATATATATATATTCCTTAAGGAATAAAGAGACAACACTAAAGACAGAGCTAAGAAAGGAAAAAAAAACCTCTTACGTTGGAACTCTTAAAGCTTAGGCCCACAAAAAAATAAAAATCGATGACTGGAGTGAGTGAAGATTTTTACGAAAAAAAAAGCCCTGCGCTATTTTCTCCATCCATAGGGGTAGCGGGCATAAGCTTGGCACTTTTCATGCCGTCTCTTTACGCTCTACACGGTATGTTCTGCCTGTCGTAGAAGGTGACTAAAAGAACAACGTAGATGGTAAATGGGCAGATCCCACGCATCATCCAGTGTAATATCATCGCATCGGCTTAGGTTGAATGAAGTTGCTTCACGTTTCGTGGCTGTGCCGATGTCCCCAGACTGTGGGACAAAATAGCATGATGATGCACCTGGATACAAAAAATTCTGGAGGTAAAATAGCCCTTGTGCGGATCTCTGGGTGGGGGCAAAGATCACAACTTTAAAATGGATTTTTGCAACGAAAGAGGTTTAAACTCGAACATAAATTCAGTGCACAAATACCTGCAATCAAATAAACCTTATATACTCGCTCTCTGTGAAACCAAGGTCATCGACCAAACACAGTCAACTTTCTCTATCCAGGATATGACTTCTATTCTCGGTTTAGGTGTAACTTTGGAATCTGTCTTTTTGTCAGAAGCGACCTCTCTTGTCAATGAGAGGAGATTCTGGGGGCCCGAAACTTTGCTATTATGTGGTTAAAAATAACGACTCAACAAACCACAAGGTTTATCTGCTGCCTCTATCAACTACCAAGTGAAACTTTAGAACACTTTTCGCTTCTCTTTCAGATACCATTAATCATTTACAGACAAAACTATCCAAATGCCGAAATTGTCATCCTGGGCATGTCTACTACATCAATTGGCTTAAGTATTCAAATTCTACCAACGAACAAGGTCATGAAGCTGAATCATTGTCAATCAGTTGTGGCTGATCGAAATGGAGAGTTCGCCAGTCTTCTTCTGCTTTTAACTACATATCTAGAGATTTACACTATCACCGTAAATCCGCCGTTAGGTTCTTCCGACCATAAATTGCTTTCAACATCGAGTATGCTACCAATCAGTGACAGAGAGGTGCCTAAACCGCGCAAGATTTGGTATTACAAATCTGTTAAATGGGAAGAACTCATGGAATATTTCCGAGCTTTCTCTTGATTAGACGTTTGTTTTCGATCCGACGACCCATCTGACTGCGCTAAGGAGGTTTTCGATATTATTTTGGCTGGTATGGACACTTACATCCCTTTTTGGAACAAATGCCCATCCAACGGCGAGCCTTGGTTTGACAGAAAATGCAGAGATGCTGGCTTCTAAACATCTTTCCTAATGACAATGACGTGAAAATTCTAACGTCATAAATTGTAACATTTTTTGTCGTGCCCGGAACAGAGTAATTACCCATAGCTTATCATCTTTCATAGCCAATTTATTCATGAGTAAGTTTGAAACCGAAGCCAGTCAAAAAAATTCGAATATTTCCCAAGGGTACCGTGTAGGTATGTGGATGATGTTTTCGAGATTTTTGATACAAAGAAAGCACATGTAGATGATTTTATTTCCAAATTAAATAGCAGGTATGATTCAATTAAATTCACTTACGAAATTGAGAACAAAGGACAACTGCCTTTTCTAGATATTTTAATTATTAAAAATAATAATAGATTAGAACTTGATATCTATAGAAAAGACACACAGTAATAGATCGATATATTCCAATGATTCATTTCATTGCAAACAACACAAATTAGCCGCATTACATTTTTTAGTTCATCGTTTTGTCACTTTTCCTCTAAATAGAATAAACTTCAATAATGAAAGGAATCGTATTAGAAATATAACTAGAGTTAATGGTTTATGACGATGACTTAGTAAACAAGCTAATAAATAGACATAAGTTCAGGTTTAAATATTCAGAATTCCACCTTTTTTACACGCGAAGAAAATAAGACCAAGACCAAGTATATGTCCATACTATATAATATAGCAAGGGACTCAATAAGGTAGGCCTCACCTTAGTATATAAGTCATCAGACAATCTGAGGAATATCTTAGGAAATCCCAAAGATAAGATTCCTAATTGTGAGAAAAGTGGAATTTATGAAATTAGTTGTAATGATTGCGACAAAAAGTATGTTGGCAACTAAAAGGTCTATTAAAACACGATTTAAAGAACATTTAACACACTTAAAGTACAGTAGAACAGACGAGTCTAGCATTGCCGAACATGCTCTTGAAGCTGATCATACTGTAACATTAGATAATCTAAGATTAATTGAAAATGTATCTGATAGGAGCTTGTTGAACGCATACGAAAGTATGGAAATTAGAAAATGTAAAAAAAGCATAAATAAAGACAGGGGGCCTATTTCTTATAGTCTCCTCTACTTGTTACTTGACCGGAACTGATGGCCTCTCATATGCCATTAGTTCCGCATGAGTAATTCAGGGGTTGGGCTAAGTATAAATAGAGTGGATTTGTAGTTTAGCTTTAGTCAATCATCGCTCCTGATGAAGCTAACATGATTAGCGAAATGCGCGTCGAGTACAAAAATAAAATTTTTGGTGTAGGGGCGATATATGTGATATATACTGAATAGTGTCATTATGCCAAAGATTCCATATTCCCAGCTTAAATAGTCTCTTATATGGAAAACCTCATCCCTTTGGATTAAGTTGCCCAGGACTGTGTTTCAGACCGAATACAATTTACAGTGATTCAAGATCAACGCGAATCGCTTTTTCCGCACACGTGTCGCTCCTGTAGCGTTTTAAGGATTTCCCTGCATCACGTGTGTTTTGCCAAAATTTGATTGAAGTTGATGCGCTGGTTTACAAGATTAATTTTTGTCGTTGCTCGTGGTGTATGGCGAAGGTGCTGGAAACTAACAATTTTATGTAAACCGTAAGCACTAGGTTATTATATATATATATATATATATATATATATATATATATATATATATATATATATATATATATATATATATATATATATATATATATATAATAATTTGGGTTGAATTCTTTCTTGAACCTTGGAATAATGAATATATATTTTATTCAATTTCTTGGGCTTTATGGTTCTTTTGTTTTAAGGATAGAGAAATTACATCACGTTCTAGTTAGAAGTTTATTGAAAACGTTTCGCCTAATTTGTAGGCTTCTCCAGTTCATCTAAAAATTGAAATTTTCAATCAATATATATTTTCCTCTTTTCTTTACTTTTTTTAATGATTTTAAATTTTGATTTTACAGGACTGTTTTGGATTTCAATACGATGCACAAATTTTTTTATTATGAATATATAAAATTCTTAAACTTATAATACAATGTAGAAGGTGAAAATAATAAAAAACACACACAAAAATATATATAAAAACTTACATGTGTGGGCTGAAACGAAGACACACTTAACATTCTTTAAAAGGTATTACTAAGACGGCCACATTTTATTATATATATATATATATATATATATATATATATATATATATATATATATATATATATATATATATATATATATATATATATATATATATATATATATATATATATATATATATATATATACATATATATATATATATATATATATATATATATATATATATATATATATATATAAGATTCTTAAAATAGTAGGGTTGCAGTCAGGTATTCCGGGCCAATAAGACTCTGTTAGTTGCCGAGCTTTCGAAATTTAATTTATTTCTTTTTTCAAGGCACAAAACGTGAGAATTTTTCTTTCAACAAGATGGATTACACTCAACAAAAACGTTTTACAATTAAAACTCTTTTTAAAAACCACAGTTTACAGTCTGTTCTGTTTCAATGTTTTCTTTAATTTTAAGTGGCTTTTAAAAAGAGTTTTAATTGTAAAATGTTTTTGTTGAGTGTAATCCATCTTTTTGAAAAAAAAATTCTCACGTTTGTGCCTTGAAAAAGAAATAAATTAAATTTCAAAATCTTGGTAAGTAACCAACAGTCTTATTGGCCCGGAATACCTGAATGCAACCCTACCTGAATTAGGAACTGGTTATGGTGTTCGCAATATGATCTGAAAACAAAGCCACTAAAACCAGAATGGAAGTTAACAATAAACTAAAGCCAAAAAAACGAGACGAATTCTACAATTTTTTACTCAAAATCAAGTTCAATCGTCACTAAATTCTTCTGATTTGGCATCTTTTGACTTGTCGCTATTACCAAAAATAAAAACGAAGTTAAATTGTTGCTTTTTTGAACACATAGAGATCATTTAAAAGATTGTTACACTTAAGCTAGAAAATTCATTTGGTTCCCTATTAAATTGTTGTAGTTATCTCGCAGGGTTTTGTCCTAGTTTGATTAAAATTGATTGAGTAGATATTTACGTCAACTTCTAAAGGAAGGCTGGCTACTGAAATTAAATAAAAGACTTTTATTCCAAAAACGAATAGTTGTGACGTGTATGAACCGCTTAACCCCGTACGAACGACCAATACAAACATTTCCCCCAAGAATCTTCGATCTTCTCACACAAACGATGAAGAAGATATCGAGGAATTTAAAACTTTGCTGTCTTTAGCACTAGACTAACCACTCTCGGCTTATAAAAGGTAATCTCCAATTTAATCGGCCAGTCGTTCGGTGCATCATTCACGTTTCTGTGTGTCGTTTTTCGTTTTAATTGACTAACTCCGACATGCTCATTTACCGGATTTTATACCCTGTGATTGTGGCTGCTCTTTTAGCAGTGATTGTTGGTGGGTATGCCTTTGTTTACTTTAATAATTATCTATTTACACAACTTAAAATGGTTTATTAAAAATTAAAAAGAACTATAATGTTATGCTATGCACATTGAATATGCTTGAAGTTTGAATGTTTGCTCTTTTCTATTAAAATAATTTATTTTTTACGCCCTGCTCCTTTAGCAGGGCTTGTTGGTGGGTGTAACTGTTGTTTGTTTCAATAATTAGCTATTTACATAAGTTTGTTGGGACTGAAATTGAAATTAAAATTGTTCAGTAGAATAAAAAGAGATATATTTCAGAGATTACGGTATTATAAAATACGGAATGAATATGCATAAAGGGTTTGTTTTTTCTGCTTGTGTTTCTGCAGTGATTATTCGTGGCCATAACCTTTTTTGTTTGCCTTAATAATCATCAAGTTTAAAAAAAAAAATATTTAGGAAAAGATGGAATTATAATCATTATAGAGTAAGAGGGCGACCCGAAATTTTGACCTGTCGACTAACCGTCAGCCTAGTTGTTCATTCTATCGGGCGAGTCGAGTAAAAGCCTTTCACGTTGATTTTTCGGCTAAGGCCCAAAATGCTACATCCAAAAATGGACTGTCGTTTAATCACTTGAATTAAGTACCATAACAAGTCCACTAAAAAAGTCCAGCGCCCCAAAGGGCAGACGCCGCCGATACCGGACCCACCTTTAGGGATCAAAAACTCGAAGAACGAGCGTTTTTGGCTGGAAAAAGGGGGGTCCAGCTTTGTCCTCCGATATTGGCGGCGTCTGCCTTCTGGAAGTTCCCTCTTATTTTATCAAGAACAAACTAAATTCATTGATTTTATATGGTTAAATCAGAATCCATTTTGAGATCGACGTTTCGTCAATCAATCAACGTTAAAGGAATTTATTCGAATCGCTCGACAGAATGAACAACTAGGCAGACGGTCGGTTAGTTAACAGGTTAAAATTTCGGGTCGCCCTCTTGGTCTATTAGTACTGATTGTTAAAATTGTTAAATATGTATATATATATATATATATATATATATATATATATATATATATATATATATATATATATATATATATATATATATACGAGACTGGTTTGAAAAGTCCGTGCAAAAATAAAAACTACTTATGTGTTTGGGGTAAACCTTTTTTATTTTTCGACATAGTCTCCTTTTAGGCTTATACACTTCGTCCAACGATGTTCTAGTTTGTTGATCCCTTCCGAATAATAGGATTTGTCGAAGTCTGCAAAATATCATTATTAGTGTCTGCAATCACCTCCTCGTTTGAATAAAATCTTTGTCCCGCCAGCCATTTCTTCAAATTGGGGAACAAATAATAGTCCGAGGGAGCCGAGTCTGGAGAATAGGGGGGATGTGAAACGAGTTGGAATCATATTTCCATTAATTTTGCGACCACAACTGCTGAGGTGTGTGCTGGTGCGTTGTCGTGATGGAAAAGGCCTTTCTTGTGGGCCAATCGCGGGCGTTTTTCTTGCAGCTCGGTTTTCAAACGGTCCAATAACGATGAATAATATTCACCTGTAATAGTTTTACCCTTTTCCAGATAGTCGATGAGGATTATCCCTTGCGAATCCCAAAAGACAGTCGCCATAACCTTTCCGGCCGAAGGAACGGTTTTCGCCTTTTTTGCTGCAGATTCCCCCTTGGTAACCCATTGTTTAGATTGTTGTTTGGTCTCAGGAGTATAGTAATGTATCCATGTTTCATCCACAGTGACGAAACGATGCTTAAAGTCCTCCGGATTCTTCTGGAACAGCTGCAAACCATCCTTGCAACACTTCACACGATTCCGTTTTTGGTCAAGTGTGAGCAATCGCGGCGCCCATCTTGCGGATAGCTTTCTCATGTCCAAATGTTTATGCAAAATATTATGTACCCGTTCAGTCGAGATGCCCACAGCACTAGCAATCTCACGCACCTTAACTCTTCTGTCATCCATCACCATATCATGGATTTGATCAATGATTTCTGGAGTCGTAACCTCCACAGGCCGTCCACAACGTTCAGCGTCACTTGTGCCCATATGGCCAGTCCGAAAATTTTGAAACCACTTATAAACTGTTCTAATCGAAGGTGCAGAGTCACCATAATGTTTATCAAGCTTCTCTTTAGTCTCCTGAGGCGTTTTGCCTTTCATAAAGTAATGTTTAATCACCACACGAAATTCTTTTTCGTCCATTTCTTGAAAATCACTCGACTTCCTTAATTCACACGAATGCCAAATACAAAGAAATAGACCAATATGGCTGAAACTTGGTGTGCGTTCATTCAAGAGATGCTACTAACTAAACATGACCTCGATACGCGCCGGTGGTGCCATCTCTCGGACTTTGCACGGATTTTTCAAACCAGCCTCGTATATATATATATATATATATATATATATATATATATATATATATATATATATATACATATATATCTTAACGACTAATGCTGCAGCATTAGCTTTCTGGTCAATGCTTTATCGTAAATTGTAAAGAATTTTTATGTGAGTGCTAATATTTGTGTGTGTGTGTGTGTGTGTGTGTGTGTGTTGTATGTTGTGTGTGTGTGGGTGAGCGGGCGTGCACGTATGGATCCGCGTGTGCGTCTCGGCGTATGTGTGTATGTACACGCGGTGATTGACATTGAAACAATAAAGGAGATAAAACACATCATAGAAGTACCACTATGTACCTTTAACCGGCTAAACTGAGCACCATCATCTGTCATTTGAACAAAAAAAATTATTTTTGTTACCGTTTCATCAAACAAATAGTTCGTTTTTTCATTTCACCACTAGATGTTTAGAATGTTTAAATAATATATGTGAACTTTTTGTGTGATTAAAATTGAGACCTTTTTTTGGACGGAATTATCTTTCATGTAACCCAAAAAGACATTTAAAAAAGTAATAATTCTTAATGTCTTAAAACTCACAAACAACGGATACCCTTTAATTAACACCAACACGAACCATTTCTTTGGATTAATTAAAATTTAAGGCCCTCGCTTCTCTCTCATGTTTTTAAATGGAACTAGTGCAGATTCATTCCAAAATAATGATGAAGTCTGTGGGGAATTGTGGAAATTAAATTATAAATAGTACATGTAACGCAGCAATTTTTATACTTTTTACAGGGTGTCATTTGTATAAGATTATAGAGTGTAAGTTTCATATATTCAAACAATTATTCCGAATTTTGGATGGTTGTAGCTTCTACTTGATGGAAATTCATTATAAATATATAATAAAAGACTGTTTTTTAGTCAATTTTCACTTGTTTATTTAAATTGCGATGACGCGTTTAGCTGTCGATGCAGCTTTTTCGGATCTACATTTTACACTGTCAAGTTAGATTTAATGTTCACAATTTTATATAATTTCTTAATTATAATATTACACCTAATTAAATTACATTGATAGTATTGGAAAACCCATACAGATTTGGAATTAGGAGAATAAATTCAATAATGGTGAATTGTTTAAATCTACCTGGTCGTTGAATAAAGTACCTTTATCTTACAATATAGAAATAATAACGAATATATATGAAAAGGCAACATCAACTATTAAACTGGACACAGACATAGAAAAAATTAATATTCTCAGAGGAATTTGTCCAAAATTATTCAATTCAACATTAGAAGTGGTATTCAAACATCTACAATGGCAAGACAAGAGTATTGAAATAAACGGAAGCAGACTGAATAATTTAAGATTCGCTGATGATGTAGTCATCATAGCCGAAAATCCAGGTGATTTGCAGCATATGTTTCGAGAATTAAAACAGAAATCAAGTAAAGTGGTCTAAAAATGTATCTAACAAGACCAAAATCATGTGTAAGAGAGACTCACACATAATAATTAACAACTACCAAATTGAAAATGTCGAAAAATACATTTATCTGGGTCACCAAATACAACTGGAAAAAGAAAACCAAACAAATGAAATACATAGAAGGAGAAGGCTGGCATTGGAAAATTATCACATATACTTAAAAATAAGAACATTGCCTTAAAGCTTAGATCGAAAGTGTTCGATCAAGGTGTTCTTCCAGTGCTTACTTACGGATGTCAGACTTGGACTTGGACAAAGCAAACCCTAAAAAGGATAGCAGTTACACAAAGAGCTATGGAGAGGCAAATGATTGGCATATGTTTGAAAGACAGAACCAACCTTTCTGTTGGGTGTGTAAAATTTTGAAATTCTTGTTAAATGTGTGATTTTCTGTTAAAAGATTATTAGCATATGTTGAATTAGACTTTCTATGGATGAAACTTTTTTCGTGTTCTGTAATTCTTTGTATAAATGTACGTTCAGTTTGTCCTATGTATGTTTTAGGACATGACCCACATGTTAATTGATAAACCCCCGATTTATTGTCTTTATTGATTTGCGGTTTGTAGTTTTTGAGATATTTCTCTATAGTATTGTTAGTCTTGTAAGCTATGTTGATATTTTTTTGATTTAAAAATTTTCCCAGTTTTTCTGTTGGTTTGCCGAAATAGGTTAAGCATTTAAATGTGGTTTTTCTGTCCTTAAAACATGGGTATATTTCTGAGATTGCCTTGTTTCTAAGTTTTTTCCTAACGATGTTATCGATTAATGTAACTGAATAACCGTTGTTAACGGCTACTTGTCTTATGTAGTTTAATTCTTTAGTAAAATTGTCCTCTGAAAGAGGCGATATTAGTTGGTCTATGTATAAAACTATGATAAGCTGCGAGTTTATGATGGTTAGGGTGGTGAGAACTATTGTGAATTGTGGTTATTCCGATTTCGATATATGTTTCGCTCAATTAAGGTTTGTTCTAGGCCACGTATTATACTGAAGTTCGAACCTTATGAATATAAAGGGTGATTCATTTAGAGGTACTTTTTGTGATGGGGATTTAATTGCAGATTGCGCATGCGTCGTGTCAACTGAAGTGGCATTCCTGTTCAGTAGTGTTTGACAATTCATAATGGAAAGACTTAGCCCGGCACAGCGTCTACAAATTGTTCAACTTTATTACGAAAATGGGCGTTCTACGAGGAATGTGTATCGGGCGCTTAGAGCAACTTATGGTCCACATAATCGGCCTACCGAACGCACAATTCGCTCTACCATCAATAAGTTTGAGACCCAATTTTCATTATTGGATAATGCTCGACCGAATAGACCACATCCAGCACGTAGTGAAGAAAATATAGGGGCGGTAGCGGAGAGTGTACGCGACGACCGTGAAGTGTCGATTCGTCGCCGTTCTCAACAGCTTGGCCTGTCATGTTCAACAACTTGGCGTATTTTACGTAAGGATCTTTCTTTAAAAGCATACAAAATTCAACTAGTGCAACAACTGAAGCTAACCGACCTTCCGAATCGTTTCCGTTTTAGTCGTTGGGCTCTTGACAAGCTTGCAGAAGATCCACTGTTTTCGAGAAAAAAAATTTTTCACCGATGAGGCCCATTTTTGGCTTAATGGGTTCGTGAATAAACAAAATGCTATTTGGGGTGATGAACAACCTGAAGAGGTTCAAGAGCTGCCATTAAATCCAGAAAAAAACAACTGTTTGGTGTGGTTTATGGGCCGGTGGAATAATCGGTCCATATTTCTTCAAAACAGAGGCCGGCCGGAATGTTACTGTGAATGGTGACCGTTATCGCGCCATAATAACAGACTATTTGATGCCAGAAATTGAAGCCTGTGGTCTCGACGAAATTTGGTTCCAACAAGATGGCGCCACTTGCCATACAGCCCGTGAAACCATGGCTTTACTGCGAGAGCAATTCGGCGAACAGATCATTTCACGCTTTGGACCAGTGAATTGGCCGGCTAGATCATGTGACATCACACCTCTTGACTTTTTCCTTTGGGGCTATGTAAAGTCCAAAGTCTACATGGATAAGCCAGCTACAATTGAGGCATTGGAGGCCAATATTACTCGAGTCATTGGCCA
Organism: Pachyrhynchus sulphureomaculatus; assembly: GCA_019049505.1. Lineage (NCBI taxonomy): Eukaryota > Metazoa > Arthropoda > Insecta > Coleoptera > Curculionidae > Pachyrhynchus > Pachyrhynchus sulphureomaculatus. The sequence continues at coordinate 43,435,739 of CM032450.1, read as the reverse complement.
AATACCACTCGAAATACTCACACGCGTCATTGAAAATTGGAACTTCAGAATGGACGTTGTTCACCGTAGTCGCGGACAACATTTGAAAGAAATTATCTTTAAGACATAATTGTAAAGAATGGTTCTTTTATATGATAATAAAGATTATAAAATAAAATTGTTTTTATTCATTTTTTTTTATTTAAAAAAAAGTACCTCTAAATGAATCACCCTTTATAAACTGCCGACAAGTCTATAACCTGTTGAAAATAGATCTAATTGCCTATTTATTGGGGTTTTTAGAAAGTTTTTTATTTCTTGGCTGTATTTTCAGGTTTACATTACAAAGATTGACAATGAAGACAATATCCTTTTAGTTCTTGAGTGAGTTGCATATTTGAAGACGAAGTTTCATGCCTAATAAGTAAAAAATGGAAATTGTGATAAAGAAATTGATCTTTAATTAAATTCATTATATAACAACCACACGCCTTTATTTAAATATGGTTTAATCTCATCCTTCTTAAAAAACAGAAAATTAAAGACGAATGCAAACGTTGTCGATGACTGTCGATCCAAATTTAGGAGTCGCCCAAGATTCCGTCCTGGGCGACTTTTGTTCTAAGTTACTTACACTTCGACGTCCGTCTGTCTGTCCGTGTATCACATTCGATTTTCTCCGAAACTATTTAACATAGAAAGTAGAAATTTGGCACAAATATAGGAACTGATGGTCCAATCAGAACCATGTAGTTCTGTATGTTAAATTTTGACTCCATGACAATCTTGTAGGGAGATTTCCATTCAATTTATCATCTTTATACATTCTAAAGCAATTTTATATATTAAAAACCACTTAAATGTTTTTAAATTCTTTGGCAATACCCGTAATTACAATACCCTTAATGATCAGTTACTAAAAACCATTAATCATTAACCAGTATTGTTTGAAAAGTCCCCTTTATACTCAGGTATTAAGCTTGATAATAAGGTTCCAAGTACAATAACATAAAGTATGTTTAAAAACTCATTGTAAATATGTATATATGTATGTATATATATATATATATATATATATATATATATATATATATATATATATATATATATATATATATATATATGTATATGTAAATGTATATACACTATATACACTCCTGGACAAAATTAATGCAACAATATATTAAATCATACAAATCTCTATAATGAATTAACATTGGTTACACTAAAAGTTAGAAAAAACTTATTCGGATACTTTAAAAGTGAATTAGCTACCAAATTCCTCTATAAGATTCGAATTAAAATTATTCTTAAGACCTAATAACAAAATCGTTGAAATTATGTAATAATGAAAAAAAATAAACTGGGACACTAGTAGCAAAATTAATGGTGTAACTGGGACACTAGTAGCGTGTGTTACCTCCTCTACTTCGGATGACCGCGTTTATGCGGCTAGGCATGCTTCTAATTAAATTTTGGATAAAATCTTGAGGAATTTGCTCCCATTCTGTGATAACTGCATTTTCAAGTTCCCTCAGGTTTCTAGGTGCAGGTGTATGACGTTTCACATTTTTCTTAAGGTGATCCCATACATGTTCTATCGGATTCAGATCCGGGCTTTTTGGTGGCCATTGTATAATCGGTATATCAACTTGATTAAGATAATCGAGTACTTCCCTAGCCGCGTGAGGTCGAGCGTTGTCTTGCATAAACAGGAAATTGGGCCCCACAAAATGACCGAAAGGCATAACATGTTCTATTACAATATTCTAAAGATAGTAAACAGCATTCATGGATCTCGTACGGACAAGAACTAACTCTGTGCGAGCATAAAAGCAGATGCCACCCCAAAACATAAAAGAGCCACCGCCGAATGGAATTCTTGCAGAGATATTGCAAGGAACAAACCTCTCTCCTGGTCTACTCACGACCATCTGGATGTTTTAGACTAACCCTAGTTTCATCTGTGAAGAAAACTTGTTTCCAATCATCCACACACGTGATTTCGAGCAAAACGTAACCTGGCAACTCTGTTCTCTCTAGTACAAGGGCGCAGTGGCTGGTTTCCTACTGTTTAATCCAGCTTCATTCAGTCTTCTAACTGTTTTAGAAGAAATTGTGACATTGCGAACAGCTGCGAGTTCGTTTCTTATTATAGAACTAGTGACAGTCCTGTTTCTTAAAGCATATTGTCTTATAAAACGTTCATCTAGGTCGCTAGTGCATCGTTTTCGCCCTTGCCCTAGCCTTTTAGAATTAGTTCCTACTTCATTCAAGCGTCTTACCATACGACTTATTGTGGAACGATGTTTGCCTAACAAATTGGCAACATAACTCTGACAATATCCCTCGTTCAATAAAACTGAGGCTCGCACTACCGGGTCAAAAATAAAACAGTCTACCACAAAAACGTATTACTTTGAAAAAGGGAACAATTTATAAGCTTACTTTTATTCGTAAAGAAAATCTATCGCATTATTACAGAAAATTGTTTATCTTCTAAAAAATTCTTTAAAACTGTAAATCTAAACGAATTGTTTTGATTTCTGTCATGAACAACGAAACAAAATATGCATAGCCTATTATTCAAATACTCGATAAACTTTAAAACTGACATAAGAAAAAGATAAATTAATTTTCGTATTATTGCGTTAATTTTGTCTAGGAGTTTATATAACATATATATATATATATATATATATATATATATATATATATATATATATATATATATATATATATATATATATATATATATATATAAATCCGTTCGTCTAACAATGAATTTGCACGACATTTCACCAAAATCTCATTTGGGATTTTCAAGTCTTCTTGCTGCTGCTGATACTCAATACTATGATCTTATTCCTGCTAATCGAAGCTAATATAGCATATATATCGAAGTGCGGTCGCCGTCTTTTATGGGTCGGCTCCTACGCAGATTGTAAGTGGGGGGATCGGGAGTATTCGTCCGCCCATCAGTGTTTGTCAGCTGGGTGCCTGTATCAGTGATAGTTCCGGCGCTATGCTGTCTGTTGCGTTCTCAATGATTTGGTTATCTTCGTGTGGCTAGTATTTTATGTTCTTGGATCCGGGTGGAGATTCTTCTGTTTGTTTGCCATATGTACAGTTTTGTGGCAGTCTCCGCATGGGATACTGTAAACCCCATGGTTTTCCAGTTTTCTCTTGTCCTTGGGGTTCTTCAGGATGTCTGCCAGAGTGTTTTCTGGTTTGTATGTTATGCCTATGTTATGTTTTCTTAGGACTCTTCCAATCCTATCTGTAACTCGTTTTACATACTCGATATTACTCTACTTTGATTGAGATCCCGTTCTTCTCTCCTTGTCTGTGGATGGCGGTGCCTTGCAATTGTTCTCTGTATGGACTGATTTTTATATCCGTTTTGGTTAAGTGCCCTAGTGATTTGTGTAATTTCTTGCTGTCTCACGTCTGGTTCGGTGAGTCGGTATGCTCTCGATACGAGGCTGTTGGCTACCGACTGATTTGGGATGGATGGTAGTGTGAGCCACCGTTTCTGTTGGTCTGGGAGGGCTTTCGGTCGACTGGGTATTGAAGTTGACTGTTGTTTTTCCGAGTTAGGAGTACATCAAACAACAAAAACTCTAACGCAATGTACTCTATCCCATGTGAAAATTGTTCTATGGTATGACTAGCCAACTACTAAAAAAGATTGAACTGCTACAAATACAAAAAAAAAATGCTATAACTGCACTTAACAAACACGACAACGAAACAAATTACACATTTAATTACAAAGAAACTAAAACCTTAAACAAAGACCATAACTATCATAAATTAGTAATAAAAGGTATTAAAGACCTAAGTTTAATTAACAACATCCTACCTAATTAGTTATCAACTACTGAAAACCATAATCATAAAAAAAAAAGAAAAATTATTAAAAATTATAAAACTATATTTTCAAAAATGAAATAGCATAAAAACCAACAAAAGAAGTCATACAAAATATAGTTTCGTTCCGCAACCTACACATGTGTTTTCACCAGTCTCACCGTTGGCCTTAGACCGAAATGTTTTGGTCCGGTTCGCTTGTTTTCGAGGTACGAATAATACAAAATATGCTAATTAGTGAGTTCATTTTAAACCAACTGTTTTTGTTAATTTTGAACTCATTGTTTTTATATGAATGACAAAATTTTAAGTGTATATGTCTATATATTTTGTGACCTAAATTATTGTTGTAGCTGCAAATTGAAACTGTGATTGTATTTCTTAATTTTATTCCCAGAAATGAAAATGGGAAAATAACATAATGAAATATACTAAACCTAATTAAAATTAAATAGCTTATTAACAACATATTTTAAAACTACTTTTTTTTTATTTTTGTCACGCTGCAGTTGAAAATATTAAGCTGGTTCTGCATTTGATTATATTTCTCGCAAATTTGAAAAAGGGGAGAAAATTTTAGGACATTTGTTCTTGGGGTTGGTAAATTAAAAGTTTGCAGACTACGTGCCGCGGGTCTAGATACATGAAAAGGTAGACACTGCAAGATTTTATTTGCATCAATTTTGCTTGATATTATCTTACGTAAAAATATAATTTGGGCTTTGTTTCGGCGTGCCTCTAAACTTTCCATCGAAAATCTCTCCAAGAGACTTTCATAGGGATAACCTATTTCGTGATATACTCCATCGTGTTTAAAACTAGCGTACTTTAAAAAAAAATTCTTCAATATTTTGAATGTGCGCTTTATAAAAGGGGCACCAAACAACAACTGAGTATTCAAGCCGTGATCTCACGAAACTATTAAAAAGCAATTTTAAAGTATCATATTCAACAAAGTCGGCACTGTTACGTGAATTATATGGCACTCAATTTGTTTGTAAGGTGATTACATTGCACTTACATTCAAAAGGAGTTTATCGTTTATAAGATTAAAGCCATCCTGTAGTCTTATGCAGTCGTTCTAGTCTCTGATTCTGCAATATAGCTTTACGTCATCAGCATAAAGTAGGTATTCAACACCCGCTCTCTAAGTAAGATCATTTATAAATAAATTGAAAAGGAGTGGCCCCAAATGTGATCCCTGCGGCACTCCCGATATGACAACAAAGCTAGAAGAATTCTGACCAAGATACTGTACAAACTGCGAGCGGTTTATCAAGTATGATTTAAAAAAAGATAATAACTTACCCAAAAAGCCAATTGCGAACAAATTGTCCAACAGAATCCCATGATCCAGCCGATCAAAGGCCTTAGAGCAATCAGTGTAAATCACATCGGTCTGCTCACCCCCATTAAGTGATTCCGCAAGGTCTTGCGTAAGACAAAATAAATTTGAATACGTTGAACGGCCTCTCACAAAACCGTGTTGCTGCAGTGATATCTGCGTGCTAATTGAATTATATAAATAATAATGTAATATGATTTCGAAGACTTTTGAAAAGTTATTAATAATGCTTATCGTTTGTTACACAAGTCTTGTCACCTTTTTTGAAAACAGGCGTAATACGTGATGTTTTCCATGTATCGGGAAATACAAATTTGTCAAGTGATAAATTGAATAATATTGTAAGAGGACGAGCAAAAACAGAGGCGCAATCTTTTAACAAGAAGGCAGGAATTTTATCTGGACCAACAGTAGCTGTAGGTTTTAACTTTTTTAATACTTTAAAAACAAGTTGTTCTGTTATTTGCTCCATGTTAATAGGATTCTGTGATGGGAATAAATTATTCTCCACGTTTCTTTGTTTCTGAGAAGACATTACATAAGAGTCTTGAAAAAATAATGCAAAACTTTTGGCTATATGTCTAGGATTATTAAGGATGTTGTTATTATAATATAAGACATAGTAGGATCATTAGGACCATTTTTTATGTTGTTTTCAATATTTAAAGAGTATGTTTTATAGGAAGCTTTTGTGTCATTTTTAATGATTCGCCGCAGATTTTTAAACTTTTCTAGGTCGAATAAATTTCCCGTTCTTTTAAATTTTTTCCAAGAGTTGTATTTAGTTCTGATATTTTGCATAATTTCATTAGTAAACCAAGGCGGATAATATTTATTTGTCTTTTGTGTCTTAGGAACGTGTATATCTAGAGTAGCGTACATTGTTTGATAAAATCTTTCGCAGGCTTTATTTACATCTGTAAATTGAGACAGAAAGTCCCAGTTAATATATGAAAAGTTAAGATATAGGTTTACTACATTCCCTCTTTTGACATTATAATAGTCTGAATGCTTATGTTTCTTGGATTCACACTGTACTTGTAAAAAAATATCTAAAGCAGGATGGTGACTATCTTCCGCTGTCAAAATATCCATGGCCTTATTTGTCAGCACGAGATTAAGAAGTCTATCTGAGGTATTTTCTATGACGTTAATTTGAGATAGACCGGAGAAGTTTAGAAAATTTTCAATTATTGTTTTACTGCTGTTACGCAATGTATTCTCAGATACATTAAAATTGGGTATATTAAAGTCGCCCATATATATATATATATATATATATAATACATTCAAATTCCTGGTTTTAATCCGTTCGTCTGACAATGAATTTACACGCCAAAATCTCATTGCTGCCGCTTCTGCTCGATACTGTGATCTTGCTGCGGTTGCCGCTCGAAGCTAACTGTTAGTGGAGTTAGCTTCGAGCAGCAGCAGCAAGATCACAGTATCGAGCAGCAGAGGCAGCAAGAGCACTTGAAAATGCCAAATGAGTTTATATATGTCAAAAAATATACGAAACATATTCCTCTAGCATCATCATTCAACTTGGGCGTTTAATTTGGTAATAAATAGCAACAGAAAGCTTCTGAAAAGCTGAAAATATTATTTCGTACAAGCAATCTTTAGAATCCACGAAAAGTGTTAATCCTTGAGACTTTAGTCCTTCTACAAATACTTTTATGAAGAGTGTGAGATGAATGTGGCCTGCTTAATTCCTTCTAAAAAGGCACATGCTGAGAATACCCGTTGTGTAAATATATCACATGCGTATGAGGTTCAACCTCGTACTACCCTTTTCAAGAATTTTTCAATCGTCTGGAATAACTTGTGTAGGACTATGTTCCCCACCGAGTACAATTTGAAGCGTTTCAATACTCCGAATTGCTTTTTTCGCACACGCGTCTTTCCTATAGCGCTTTTTGGATTTCCCTGCAGATTTGGTAAGAAGGTGACGCCGTCTATTATAGCAGTGTTTAAACTACCACTTATAATAATATAGTGGGAGCAATTAGAACTGTTAGTTCTATAATACATATTTTTTGGTAGGATATATTTGCGGAAATGCTGTATTTAGTGTGCACTACCAGTATAACCCAGTTAAAATATCGGTATTAAGTTAAAACTTACCATATATATGTACATTCTCTAAACGTACGTATAAAAATATTCGTAACTGTTTGCACACCCGCAAACTTTTTAAATTTATAAAATCCCTACATTCTCCATAAAATAAGTCGTTTTCTTTTATTTCAGAAGCCAAACCAACCGGAACAACGAGAGCAAAACACCTAGTTCCCTCTATTCCTGGCTTTGTGCCAGTTTATATTAGGCCAGGTAACACTCCACTTCAGGATATTAACAAGGATCTCGCAGAAGCCTTCGACTTTAATGCAGTCAAGCACGGAAGACTTGCATTTGGCAGACGAATAAACGATATTTTAAGTGAAAAGGAGAAAAATAAAAAATTATTTGATAGTTCTGACCTGAAAAACATTAATGATCTTATTTTAAACAAGGAGGACATTGGAAAAAATGAGGTGGACTTAGGAGATGACAGTGAAGACACATATATCCAAAAAATTCCACGGTATTAGGGGTGCAGCTCGAAAAAGCGTCTCGGTTGGAAACAAATGTTATTTTCAAAAATAATTTGTGATTTCTAAAACATAATAGCTTATGTATGTTTCCTCCAGTTATAATTGTTTATCTGTGTACAATGTAGAGTGGTAAATCAGTGCTGTACAGGGTGTTTCCTGATTTGGAGTAATAATTTTAACAGGTTATAGTACGCACTAAAGTAAGCTATCTTGCTAAATATAGCCTATATACGAGTAGAAGTTGAATAATAATTGAGATATCGCTTTTTAAAACTATTTCAATTCCCTAATTTTTTAATGTGACCCTGAAAAGAGATTACCACGATAAAATATTTTGCTTTAAAAGCCCGTCTGCCAGCGCAAAATTAATTCAAGGTAGCTCACTGAATCTTCAGTCGCGTTAACACTCTTTTCTGAATCTTTCTCAACTGCTTCTGCAAATGTACGCCTCCCAACGAAAACATAGGAAAGAAAAAGAAAAAGAAAAGTGGTACAGTAACGTTGTACATGATATCGCTGGCGCCAGTATCTTAACGTCATATAATAACAGGACAGGCTTAAACAGAATTTTAAATAATTTTGGGGTGGTTTGTTCGAAAACTTTGATATTGGCTATATTTTGCTAAATGATTTTATTTAATAGGTAATATAACCTGGTAAAAACAAGGCCCCAAGGAAAGAAACGTCCTGTATATGTACATATATATCCACATCCGCTTGCCATTTTTCCAGTACGGGACTCAATTTAGTTGTATTGTGATACCTAGACTACGTAATTTTGTATTTATTTTTGTAAATAAATAATCTTTAAAATAATATATTGGATTTTTGTTTAAAATTTATAAAATATACCGCGTGACGTAGCCAAGGAGTCATGTTTTAGAAGGTTTTAAAGTTCTATCGTATAAAAGGGTTCCTTTTTGCGACAAGTATCTTTCCCATTGTTAACAACTTTAAGTATACTATGTTAGGAAGGACCTAGGCCCTTGGTTGTCGACTGGCGCCTCCCTCCCTCTGTAAGCACTTTAGTATTATTTTTTCTTCTTTAAAAAAATGACTCTTATGTCCATGCCTTTTGAAAGTGGCTACGCCACTGTTCCCCGAATACATTAGGGTTTTTTTTTTTTTTTTTATACAGGGAGAAATCCGCTTTATGGATTTCTGGAGCAGTCTGCGTCACCGTAAGGGTGCCCCAAAGTGCTCCAGGTATGTGGGGCTCACCGACCTGAAGGGTTGGCATACCCACTAAAACTCCTTGTGAGCTGGGAAAACCCTCTACTCCTTTTACAATTCTGGTTTGTCAATGTCTAGATATTTGATGTATGCCACCTCTAAGGTTAATTTTCTAATATGTGGATCTAACCTACCTTAACCTAACTTAATGCTAACTTAACTAACTTAACCTAGTTCCCCATTTTCCGGGGGTGTGGTGTTATAATTGTGTTAGTCGTGTGTGTTGTTTACACTTTTTAAAACTGAAGGAGTTGCTCAACTAAACTACGGCCTTAATTAATCAAGGGTAGTCCATGTTGAATCTAGTGTTGGTTAGTCTAGTGGTAGAATGTCCGTTGGTCGTAGGTATCGATTGCCGACATTTACGTTGCCTCTGAAAGTGTTCGCTATCTCGGGGTTAGGATGGACCGCCGCTTTCTCAAGGAAGCGAAGCTGGGCATTACGCGTGAATTCTTTTATTGTGGGCATTTCAAACTCCCTGTGCAACTGATTGTTGCGGACGAACCAGGGAGCTCCTGCTATGATACGGAGGGCTTTATTTTGGACTGTCTGGACCTTGGTCCGATAAGTTTTGGACATCTGGCACCAGGCCTGACAGGCGTACGTAAGTCTGGCCCTGATTATCGATTTGTAAATTAGCAACTTGTTGTTAGTTGATAATTTACTACGATGATTCAGGAGCGGATACAGCTTCCCTAGAAGCTGATTTCCCTTGCGCACGACCATAGGCACTTGGTCCTTCCATACGAGCCGTTTGTCGTATAGAAGGCCCAGGTACTTGATGTTGTTGGCCCATCGGAGCCTAGTTCCATTCAGTGAGAGTTGAGGAGGGGGTATGCGGAAGCCTTTTCCAAAGATTATGGCCTGGGTCTTGGCTGGATTGACCTTAATCCTCCACCGGTCAAACCAGTCAGAGAGGCGCGTTAGATGACGTTGAAGTCGGGCCGTGATGTGATCAATTCTCGCTGCTGAAGCGGTAATGGCCGTGTCGTCTGCGTACAATTGGAGGTTGGTGAATCGATCCTTAGGGATATCGGACGAGAAGATATTGAATAGGTGCGGGGATAAGGCGGAGCCTTGTGGGACTCCGGCCCTTATACTCTTTACCTCGGACAGGGATTGTTCGACACGGACTTGGAAAGTCCTATCGGCGAGGAATGATTGAACCAGAGTTGTTAGGTGAGAAGGGTAGCCAAAACGGATAAGCTTAAGGATTAAGCCTTCGTGCCAGACTTTATCGAATGCTTTGGAGATGTCAAGGAAAACAGCGCCAACCCGGAAACCGCGGTTGAAACCGCTGGAGATGTACTGTGCCAGTTTTGTGGCGTGATGAATGGTACCATGCTTTGGTTGAAAACCGAATTGTTCATCAGGGATGATGTTGAGTTCGGTGCTTTTGTCTCTGATTTCCTCAAGGATAACCCTCTCGGCCACTTTGCCCAATGTTGATATTAGGCTAATTGGCCGGTAGCTGTGGGAAGGAGAGCCAGGCTTCCGAATCATCACAATTTCGGCTTTCTTCCAAGTAGTGGGAAAATAACTGAGTCGGAAAATGCCATTGATGATGTTGGTGATCTCTGAGATCTGCTTAGGAGGAAGCTCCTTCAGAGATTTGGTAGAGATTTTATCATGGTCTGGAGCTTTCTTAGTTGAGCGGGTCTGAATGATGGACTTGACTATTTGCGGAGTCGTAAAGATCCGCACGGGAGGAAGTGGGGTTTGATTGAAGATGCGAATGGTTTGGGCCACCACCGCATCTCTGCCGAATCGTGGGTGAGTGTGAGGGTTTGGTTGAAACCTGTCCTCGAGCATTTCTGCGAATAGACCTGCCTTCTCTAGAGGGGAAGACGCGGTGCCATTCTCGTGACGTAAGGAGGGAATTTGGCTAGGTCCGTCATTGGAGACGGCTCTCGCCATCCTCCAGACGGATGTGGTATCAGGGTTTAAGTCTTCGAGTTTGGAGTTCCATCTATCATTATGAAATTGATATAGGGCCTCTCTGACTATTTCAATATGTTGATTTGCGAGCCTCGGATTAGTTCCTTGATGTGGGCGGGAAGTTTGCCCTGCATCTTTGCTGGAAAAGTTCGAGTGACTCATTAGGGTAAAGTATATTTAAACAATAAGTAGAATTCGCATTTTGTTTAAAAAAAATCTTGGTAAAGAGTGTCCTTCTAAAACACACAGTTTTTAAAATTAAATACTGAATTTGACTTCCTTACGTTAAGAAAAAACTTACTCCAAGCATTAAAACTCAATATTAGTGTTCCGTACGGAACACTTATAAGATGACTTCGGTGTCTGTCTGTCACACCCGATTTTCTCCGAAACTATTTGTTATAATAAGTTGAAATTTGGAAATAATATAGGAATTGATGGCCTCATCAAAGTCGTGTAGTTTTGTAAGTCAAATTTTGACTTAAGGGGTTAGTTTTGGGGGGTGAAATCGGAAGTGAAAAAAAAATTTTTTTAGTAGGTCATCGAGTGTTGTATCAAATGAAAGCTTGTGAAAACACGAGTAAAATATATATATATATATATATATATATATATATATATATATATATATATATATATACATATATATATATGTATATATATATATATATATATATATATATATATATATATATATATATATATATACATATATATATATATATATATATATATATATATATATATATATATATATATATATATATATATATATATATAATGTAATACTTGCGCACACTTTTTTTTTGTATTATTTTTAAAAAAAAAAATCGCTGTCCCCCTCTGTCTCAAAAAGTATTGATCCAAAAATTTTGAAAAAATTCTGGAATATTCTCCACGGGGTGTAGATTGAACGAAAATTATCACGAGTGCGTTACCTTTAATAATTTATCTGGTATATAAAAAAAAAACAAAAATTTCAAGGTCATCAGTTTTCAGTAAAGATTGGACACAAACTTTGTTGAAAACTCATTTGGTGTGTATTTTGTGAAGTCACTGATCATTTTATACCACCGTAACAACATTTTTGATTTTTAAAAGCAATCAACGTAAGGAACACTAATTGTGCAAGTTCAACTTGCACTTGACCGGTTATTTTAATTTTTTGGCGACATAATAATCACAAGAAAAGTTGCGTCAATTGAAACCTGACATTATCATCCGCGTGCTATTTCTGCAAAAATTATAAATAGTGAAAAAATAACATAATTATTAGATCCTTCGACTCCAAGAACCCCGAAAAGAATATATTACATGATATATTCAAAGCAACCCCTCACCATTCTTTCTTTTGAGATTGTCCTTAACATTTGTCGAATCATAAACCGAAAACGTGAAAAAATATATGATATTATTGAGGCTATACCATAGTTGACGCCTTCCATCCTTTTCATCCCCTTTCACGAAGGGATGTGGCTCAAAAACTCTAGACTACTTTCCTACTTGAAATATTACATGTGTACCAAATTTAAAATCGTTCATTCAGGAGTTATTATGCCAACAAACCGAGAAATAGACAGACAAACAGTGATGGACTGATGGAAATTGAGAACTTTTTTTTGTGAACTAGGGACGCTGAAAAGTGAAGAAATACAAAAAATCTTGGAGGGTGTTTTTCTCACAGATACAATACTTCGTTTAGCAAAGGAAATAAGGCAGGTGAATTACTGAATTAATTTTACAAAATCGTCATTAAAAGAAATTTTTTAAAAAATCAAAAAATATTGGTAATGACGGTATAAAAAACCATTTATAGACGTTAATACGTTTAGTATTAAAAATAGCTATAGAAATAATCATCACCTTTGTTGAAGTAAATATATGTTATCTTATCTTTTTCCTCTCCTAACTAATGATACTCTTAGTATATATGGGTAAGTGTCAGTTGTGAAATTGAAATTGGTACGTACTACTAACATTATTCTGCATGGTTAAAAAATATTATAAATTTGTTTTCAGTGGCGAAATTTTTTCTGGCTGTTATATAAGTATTTCTTCATTAACAATTGTGGAACTATGGTTTGTGGGTGGGGGGTGGAAGATAATTTTGTGGCCTGTGCAAAATTGAACGAGTTGCATCTAAAGCACCAGCGCCACCCAGTGTTACATTCATCGACTAAAAAAAATTTTCTAAATTTTTTTCGCAGGTATATTTTATTTCTAGAATTTTGAAAACTACGGGACGAACCATCAATGCAATTTACAGGGAACAATTGGAGGCTAAAAAGAGTTTTCGAATAATAGGTACTTCTTTCACGTAAAGTTTGACATTAGCCCTTCAAATCTGAATTACTTTGTAATTTCGTTGCTAATAAGCTCTTTGGAGCACCCTGTAAAAATCGTAAACTCTATTACTTCCAAGATGTGCGAGATATCTTTATGGTTAAAAGCTAAACTAACTTTATCATCGGTTTGCCCAAATTTGTCTGAAATTCTATACAAATTCAATGTATTGTGTTTCAACTGAAACTTTACAGTTTTGTAAGAAAATGGATGAAAATTAGGCCTCATAAATCCTACAATTAAAGTTCTCTTTGGATGTGGCTGCGTGAAAAGCGACCTAAACATACAATATTAGTTGCGAGGGTGTATCTTGTTCTTTATAAGGAATTCCCTTTATATCGTTCCATCTGGAGTTTAGTTGTTAAAAGGCTCTCTATATATATATATATATATACATACATATATATATATATATATATATATATATATATATATATATATATATATATATATATATATATATATATATCACTGTTGTAATATCCAAAGCGGTTTCTGCTACAAAACAGGAGGTGGTCACTGTGTTTCACGTAGATGTTTATAAAAACTAAATATTTGTAAATAGAATGCTCCAGTATTTAGCAATAACTTTGTATTTTACTAACTTCAAATTAAAACGTTTAAAAATTTGTAAAAATGTGTTATATTCTGTTGATTTGTGAATAAAGAGATATAGATTTTTCAAAAATATGTTGATTTCGTGTGATTTTTCGGTAAAATCATTGTTGGCTGAAATATGCGTGAAAGGATTTGTTTATGACAACTTCCTAGCAAATTCAAATCTATAACTTTTCTTTCTGAAGAAAGCACTATTGTTTTTGCATTTTCTTTGGTTGCTTGAACACAACCTGCCCATGCTGAAAGACAGGGGGAAGAAAACCTTACCGAACATCTAAAAGAAATTGTGTTCTTTCTATTCTACTCTAGAAGTCATGAAACAATAATAACCGGCCAAGTGCAAGTCGGACTTCCATCAATAGTGTTCCGTACATTGATTGCTTTTAAAATAAAAAATTTTGTTATAGAAGTATAAAATAATCAATGTCTTCACAAAATACACCTCAAATGAGTTTTCAACAAAGTTTATTCCGATCTTTACTGAAAAATGATGACCTTGAAATTTTTGTTTTTTTATATACCAGATAAATTATTCAAGGTAATGCACTCGTTATGATTTTCATTCAATCTAGACCCTATGGAGAACATTCCAGAATTATTTCAAAATTTTTTGGATCACTACTTTTCGAGACAGCGATTTTTCGTTGTCCCCCCGCAAAGAAAAGTATGCGCATATATTACATTATATATATTTTTGAACTCGTATTTGTACAAACTTTCATTTGACACCCCACTAGATGACCTGGTAAATTTTTTTCACTTCTGATTTCACCCTCCAGAACTAACCCCTTAAGTCAAAATTTAACTTTCAAATTTCAAGTTTTCTATATCAAATAGTTTCGGAAAAAATCGGGTGTGACAGACACCGAAGTGATCTTATAAGTGTTCCGTACGGAACACTAAAAAATTGTAAACATATGTTGATTTTGCTTGAGTTATGAATTGAATATTTTCCCAAACTAACCGAAACTTATAACGAAAAACAATCTATATTGTTTATTTCATTTAAAGAAATATTTTTATTAATACAATCGAAAAAATGGTATTCGCGTTTTTTAAAAGGTCAACCACCAATTTTAACAGTTATTCCATAACAAGATTCCGGTATTTTGCTGACATTTTCATGCCTAATCTGTTATATTGATTATCTTCGAATCTATTTTCTAACTAATTTTTTCATTATTGCTTTGCATCATCACGGAATAGTTCCGTAAAGAGGATACATAATTACTAATAGAATATTTAAAAAACTTCGTCAGTTTTTTTTTTAATATCTAAATGAATTTAACAACAAAAGCATGTAATTATGACTAAACAATATTGTATTCTTAATTATTTTTCTTTAAATTTCTTATAATAAGGATTATCAATCATTAATTATGGTGTATGAATGGTTATGAGTCATGTGTTCAGAGAAAATACAGGTCGTAATAGCGTTTTAAATCATACAACTGTCAAATGGTAGGTTTTAAAATATGGTCAAGGCATTTGTGGGTTAAAAGCCATAAAACTAATAATAATTTATTTGATATACGGCTGAGGCTATTCTGAAAAGGATACTACGTTCAAAAATTAAGTTTTTTTTATTTTGAAATTAGCATTTGCAAGCTGCGTGGCTGCACGATCAGCACCATTTACGAGGCTGGTTTGAAAAGTCCGTGCAAAAATAAAAACTACTTATGTGTTTGGGGTAAACCTTTTTTATTTTTCGACATAGTCTCCTTTTAGGCTTATACACTTCGTCCAACGATGTTCTAGTTTGTTGATCCCTTTCGAATAATAGGATTTGTCCAAGTCTGCAAAATATCCATTAGTGTCTGCAATCACCTCCTCGTTTGAATAAAATCTTTGTCCCGCCAGCCATTTCTTCAAATTGGGGAATAAATAGTAGTCCGAGGGAGCCAAGTCTGGAGAATAGGGGGGATGTGAAACGAGTTGGAATCCTATTTCTATTAATTTTGCGACCACAACTGCTGAGGTGTGTGCTGGTGCGTTGTCGTGATGGAAAAGGACTTTGTTGTGGGCCAATCGCGGGCGTTTTTCTTGCATCTCGGTTTTCAAACGGTCCAATAACGATGAATAATATTCACCTGTAATAGTTTTCACCCTTTTCCAGATAGTCGATGAGGATTATCCCTTGCGAATCCCAGAAGACAGTCGCCATAACCTTTCCGGCCGAAGGAACGGTCTTCGCCTTTTTTGGTGCAGATTCCCCCTTGGTAACCCATTGTTTAGATTGTTGTTTGGTCTCAGGAGTACAGTAATGTATCCATGTTTCATCCACAGTGACGAAACGACGCTTAAAGTCATCCAGATTCTTCTGGAACAGCTGCAAACCATCCTTGCAACACTTCACACGATTCCGTTTTTTGGTCAAGCGTGAGCAATGTTTAATCACCACACGAAATTCTTTTTCATCCATTTCTTGAAAATCACTCGACTTCCTTGATTCACACGAATGCCAAACACAAAGAAATAGACCAATATGGCTGAAACTTGGTGTGCGTTCATTCAAGAGATGCTACTAACTAAACATGACCTCGATACGCGCCGGTGGTGCCATCTCTCGGACTTTGCACGGCCTTTTCAAATCAGCCTCATATTTGATGGTGACAGCACTCTCAGAAGCTGTGTCATTTCTCAATTTAGGATTTGTCTCATTCTTTTGAATGCATTGGTGGCCCAAACTGTCCAGTCACACTGGCATAACACAAGGCCAGGCCTTTCTCCGCTTATGATCGCGCCGATTTGTTTCTGCCTTTTTAATCCTAAAACATTTTGCGTTTTGTTCCAAATGGTGGAAAATTCACTTTTATCAACGTTAAATAATTTTGTAGACGTTAATATATTTTAAGGTAAGGTAGCCGCCTATCATGGGCGTATCATGTCCTCACACAAAGATCCATAGACTATGCGTATGTGTGAACTAACCTGAACTAATCTGAACTAACCTGAATTACAAAGAAATTTTAATAACATATTAGTTTGGCTTATGAAATAGTATATCACACCCAATGAAATGAAATCTGGTCATATCCCGTTTACCATTAAAAGAAGTAAGTTGGGAATGTGGAATCTTTGACACAATGATACTACTCAGTATATATCACCACTACACCAAACATTTTATTTTTTTGCACTCGACGCGCGTTTCGCTAACCATGTTAGCTTCATCAGGAGCGATGATTGACTAAAGCTAAACTACAAATCTACCCTATTTATTGCTTATTACCTTTCATAGCCAATTTATTCATGAGTAAGTTTGAAATCGAAGCCAGTCAAGAATTCGAATATTTTCCAAGGGTATGGTATAGGTATGTGGATGATATTTTCGCGATTTTTGATACAAAGAAAGCAAATATTGATGATTTTGTTTCTAAATTAAATAGCCGGTATAATTCAATTAAATTCACTTACGAAGTTGAGAACAAAGGACAATTGCCTTTTCTAGATATTTTAATTATTAAAAATAATAATAGATTAGAATTTGATATCTATAGGAAGGACACAGTAACAGATAGATATATTCCTAATGATTCATTTCATTGCAAACAACATAAATTAGCCTCATTACATTTTTTAGTTCATCGTTTGGTCACTTTCCCTCTGAACAAAGTAAACTTTAATAAAGAAAGGAATCGTATTAGAAATATAACTAGAGTTAATGGTTTATGACGATGACTTGGTAAATAAGCTAATAAATAGACATAAGTTTAGGTTTAATATTCAGAATTCCACCTTTTTTACACGCGAAGAAAATAACACCAAGTATATCTCCATACCATATAATCCGAAATACAGCAAGGGACTTAATAAGGTAATTTAATAAGGTAGGCCTCACCTTAGTCTATAAGTCATCAGACAATCTGAGGAATATCTTAGGAAATCCCAAAGATAAAATTTCTAATTGTGAGAAAAGTGGAATTTATGAAATTAGTTGTAATGATTTTGACAAAAAGTATCTTGGGCAAACTAAAAGGTCAATTAAAACAAGATTTAAAGAACACTTAGCACACTTAAAATACAATAGAACAGAAAAATCTAGCATTGCCGAACATGCCCTTGAAGCTGATCATACTGTAACATTAGGTAATCTAAGATTAATAAAAAATGTATCTGATAGGAGATTGTTGAACGCATACGAAAGTATGGAAATCATAAAATGTAAAAGTAGTTTAAATAAAGACAGAGGGCCTATTCCTTATAGTCCTCTCTACTGGTTACTTGACCGGAACTAATGGCCTTGCCTATGTCATTAGTTCCGCTTGAGTAATTCAAAGGTTAGGCTAAGTATAAATGGGGTAGATTTGTAGTTTAGCTTTAGTCAATCATCGCTCCTGATGAAGCTAACATGGTTTAGCGAAACGCGCGTCGAGTGCAAAAATAAAGTGTTTGGTGTGGTGGTGATATATACTGAGTAGTATTAAAAGAAGTATTTGTCCACTCGTTATTAGTTAATCATCAGCGAGACAAAGGAAAATACGGCATTACTAAAAGAAAACAATTAGACTTACGACTTACTAAACTTGACTGGCTGATTGTTAAATTCTGTTTAACCTTGGATAAAAAAATATATATAAATTAATATCCAACAATTTTCCATAAATTAGGGCCGGGCGTATAAAAATGGTATTGTTCAGTATTTTGGAATAAATAACAGAGTAAACAACTGATAAAGACCAGAAGGTATGGTCGAAACGTTTTGACAAAAATTTATACTGTGATACAAACATTAGACCCAAGAAAATTGTAAAAGGCATATAGTCAGGCAGTGTCAGATGTTCAAGAAACCAAAAAAATAAAAAAGGGATTATATATATATACGAGGCTGGTTTGAAAAGTCCGTGCAAAGTCCGAGAGATGGCACCACCGGCGCGTATCGAGGTCATGTTTAGTTAGTAGCATCTCTTGAATGAAGGCACACCAAGTTTCAGCCATATTGGTCTATTTCTTTGTGTTTGGCATTCGTGTGAATCAAGGAAGTCGAGTGATTTTCAAGAAATGGACGAAAAAGAATTTCGTGTGGTGATTAAACATTACTTTATGAAAGGCAAAACGCCTCAGGAGACTAAAGAGAAGCTTGATAAACATTATGGTGACTCTGCACCTTCGATTAGAACAGTTTATAAGTGGTTTCAAAATTTTCGGACTGGCCATATGGGCACAAGTGACGCTGAACGTTCTGGACGGCCTGTGGAGGTTACGACTCCAGAAATCATTGATCAAATCCATGATATGGTGATGGATGACAGAAGAGTTAAGGTGCGTGAGATTGCTAGTGCTGTGGGCATCTCGACTGAACGGGTACATAATATTTTGCATAAACATTTGGACATGAGAAAGCTATCCGCAAGATGGATGCCGCGATTGCTCACGCTTGACTAAAAACGGAATCGTGTGAAGTGTTGCAAGGATGGTTTGCAGCTGTTCCAGAAGAATCCGGAGGACTTTAAGCATCGTTTCGTCACTGTGGATGAAACATGGATACATTACTATACTCCTGAGACCAAACAACAATCTAAACAATGGGTTACCAAGGGGGAATCTGCACGAAAAAAAAAGCCAAGACCGTTCCTTCGGCCGGAAAGGTTATGGCGACTGTCTTTTGGGATTCGCAAGGGATAATCCTCATCGACTATCTGGAAAAGGGTAAAACTATTACAGGTGAATATTATTCATCGTTATTGGACCATTTGAAAACCGAGCTGCAAGAAAAACGCCCGCGATTGGCCCACAAGAAAGTCCTTTTCCATCACGACAACGCACCAGCACACACCTCAGCAGTTGTGGTAGCAAAATTAATGGAAATGGGATTCCAACTCGTTTCACATCCCCCCTATTCTCCAGACTTGGCTCCCTCGGACTACTATTTGTTCCCCAATTTGAAGAAATGGCTGGCGGGACAAAGATTTTATTCAAACGAGGAGGTGATTGCAGACACTAATGGATATTTTGCAGACTTGGACAAATCCTATTATTCGGAAGGGATCAACAAACTAGAACATCGTTGGACGAAGTGTATAAGCCTAAAAGGAGACTATGTTGAAAAATAAAAAAGGTTTACCCCAAACACATAAGTAGTTTTTATTTTTGCACGGACTTTTCAAACCAGCCTCGTATATATATATAATATATATATATATATATATATATATATATATATATATATAAAAGCTCAAATTATGTTTTCTAGAAATGATAACCTAACAAATATAGGTACGAAATGCACATATGGCAATAAATTATTTACGCGATGACTGATACAATAAGAACATCGATATTTTTATCTGGTTAAAGATTAATTATTTAAGCTTTGAAAACAAGATAACTAAGTATCGATTATTTATATACATATATATTTTTTAAATTTCCCATCATAACTAATTGTATTTAATATAAAGAGTGTTTCATCAGATAAATACAATATACTTTTATACATCAAAATGCTTATAACAAATTAACACCCTGAGCCTAAACTTAAGTCACAAACTACTTTTCTTTTCCATTCGTGGGTATTTCAGCATATTGCATTGTTTAGTTATGGCACTCGTTTCGTCGCCTTTGCTTGGCTTCCCACTTCTGAATCGATATTACCAAAAGTCGATATATCAACAACGAGATGTTTAAACTCCATCTTCTCGTATAATTTTATTTATCGAAACTTCGTCATATCTGCCTTTAAAGTCCATAAAAATCGTTTATCACTCTTTTTGGTGTTTTTGATATCAATGATTAATAATGTAATAGCGTTACGGACATTTGTACGTATAATTCTGCGCTTTGTGCAGTTAGATAAGCTTCCTTTTTAGTGTATCGTATGTATGATTACTTTTGTGACCGTCTGCCTGTTCGTCTCTGTCGCACCTGATTTTTTCCGAAACACACACACAGGATGTTGAAATCTTGCACAAATATAAGAATTAATAGCCCAATCAAAAGCCGTATAGTTTTGAATGTTAAATTTTGACTTAAGGCATTAGTTTTACGGGGTGAAATCGAAGTGAAAAAATTTTTTTTTACCAGATTGCGCAGGACGACAAAAATAGTTTTTCATGTACTAGAGCAGGTCCCTTATATATTTTCAGGGTCGCTAAAAACGAATTCAGTTTTAGTTTTGCCCTATCACCTCTCATTTTTTCCGTAAGCACAAGAAATGGTTGTGAATATATAAACACATAAATATTTATATATATATATATATATATATATATATATATATATATATATATATATATATATATATATATATAAAATCTTAGTCGGGGAACTCGGCAAAAAGGGCGTGATAAGAGATCACACAATTTTCATTAAGCCAATAGATTGGGACCTTCTTCAGGGCAGAACTGAAAAGAAGAACAAAACATATTCACTGATCGTGTTTGGGACAAATTTAAATTAATGATGTTATCATTAAGTTGTTATAATAAATAAAAGTAGGGTAGAACAAGAACAAGATATTAGTCATAATAAAGTCAAAAAACTCACATGAGAAGTGCAAAGTTTCGTTAGCCTGAATGGCCGTAGGTAGCTTATACATAAAACAGTTGGTTAATCCATAAAATATATAAAATACACACTATAACACTGTAGGCAAAATTATAAAAATCAAATTTAAAACATGGAGGTAATTGAGAACCTTGGATGTTGAAAACATTATTAATTATTTCACCTGTAACCACCACACATGGCCACCGCCATATAGGAAAGATGACAAGGACGACAGGAGACAGCTGACCGACAGAGATAAGGGGTTTAGTTAAGAAAACTCAATTAACCAGAATACGGGGTCAACACCCGGAAGGAACCGATCAAAATTGGGAAGTGCATGTATTGGACCTGTAAGCGAGAAAGAGATAGCCAATAAAGCGACCAAAAACCGGTATGGAGCCGAGGAAGGATAAACCATAACCTAATTATAGGTAAAGGGTTTCTTAGTTAGCTTCGAGCGGTAGCAGTAGCAGCAGCAAGAGCACTTGACAATGTCAAATGAGACTTTGGCGAAATGTCGTGTAAATTCCTTGTTAGACGAGCGGATTGAAACCCGGAATTTTAATGTATATTCTGCTTTCTTGGCTCTCTGGTCCTCTGTGTTACGTGGTCAACTCACTGGGTTATATGGAAGTTTGCACGTCCAGGATTATGTGATTATGTGACTACTGGGTTATTCGGTTAAAGGGTATGGGGTTATAGGGTTATGGGGTTATCAGGTTATATTGTTATATAAGTCTGCAAGCCCATTAATTCATCTGATTCATAAGATCCACCTTTTCCTCGAGTTCCCTGGTTATACATGCCTTTTTACTTGGGATCAGGGTGTTTTGGATTTATAAGGTTATGGGGTTGGATTACTTTGGGTTTATGGAAGCTTAATAACCCACAGGCATATAGTCTTGGTCATTTTGATACATGAAATCCAAGTATTGTGGTTATACATGTCTTCAAACCCTCTAAAATAGCGTTTTTTGAGGTTAGGGAAAAAATAAGAGGAGGAGCAAAACTAAAACTGAATTCGTTTTCAGCGACCTCGAAAACATATAGGATATCTGTTCTAGTCTTCGGCACATTAAAAAGCATTTTTGTGGTCCTGTGTTATCGAGTGGGATGTCAAATAAAAGCTTGTGAAAACACGAGTTCAAAAATATATAAGATGTAATACTTGCGCACACTTTTTTTGGTATTAATTTTAAAAGAATGGTCAAAGACCCCTACCCACCGAAACTATCTCCAAAAGTATATATATATATATATATATATATATATATATATATATATATATATATATGAGAGCTGCTATATATATATATATATATATATATATATATATATAGCAGCTCTTCAGGCCATGGCTTCAATTTTTTTTTGATGATTTCTCTCCATTTCTATTCTTTGTCTTCTGCTCCCAGTCCGGTACCCTCAGTGCCACTATGTCAGCTTTTACATCGTCTAACCATCTCTTTTTGGGTCTTCCTCTTCTCCATTTGCCGCCCTCGCCCAGTGTTAGCACCTGCTTTGCATGTCTGTACAGCGGCATTCTATATACGTGACCCAAGTGTAGGTTGGGCGAAAAATATCACCAGCGTATTAAGGTTGTTTATCTGGTATAAAAAAAAAACTAGTTGCCCCCCAAAATGGTAAAGGTTTATTCCGACGAAAGTTGTGAATTGAACCGGAAGTGACAGCTACTGCTTTAAGCGTTAGGTACCAAATGAAAATAATTTTATTTTATTTATTTACATCTAAACAAATACTTAGGTAATACAATTTGTTTTAAACTTTTACCCCTAGATTCTAAATTGAGTTAGATTGATTTATTGTCTACGTCAGGAACTTTTTGTCTTATTCTGGTTGGTTTAATTAGCCTGCTATCTGACTAGACATGTTTGTAATCTGGGCTCTGAATTCTTTTATTGAAAACTCATTTGAGGTATGTTTTGTGAAATAACAAACATTCTAATTTTAAAATCAATCACAGTACGGAATATTAATTGCGCAAGTCCAACTTGCATTTGACCGTTTTTTTTTTTATTTCAATTGCTGTGATTTACCAAGTAAAACATGGTAATGTTATGTTTTCTCAATCGTGAACCTGAGCTAACTGACCCCGTAAGTCAAAATTTAACTTTCAAAACTACACGACTCTGATTGAGCCATCTTATATCTGTGCCAAATTTTAACTTTCCATGTCAAACAGTTTCGGAGAAAATCAGGTGTGACAGACGGAACGCTAAAAAGATCTCATTCCTTCTTCGATCTCTTCTGATGGAGGGGGATAATATCATCTTCAATTACTTTCTTTTAACAAATATACAGGGTTACAGGGAAAGTCGTCCTAGGTAATTAAGGACGTTATAGTTTAGGTCCTTTCTGACCGATTTGACTCTATGACATGATGTCCTAAACTTAACCGTTTTCGAGATATTGAAGTTTAAAGATTTTCTAAAAAAAAAACATGTTTTTTTTTGCTTTTATATAGATTTTTTTTTTATTAGAGGTTCTCGGGTGCGATTTTTTTGGTTATTTTTAGTTAGTCTGTATGTCATATATCAAAAATCATCAAAAAAATTTGAACTAGTTACTAACAGTTTCAAATGGAGGCTTGTTAATGTTTCTAAATTACGAGTTTTTTACCAAGTGTTTCCTACTTTAAATCAATAAAGAGAAAAAAAAATGTATGGAAGTTATTCTGCAAATTATTTTAAAAACTTTTACGTCTTTTTAGCTATCAAAAAAGGTATAATACTAGGAGTTTAATAGGAAAACTGTACACAGAATGACACCTAAAGCGGGCTCGGGTAGCAAAAGGTAAATTTTTAGTTCTAGGTGAAAATACGAAAAATACACAAATAAAACAAAAAACCTTGCAATTTAATATATTTTATTAATTATAATTCATGTTCTATATGGTCGCCCCTATTTCTAATACAAATTCTCATTCTTTTTCTTAAATTACTTTTCACAACGCTGGTTGTGAGGTGCCGCCTCATTTCGTCAGCCGCATCAATTATTTTTTGTCTTAGGACATCCACGTTTTCGATAGGAGTCATCTGGTCGTATACGAGACTTTTCGTGTGACCCCACACATAAAAATCCATCGGTGTTAGGTCTGGACTTCTCGCCGGCCAAGGTATGGGTCCGCCTCTTCCAATCCATTTGTTGGGATAATTGTCATTGAGCCATGCACGAACACTTCCTCTGTAGTGAGCTGGGCAGCCATCATGTTGAAAGTACATGTTTTGTCTCAAACCAATAGGTAGGTCTTCCATCAAATTAGGTAAATCGTTCCGCAAAAAATTGTCGCATTCCTCGCCATTCAAATTATCTGGCAGGAAGAATGGCCCAACCAAATAATTTGAAATTATACCCATCCACACATTAAGGCTGAATCTTGTTTGTGATCCTTTCGTTCTTTTTTTGTTTGGGTTGCCTTCCTCTTTAGAAGCCCAATAGTGGGCATTGTGGTAGTTTGTAAGACCGTCTTTGTCGAATTTCGACTCGTCAGTCCATAGTATTTTCTTAAAAAAAAGATGCATCTTGGACATCGGTATTGAGCATAAATCTGCAGAATTCTAATCGTCGCAACGGATCCCCTTCTTCAATGACTTGCACGGGCGTATAGTGGTAAGGGTGTTGCCCAACAGTATGCATTACAAACCATACCTTCCACTGCGAAATACCAAGCTGTTGTGCGACAACATTTGTAGATGTGGTTGAGTCCACCTCAAAGAGACGTCGTATTTCGTTTTCTTCGTCTTAGTCAAAGATACGTGGTCGTCCCATGTCCGTCCGCCGTCTTTGTACGGAACCAGTTTCTCGTAGTCTTCGATAAGTTCCATCAAATACGCTAACATCAGGTACACGACGAGTAGGATATCGCAGTATGTATTCATCAAGTGCACGCGACGACACTCCTTCGCAAAATCCGTAACACATTAGGATGTCAGCATATTCCTCGTTGGTATACGTTGCCATATTCACAAGCAGAGATCAAAATCCAGTTACGAGCCAATTCACGCAGTCAGAAGATGAAACACAGATATTTTTGAAAAGCACGGTATAGCACATCTACCACGGATGAATCGCATGAGCAGACTAAAAATCATTCAATAATGTTTAGTGAACAGACAATGTCACTCGCACAGAGAGTACCCCGACCGGAAAAAATGTTTACCCAACCCTTTTTATTGTTTGAAGGTGCAGGTAGTAAACCGGTAATTGGTAGTATCTAGATCCAGTAGATATTATACCGTTTTAGATAGCTAAAAAGACGTAAAAGTTTTTAAAATAATTTGCAGAATAACTTCCATACATTTATTTTTCTCTTTATTGATTTAAAGTAGGAAACACTTGGTAAAAATTCGTAATTTAGAAACATTAACAAGCCGCCATTTGAAACTGTTAGTTACTAGTTCAAATTTTTTTGATGATTTTTGATAGTTGACATACAGACTAACTAAAAATAACCAAAAAATCGCACTCGAGAACCTAATAAAAAAAAAATCGATATAAAAGCAAAAAAACATGTTTTTTTTAGAAAATCTTTAAACTTCAATATCTCGAAAACGGTTAAGTTTAGGACATCATGGCATAGAGTCAAATCGGTCAGAAACGACCTAAACTATAACGTCCTTAATTATCTAGGACGACTTTCCCTGTAACCCTGTATACATATAACTCCAACTACCAATATATTTCCAAGTATGGCAACTTTTCTTTGAAAAAAATTAAAATTTTATTACAAGCCCGTTATTACTATGACAACTTTATTTATTTATCCTAAATTTACTGATATTAGTGATATTTTCGTAGCAGTTATCTTATCAAGTGACTAATACTGAAATTGCTCATTTCATCACACCCATCTTGGGAAACTATGTATTACCTGTACTAACCACTAACAGGTGTATATTTTTTTTTTCAGGATTCAACAAGAAGTGCAACGATGGATCGTAATATTCCCTTATTTTTTGTATTACAGCTTTATCTGTATACAGTTTTGGGTCAACAAAATACAGGTAATTTTTATCTCTAAATATTTATTTAATGATAAGTAGTGCATAAATGAATATAATTATTATTACCTAATAGCATAGGCAAAGGAAATTAAGACATTTACTACAACAGAGTAATTTTGACGTTTCAAATATAAACGATAACTTTTGTCGTACTGCTAGTCACAGCTAGCGTTATTGATTTAGGGTAGAATTGGAAATGAAGCGATGTTTTTATATTAATTACATAGACTGTATATACTCCATTATTCCCGTAGTTAATTTAAAATGTAGTAACGCCTACATAATAATCCTAGTAAATTATTTTATTGTCATCTGTCATTTTGAACCTACTCACTTCATTTCACGTATTTTTTATATCATTTATTTGTATTGTGTGATCTTGCTAATTCGAAGTTAGCTTCGAGATCTAACAATGAATTTGCACGACGTTTCGCCTAAAACTCATTTGGCATTTTCAAGTGCTCTTGCTCCTGCTGCTACTCGATTCTGGGATCTTGCCAACTCGAAGTTAGCTTCGAGCGGCAGTAGCAGCAAGATCACAGAATCGAGTAGCAGCAGTAGTAAGAGCACCTGAAAATGCCAAATGAGATTTTGGCGATACGTCGTGGAAATTCATTGTTAGACGAATGGATTGAAACCCGAAATTTTAATGTATTACATTCCACCATCTGTGAAAACCTCTATTGTAATATATACATATACTATATATATATATATATATATATATATATATATATATATATATATATATATATATATATATATATAATAATAATAATAATAATAGATTTACCTTACATGTAGCACCTTTTTTGGTGTTCCGTATGGAACACTTATAAGATCACTTCGGTGTCTGTCTGTCCGTCTGTAACACCCGATTTTCTCTGAAACTATTTGTCATAGAAAGTTGAAATTTGGTAATAATATAGGAATCGATGGCCTCATCAGAGCCATGTAGTTTTGAAAGTTAAATTTTGACTTGTGAAAGCTTGTGAAAACACGAGTAAAATATATATATATATATATATATATATATATATATATATATATATATATATATATATAAAGTAATACTTCCGCCCATTGTTCTTTGTATTATTTTTAAAAAATCGCGAAAAATCGCTGTCTACCCGCCTTATCTCGAAAAGTACTTATCAAAAAATTTTGAAAAAATTCTGGAATATTCTCCACGGGGTGTAGATTGAACGAAAATTATCACGAGTGCATTACCTGTAGTAATTTATCTGATATATAAAAAAAAACAGAAATTTCAAGGTCATCAATTTTCAGTAAAGATTGGAAATAAACTTTGTTGAAAACTCATTTGGGGTGTGTTTTGTGAAGTCACTGATCATTTTATACTTCCGTTACAACATTTTTTATTTTAAAAGCAATCAATGTACGGAACACTAATTGCGCAAGTTCAACTTGCACTTGACCGGTTTTTGTTTATTAGATTACTTAGTTACTCAAAATTGTGTTGTAAATAACTTACTAGGGTAGTTAATTGGTTAATTGCATGCTACATTAATTACGTGGTCTACCGTGATTGGCAATATTTAAGACCCATACTTAATGCTAAATCAATTTGCCTTCCAAGCAGGGTGCTGATTGTTCCACTGTTTACAATGACTATCTTGGTTTCATTCATGTATGCTTAAAATGTTAGTTAAAAGTCACATGCACAAATGTGATTTGTGACACGCGTCATATCGGAAAATATTATAACGCCAAATGTAGATGAATGATTAGATTGAAACTGAAACTTTCCTATGGAAAGCTGTTACCTAATTTTCAAAAACAGTAAATTAATCGTTGAAAAAGTATTAAGTGATATTAAAATTTTTGGAAGAGATACTCAAGTTAAACAATTTGACTGTTTTGTTTCAGGTAATAGTGTTGCTCCGGGGCTCATGGAATGTTACAACAATACTGCTATACCAAGTATTACAATCGCAGATGCACGGCCTCCTGCTACAATAAATATTTTAATCGAGTATATTAGAAAGATAGAGGATGCTAATCCTAGTATGAGTATGCAACAGTTATCTTTCCAACTTATGCAAAGGTAAGCCGTTATCAGCACAATTTTATACAGAAAGTAAGTTACCTTTTCTTAAAAAAATTTGTTTGTTGAAAATGATGTAATCAAATTTGGTTTAGTAGGTATATAGTGTTCTCGTTCACATGCAACACATACTTTTGAGCCTAACTGTACATGTTATTACATAGGATGAAAATTGATCCTGGCTATCCTATATGAAACAGTTTCTATTTTTTTTAAATAAACTAAATTAAGGGATTTTTTTTATGGGTCTAGCACACGTGCTGCGGGGAAGTCCCTAAAGCGTTACAGGAGCGACACGTGTGCGGAGAAAGCGACTCACGTTGTTTTTGAATCGCTGTAAATCCGTGGGAAACACAGTCCTGGGCAAATTATTCCAAAGGGATGATGTTCTCCATATAAAAGACGGATCTCCAATCAGACGAACAGCTCTTCTCCGAATAGAATCCAACAAATGCAGTGTATGTTTGGGAGCGGAGCCCCAAACATGGGAGCAGTATTCCATAGTTGGTCGAATTTGAGCTTTGTAAAGAATTAACAGTTGTTGTGGAGTGTAAAGCTTTCTGGTTCGAAATAATATTCCCAACTTTTGAGAAGCTCTCCTTGCTATGCCTGCAACATGTTCATGTCAGGACATATTTGCTTCCAAATTAACGCCCAAGAAATTGAGTGACGATGTTAGAGGAATGGAGTGCCCCGACATAACTATGTCGGGTTCAGCAACGTTAACTTTTTTAGAAAAAACTGCCACCTGGGTTTTTGTAGCGTTAAATTCCACTTGGTTACTGCCACCCCAAGATAGAATTTCTTCCAGGTCTTTGTTAAGTTGAATGACTTCCTGCTGTCTGCGGATATTCGTCTGAGTAGCCGATGTCCGAGAGTTCAAAGTGAATGAAGAGATAAGCGTACTGTCATCTGCAAAGCTGTAAATTGGAATCTCGGTCTTTTCCAGCAGATCGTTGATGTAAATGAGAAACAGAGTAGGAGATAGTCTGGAGCCTTGGGGCACACCGGCGTTGATAGTGAAGGTGTTAGAAAGAAATCCGTCAACTGCCACTCATAAAGAACGCTCTCTGACGAAACATGACATACCATAGACATACCATACTAGTGATAATATTCTAGAATTTTTTCAAAATTTTTGATCTGTACTTTTCGAGATAAAGGGAGGCAGCGATTTTTGGCAATTTTTTAAAAATAATACAAAGAAAAGTATGCTCAAGTATTGCATCATATATATTTTTAAACTCGTAATTTTACATTTTTTTTTCACTTCCGATTTCATTCCCCAAAGCTAACCCCCTAAGTCAAAATTTAACTTTCCAAACTACACGGCTCTGATGGAGCTATCAGTTCCTATGTTTGTGCCAAATTTGAACTCGAATAGTTTCGAAGAAAAGCGGGTGTGACAGACGGACAGACACCGAAATGATTTTATAAGTGTTCCGTAGGGAGCACTAAAAACAAGTTATACAGGGACTCGAAAGCTAAAAATGAAAGCAATATAGAATCAAGTAGAAGAATAATAGGTTAAGAAGGGGCTGCTGATTCATTTTTAGTGTTCCGTACGGAACACTTATAAGATCACTGTCACACCAGATTTTCTCCGAAACTATTTGTCATAGAAAGTTGAAATTTGGTAATAATATAGGAATTGATGGCCTCATTAGAGCCATGTAGTTTTTAAAGTTAAATTTTGACTTAAGGAGTTAGTTTTGGGCGGGTGAAATCGGAAGTGAAAAAAAAAAATTTACTAGGTCATCGAGTGTGGTGTCAAATGTAATACTTGCGCGCACTTTTCTTTGTATTATTTTTAAAAAATCGTGAAAAAACGCTGTCCACCCGCCTTATCTCGAAAAGTACTTATCAAACAATTTTGAAAAAATTCTGGAATATTCTCCACGGGGTGTAGATTGACCGAAAATTATCACGAGTGCATTACCTTTAATAATTCACAGGGGAACAGCTGTTTTGGTGTCGAGGTTTTTTGAGCTGATTCCATATCAATTTGATGTCCTGAATTCAAATAACGTATTCATTTGTACCTAGGAGCTCAAATTTTTAAGATATACAATTTTAGAGAAATATAAGTTACATTATTGTAAC
Source organism: Pachyrhynchus sulphureomaculatus (assembly GCA_019049505.1). Lineage (NCBI taxonomy): Eukaryota > Metazoa > Arthropoda > Insecta > Coleoptera > Curculionidae > Pachyrhynchus > Pachyrhynchus sulphureomaculatus. The sequence goes on along the minus strand of CM032450.1, from coordinate 43,405,130 downwards.
TCAAATCCGTAAGTGTAGTAAACAAAAGTAGATACGAAATTTTTATTTTAGTTATACAAAATACAATATTATGTCGTACTTACAAACAAAAAAAAAACATTGAAGAAATGAAATAGTCACTCAACACTTGGAAAGCTTCTTTTCCGCGACATTCTTGAATGTTTTTTTAAATAGTCCCTTTTTAAACTCCAGCAGTAATCTGCCATCATGTGCATGTCCCATCTTCCTTGGTAGCGGTTCTCCATAACTTTAATATCTTGGTGAAATCTTTCACCTTGTTCCTCACTCATGTCTTTTCTGGAAAACGGTCTAAGTGGCTGTGTAAATAGTGTATTTTAATACTCATATTGCACCCTAAGGATTTGAAACTATTAAGTATCTTGTTAACCATTTCAACATAGTTTTGAGCTTTATGTTTGCCTAGAAAATTTTCTATAACTGCAACAAATGATGTCCAAGCTTCTCGTTCAACTTGATTCATTGAATTTATGAAGGCAGGATCCTTAATTAATTGTCTTATTTGTGGGCCGTCAAATATCCCTGCTTTGAGTTTTTCTGTGCTCAACTGATGCATTTTTACCCCTATATATGCAAAACAAGACCCATTCTTATCAAGAGCCTTTACAAATTGCTTCATTAAGCCCAACTTTATATGTAACGGAGGAAGTATGATTTTTTCTCTTTCAACCAAAGCGTCGTTAATGACATTCTTTTCCCCAACGTCCATGTTTTCTCTCTGAGGCCAATCTTTTCTAACCCAGTGGTGTGTTTTGTCCCTACTATCCCAGAGGCACAAGAAACACGGATATTTCGTGTAACCACTTTGCTGCCCAAGAAGAAAGTTTACCATTTTTAAGTCTACACAAATCATCCATTGATGTTCGTAATACTTTATCTTCTGCAAGACCAAAGCTATGGTATTATATTCTTCTTTCAGTTTCGTTGAGTGAGCTAGTGGTATTGAACCATATTTATTCCCATTATGTAGAAGGACACATTTTAAACTTCGCTTTGAACTGTCAATAAATAGGCGCCAATCATCTGGAATATATTCAGAAAGTCCCATTTCTTTCATGAGTCCCCTAATTTCTTGACAAAATACAAGATTGTCTTCTTGAGAAAAGAATGGTAGCAGATCTTTTTCTCTTGTACGGTAAAAGGTAATTTTGGTTCCTTGTTCCAGTAAATTTTTGTCGTTCAACCTAGAAGCCAGTACTTCAGAAGCTTTTTTCGATAAATTGAGATCCCTGGTGAGATCATTTAATTCATTTTGATTAAAGCGTTGAGGAACTGATGACGTCCCCTCATAGTCACTGTTAGTTTCATTAGCATCAGAACTTTTATTAGCATCAGAAGAGCGATCAGAGGGAAAATATTCGTCATCAGAAATATGTGGTTGCTGATGAAATGTTGGAATCGGTATTTCATCTGAGTGCGGGATAGGGCGTATTGCCGAGTCTAAATTGGGATAAGTCCACTTACTGCGGTTATTTCGATTGATTCCATTAGTATTTACTAAACAGAAATAACAATCATTGAAGTGGTTTTTTGGTTCTCTCCAAACCATTGGTACGCCGAATGTTAGACATTTTCTTTTCCGGGTAGTCCACTGCCGGAAATGCTCTGTACAAGTTTTACATACAAGATGCGGGGCCCACGTTTTGTCCTGATCACCAAGCTTAACTCCAAAGTATCCAAGATACGCTCGCTTTACAAAGTCAGTAATAGTTTGTCTGTTTTGTTGAAACATGTATTCTCCGCATATATAGCAAAACACATCAGGTTGATTTACACAATTTCTTCTTGAACTGGAACCTGAACTCATTTTAATTCTGTTCAATAACACAAAAACACTCTTTTCTTAACATAAAATTACACGCCGAATTCGATCTACTCTCATTAGTAAGAACGCACAAACTGACGAGACTTACCCGAGATGGGTGATTAAAAGGGTCAGTTCAGGTACCTGATAGGCAATGGTTCCACTATTTATAGATTTACCTGGAATTTACTCAATTACAGACTGACAATAAAACCATTGTACCTACATTACTGAATATATAATAATTTTAGAAGTCTCATAAATGAATATACTGAATAAAACCCACATTGGTAGATAAGTTGATGTATCTAAAAAAGTAGAGCTGATAGAGAAAAACGGATTGCATATATAGATTTAGCGTCCCAAATATAGTTAAAATCAGCTCTAAAATCCCAGGCACCAAAAGAAAAATATTTTTTTGTTGCCCTGTGTTATTTGAGTAGAATTTTGTTTTCAGTAAATTGCAATTTTGAGGGATATCCAGTGGGAAGTTTATTATTTTAATAACACGTACTTAGTCAAGAGCTATGTTTCTCGGCGAGATTCACTCGTTCTTTTCCCGTATATACTACATACATATTACGTAAAAACACTTTTAAGGTTACGTCAAGATGGTATATTAAGAGCTGAAAGAACTGTAGATGAAAGGATAGCAATTCCTTACGCATCGAGACGATTAGAACGATACAAATTCATAGTTTTGCTCCAAAACTTATTGCCTAACGTTGAACAGGCTCTAAATTATGGTGATCTTAGCAGTTTGGAACGTGTAAGTATTTTTTAATAACAATAACATATAAAAAAGGTGTTTTTCCTTAAAAAAAATTCGTCATCTCTACCTGATCACAAATTTTATTTGAATCGTGTTATTAATCAGATTAATTTTTTACGACTTGGTATTTTACCACTGTTATGGCTATGACGTCACTAAATTTGTTACCTGTTAATAATAGTTAGTTACTAACTTAAAAATTTACTTTATTTACTTTAATTTGTAGAAACTTTCAGAAAAAAAAAATTGCGAAGTATAGGGTGGGCCATTTAAAAGTTTAAATTTAAAAATGGAATAAAACAAAAACGGTTTGAAATTTTGCCAAATTTATTTTTTTGTTGTGAAGTACAATTGTTCAGGTTAGAGATGGAATATTATTTCATTCCTATGGCTGCCGCGGCTGGCCTCACAATACCCCATTCGATCGGATCAATTTTCGAGCACTTTTTCGAGTGTATGGGGTCGTATCTCGGCAATGGCATCACGAATGTTGGCCTTCAAATGCTCAATTGTCTCTGGTTTGTCGGCATAACACTTGTCTTTAACGGGCGCCCCCCAGAAAATAGTCCAACGGTGTCAAATCGCAGCTTCTTGGCGGCCAATTGACATCACCATTTCGGCTAATTAAACGGCCATCAAACGTTTGACGCAATAAATCGATTGTGGCATGAGATGTGTGGCAAGTTGCACCATTCTGTTGAAACCAAACATCGCTCACATCAATACCATGAAGAGCGGGCACAAAAAAATCGGTTACATTGTGCGATAGGTGTCTCCATTGACCTTAATGGTTGCGCCGTCCACAGCTTCGATATTTTCGGGTGTACGCACTGTACGAGCACGCTCACGTCTTGGCGCATCAACAATGAAACCAGTTTCACGAACTTTAGCAATAAACTTGCGTATACCGGGCACTGTTGGTCCTTCTCTGCGACCAAATTTTGTACGACATTTTCGTGCAATTTCCGACCAATTGTCTTTGTTTTGGAAATAAATTTCCAATAAATCCCAACGTTGCTCAAGCGTAAATCGATTCATTTCGTTCAGTGGAGATAATATACTAAATTTTGTGGCAGAATAGAATGACATAAGTATTGCCAGATTCGAAATAACCGGTGGTTTAAATTTAAACCGATAGATGGCCCACCCTTTACAAGTATTTACGAATATTAGTTTTTTTTTTTCATAAAACCCGAGCTTTTAGCGCGACATCGCTGGCCACAACTAGTTTTAAAGACTCCTCTTCGGATTTCGCTAACTACGTTAGCATGAAACGGGAGTCGAGCATTAAAACAGTGCGTTGATGGGTGGTATATGGTTTGTCTTTGAAACAGAATGGGAAAGTTTTTGACCTATCTTGCACGTATTATCTAATTCCAAAATTTATTAATTTTCTTAAGCAAATAGAAAGAAAAAATTATTATATTTTATTACTGGGTGTGTGAATTAATTTTGAGGTATTTTTCGGTAAAAATCTCGTTTTATTGTAAAGAGATTGTTACAAATTATTTATTTAAAGTATTGTCCATCGCTAGACACTACTTTCTCCCATCTTTGTGGTACCATATGAGGTTATCCACGAATCGATCCATTTTTGGTATCCTCATAAGACTGAAAGCACTGTTCAAATAGGCCGTGCATCATCGATAGGAACAAGTGATAATCAAAAGGAGCAATGTCTGGTGAGTACGGCGGGTGATGTTGGACATCCCATCCAAGCGTTTCTAGCATTTCCTTGACGGGTTTTGCAACATGTGGCCGAGCGTTGTCATGTTGAAAAATTACTTGGTCGTCTCTTTTGGTATATTGACGTCGTTTTTCTTCAACGCTCGCCTCAATGTAATGTTGTCGGTAATGTTCCCCAGTAATAGTTTCGTTGCGTTGGAGCAGCTCTTAATACACTACACCCAGCTGATCCCACCAGATAAACTTGGAGCCATGAATTCGGATTTGGCGAGAATGTTGATGGTTGACCAGGCTTCACCCATGATTTTTTGCACTTTGGAGTATCGTAGCGTATCCATTTTTCATCAGCAGTTACGATGCGATGCAAAAAACCTTTCCGATTGTGCGAGGAATGCCTCCGATTCTTCATTTTTAAACTTTTTCGACTGGCTTGGACGTTCTTTGTCTTCCGGGTCCAAATCATCACTTTTAAAGCATCGAAACCAATACTCACATGTTTTTATGGATGGAATATAATCACCATAGGTTTCCGACAGCAATCGATGACTTTCAGCAGCGCTTTTCTTCGAATTAAACAAAAAATGCTTCGACATATTCAATGCTCAAAAAAAAAAATGCTGTTTACACTTTGGCATAATAACATATATTAAAAATTAAAGTTTAATGATGGTTAGCAACAGTCTGACCGAATGCGATAAAAAACAAGTTACGCCCTCTCTTAGAAATCCTTCAAAATTAATTCACACTCCTTACATATTCAAACTATGAATTTATTGACCACCATCCCGCACCATCCTCTAAAGCGATATTACTGAAAAGTTATTGGTTCATTCCCTACTGCCAGTAATTTTAATTCACCAAATTGGAAACCAACATCTCGTTTCGTTCAGTAGTTATCGGGATAACAGATTGGCAGATAGACAGACAAAACGGGACGAATACAATGATTTCCTGAGCGATGAAAGTAAAAGGATTTAAAAAAATGTATTTTTTTTAATACAAATTTCAGTGTTCCTTACACTACATGATTTCAAACACTGTAGACGAATTTAGAAGAGAGAACGAAGCTACCGAGTGCTCCAGATCATCGAGATATACTTCTCGAACTCGCAGAGATGTAGAAACAAATGAAGATATTGAGATTGTTAATTATTTAGGTGCTTTCTCTGCCAATCTTGTCAGAAATGCCAGTCAATGTCCTATTGAATTGGGCGTGGTTTACTCTCAATTTGGAACAATTAAGGCTGGTAATGTTTTGGCTGGTATTGCTGCTGGTTTAAACCAGCAAACTTATAATTCAGTTGATAATCGTTATGGTGCTACAATTATAGGTAAGAATAATTTTCAACCTTATAAAATGAGTACAGTTACAATAAAAAAGAATACTGTTGGATTTGACGATGTATTATTTAGAAAAAACGTTATCGTTTATGTGTCTGATATACGTGCTACCCTTATAAGCTTTTTCATAAGTTTCAATATTTGTTTATGTCCTGTATCAAAAATAAATTTATTCAATCAAACAACAAATATAATGATTAAGCCCGAATTTATTTAAATTTCTATCACTAGGTGAGCTATGTGAAGCTTCTTTATATCAAGGAAATACTACCATCACCTTGGGTGCCTCTGGAGGATGGAATAGTACCATCAACCCTAAATACTTTTTTCTACAAAACAATAACAATCTCCAAGCAACTGATGCTGAATTAAGAGGAGCACTTGATGGTCTCTATATGGCTCTAAAAATGACTACCTGGACAAGTAGTTTCGCTGATTTGAAGATATCGCAAATTCTTGATATGTATTACTCTCCATACGAAAAAGGAGTTTTTGACAGTTCCTTTAAGGCCTGTAATAGGAACATTCTTTACACAGAAATGACATCTAGTGAGATTATGAGGACTCAACTTTCAAATTTTTTGCCAATCTTATCGTCTGCTGCTATTTCTGGCACTTCAATTTCTAGAGAGTTTAATAATGAGCTCGTCACTGCAGGAATAGCTGCTTTTGAAACATTCTTACGTAAGTTATATCTCTACATAGTTATGTAACAAAACAATATGGATTTAACATAATTTAAATATACGAGTATGACTTTACCTTTCATAATTCATTTTCAGCTGATAAATAAAAAATTGAAAAAGATTTTTATGTCGACGGGGATTTGAACCTTGCACTTTTAACTTTCTAGACCGCGGTCTTGCTGGTTGAGCTTCCAAAGTTTCTGAATTCAGTTAACCAGCCGGTAGTACTTTTTTTCAATTTTTGTGTTACTATGTACCAGCCTACGACTTTTTAGCATTTGCAAGCCGAGGAGGAATATTAGAGTCTTTTAAGGCCTATTTAGGTTTCAGGTGGATGCGTCATCTATATATAATAATATCCTTGTTTCGTAATCAAGAGGGCGCCAGGAAGGCATATGCCCACTCGCCTATATGGATGTAGAAAATAAGCCCGCCCTGGTTAAGTTTTTAAAGTTTCATTGTAGATAGGGGTTATGTCTTGTTACAAATCTCCGTACACCCCTTCATCAATTTTTAATTCAATGGATTGGGACGAGTTTAAGCTTAACTTCAGTTTTAATGCAGGCGATCTTTTTTATGAAGGGGTTTTGCTTCCCGACTGTCATTTGACGATAACAGTAGCTCTCCCTGTATTGGCATCTTTATTCCTTTATACATGTACATATATATATATATATATATATATTATATATATATATATATATATATATATATACATATATATATATATATATATATATATATATATATATATATATATATATATATATAATATATACTATATACAATGTGTCTCAAAGTAAACAGTACTTTTTGAAACTGAAAACATCATCAAACTCTTCTCAGTCAAAATGTAATGGATTGAAGCTTTGGACATTTTTAATTCCAGTTTCATGTATTGCAACGAAGATTTCCACTCTTCTTGATGGAATCACAGACAATTTCGATGTTTTCTTCGCTTATCACGAATTTTGGTTGACCAACGTGTTCATGGTCACTTAGGTCCGCACGACCTTCTTTAAAACATTTATACTACTCAGGTACTCTGCTACGGGATAGACAATCATCATCATGAAAAAGGTTCATCAGTTGATACGTATTGGGTAAATGTTTTATCACAAAACTTAATATTTGCTCTTTGTTCGATTTTGATTTGTCGACTGATAGCTAAAACACCCCATCACTTTAGAAGCAATACTTCAGTTTCTATTCATCTGATTGGCATGAAAATTAGACATAAAGTTATACCTTTCCAATGCATATTATATCCAATAGGTAACGCCACTAATATTGGCTATTTTGAAAAAGTTCTGTTTACTGTGAGACCTATTGCGTATATGTTAGTGAGTAGGGATTAACGAATGAAGAAATATCTTTCCTTGTAGGTTTCATTTGGCATTATGAAGTAGATAATACCAAATGATACTTCGGCGGAACGCCGTGACTACTAAGTCAAAACAATTAACGAAAGTACCCCCAGAACTACAACTACATTCGTTACTTCAAGTGGAAGGTCTTATTTAGTTGCTACCTATACTTTGGTCATAAGCAAACTCAGGTTTAGTTTCATAAAGTGCTTTCTATTTATTTAATGTCTATTTAGAAATGTCTTTCATACGTTTGTATACTGAGCTTCTCCAACATAGTCAGTAACAGGGCAGCATTCAAATCACTAATGAGCATTTTTCTACATTAATAACTAAGACAAATAATCCTGATTTTTGTTTTTATTCGTCTGTAAACACTCTGATCCAGCTTGCAACTGTGAAAAATTACGAGTCAGTACGTACTAACAACTCCTGGTAGTTAATTATGAATCCAGTGGCCTCGAAAGCAGAAGGTTTCTGGTTTAAATACCGATCTAAGTAAAAATTTTTATTTTTATATTTAGCTAGAATGGCTTCAAGCGATCTGGCTTGTACCGGAAGTCAAACTATCCAACGGGTTGCTACAGACTTATTGATCTTCATTGATTCTAGTTGGCAATTTAGCTCAGTGCAAGGAGTGCTATCGTAAGTAGTCTCACACGTATTTTCTGGCTCTATTTGAATTTAAAAATAAACAGTCTGTCAAGTAAGAACGTGTCCACAATAATTTATTTTTAGTAGGTGCGATTCTAGAGATTCAACAAAAAAATCGGTACAGGAAACCGTCGATTCCGAACTTTCGTCGAAATCACGTAAAATCCAAAATGAATAACTTGTTTGCGTATCGGTTCGAGGCAGTCTTTCTTTGATCTCATCCAAAAGAGTGTAAAATGAAACCTTTCGCGGTCACTAAATATATTGGAAAGTTGTTTTAACGAGACAAAAAAAAGTCACTCCGAAAGTCGAAAACGAATCGTGTCTTTGTTTTCACGGGACCCGAAATTGTTGCTGCGTCAAGGAGCGGCAAAATTAAGAAAATCGGGTTTAAATGTGTCCCATGAGACCATTCGACAACATCCTTGTACTCATGATGTCAAATTCCAAAGCACGTTGAAGAAACCTTTGCAGGGCGAAAATCACGTCGCAAAGCGGCTCGCTTGGGCCCATGATAAGATACTAGAGTGACCCTCAAAATCGCCGGACGCCAACCCTATTGGAAACGTTTGGTTCCTTGTAAAGAGAAGGGTCAGATGAAAGACTCTGAGGACTTTGACTCAGTTGTCTCGCGAGATTCGAAAAATTTGCAGAATATGCGGAAAATCTCGTCGACAGCACGCCTCGAAGATGCCAGGCGATTATTGATGTACTAATGTAATTATACCGTTATTAGCATACCAAAGAATAAATTGATGGCAAAAGTTTTTCAAGAATACAAGCGGTGACGTTCTTAATTGACAGACTGTATTCAAAATATGGAGACAAAATAATAAATTAGTGTTTATTTTAACATTTTATTTAAGATACGTCCTGAACAATATTGATGTGAACAAATATGGCACGAGATATACCTTATATGGAGGAACCAGTTTGAGAAATATATCCAGTAATGGTACCAGATATTTGTCCGATTTTTACACCCAGTACAATCAGACCGTCCATACTAATGGTAGGTGATAAGTAGAGACCAAATTATATGCATTTGCATATTTTCATATGCATTTACATATTTAGACCATTCTCACCGATTATTGCATATTTTACCCAAAATCTAGTAATGATACATATTTTCCCTATATTTATAATATTTCTCGGTATTACTAGGCAATTGAATTGCTCAGGGTATTGTTAATGTCGCCGTCTGGAACCGATCTTATAGCCGACCTGCAATAGTCTAAACATCGATTAGATTATAGTGTCAAGGAAATACCCAAAATTACGACGGTATTTTATTCCTTTGTTTCTTGGTCGGGATATTAAGTGATAAGTAGTTAGTTTCTAAGAATATTTATTTGAGCGTGGATCAAATAAACAATTTTCTCGAAGACGAATTTTTATTTTAAAACAAGATATCAGTTTTAACATTATTGTTGACGCGCTTGCATCAGTGTAGTATTCTTGCAATTTTTAACGTGTTGTGTTAAAGTTTAACGTGTACCATGCCACCCGCAAAAAAAAGTGTCTCTTCGTGGGTAGCTAATTATCCTGGAACATTTACATACGACGGAAATGTTTTATGTTGTCGAGTTTGCGAGAAAAATGTTTCGTCCACAAAAAACTTTCAAGTTAACCACCATGTTAAGACAAGTCTTCATATCGCAGGATTGCAAAAAAAGGCCCACGACAACAACTTATAACAGCAGCAAGTAGCAGTGATTCCACTTCTATAGGCAAACAAAAAAACCACTTTAGCATAGATTTATGTGAAGCATTGCTTGCAAGTAATATTCCTCTCCACAAACTTACAAATCCTACATTCAAAGATTTTCTGCGAAAATATTGCTTGAATCAAAAAGTACCAGACGAATCAACACTGCGTAAAAATTACATTCCAACAATTTACCGACATGTTCTGGAAGAAATACGTAATGAACTTAAGGATGACAATATTTGAATTTCAGCTGATGAAACTACCGACAGTTGTGGTCGCTATATTGCGAATTTAATTATGGGTGCATTAAGATTAGAGCCTTCTTCTTCCTATTTAGTGGCCTGCAAAGAACTTGACAAGACAAATTATTCTACGAGCGCCAGATTTGTGAAAGAGGGTATTAAAAACATATTTCCTGAATCCTCTGCAGATGAAAGAGTGTTTATATTTTTCTCAGATGCTGCTCCCTATATGATCAAGGCAGCCAAAGTCCTCCAAGTATTTTATCCAAATTTAATTCATGTGACGTGCTTTGCTCATGGAGTCCATCGACTCGCTGAAGAAGTACGATCCACGTTTGGAAATGTAAATAAACTGATTTCATCAACAAAGAAAGTGTTTCTTAAGGCACCTGCTCGCAATAACGCCTATAAAGGAAAACTGCCAAATGTGCCTTTACTTCCCGAACCAGTGCTAACTCGATGGGGAACATGGATTGAGGCTGTACTATTTTACAATGAACATTTCGAGGCCATCAAAGGTGTAGTAAATGACTTCGATAGTGCAGAGGCTGTGGCAGCTCGTCAATCCAAGGAAGCATTTAACGATTCTGATATTAAAAAAAAAAACATAGCTTTGATTAGCACTCACTTTTCCCACATACCTGCGGGTATTAAAAAGCTTGAAACTCGAGGTTTGGCGTTGACCGAATCAATTCAGTTAATGAATAAAATCCGTCAAATAAACTCCACATTGCCAGATGTATTCCCGCGTAGAGTTAAAGAAAAGTTCGAAAACATTTTGTGCAATAACCCAGGCTTTGAACCTTTGTGTCAAATTGATAGTTTTATTAATGGGACGGGTGAACTTTTGCCAGAAACAATAAGTGCTAACATAGCACCCAAATTCAAATACTGCCCAGTTACCTCAGTGGATGTGGAACGGTCTTTTTCCACTTATAAAAATATTTTAAGTGATCGAAGACACAATCTTACTACCCAACATTTGGAACAATACCTTTTTGTTTACGTGTACAAGAATACAAATGTAAAATAATTTTAAAAAACGTTAAATAATTGTTAATTAAATTTAAACATCGTCGATAACTTGTTAATTTTATGCTGATTTTGAAATAACAACTAAAAATTACTACTTTCATTATTTTTTAATATTGCACATTTTGACCCTTTTCATTCATATTTTAAGCATTTTTCATGCATATTTGCATGCATATTTCAAGATTTTTATATTGCATATAATCCGGTCTCTAGTAATAAGTAGTGAAACTGGAAGTAATTCCAAACAACAGGCATCTTTCAACACTTGGTTCTCTTTTCAAATCATTTCACATGGTTGGAAATAATTTTTTACAGATATTTCATGATTTCTAAAGACAATAAACCTGCGATAAGGGCAATTTACGATTTATTTTTATAAGTTTTTCACTAATATTTTAGAAACGACTGGATTTGATTACATAAGAATATTTCAAGCAGTAGAAAGTTATGGTTATGACAAACTGAACAACAATAGCTATACTCTAGCAGAATCAACAATTGTACTCTTCATCCCCAGAACGACTTTAACCGATGAACAAAGAAGTTTTGTTTCCCAAAGAAAAGAAGTTATTAATCAATTGTTACCAGGTACTACATTTTTGAGCCATTGAAAAAGGACACATTCAGGGTGGTTTTAAAGTTGACTTGCTACTAATTTTTTGGGTCATACTGCTGAAGTTTCTGTCACTGCTTTGCAAACAAAAATAAACCAATCACAGACCACACATAGTGCCACTTTATACAAAAACATGACCAATCTTCTGGAAAAATCCAAGTGAAGATTTTCCGTCGGGATTATCTTTGTTTCAGAAGCAGAATATTGTATCAAAAGTCAATTGCGAAATCGTGTCGGCAAAAAAAGTTATAGAAGATCAAAGGTCTCGAAAATCAGTTTTTCTCAAATATCTCGTAAACTATGGGTTTTACGTAAATTTTGGTTATTAAGAAATTTATTCATCATCACATTGACAACCATTATTATTTCCTATATAACAAAAAATTTCATTCATTGCATTGGAAATGTCCTCGTCTGCTGGACGACCTTTCTTCCGATCAGAAGTTGGCAAAATAAAATGATCAAAACATGTATTATGGTAGATAGCCCAGCAGCAAGTAAGTCGAATTCAAAGTTGAGACGATTCTTTACAACTCTGCCATCACTGTCGCTGCGCGCATCTGCTGCTCGTATTTTTATTTTTTTTTGCTTTACTTTCTCAATGGCGAGTTAACCATAAAAAATATACAACGTACCAAAGTAAAATGAGGTTGATCTATGCTTACGAGGAAAGCGTTGAGACGTTGAAGGAGAACCACTCATATAATGTTTCTTGTATGACTCAATGTTGAGTTTCTTCGTTTAGTTTTTACGACAGTCAACATGCACGGTCATAGTATTTACGCTTTATAAATAAACGATATATTCATCATCCTTTCAACACTCGTAGCTCTAATTGTTTCTGAGCCGCGAACAACAGTCACGATCGCGACACTCCACAAAGGTTTATTACAAATGAAACAGGTATTATCAGTCACTGTGATAGAATTAGAGAATGTTTGTATACGAAATGTCCTAACTCTACGATACGTGGCGTTAAATTGAGATTACTATCATTATTATGAAAAAGGATCCACTTCAAGGACACTTCAGAGAGGAAGAATTATGGGTGTGTGTATTAAAGAGCATTTCTACGCATAAATACGTCATATTGTCTGTATACAACACTACACGTAAACGTATAGTAGGGTATACACCTTTCTCTAAAACTTTTGAGCCACATATCTAGAGAACTCTTAGTCCCACGTAAATTTTGTATAGGACTTTTATGCAGATTTTGATGAACAAATTTTATAATGACCAAAATTCACGTAAAACCAATAGTTCACGAGATGTTTGAGTAAAACTGATTTTCGTGACTTTTGACACGATTTTGCAATGGACTTTTGACACAATATTTCTGATACCGAAACAAAGAAAATCCCGAAGGGAAATCTTCACTTAGATTTTTTCGGAAGATGGATGCTATAATGACTAGATCAACATTAGCGCTTATGTTTTGTAATGTCATGTAAAACGTGATATTACCGGCAATCAAAAATATACAAACAAACAAAACGGGAATATCTTTAATTACTGTTTATCATTTGTACCGTTACATTTGTTAAAAATGTTCTTTTTTTCTAGATTTGAACTTCTTGGTTCTTGGAAGTGGGAGTCAATCCGACTACAGCACCATTGTATCTAATACAAACAAGGACGTGGTTATTTTACAAGAAACTACAAATGAAGAAACGTTAAAGACACTTGGACAACAGTTGGTTAATAGTATTAAAGATGGTAAGGGCTACAAAAATATTTACTTTTTCAAAAGGTTAGAGAAGGTCTAATTGTGTCGTCTTGGTAACAGCTGATGACTGAAGTTATTCTACATCGACTTCGTATAGTACTAGGATGAGTGACCGCTTAAAACAGTCGAGATTATATCTTCGTTCAAATCATCCGACTAACGGAGCTTGGTTGTTAAAAACAAAAAATGCGTAAACCAAGTTGTTGGAATTAATTGAAGGATTGCCTAGGTTAATAACAAAGTACCTAAAGTGACCAAATTCTGAGGCCTACATTGGTGATTGCTTCCTGAGGGCGATATAATTGATTTAAAGCCCTACAGAGGATGAAAATTTTCGACTGTTGCTGAAGATCATGTGGGTAATTTAACCAATAATACAAACAAAGACGTGGTTATTTTACAAGAAACTACAAATGAAGAAACGTTAAAGACACTTGGACAACAGTTGGTTAATAGTATTAAAGATGGTAAGGGCTACAAAAATATTTACTTTTTCAAAAGGTTAGAGAAGGTCTGATTGTGTCGTCTTGGTAATAGCCGATGATTGAAGTTATTCTACATCGACTTCGTATAGTACTAGGATAAGTGAGCGCTTAAGACAGTCGAGATTATATCTTCGTTCAAATCATCCGACTAACCGAGCTTGGTTGTTAAAAACAAAAAATGCGTAAACCAAGTTGTTGGAATTAATTAGAGGATTGCCTAGGTTAATAACAAAGTACCTAAAGTGACCAAATTCTGAGGCCTACATTGGTGATTGCTTCCTGAGGGCGATATAATTGATTTAAAGCTCTACAGAGGATGAACATTTTCGACTGTTGCTGAAGATCATGTGGAGAATTTAACCAATAATACAAACAAAGACATGGTTATTTTACAAGAAACTACAAATGAAGAAACGTTAAAGACACTTGGACAACAGTTGGTTAATAGTATTAAAGATGGTAAGGGCTACAAAAATATTTACTTTTTCAAAAGGTTAGAGAAGGTCTAATTGTGTCGTCTTGGTAACAGCTGATGACTGAAGTTATTCTACATCGACTTCGTATAGTACTAGGATGAGTGACCGCTTAAAACAGTCGAGATTATATCTTCGTTCAAATCATCCGACTAACGGAGCTTGGTTGTGTTAAAAACAAAAAATGCGTAAACCAAGTTGTTGGAATTAATTGAAGGATTGCCTAGGTTAATAACAAAGTACCTAAAGTGACCAAATTCTGAGGCCTACATTGGTGATTGCTTCCTGAGGGCGATATAATTGATTTAAAGCCCTACAGAGGATGAAAATTTTCGACTGTTGCTGAAGATCATGTGGGTAATTTAACCAATAATACAAACAAAGACGTGGTTATTTTACAAGAAACTACAAATGAAGAAACGTTAAAGACACTTGGACAACAGTTGGTTAATAGTATTAAAGATGGTAAGGGCTACAAAAATATTTACTTTTTCAAAAGGTTAGAGAAGGTCTGATTGTGTCGTCTTGGTAACAGCCGATGATTGAAGTTATTCTACATCGACTTCGTATAGTACTAGGATAAGTGAGCGCTTAAGACAGTCGAGATTATATCTTCGTTCAAATCATCCGACTAACCGAGCTTGGTTCTTAAAAACAAAAAATGCGTAAACCAAGTTGTTGGAATTAATTGGAGGATTGCCTAGGTTAATAATAAAGTACCTAAAGTGACCAAATTCTGAGGCCTACATTGGTGATTGCTTCCTGAGGGCGATATAATTGATTTAAAGCTCTACAGAGGATGAAAATTTTCGACTGTTGCTGAAGATCATGTGGGTAATTTAACCAATAATACAAACAAAGACGTGGTTATTTTACAAGAAACTACAAATGAAGAAACGTTAAAGACACTTGGACAACAGTTGGTTAATAGTATTAAAGATGGTAAGGGCTACAAAAATATTTACTTTTTTAAAAGGTTAGAGAAGGTCTGATGGTGTCGTCTTGGTAACAGCCGATGATTGAAGTTATTCTACATCGACTTCGTATAGTACTAGGATAAGTGAGCGCTTAAGACAGTCGAGATTATATCTTCGTTCAAATCATCCGACTAACCGAGCTTAATTCTTGAAAACAAAAAATGCGTAAACCAAGTTGTTGGAATTAATTGAAGGATTGCCTAGGTTAATAACAAAGTACCTAAAGTGACCAAATTCTGAGGCCTACATTGGTGATTGCTTCCTGAGGGCGATATAATTGATTTAAAGCTCTACAGAGGATGAAAATTTTCGACTGTTGCTGAAGATCATGTGGGTAATTTAACCAATAATACAAACAAAGACGTGGTTATTTTACAAGAAACTACAAATGAAGAAACGTTAAAGACACTTGGACAACAGTTGGTTAATAGTATTAAAGATGGTAAGGGCTACAAAAATATTTACTTTTTCAAAAGGTTAGAGAAGGTCTGATGGTGTCGTCTTGGTAACAGCCGATGATTGAAGTTATTCTACATCGACTTCGTATAGTACTAGGATAAGTGAGCGCTTAAGACAGTCGAGATTATATCTTCGTTCAAATCATCCGACTAACTGAGCTTGGTTCTTAAAAACAAAAAATGCGTAAACCAAGTTGTTGGAATTAATTGGAGGATTGCCTAGGTTAATATAAAAGTACCTAAAGTGACCAAATTCTGACGCCTACATTGGTGATTGCTTCCTGAGGGCGATATAATTGATTTAAAGCTCTACAGAGGATGAAAATTTTCGACTGTTGCTGAAGATCATTTGGAGAATTTAACCAATAATACAAACAAAGACGTGGTTATTTTACAAGAAACTACAAATAAAGAAACGTTAAAGACACTTGGACAACAGTTGGTTAATAGTATTAAAGATGGCAAGGGCTACAAAAATATTTACTTTTTCAAAAGGTTAGAGAAGGTCTGAGGTGTCGTCTTGGTAATAGCCGATGATTGAAGTTATTCTACATCGACTTCGTATAGTACTAGGATAAGTGAGCGCTTAAGACAGTCGAGATTATATCTTCGTTCAAATCATCCGACTAACCGAGCTTAATTCTTGAAAACAAAAAATGCGTAAACCAAGTTGTTGGAATTAATTGAAGGATTGCCTAGGTTAATAACAAAGTACCTAAAGTGACCAAATTCTGAGGCCTACATTGGTGATTGCTTCCTGAGGGCGATATAATTGATTTAAAGCTCTACAGAGGATGAAAATTTTCGACTGTTGCTGAAGATCATGTGGGTAATTTAACCAATAATACAAACAAAGACGTGGTTATTTTACAAGAAACTACAAATGAAGAAACGTTAAAGACACCTGGACAACAGTTGGTTAATAGTATTAAAGATGGTAAGGGCTACAAAAATATTTACTTTTTCAAAAGGTTAGAGAAGGTCTGATTGTATCGTCTTGGTAACAGCCGATGATTGAAGTTATTCTACATCGACTTCGTATAGTACTAGGATAAGTGAGCGCTTAAGACAGTCGAGATTATATCTTCGTTCAAATCATCCGACTAACCGAGCTTGTTCTTAAAAACAAAAAATGCGTAAACCAAGTTGTTGGAATTAATTGGAGGATTGCCTAGGTTAATAACAAAGTACCTAAAGTGACCAAATTCTGAGGCCTACATTGGTGATTGCTTCCTGAGGGCGATATAATTGATTTAAAGCTCTACAGAGGATGAAAATCTTCGACTATTGCTGAAGATCATGTGGAGAATTCAACCAATAATAAAATAAAAATTTCAATTAAATTCTAAATTGTGAAAGTTAAGATTCAGATAATGTTAATGAAAGAAGTGTTATTATACCCACACAATAATGAGCAAACATTGTTGTTTTTTCAAAGTACGTAGAAAAAACTGCACTACATGAAAACCACATATATCTATAAGATTTAAAGATATTTTCTATAATTCTCATTAAAGGACTAAGGTAAGGATGCAGCCTGTCGCCATTCTTTTTCAACATATGCACTGAAGTGGTACTAAAGTGTAATAAGGTAATAACCGGTCAAGTGCAAGTTGAACTTGCGCAATTAGTGTTCCGTACGTTGATTGCTTTTAAAATAAAAAAATGTTGTAACGGAAGTATAAAATGATCAGTGACTTCACAAAACACACCCCAAATGAGTTTTCAACAAAGTTTGTTTCCAATCTTTACTGAAAATTGATGACCTTGAAATTTCTGTCTTTTTTTTTATATACCAGATATAAATTATTACAGGTAATGCACTCGTGATAATTTTCGTTCAATCTACACCCCGTGGAGAATATTCCAGAATTTTTTCAAAATTTTTGGATCAATACTTTTTGAGAGAGAGGGGGGACAGCGATTTTTCGCGATTTTTTAAAAATAATACAAAGAAAAGTGTGTGCAAGTATTACATTATATATATATATATATATATATATATATATATATATATATATATATATAACATATATATATATATATATATATATATATATATATATATATATATATATATATATATATATATATATATATATATTTTTCACTCGTGTTTTTACAAGCTTTCATTTGACACCACACTCGACTACCTAGTAAAAAAATGTTTTTTTCCCTTCCGATTTCACCCCCCAAAACTAACCCCTTATGTCAAAATTTAACTTTCAAAACTACATGGCTCTGATGAGGCCATCAATTCCTATATTATTATCAGATTTCAACTTTCTATGACAAATAGTTTCGGAGAAAATCGGGTGTGACAGACGGACGGACAGACAGACAGACAGACACCGAAGTGATCTTATAAGTGTTCCGTACGGAACACTAAAAAGAGTTGCCAAGTTTAAAATAGTTCGGCAAGTGTTTCATTTGAAGCCGTAAATTCAAGGATCCGTGTTCAATAAAGCCAAATAGTTTGAGCCGTTTTTTTTGCTCACCAGTGTATTTTATTACAAATTATTTTTCTTTCGTTTTTAGTGCCAAGAGCAGTTGTCAATCCATCATGTACGTCTCAATTCACAGGAGGATCAAGCACGTTCACTTTGACTGAGTACGTGGAGCCGCAGGGCTCCAACTATTATCGGATTTCTCCAAACTATTTTGCCGCTGGAGGCGATACCAGAAATCTTAGAATAAGGGAACAGGTAGGATATACATTCTTATACTCGTATGCTGGGGGAAGTATTGCATTCGTGAAAAAATCAGCCTTCGAGATTTTGGCATTACTTCACGTTTCAGGGTCAGGATTGTGAAAAACACAACTTCTAACGTCCATCGGTATATCTGGGTCGGTCTGTTTATCCTTGAGCGCTATAACTTCCGAATCAAATAAGATATTGATTTAAAATATGTACGATATAGTAGTAGAGACGTGAGAAGGGCTAATAGTTAGCGATATTATTTTAGGAGGAGGGGGTACACGAGGTGGAGTTTGCTAAATTTAGTATAATTGCCCACTACAGAACAGTTATCATCACTACATCAAATATTATATTTTTGAACTCGACGCTTGTTCCGCAGTGTATGGCGGCCCGTGGCTCCGTGGCGTAGTACTTACTTGCGGTGCAGAAGGTCTCAGGTGCCAATCTCGACGCTTTTATTTAAGTACGAGTATATATGGCCTGGCCACGTATAAAGGTAGTAAGTTGTTTACACAAATGTAATAACGTCCGTAGCAGAACTACTGCGTTGACTAAAATGTGCCGTGAAATACAAAAATGTATGTTTCGAGACGACATCCCCGCCAATATCCTCAGGATATGAAAGAGGGTAAAGTCCCTACTCAGGCGGGGAAATGAACGATAAAAAAAAACTAGTCATATCGGGAACGATGATTGAATCAGAACAGTCAACCATCGTTCCGGACTTCCTAACTGTTCTGTGTTGTTTGATAATTACTAAGGTGGATAAGACTGAGGCAAATCACCGGCAGACCCGCTAAATGCCAAAATCCATCCCCGTTCATCCACTCTTAAGTGATACTTGAAAATTCTAGACCCCTGAAAAACAATTTATTTTCATTTAATAATATTTTTATGCGCATTTTATCCAACTTTTGTCCATTTTTAATAGTTTTTTTCTTACAGGGTTACGGAAGCATCAACGTGTGTATATCTAGAGATGGTAAACCAGACAATACAAGCTCATCCAGTACATGTCAATCAATCAGCAGCTCCGAATATACCATTGACATAACTAGTTATTGTGGAGGATCATCAGTGGGATCATGTGCTCCAATTTATATTTTAGTTACCGGGAGTTCTACAAGCTCTACTCCAAGATGTAGAGGTAATATATATATATATATATATATATATATATATATATATATATATATATATATATATATATATATATATATATATATATATACGAGGCTGGTTTGAAAAGTCCGTGCAAAAATAAAAACTACTTATGTGTTTGGGGTAAACCTTTTTTATTTTTCGACATAGTCTCCTTTTAGGCTTATACACTTCCTCCAACTATGTTCTAGTTTGTTGATCCTTTCCGAATAATAGGATTTGTCCAAGTCTGCAAAATATCCATTAGTGTCTGCAATCACCTCCTCGTTTGAATAAAATCTTTGTCCCGCCAGCCATTTCTTCAAATTGGGGAACCAATAGTAGTCCGAGGGAGCCAAGTCTGGAGAATAGGGGGATGTGAAACGAGTTGGAATCATATTTCCATTAATTTTGCGACCACAACTGCTAAGGTGTGTGCTGGTGCGTTGTCGTGATGGAAAAGGACTTTCTTGTGGGCCAATCGCGGGCGTTTTTTCTTGCAGCTCGGTTTTCAAACGGTCCAATAACGATGAATAATATTCACCTGTAATAGTTTTTAAACCCTTTTCCAGATAGTCGATGAGGATTATCCCTTGCGAATCCCAAAAGACAGTCGCCATAACCTTTCCGGCCGAAGGAACGGTCTTCGCCTTTTTTGGTGCAGATTCCCCCTTGGTAACCCATTGTTTAGATTGTTGTTTGGTCTCAGGAGTATAGTAATGTATCCATGTTTCATCCACAGTGACGAAACGATGCTTAAAGTCCTCCGGATTCTTCTGGAACAGCTGCAAACCATCCTTGCAACACTTCACACGATTCCGTTTTTGGTCAAGCGTGAGCAATCGCGGCACCCATCATGCGGATAACTTTCTCATGTCCAAATGTTTATGCAAAATATTATGTACCCGTTCAGTCGAGATGCCCACAGCACTAGCAATCTCACGCACCTTAACTCTTCTGTCATCCATCACCGTATCATGGATTTGATCAATGATTTCTGGAGTCGTAACCTCCACAGGCCGTCCAGAACGTTCAGCGTCACTTGTGCCCATATGGCCAGTCCGAAAACTTTGAAACCACTTATAAACTGTTCTAATCGAAGGTGCAGAGTCACCATAATGTTTATCGAGCTTCTCTTTAGTCTCCTGAGGCGTTTTGCCTTTCATAAAGTAATGTTTAATCACCACACGAAATTCTTTTTCGTCCATTTCTTGAAAATCACTCGACTTCCTTGATTTACACGAATGCCAAACACAAAGAAATAGACCAATATGGCTGAAACCTGGTGTGCGTTCATTCAAGAGATGCTACTAACTAAACGTGACCTCGATACGCGCCGGTGGTGCCATCTCTCGGACTTTGCACGGACTTTTCAAACCAGCCTCGTATATATATATATATATATATATATATATATATATATATATATATATATAAAATGTAGTTAAAGTTTTTTCTTTTTTTCGGGAAATAGGTCAATAAGAGAAAACTCATTTGTTGTCAAATTCTATATTTCGTTGGTAATTCCCAACGTCATCAGGAATGTAAAAACAACACAGAGTATTACAAAATCAAAGGTGATGTCAACATGTGTCACAGTACCAACAACCAAAAACACAAACAACATGACAAGGAACAACACAAAACCTTCTGTGGTGAAAAAAATGCGTCTACATCGGAAGATACTCGATGGGGATAAAATAGACATTATGGCTATTTACATGACACACCATATAAGAAAGAAGAAAAAGAAGAGAAGAAGAACTTAATATGAAGTTTGTCTCTCACAGCAAAATAAATCTGTAAATGAAATTAAATAATGAAAAAGTAATCGCATTAGAATATGATATGTTAGTTCAGGTTGTTCCTTGCAGGTACTATAGAAGTGGTTGGTTGATAGACATTTCATTCATCATCAATTACCAATAATATTACTGAAACCAATGTGACTGGCTCGCTATTTACTTGGCATGATCTTTTCGCTTCCTTTTAACTTTCAGCAATTTTTTTCTTAAACGAATGAGTCAAATACTTCCAAGTAAACATAACTTTCGGTATTAAAAGAAACAGTAAAAATTGGACAATAAATACTTCTGTCAATAAATTCCTTTGCTTTCGATGCCTTCAGGCAAAAAAACATTAACGAAATTCGTGAAGAAAATAGAAAGACGCCTTATAAATTCCCTGAAGTTTATTAACCGGAGGTAATCCAGAAATTTATTTAAGGAATTTACAAAAACCGTGTAAATTATTACTTCTTTATTTAATTGAGTTTTTCGTCCTAAAACAATTTGCCGGTGCATATAAGTCAAAATAACGAATCGTTAAAAAATCCTTTAAAAATTCTGAAAAAATTCACGGTGGTTCTACGAAGAAAAATAAAAACCGGTCAAGTGCAAGTTGCAACTTGCGCAATTAGTGTTCCGTACGTTGATTGCTTTTAAAATAACACACCCCAAATGAGTTTTCAACAAAGTTTGTTTCCAATCTTTACTGAAATCTGATGACTTTGAAATTTTTGTTTTTTTTAAATACCAGAAAGATTATTAAAGTTAATGCACTCGTGATAATTTTCGTTCAATCTACACCCCAAGTGATACCAATTTTCGAACACTTTTCGCTTCTCTTGCAGACACCATCGATCATTTACAAAGTAACTATCCAAGTGCCGAAATTGCCATCCTGGGCGACTTTAATGTCCACAATATCAACTGGCTCAAATATTCAAATACTACCGACGAACAAGGTCGTGAAGCTGAATCATTCTCAATCAGTTGTGGCTTAACTCAGCTTATTGACGAACCAACACGGATCCCTGATCGAGACGGAGAGTTCGCCAGTCTTCTTGATCTGTTTTTAACCACCAATCCGGAGATTTACACGGTCACCGTAAATCCGCCATTAGGTTCTTCCGACCATAAACTGCTTTCGACATCGAGTATCCTGCCAATCAGTGACAGAGAGGCGCCTAGGCCGCGCAAGATTTGGCACTACAAATCTGCTAAATGGGAAGATCTCATGGAATACTTTCGAAATTTCCCTTGGATGGACGTTTGTTTTCGATCCGATAACCCATCTGACTGCGCCAGGGGGTCTCCGATGTTATTTTGGCTGGTATGGAAGCTTACATTCCTTTTTCGAAGAAATGCTCCTCCAACGGCAAGCCTTGGTTCGACCGAAAATGCAAAGAAGCTGTTGCTTCTAAACATATTGCCTACCGACAATGGCGTGAAAATCCTAACACCGTAAATCGAAACATCTTTGTTCATGCCCGGAACAGATGCAAGGGAATTATCGACGAAACCAAGGAGGCATACAATCAACGAATTAGAAACAAACTTCTCGCTTGTCCCAACAATTCCAGGTCCTTTTGGGCAGTCGCTAAGGCAGTTAGTCAAAATTTTACCAAATCCACCATACCACCACTCACACGGCCAGATAATTCCATTGCAACCACACCTGTTGAGAGAGCGAACTTGTTGGCTGAACTCTTTGCTTCACATTCTACTGTCGATTTCCAAAGAAAAACACCACCTACTATTCCCATATTGCAGTCAAGGATGCCCGATGTTGTCTTCAGACAGCGCATCATAAAGCGTATTTTAATGAAGCTAGACACCAAAAAGGCTTCTGGCGCTGACGGAATACCTGCCATAGTTCTCAAAAACTGTGCAAGGGAACTAACACCAGTTTTCTGTAGACTTTTTAACCTATCCTACAGAAAGGGAATATTTCCGTCCTGCTGGAAATGTGCCACGGTTTCAGCCGATACCTAAAAAAGGTAAGAAGACCTTGCCAAATAACTACCGACCAGTTGCACTGCTTTCAATAATATCGAAAGTCATGGAAAAGGTTATCAATGAGCATCTTCTAAAATATCTTGAACGATTCAATATTATTAGCGATCACCAATATGGTTTTCGTAAACATAGATCAACAGGAGATCTTCTGACTTATGTAACACATGTTTGGAACAACGCAATTGAACACTTTGGAGAATCTCGAGCGGTTGCTCTTGACATATCCAAGGCATTCGACCGTGTTTGGCACGATGGACTGTTGGCTAAGTTGCGCTCTTATGGTATGTCTGAAAGGTTCTGTTTGTGGCTCTCATGTTTCCTCAGAGAGCGTTCTTTACGAGTGGCGGTCGACGGATTTTCTTTCTAACACCCTCACTATCAACGCTGGTGTGCCCCAGGGCTCCATACTGTCTCCTACTCTCTTTCTCATTTACATTAACGATCTGCTGGAAAAGACCGGGAATCCAATCTATAGCTTTGCAGATGACAGTACGCTTGTCTCATCATTCACCTTGAACGCTCAGACATCGGCTGCCCAGGCGAATATCCGCAGACAGCAGGAGGTCGTTCAACTTAACAAAGACCTGGAAGAAATTCTATCTTGGGGTGACAGTAACCAAGTGGAATTTAACGCTACAAAAACCCAAGCGGCAGTTTTTTCTAAAAAAGTTAACGTTGCTGAACCCGACATAGTTTATGTCGGGGCACTCCATTCCCCTAGCATCGTCGCTCAATTTGTTGGGCGTTAGTTTGGGAGCAAATATGTCTTGGCATGAACATGTTGCAGGCATAGCAAGGAGAGCTTCTCAAAAGTTGAGAATATTATTTAGAACCAGAAAGCTTTACACCTCACAACAACTGTTAATCCTTTACAAAGCCCAAATTCGACCAACTATGGAATACTGCTCCCACGTTTGGGGCTCCGCTCCCAAACATACACTGCATTTGTTGGATTCTGTTCAGAGAAGAGCGGTCCGTCTGATTGGGGACCCGGAATTGACCGGCGGCCTTGATTCGCTGGAACATCGAAGAACGGTTGGCGACTTGAGTTTGTTCTACAAGTATTTTCATGGAAAGTGTTCGAAGGATGTAGCCCGCTTAATTCCTCCCAAAGCGGTGCATGTAAGAAATACACGTCGCGCTGGTGCTTCGCATCCGTATGAGGTTCAGCTTGTTACTCCGCGTACAACGCTTTTCAAGCAATCTTTTATATGGAGAACGTCATCCCTTTGGAATAATTTGCCCAGCGCTGTGTTTCCCACCGAGTACAATTTACAGCGATTCAAGAACAACGTGAATCGCTTTTTCCGCACTCGTGCCGCTCCTGGAGCGCTTTAGGGACTTCCCTGCAGCACGTGTGCCAGACCAATAAAAAAAAAAAAAAAAAAAAAAAAAAAAACCCCGTGGAGAATATTCCGGAATGTTTTCAAAGTTTTTTGATAAGTACTTTTCGAGATAAGGCGCGGGACAGCGATTTTTCGCGATTTTTTAAAAATAATAGAAATAAAAGTGCGCGCAAGTATTACATTATATATACATTTTTTACTCGCGTTTTCACAAGCTTTTATTTGACACCACAATCGATGACCTAGTAAAACAATTTTTTTTTCACTTCCGATTTCACCCCCCAAAACTAACCCCTTAGTCAAAATTTAACTCTTAAAACTACATGGCTCTGATGAGGCCATCAATTCCTATATTATTACCAAATTTCAACTTTCTATGTCAAATAGTTTCGGAGAAAATCGGGTGTGACAGACAGACAGACAGACAGACAGACAGACACCGAAGTGATCTTATAAGTGTTCCGTACGGAACACTAACAAGTCTTTTTTGCCTCTTACATAATTTTTCTAAAAGTTTTAGTTTTTGAGTAAAAAATTGCTGAATATCGAAAATATGACAAAAGGCTGTGATAAATATCTCCGAAAATTGAGGCCACAAAAAAAAGTTGTAGATTTTTTGGGGTAGAATAAGATTATCAGAAAAAAATTTTGGTTATAGTATGAAATTACATTTTTACTTTTTTCTGAAATTTTTTGAAATCTATTTTCAGGTATAGGTAAGGTATAATAATATATTGCGTTAATTTATGGACTAATGGGGGTCCGGATGACATATATATATATATATATATATATATATATATATATATATATATATATATATATATATATATATATATATATATATATATAGTAAAATCTGCTTAACACCGAGTTTAACTGTTTTCGAAGTTAGATTGAACGATTTAAAAGGCGACAATATTAGTGGGGGTAAGATGGCCAATGTATGGTCGAAAATTCGAGAAAGTTACGAATATGTGGACATTTTTAATGCGGATGGAAAGGGTTTGTTTTACAAAAAGGACGCCTGATAAGACATTAAAGTTTGTCGGAGAGAATTATGCTGGTGGAAAATTATCAAAAGTAAGGAATGTAGATATAACTCAGATGATGAGCTACCGTTGACTCAATGGACTGAAAAACATCGAGAACATCCTACTGATTGTCTAGAATTTGATTACGATATTGACATTCAACAAAGTACAGTGGAAATCGAGGTTAAAAAGATGTTTAATCATATATGTATATATATATATATATATATATATATATATATATATATATATATATATATATATATATATATATATATATATATATATATATATATATATATATATATATATATATATATATATATATTATATATATATATATATATATATATATATATATATATATATATATATATATATATATTATATATATATATATATATATATATATATATATATATATATATATATGTACATATACATAAATAGAATCTTTATTCGAGCAAAACCACATTACGCACATGTATGGCCAAATTAAGTATTTCTTAACGTGGTGCTGAAGTAAAATTTTCCGCGCCGCAGGGTGGCGCGATGGATAACACGCACATGCAGCGTCGCGGCAGAACTACCGCGTTTTTGGAAGTCGTGCGTTAATAATAGTTGTGTGTGTATTAGGTTTATTATTTATTAATATATTGTTCACACTTCTAATATTTTATCCTATTTACTTATTGCCCATTGTATATTTGCCTACTTAAATCCTATTAATACCTTACATTTTTTTGTTTCAGATTCGGGATGCCGTTTTCCAGACGACATTAAATATACAGTTTCGATGGAAAATGTCGGATGTGCTAGTGGATCAATAGCATATACTGCCAGTGTAGTACTAGTAGTATATTTATACGCATTATTAAAATCATTCTAGATTACTCTTTTTCGTGTAGATATCAATCATATAAAATATAAAAAAAATATATTATGAACTGAACAGTCGATAGCAAGCAAGCAAGCCAAAACAATCGATAATTTATAGAGTCGATATCGATAGTACATATATTAGTGAACCAGCCCTTTTAAGAAATAAAAAATGCATTTTAAGTATTAGGTAGGTAAAATATTAAGTACAGAGTGCTCAGGAAAGGTGTAAAAAATGAATAAGAAAAATATTAACTTAAAAATCAAGGAAAATACATCCTCAGCCCTAAGGTAAGCCTAAATGACCAAATTTGGAGGAGACAGTTATTCGAAGTCATGACTAAATTTGGAAAAGGATCAATTATTGATTATTAAAAAAATTTTTTTCGGACCAATACACCGGATAGTGGTCCCAAAAAAAAATTACAAAGAAACATACAAGATTATTTTGCTTTTATATATGCATATCTAACTTATTTAAAACCTTGAAATATTAAATAAAAATCACTATTTCGAATATTTAAATTATCGAGAATTTTATCCATTCCTAAATGAAATAGTACTTTTTTTTTGTATAGTTTAAAAATCATACAAAACAACATATTGTGGACTTCATTTAGAGCACAGCTGAATACTTATTAAAATGCTTATAAAATCACATGGTGGTGTTCTGTAACTAAGGCAAGCTCTTACGACGTGAAGGTTCTTTAACTTTTGGACACTGGTCTACAATTTTTTTTTTTTCTTCTTTCACAAGGGCTAAATTAACTTAATATATTTTTCTTTTCCATTCTGAGTTTCAATATGTTCTCAGATTTTATCCATCAGGCAGGGTTTTTTTGTAGCACGTGTATAAAGTTTTAAAATACTTAGTACTTACAAGTTTTATATGATGATTTTCGGTCATATTTTGCCTTGGGGATATCTCTTTTCATAGCCCAGCAGTAGTTGGCCAGCATACTGGGACTTCTTTTGCCTTGGTACCTCTTTTCCATAGTAGAAATCTGCTGATGAAAACGCTCACCATGCTCATCAGAGACAGCCCCAAGATTTTTAGGGAACAAGTCTAGGTGGGAGTCCAAGAAGTGAATTTTTAAGGACATGTTGCAGCCCATTTCTTCGTATGAAGTCATAAGATCACTCACTATTTCACGACACTTTTCTTCCTTATTATTGCCAAGAAATCCACAACAGATATTTTTGAATGAGTTCCATGCTGCTTTCTCCGGTGGCTGTAACAGTTCCTCAAAATGTTCATCATCCGATATTAATGACCTTATTTGGGGCCCTATAAAAATTCCTTCCTTCAATTTTGCATCACTTATTTTAGGAAATTTAGACTTCACATACATAAATGCAGCAGAACTTTTATCTATTTTTTTACAAAATTGTTTATAAGCCCCAGTTTTATGTGCAAGGGAGGTAAATACACCTTTTCGGGATCCACCAATGGGCTATCTGATACATTTTTATGCCCAGGAATAAGAGATTCACGTTTAGGCCATTGTTTCCTTATGTAATGAGACTCCTTATCCCTGCTATCCCATTCACACAAGAAACAGCAGAATTGCGTGTATCCAAGTGGCAAACCTAACAATAAAGCTATAACCTTCAAATCCCCACAGATATTCCAGTTATATTTAGTATACTGAATTTTTTCTAACGGCAATTTTATATTTTCATGTCTCCTTCATATGACTGGCATGCGCGACAGGTATTGATGGTAATTCATTCCCATTATGAAGTAGTAAAGCCTTCAAACTGACTTTCGATGAGTCTATGAACAATCGCCACTCATCTGGCTGGTGTTGATGTCCAAGAGCCTCCATCACTGCACAAACATCATTACAAAACTACATGACCTTTAGAGAAGTAGTCACTGAAATCACTGTGGCGTCTACGATAAACACATATCCTTGTATCTTTTTGGAGTAGATTCCAACCTTTGAGCCTGGAACTTAACAGCTCAGCTGACTGTTTAGATAAATTTAAAACCCGTATAAGATCATTAAGTTCTTCTTGAGATAAAAAGTGGGGTTCTGATGAACTACTTGCTTCAAACGTAGGGTCACTTCTCTCGCTTTTTCCGTCTTCAGTATGAACTGGGTCGGAGTTATCACTTCAGGTCATGAAATCTGGAAACTTTGGTACAGTATACTCTTCACTATGTGGCACAGGTCTAATTGCAGATGATTGGGGTACTTAACTGTATATTTTGTTTCGGACGTAATTCCTTTAATGTTAGTTAAGCAGAAATAACAATCAGTTAAATGGTCCTTCTGTTCCATCCAAATCATAGGGACTGAAAACGGAATATGACGAGAGTACCTAGTGAGAAGCCTAACACATGATACACAGCATAACTTTGGGGCCCAGTCTTTATCAAAATGACCAGCTTTACATCTAAATTAATATTTTTTCACAAGCGGTGTAAAATTTCGCCTCTGAGACTTGAAGGTCAGTTCACCACACACGTAGCAGAAATTGTTTTGTTGATTTACACACTTCCTTGGCATTTCGAAACGTTTATAAATAAAAACAATAAACAGCACAAAAATAAGTAGGTACACAACTGAACTAGGGTCTCTATTCAGTTTCTTTGTGAAAAAAATCATGTTGACCAATGCAGTGTAATTAAGAGCCAGGCCGTTATGTGTCTACACAAAATTTATAGCATTGTTTAGTCTACATACTGGGTGGTTGAATGAATTCAATTAGACTTCACATCTGAAATCGTAAATTTTATTTTATGATATATTAGGTTTGGCAAATATGTTTTGCCAGGTGAAGCACGATGCTGGGAAATAAGTTTTATAAATAAAGTTGAAATTTAAACGTATTAAATAATAACCCATTGACTCAACAGTAAACTAGACAACCAATTAACAAATTTTCTTTATTTAACAGGTACACAAGCCCGTAAAAAAACTGCTTTTGGAACAAAAAACTGTACTAAGTATATATCACCACTATACTAAACACTTTATTTTTGCACTCGACGCGCGTTTCGCTAATCATGTTAGCTTCATCAGGAGAGTTTTTGTTATTTTCTTCGCGTGTAGAAAAGGTGGAATTCTGAATATTTAACCTGAACTTATGTCTATTTATTAGCTTGTTTACTAAGTCATCGTCATATCCATTAACTCTAGTTATATTTAGTTAGTTCAGGTTAGTTCAGTTAGTTATATTAGGAATATCTGTTACTGTGTCTTTCCTATAGATATCAAATTCTAATCTATTATTATTTCTAATAATTAAAATATCTTATCACTAAGGAAACCCAAATATGCAAGTGAAAAACTTTAAAATATGCGCATAAATATGCAAATAATTTTCTCAAAATATGCACAAACATGTTGTAAATATGCAGTAAAAAAAATCGAAAAATGTAAATTTATTGTTTCACATTACATGATACGAGTACTATACAAATGTAGCAATAAAATACCCATTTTAAATTTTCAACATACAGGGCGAATAAACTAAATCTAAATATAATATTATACAAAGTAAAAAATAAATATAAATAATAATGTATTTTATTACTTTACTTAAAGATGAACAAATAATAATAATAATGTAGGTACATATTATAAAAACTTATATACGTAGTAAACAGCATAATAAAACATACATTTTAAATTTGATACATACAGGGCGATGCAACTAAGTAAGCGAAAATATGCAAATATTGCAAAATACAGGGTCGCCGTTTGTTATAAAAACAATAAACTACTAAATGTTTCTCAAAATTCTCCATTAAAAAGTTTTGTCTTCTATCGTTGTATAAAAACTTATAAATTGAGAAACTCCTTTCCACATCGACTGATGTAATAGGGGCGTTTTTAAAATTATTTAATAGCATGGGATCTAAATTAGTAAAATCCCCCTTTAAAACATTAGCTACTTGGCTGACAAATTGAAACCCACTATTTTTTTTCCATAACATTCTGAATTTTTTGAAAAATTTTGCTCCCAATTTTACTGACCATAAAATAATAAAATTTATTTGGGGAAAACCACCGGCACGGCGGCGGCGGCCTAAACATTGACCCTTATTCCGAAAAAAAATAAATGAAAACGACTGCCAAAGACCTACATTATTATAAATTCCTTTAAATATGCACATATATGCTATTTTTAAAGCATTTATGCAAATATTTAGAAAAATGCATATAATATGCAAAATATGCAATATATGCGCTTTGCATATTTGGGTGTCCTTACTTCACCTTTCATAGCCAATTTATTCATAAGTAAGTTTGAAACCGAAGACAGTCAAGAATTTGAATATTTCCCAGGGGTATGGTATAGGTATGTAGATGATATTTTCGCAATTTTTGATACAAAGAAACCAAATATAGATGATTTTGTTTCCAAATTAAATAGCCGGTATGATTCCATTAAATTCACTTACGAAGTTGAGAACAAAGGACAACTGCGTTTTCGAGATATTTTAATTATTAAAAATAATAATAGATTAGCAGGGGACTCAATAAGGTGTATTTAATAATGTTGGACAACATTAAGTCTATAAGTCATCAGACAATCTGAGGAATATCTTAGGAAATCCCAAAGATAGGATTCCTAATTGTGAGAAAAGTGGAATTTATAAAATTAATTGAAATGATTGCGACAAAAAGCATGCTGTATAATTAGGGTACATTTGTAGTTTAGCATCGCTCCTGATGAAGCTAACATGGTTAGCGAAACGCGCGTCGAGTGCAAAAATAAAGTGTTTGGTGTAGTGGTGATATATACTGACTAGTGTCATTGTGCCAAAGATTCCACATTCCCAACTTAGTAAAAAAACTGTAGCTAAATTCTGTTCTGTAAAACTGCTGTTTTTACGATAAGTTCATCTTATGCCACCCAATCGCGTTGACGTGATATGACAGTGTATGTTGAACTTGTTATTAAAATTTTAACCTCATTGTACAGTTAAAATTGTGTAAAATATTACCAAGGTCACATTAATGCCAAACAGTATCCTTATTTACGGATATTTTGTGACCTTTTCGGAACGCTTATTTATTGTATTACTTTAAAAATAATTAAGAAATAGTATATAAATTGCTGACAAATGCCAAAATAAGTTTAGGAAATGTTAATGTGGAGTTTATATTAATGGATGGCGTAAATTGTCAAACTTAAAATTGTCAGTACTGCAGTGATAAATTCATAATTATAAGACATAAAATGATGAAGTCGTCATTGCAGAAGCAGCACAAATTCTTGAACCTATAAACGTAATTTTTAGTGCACTTCAGAGAACTGTTTTTATCTGTTAAATTCCTTGATCCTTCACCAGTATTATGTGAACCATCGCTCAGATTTTTCTGTTTTAATATTTACGCAATCCATCTTTAAACTCCGTGTTATCATAGTAGAACGTGAAAATTAGATAATTTAGGTTATATAAGTATCTTTTTATACATATCATTTCTGTTGTTGTATGTAGTATTTAATACAATTGAATTTTGAAATCAATAAAGCTGTTATTTGTCATATTTTGCCATATTTTTGGACTGCGCCTATTTTACATAAAGTTCTATACAAATGCAGAAAAAGTTTATCTTACATATTACAAAAAAAATTATTCTTGATAAAAAGTTTTGCATCACATGAAAATCCATAATCAAGCATTAAAAGATTAAAACTTTGGTGGTATACAGGGAAAATAAAAAATAATGGTTTATAACGAAGAGTAAAGTGTGTTTAAATTTAAATACAGAGCTAAATATTAATTGAAAATATTAATAGGAACTACAAAATTATGCTCACGTTTAGATTTGTGGCCTTCCTAGTCAAAAATTTAAATAAACTCCAGTCAACACGTCAGTAATTGTCAGATTATTTATCAAATAACGGAAAACGAAATTAATTAAAAACTAGAGCACGGATTTTGATTGTATCACAGTTTTGTTAAAAATTTGATAACCTTCTTATCTGCTTTCCAACAATTACAGCCATAATAAATTTGTGCTAATATCATTTTATTTTGAAAATTGTAAATCATTATTTTTTATGTTCCCTGTATACCATCAAATATTTTAAACTTTTGAGGCTTGATTCTGGACTTCCATGTGATGCAGAACTCTTTATCAAGAATAAATTTTTTTGTAATATGTAAGATAAACCTTTTCTTCATTTGTATAAAACTTTTTGGGACACACTGTATAATTCTGGCCATCAAGATATTTAAATAATAAGAATTCTGTTTAACTTTAACTAAGTCCTTCCACCCTCAAGAGGGTATTCTGTGCTCAGTAAATGGCAATGAATTCTCGGTTAATTGTTTCATCTGATCCACACTACGTGAAGGTGATGTACCCCTGCAGCGCTTGCCTTCAACGTTTCCCTGTATGACCAGTGATTGCAGTTCATGTCTTCTGCTGAGTTTACTGAAATACCTCAAGTATGTCTGGTTTATAAGCGAGCTCAGTCTATTAGTAATTTTTAGTGTTTGTAAAATCAACTGGATAGTTCGATGTTCCTCCCACGATATCGACGATACACCAACATTTCAAATGCAGAAATTGTATTTCTGTCAGTTTTCTTTATCCTCCATGTTTCCGATGCATATGTATGTTGCAATTGGAAATAGTGTTCTTGCGGGCCTTAACTTAGTCGATCGCGAGATTCTCGAGACAGTACCTTCCAGTAATAATGGATGGAACTTAATGGCTAAACTGTTCTCAAAAAGGTACGGTAAATAGGGCATTAAAAAATTATATATATATATATATATATATATATATATATATATATATATATATATATATATATATATATATATATGAGACTGGTTTGAAAAGTCCGTGCAAAGTCCGAGAGATGGCACCACCGGCGCGTATCGAGGTCATGTTTAGTTAGTAGCATCTCTTGAATGAACGCACACCAAGTTTCCGCCATATTGGTCTATTTCTTTGTGTTTGGCATTCGTGTGAATCAAGGAAGTCGAGTGATTTTCAAGAAATGGACGAAAAAGAATTTCGTGTGGTGATTAAACATTACTTTATGAAAGGCAAAACGCCTCAGGAGACTAAAAAGAGAAGCTTGATAAACATTATGGTGACTCTGCACCTTCGATTAGAACAGTTTATAAGTGGTTTCAAAATTTTCGGACTGGCCATATGGGCACAAGTGACGCTGATCGTTCTGGACGGCCTGTGGAGGTTACGACTCCAGAAATCATTGATCAAATCCATGATATGGTGATGGATGACAGAAGAGTTAAGGTGCTTGAGATTGCTAGTGCTGTGGGCATCTCGACTGAACGGGTACATAATATTTTGCATAAACATTTGGACATGAGAAAGCTATCCGCAAGATGGGTGCCGCGATTGCTCACGCTTGACCAAAAACGGAATCGTGTGAAGTGTTTGCAAGGATGGTTTGCAGCTGTTCCAGAAGAATCCGGAGGACTTTAAGCGTCGTTTCGTCACTGTGGATGAAACATGGATACATTACTATATTCCTGAGACCAAACAACAATCTAAACAATGGGTTACCAAGGGGGAATCTGCACCAAAAAAGGCGAAGACCGTTCCTTCGGCCGGGAAGGTTATGGCGTCTGTCTTTTGGGATTCGCAAGGGATAATCCTCATCGACTATCTGGAAAAGGGTAAAACTATTACAGGTGAATATTATTCATCGTTATTGGACCGTTTGAAAACCGAGCTGCAAGAAAAAATGCCCGCGATTGGCCCTCAAGAAAGTCCTTTTCCATCACGACAACGCACCAGCACACACCTCAGCAGTTGTGGTCGCAAAATTAATGGAAATAGGATTCCAACTCGTTTCACATCCCCCTATTCTCCAGACTTGGCTCCCTCGGACTACTATTTGTTCCCAATTTGAAGAAATGGCTGGCGGACAAAGATTTTATTCAAACGAGGAGGTGATTGCAGACACTAATGGATATTTTGCAGACTTGAACAAATCCTATTATTCGGAAGGGATCAACAAACTAGAACATCGTTGGACGAAGTGTATAAGCCTAAAAGGAGACTATGTCGAAAAATAAAAAAGGTTTACCCCAAACACATAAGTAGTTTTTATTTTTGCACGGACTTTTCAAACCAGCCTCGTATATATATATATATATATATATATATATATATATATATATATATATATATATATATATATATATATATATATATAAGCAGCAAATGAAGTAACGATGTTAGAGGGATAGAGAGAGGGAGAGGTTAATATTTAGAAAAAAACTGCCGTCTGGGTTTTCGTAGTGTTTAATTCTACTTGGTTACTATCACCCCAAGATAGAATTTCTTCTAGATCTTATTAAGTGAAGTGGACGACACCCGATGCTCGAGCATTCAAGGTGAATGAAGAAATAAGCGTACTGTTATCGGCAAAGCTGTAGATAGGATTCCTGGTCCTTTCCAGCAGATTGTGAATGTAAATGAGGAAGAGAGAAGAAGACAGTATGGAGCCGTGGGGCACACAGGCGTTGATAGTAAAGGTCGACAGCAATACGTAAATAATGCTCTCTGAGGAAACACGAGAACCATAAACAGAACTTTTTAGACATACTAAAGGGTGTTTTTTATAGAGGTATAAAACTTTAAGTTGGCAACACTTTTTTAACTGGCGGCCATTTTGTCAGCTGTCAAGTGATTTATGTTTAGTTTGGTTTGGCATTTCAACATGAATAGACTGACGCCTGAACAACGCTTCCAAATTGTGCAAATTTATTTTGAAAATCATGGTTCTGTTCGAAATACGTATCGCGCACTACGTCCATTTTACGGTCAACATAATCGTCCATCAGAGCAATTAATTCGATTAACTATGGAACGTTTTCGCACCACGTTTACTCTAAATGATAATACGCATCCACAGAGACGTCGTACAGAAGAAATCATTGCTGCTGTAGAGCGTAGCGTAGAGGAAGACCCGAATCAGTCTATCCGCCATCGTCCACAGGAATTGGATATGTGTCCATCCACTTTATGGAAGATTTTGCGGAAAGATCTTGGTTTGCGTGCTTACAAAATCCAACTTGTGCAACAACTGAAGCCACACGATCACCTAGCAAGGTGTAGATTCGGTGAATGGGCCCAAAACAAGATTGCCGTTGATCCCGATTTTCATAAGCGAATTTTGTTTAGCGATGAAGCTCACTTTTGTTTGAATGGATACGTCAATAAACAAAACTGCCGTATTTGGAGTGATGATAATCCTCAAGTGTATGTGGAGACACCGTTACATCCAGAAAAACTGACTGTTTGGTGTGCTTTATGGGCTGGTGGAATCATTGGTCCGTACTTCTTTAAAAACGATGCTGGTCAGAACGTTACAGTCAATGGTGACCGCTATAGAGCCATGATTACTGACTTTTTCGTTCATCAATTGAACAACCATGATGTGCAGGAGCTGTGGTTTCAACAAGACGGCGCAACATGTCACACAGCTCGTGCCACAATTGATTTATTGAAGGAAACGCTTGGTAACCGCATAGTTTCACGTTTCGGACCCGTGAATTGGCCTCCAAGATCGTGCGATTTAACGCCGCTAGACTATTTTCTGTGGGGATATGTGAAGTCGCTAGTCTACGCCGATAAGCCCGAAACGATTGACCACTTGGAGGACAACATTCGCCGCGTTTTTGCCGATATACGGCCACAAATGTTGGAAAAAGTCATCGAAAATTGGACCTCCAGATTAGACTACGTCCGAGCCAGCCGTGGCAGTCATATGCCAGAAGTCATATTTAAATTATAATGCCAGAAGATTATCTTTCGAATAAAGTAAATTTCATGTCAATTTAAAGCCAACAATCCATCATGCCAAACACGATCGAATATGTGGATATATCAAATGCAACCACTCGAGATTCGCCAAAGTATTCAATTGCATTGTTTCAAACATGTGTTACATAAGTAAGAAGATCTTCTGTTGATTGTTGATACTGAATGACAGCCTTTTGATATTACTGAAAGCTGTGCAACCGGTCAGTAGTTGTTTGGCAAGGATTCCTTGCATTTTTTGGGTATCTTCTGAACTGCAATGCATTTTCAGCAGGAAGAAAATATTTTCTTTTTGCAGGATAGGTTGAAAAGTTTGCCAGTCTCACTGGTGTTAGTTCTCTCGCGCATTTTTTGAGTACTATGACAGGTATTTCGTCAGCTCCAGAAGCTTTTTTGGTGTTTAGCTTCATTAAAATACGTTTTATGATATATATACGTGTAATACAGCCATATTATTGAAAGAATTTCTCAGAAACAACTGTTTTTTATAAACGCACTATAAGCGCTTTAGGAAAATCCCTAAATCGCTATAAAAATATAAAAGCAACTATAAGAACAACTATTTTTCCGTCGATGAGATGCCTTTGACATACATACTGATGGATCATGGTATACGATGATACGTATTAGAAAATACGAGTATATTTAACAACATAATAATTGTCATTCAAATACAAGTAATAAATTATTGTCTATTGACTAATTTAACCCTAGAACATAATAAATCACCCCTTAAAAAGGTTTGTCACACG
The DNA here is from genome assembly GCA_019049505.1 of Pachyrhynchus sulphureomaculatus. Classification (NCBI taxonomy): domain Eukaryota; kingdom Metazoa; phylum Arthropoda; class Insecta; order Coleoptera; family Curculionidae; genus Pachyrhynchus; species Pachyrhynchus sulphureomaculatus. The sequence goes on along the minus strand of CM032450.1, from coordinate 43,367,641 downwards.
CTTAGTAAATTATGTACACATCAATTTCATTAATCATTGAAATCAGCTGCTGACGATTTTCAAGAAAAATTAATCATGTTTTGATAGCATTTAGATAAACTGATCATAACGTGGAATTCGGGATTTATTGAAAGACGGGGAGATGATTTATACAACCGAACATATTTACTGGAGAAAAGAGCAGTGGCGTAGCTAGGAAAGTTTGGGCTAAGAGAGTATTGTGTTAAGGGAGAGTGTGTCAAAATTCAAAGGTAGATTTTGCCTTCATACGTTGCATTAAAAATAACCGGTCAATTAGTGTTCTGTACGATGATTGCTTTTAAAATAAAATTTTTTCTTACGGAGGTATAAAATGATCAGTGACTTCACAAAACACTGATGAGTTTTCAGCAAAGTTTGTTTCCGATCTTTATTGAAAACTGATGACCTTGATTTTTTTATATATACCAGTTAAATTATTAAAGGTAATGCACTCGTGATAATTTTCGTTCAATCTACAGCTTGTGGAGAATATTCCAGAATTTTTTCAAAATTTTTTGATCAGTACTTTTCGAGATAAGGGTGGGTGACAGCGATTTTTCGCGATTTTTTAAAAATAATACAAAGAAAATTGTGCGCAAGTATTACATTATATATATTTTTCAACTTGTGTTTTTACAAGCTTTCATTTGACACCCCATTCGATGTCCTAGTAAAAAAAAAAAATTTTCCAATATCGCTTTTACGTATATTTTTTTCTGTTGCAGCAGGGTTAGGTCTTCTCAAGTAACTGATATTGAGAAGTTGATGTTTTTGATTATTTCTTCTACATGAGCTGCCCACTTTAAATTTTTCGTTATTATCACACTCAGAACTTTGTATTGGTCTCTCTCCTCAATGTGTATACTCAGAAGAGTACTCTATATAGCCAGTCACTTTATATAAAAAAATGACCAATCTTCTGAAAAAATCCAAGTGAAGATTTTCCTTCAGGATTTTCTTTGTTTCCGTATCAGAAATATTGTGTCAAAAGTCCATTGCGAAATCGTATAGGCAAAAATCAGTTTTTCTCAAATATCTCGTAAACTATTGGTTTTACGTGAATTTTGGTTGTTATGAAATTTGTTCATCATTAAAATCTGCATAAAATTTACATGGAACTATTAGTTCTGGAGATATGGGCGTTACGATGCAAGCGTTTCCCCACCACCTTTGAGATGGAATATCATCACATCATTACAATATTTGCTGGACGATCTTTCTTCCGATCAGAAGTTGGCAAAATAAAATTATCAGGACATGTATCATGTTAGATAGCACAGCAGCAACTAAATCGAATTCACAGTTAATACGATTCTTTACAGCTCTCCCATAATTGTCGTTGCGTGCATCTACTGTTCGTATGTCAGTATCCTTGAATGATAATGTACTTACATGTCGACCACTTCGTCGATATTTTTTATCCTTTTTTTGCTCTACTTTCTCACTGGCTAGTTTACCACAAAAATACACAACGTATCAAAGTCAAATGAGGTTGATATATGCTTACGAAGGAGAACCACTCGTACGACGTTTCTTACATGATTCAACGTTGAATTTCTTCATATAGTTTTTACGACATTCAACATGCACAGCCACAGTATTTACGCTTTGTAACTAATTGATATGTATATCATCCCTTTCAACACTCGCATTTTTAATTGGTTCTAACCGCGAACAATCACGATCAGAAATCGACAAAGTTTCATTTCAAATGAAACAGATGTTCTCAGCCATTGTAATAAAATTACAAAGTATTTCGATATAAATAAAACTTCCGAATTCTACGATACGTAGCGTTAACCTAAGTTTTAAAAGGAAGAAAATACTTCGTCAAATATTTTCAGGTATACATCGACCCATGAGATTACAATGGAATTCTAGACAGCTGCAAGTCAAGGTCGTTACTATCATTATTATGAAGAAGAGTCCACTTCAAGGACTCAAAGAGGAAGAATTATGGGTGTGTGTGTATTAAACGGCTTTTTACGCATAAATTAGTCATATTGTCTGTATATACCACTACCACGTAAACGTATAGTAACGTGGAAACGTAACATGTAGTGGAGTATGCGCCTTTCTCCAAAATTTCTCAGCCTCATATCTCGAGAACTATTAGTCCCATGTAAATTTTGTATAAAACCTTTTTTATAAGATAATGATAAATAAATTTTATAATAACTAAAATTCACATAAAATCAATAGTTTACGAGATATTTGAGAAAAACTGATTTTCGCGACCTTTGATCTTCAATAACCTTTTTTGCCGACACGATTTCGCATTGGACTTTTGACACAATATTTCTGATACCGAAGCAAAGAAAATTCCGAAGGAAAATCCTCACATGGATTTTTTTTCAGAAGATGGCTACTATAATGACTGGATAAATATTGGAAATTTGTGTTATTGTAGACAATATGGAAAATAGAACATTTATCAACGTTTACCAGCAAAATCTATCTGCTGCACAGCTCTGCTAAAACATTAACATCACTCAAAACAGTATAGATAGAGAAAAAGATTTTTTTCTGTGATATGTACTCTATGTCCATAAAAAAAATACTTTTTCTGTAGAGCTATGCGGCCGTCTCTACCTCAGGTAGTTAATTTCAAATGAAAATCAGTTTACTAAACAATTTTAAACGTTTCTCACCCTTAAAACCAATGAAACGAGGGAAAGTCTTTCATTAAGTCTAGTTAAATTTCTAAATAGGGAGGTGCTTTGTGTAAAAAGAAATTTTCCGGCTTCCCTAAGGGAAAATACATGTTACTTTATAACAAGATATTTATATATAGATTTTTTTTGTGTATAAAACACGAAAATTTGTCAACAAGGGAAAAATTGCTATTTTTAAGATCCCACTGATATTTTTGCTGCTTTTGTTATTTTTTTCAGTACGATATCTTTTTGTACTCTTCGCAGCTTATTTTTGTTTATTGTACTTACTAGATATCTGAGATTAACGATTTCAGTCGATAAATTATATATATATATATATATATATATATATATAATATATATATATATATATATATATATATATATATATATGTATGATTTTGTTATTTTTCTTTGACCATGTATGTATTTTTTTATTTTTATTTTTCAATTTGGTTGGGTTTAGAGGTCAATTATATATATTATCTATAATATATATAAAATGCAAGATCTCTCTGTCTGTTTGTCTGTCCATTAGTGCGTTTATCAGGCGAGAATCACTTATCCGATTTACGTGTCTTTTTTTAAATTCATACATATATTCTTTGGCCAGGTTATATAGTAATAATAATAATCTATATCTATAATATATGTAAAATGCAACGTCTCTCTGTCTGTCTGTCTGTCCGTTAGTGCGCTTATCCCTCGAGAACCACTTATCCGATTTACGTGATTTTTTAAATTCATACATATGTTCTCTGACCAGGTTATATAATAATAATAAGAGTCTATATAATATACAAAACGCAACGTCTCTCTGTCTGTCTGTCCGTTAGTGTGCTTATCATTCTAGAACCACTCATCCGATTTACGTGATTTTTTTTAATTCTTAATTTAATATATGTCAAAAAAATCTATAATATATATAAAACGTAACGTCTCTCTGTCTGTTTGTCTATCCATTACTGCGCTTAGCACTCAAGAACCTCTTATCCGATTTACGTGTTTTTTTTTTTATAAAATACAAAGGGAATATACAGAGACAAAATGCCAATATGTAGGAAAAAATGGATGGAAGTTTAGCAATAAGCTTCGCAGAAAGACTGAATAGATGAGGAGAATACTTTAAAGAAACACTAAATGGAGATGAAAATGAGTTGAATGAGAAATAGGAAGCAAAATTAACTGAAGGGCAGGAGGGGACAACTAAACCCTGCAAAGAAGAAATAAAAGAGAAATACTCAGAACCCAAAAAAAAACAAGGCCCCTGGTGGAAATTGTAGAACTGATAAAAGCTAGAGGGGTAGATCTGGAAAATTAAATATGCTGGTTGGTGCAAGAAATTTGGGAAATAAAAAAAATGCCAGTGAGCTGGAGAGAGTTGCTCATTTGTCCAATATACAAAAAAGGAGAAAAAACTATATGTGCTAATTATAGACCAATACTGGATGTCATGTACAAGATAGTAGTGTTGACTATCAAAAACAGACTAGCAGAGAAAGCCGAGTCTAATCTGGGAGAGTACCAGTGCGAATTCAGAAAAAATAGATCAGTTACAGACCAGATATTTTCGATTAAGCAAATTCAAGATAATAGCTTAGAACAAAATTTGGCACTACACTTGGTCTTTGTGGATTTCAGAGAAGCATGTGACTCTGTAAATAGAGAAATACTCTACAAGATAATGGAAGAACTAAAAATTGCAAGTAAATCGATTCGCATGGTGAGAATGACCCTGAATGACACAGAAAATAAAGCGTTGGTTGAGGGCAAAGTATCAGACAAGTTTAAAGTGAAGAGAGGATTAAGACAGGGGGAACCAGTGTCGACATGTCTATTTAATTTGGTACTAGAGAAGATAATCCGGAAGTCAGAAATAAAAAACAAATGGGACGATATACCAACAAACCTGCCAATGCTTGGCCTATGCGGATGATGTAGCAGTGATTGCCAGAGCAAAAGAGAACCTCAAAAAAACCATAAGTAGGATAGAAGAAAGGGGAAGGAGGAGAGGACTAAAGATAAATGAGGAAAAAACAAATTACATGGAAATTACATAGAAAAAGGATAATAAAAACAACAAAAGTTTAGATATAATAAACAACTTAAGTTGTTTGAAAAAGTAGACAACGATAGTAGACGGAGATATAAGAAAGAATAGCGAAAGGACAGAGATGTTTGGGGGCAATGAATACAATATTGAAATCAAAGAATGTATCAAGAAAAGTAATAGAAAGAAATGTATACGACAGTGTTGTCAGATCCACGGTTACATATAGATGCGAAACGTGGAAACTGAATGCAAGAGAAAAGGAGACGTTAGAGGTGTGGGAAAGGAAAGCTTTGAGAAGAATCTACGGAGGAAGGAAAGAAGAGGGACTGTGGAGAAGAAAAACAAACTACGAATTAAAATGCCTATATACGAAACCCCTTATAAGCCAAATCCGAATAAGCCAGCGATTAGGATAGTTGGGACACATGGCAAGGATGAAGGAAGAAAGACAGGCAAAGCAAGTCCTAAAAAGAGGAGTGGTTGGAAGAAGAAGCAAGGGTAGACCTCGATCTACATGGCTTCAGGCAGTAAAGCAAGATCCGGAGTTGATGGGAATCCCGCACTGGGAAAGGCTAAAGAAGTGGAGACAAGTATGCAACCAAGTCATGGGCCTCTGAGGCCCCTTGAGCTATATAATAATATAAACATAACGAATAAGCAGTAACGATAAAGGTGAATCAAGTCCATGCGAGCGGAGCCGCGGGCACGGCTAGTAGTACTATAAATGCAGTCTACATGTTGTGTTCGCCCCAATTTTTAAATTAAAATAAAATAAATGACAATGAAAACTAATTAACATATGGTTCGTGTAACGAAAAATGAAAAAAAAAAACGTTATGATTCAGTGAAATAGGTAAAGATAAATATTAACCTAAACATCCACGTCCAAGCCAAACCCGACACAAAAAAATTTCCCTCCTCATGTGTACTGTACTCTTTTTCAATAAGGTCCCTTAAGATCGTTCCATATATCCTACTGATTGTGTCAGTTACGGAGATTCCTCGGTAGTTGACAGTAACCAAGTGGAATTTAACGCTACAAAAACCCAAGCGGCAGTTTTTTCTAAAAAAGTTAACGTTGCTGAACCCGACATAGTTATGTCGGGGCACTCCATTCCCCTAGCATCGTCGCTCAATTTGTTGGGCGTTAGTTTGGGAGCAAATATGTCTTGGCATGAACATGTTGCAGGCATAGCAAGGAGAGCTTCTCAAAAGTTGGGAATATTATTTAGAACCAGAAAGCTTTACACCCCACAACAACTGTTCGACCAACTATGGAATACTGCTCCCACGTTTGGGGCTCCGCTCCCAAACATACACTGCATTTGTTGGATTCTGTTCAGAGAAGAACGGTCCGTCTGATTGGGGACCCGGAATTGACAGGCGGCCTTGATTCGCTGGAACATCGAAGAACGGTTGACGACTTGAGCCTATTCTACAAGTATTTTCATGGAAAATGTTCGAAGGATGTAGCCCGCTTAATTCCTCCCAAAGCGGTGCATGTTAGAAATACACGTCGCGCTGGTGCTTCGCATCCGTATGAGGTTCAGCTTGTTACTCCGCGTACAACGCTTTTCAAGCAATCTTTTATATGGAGAACTCATCCCTTTGGAATAATTTGCCCAGCGCTGTGTGTCCCACCGAGTACAATTTACAGCGATTCAAGAACAACGTGAATCGCTTTTTCCGCACTCGTGCCGCTCCTGGAGCGCTTTAGAGACTTCCTGCAGCACGTGTGCCAGACCAATAAAAAAAAAAATTATTGGGGTCTTTTTTGGATTCATTTTTATGTATAGAGGAAATGTAGGTCTGTTTCCATTCTTGCGGTATGGGGTGACCATTCAGGCATTGATTCATTATATTTCTCAACATTCGATAAAGTTTTTCCGTTCCACATTTAGTAAGTTCAGGATATATGTCTTGTGGTTCGCATGCTCTTCTGTTTTTCAGAAGCCTGACTGATTTTTTTTTTATGCTTTCTATTTCCACTGTTATTTCTTCTTCCTGTATCTGTATCTGTGGTTGTGGTTCTGTTTTGTATCTTTCTCTGATTTCAGATAATAGGTTCTTGTAGTGCGTTATCCGATCATTTTGTGATATTAACTGAATTGGTACTGTTTCTCGTTTTTCCGTCCTGTTCGCCCTAATAAACCTCCACACTTTCTGTGCTTCGTCTTCCCCCAATATATGAATTCATGACTGATGATGATGTATGACTTCATTCACTATTATCGTCACTGCTCATTCCTTATATTACCTAACGTAACAAAATATATCCTATAACCTGGTCTGTATGTTTTAAAAAAAAAGCACGTAAATCGGATAAGTGGTTCTCGAGTGATAAGCACACTAACGGACAGGTAGACAGACAGACAGATAGATAGAGAGACGTTGCATTTTATATATGTACGAGGCATGTTTTTTAAGTAAGTACCGTTTTGCGATTCCGCCGCCGCAGCGATACGGTCGGCGTTCCGCGCATGCGCGCTGGTAACCTACATCTCATGTACCTACGCACTGACGCCATTACAGTCTGATTCTTCATTGTATACGTTGTTTACTGAGTGTTTAAGATGCCTCCGACAATCGTGAGTCCCGCCGATTGTGAAGTACGGGCTGTTATACGATTTCTTAGTACTAAAGGCGTAAAACCGATCGATATTCATCGTGAGATCTGTGAAGTTTACGGACAAAACATTATGAGTGATGGAATGGTAAGGAAATGGGTCAGAGCATTTAAAGATGGCCGCATAAATGTGCATGATGAAGAACGGAGTGGGCGTCCTTCGGTCGTTAATGAAGATTTGGTGCAGAAAGTGGACGAAAAGGTGAGAGAAAACAGACGCTTTACAATTTCATCATTGTGCGACTGCTTTCCTCAATATTCTCGTAGTGTTTTGTATCGCATTGTGACCGAGAACTTGAATTACCGGAAATTGTGTTCACGTTGGGTTCCAAAAATGTTGACGGATTTGCACAAAACCAACGTTTAGGCAGTGCATTGACTTTCCTTGAGCGGTACCACAATGAAGGTGAACATTTTTTAGACCAAATTGTTACTGGTGACGAAACATGGGTGGCCTACGTCACACCAGAATCGAAACAACAATCCATGGAATGGCGACATTCATCATCACCCAAAAAAGTGAAGTTTAAGCGAACAATTTCTGCCCGCAAAATCATGTGCACAGTTTTTTTGGGACAGAAAAGGAGTATTGCTAGTGGAGTTTCTGCCTCGTAATGAGACAATCAATGCAGCGTCTTATTGTGAGACATTGAACAATCTGCGTCGTGCAATCCAAACAAAAGACGTGGCAAGTTGAGTAAGGGTATCGTTTTGCTGCATGACAATGCCCGTCCACATGTGGCTAATCGGACCAAAGATCTCATCAAATCTTTTAAATGGGAAACTCTAGATCATCCTCCATACAGCCCTGATCTGGCGCCCAGCGACTACCATTTGTTCCTGCACTTGAAGAAGCACCTGGGTGGTCAGCGTCTTCTAGACGATAACGAAGTCAAAACATTTGTGATACAGTGGTTAACAAGTCAGGCGGCAGAATTTTATGAGGAGGTATTCAAAAACTGGTGCCACGTTATGACAAGTGCCTCAATATTCACGGAAATTATGTAGAAAAGTAGATTAAGGTACAGGCTTTCATGTAAAAATAAAATTATAGCGATATCTTTGCACGTCTTTTTTTAATTCCAAAACGGTACTTACTTAAAAAAACATGCCTCGTATTATAGAAGATTATAGATAACTTGGCCAGAGAACAAATTTTTGAATTAAAAAAAAAATACGTAAATCAGATAAGTGGTTCTCGAATGATAAGAGCACTAACGGATAGACAGACAGAGAGATAGACAGAGAGACGCATTGTAGATGTTAGCTAACGTAATAAAATATATCCGCATATTGTAGATGTTAGCTAACGTAATAAAATATATCCTATAACCTGGCTAGAAAACATATGTATGTTTTAAATAAAAAGCACGTAAATCGGATAAGTGGTTCTCGAGTGATAAGTGCACTAACGGACAGACAGACAGACAGAGAGACGTTGCATTTTATATATATTATATTCTTTGCTACATGATATTGTTCCATATTTAATGGTTTAGGCAGTGTACTGCAAGAGAACGCGCTAGCGGCAAGGTTTTTTCAGACTTGATTCACTATTATCGTCACTGCTTATTCCTTATGTTACCTAACGTAATAAAATATATCCTATAACCTGGCCAGAGAAGATATGTATGTTTTAAAAAAAAAAAAACACGTAAATCGGATAAGTGGTTCTCCAGTGATAAGCGCACTAACGGGCAGACAGAGAGACGTTGTATTTTATATATATTATAGAAGAAATATATATATATATATATATATATATATATATATATATATATATATATATATATATATATATATATATATATATATATAGATAAAACAAAGTAAGAACTTTAATTTTATTTTATGAGTTTGAAATAAAAAGTAGAACAAAGTATAATTTTTTTACCGAGAACAAAAAAGGTTTTTTTTTTTAAATTTATCACAACCTTGCGCTCCAACGCAACAAGTATAACAATCAATTATTAATTAATTAATTATTTCCAGCCTCACTCAGTAAATCTTAATCAGCGCCTTTCATGTTAAATAACAGTTTGCGGGAGAAAACTTCTTAAAAATTTACCCCTATATACAATCCCCCTTGGGTCGCTTTTCGAATAACGGTGTTTTTTATTACAATTTTTTTATCATTGCTTTATAATTTTTATTGTTTGTTAAATTGATTTAACCAACTTTTTCTAAAGAATACTAACTAGCTTAACTACAATTTTTACTTCATTCCCAAGGGAATTATTTTATTTTTTGCATTTCTTCTGGTTAAGATTTCCTATATCACCAATAATTATGCCAAGATCTAGCGACACCCTGCCTCCGGATGTATATATCTTAAGATCTAAATTGTTAATCATGTTGTCATATCATTGTAATAGTAGTTATAGACTAGCTAGTTGCCAATAAATAAAATGTGAAATCACCAATAACTGTTTCTGATTTCCGTCAGACATCTATTGGTTTTTTGCTGGTGTAAATTTCATTACCCATATAATACTGGAAATGGGACACAAATTTGTACTTATTTTTTCCAACAGAAAATTAAACACAAATCAATTATAATGGCTCAAATTGAGGGTTACAGCCATTGTCGTTTAAACATTTCCATTGATGTCGTATTCCTATCATCGGCAAAATCGAGGGAAGAAGAAGAATTCGCGGGGTTCTAAATCAAGTGAATACGGCAAATGATCCAAAACACAAATTTGGTTCTTACTGAATAATTGCTTTGCCATGTTCAAACGAACCTTATTTCCTCACTAACAACGATTGTTTCAAAGAATTTCGAGTTAGTTTTCGAGTCTCCAATTTAACTTCAGTCACACGTGATCTTCTTTGATCAAATTAAGGTTCTTGCAGTTGTATTTTCGTTATTTTCTATCTTAACATAATGAAGAGCATTTTGCTGTATTAACATGTGGAAGTTCGACTTTGACTACCAAATAATGGTTCAAACTTTGGATTGTACAGCGAAAAAATCAAATAAAGTAATAACTAACCGGCCAAGTGCAAGTCGGACTTGCGCAATTAGTGTTCCGTACATTGATTGCTTTTAAAATAAAAAGTTTTGTTACTGAAGTATAAAATGGTCAATGACTTCACAAGACACACCCCAAATGAGTTTTCAACAAAATTTCCGATCTTTACTGAAAACTGATGACTTGAATTTTTTTTTATATGCCAGATAAATTACACAGGGCAACAAAAAAGTATTTTTGTTTTGGTGCCTGGGATTTTAGAGCTGATTTTAAACTATATTTGGGACGCTAAATCTATACATGCAATCCGTTTTTCTCTATCAGCTCTACCTTTTTAGATACATCAACTTATCTACCAATGTGGTTTTTATTCAGTATATTCATTTATGAGAGTTCTAAAATTATTATATATTCATTAATGTAGGTACAATGGTTTTATTGTCAGTCTGTAATTGAGTAAATTCCAGGTAAATCTATAAATAGTGGTACCATTGCCTATCAGGTACCTGAACTGACCCTTTTAATCACCTAACTCGGGTAAGTCTCGTCAGTTTGTGCGTTCTTACTAATGAGAGTAGATCGAATTCGGCGTGTTATTTTATGTTAAGAAAAGAGTGTTTTTGTGTTATTGAACAGAATTAAAATTAGTTCAGGTTCCAGTTCAAGAAGAAGTTTGTGTAAATCAACCTGATGTGTTTTGCTATATATGCGGAGAATACATGTTTCAACAAAACAGACAAACTATTACTGACTTTGTAAAAGCGAGCGTATCTTGGATACTTTGGAGTTAAGCTTGGTGATCAGGACAAAACGTGGGCCCCGCATCTCGTATGTAAAACTTGTACAGAGCATTTACGGCAGTGGACTACCGGGAAAAGAAAATGTCTAAAATTCGGCGTACCAATGATTTGGAGAGAACCAAAAAACCACTTCAATGATTGTTATTTCTGTTTAGTAAATACTAATGAAATCAATCGAAATAACCGCAGTAAGTGGACTTATCCCAATTTAGACTCGGCAATACGCCCTATCCCGCACTCAGATGAAATACCGATTCCAACATTTCATCAGCTACCACATATCTCTGATGACGAATATTTTCCCTCTGATCGCTCTTCTGATGCTAATAAAAGTTCTGATGCTAATGAAACTAACAGTGACTATGAGGGGACGTCATCAGTTCCTCAACGCTTCAATCAAAATGAATTAAATGATCTCACCAGGGATCTCAATTTATCGAAAAAAAAAAAGCTTCTGAAGTACTGGCTTCTAGGTTGAACGACAAAAATTTACTGGAACAAGGAACCAAAATTACCTTTTACCGTACAAGAGAAAAAGATCTGCTACCATTCTTTTCTCAAGAAGACAATCTTGTATTTTGTCACGAAATTAGGGCACTCATGAAAGAAATGGGACGTTCTGAATATATTCCAGATGATTGGCGCCTATTTATTGACAGTTCAAAGCGAAGTTTAAAATGTGTCCTTCTACATAATGGGAATAAATATGGTTCAATACCACTAGCTCACTCAACGAAACTGAAAGAAGAATATAATACCATAGCTTTGGTCTTGCAGAAGATAAAGTATTACGAACATCAATGGATGATTTGTGTAGACTTAAAAATGGTAAACTTTCTTCTTGGGCAGCAAAGTGGTTACACGAAATATCCGTGTTTCTTGTGCCTCTGGGATAGTAGGGACAAAACACACCACTGGGTTAGAAAAGATTGGCCTCAGAGAGAAAACATGGACGTTGGGGAAAAGAATGTCATTAACGACGCTTTGGTTGAAAGAGAAAAAATCATACTTCCTCCGTTACATATAAAGTTGGGCTTAATGAAGCAATTTGTAAAGGCTCTTGATAAGAATGGGTCTTGTTTTGCATATATAGGGGTAAAAATGCATCAGTTGAGCACAGAAAAACTCAAAGCAGGGATATTTGACGGCCCACAAATAAGACAATTAATTAAGGATCCTGCCTTCATAAATTCAATGAATCAAGTTGAACGAGAAGCTTGGGCATCATTTGTTGCAGTTGTAGAAAATTTTCTAGGCAAACATAAAGCTCAAAACTATGTTGAAATGGTTAACAAGATGCTTAATAGTTTCAAATCCTTAGGGTGCAATATGAGTATTAAAATACACTATTTACACAGCCACTTAGACCGTTTTCCAGAAAATTTAGGAGACATGAGTGAGGAAGAAGGTGAAAGATTTCACCAAGATATTAAAGTTATGGAGGACCGCTACCAAGGAAGATGGGACATGCACATGATGGCAGATTACTGCTGGAGTTTAAAAAGGGACTGTTTTTAAAAAAACATTCAAGAATGTCGCGGAAAAGAAGCTTTCCAAGTGTTGAGTGACTATTTCATTTCTTCAATGTTTTTTTTTTGTTTGTAAGTACGACATAATATTGTATTTTGTATAACTAAAATAAAAATTTCGTATCTACTTTTGTTTACTACACTTACGGATTTCAGTTACAATAATGTAACTTATATTTCTCTAAAATTGTATATCTTAAAAATTTGAGCTCCTAGGTACAAATGAATACGTTATTTGAATTCAGGACATCAAATTGATATAGAATCAGCTCAAAAAACCTCGACACCAAAACAGCTGTTCCCCTGTGTTATTAAAGGTGATGCACTCGTGATCGTTTTCGTTCAATCTACACCTTTTTTTATGGGTTTAGCAGACGTGCTGCAGGGAAGTTCCTAAAGCTCTACAGGAGCGACACGTGTGCAGGAAAAGCGATTCAGGTTAGTTCAGGTTCTTGAATTGCTGTAAATTGTACTCTGTGGGAAGGACTCTGTGGAGAATATTCTAGAATGTTTTTAAAATATTTCGATCAGTATTTTCCGAGATAAGGGGGGGGGGGGAGGGCAGCGATTTTTGACAATTTATTAAAAATAATATAAAGAAAAGTTTGCGCAAGTATTACGTTATATATATTCTTGAACTAGTGTTTTCACAACCTTGATTTGACACCCCACTTGATGAACTGGTAAATTTTTTTTTTCACTTCCGATTTTACCCCCCAAAATTAACCTTTTAAATTAAAATCTAACCTTCAAAACTACACATCTCTAATGAGGCCATCAATTCCTATATACGTGCCAAATTTCAACTTTCTATGTTAACACAGACAGACACCGAAGTGATCTTATAAGTGTTCCGTATAGAACTCTAAAAAGTAATAAATATCTTGTCTAGAAGTTTGCTTTTTTTTTTGGGAATGACCCAGTATTGGATCTAATCAGTTTCATTGAAAGTCAGTGACATGCCTTAATTATTATTCGTCCTAGACCGGAGAAATGAACGGGCGTACAAAGGAAGTGTCATTTTGTTAATGACAAAAAGGGTATTTACATTCTAGACCCTCGAGATAGGCTATTTGCAGGGTATTATTAGGCCCGATTTGGTATTCTAATCGGTACGATGTCATCAGTAACGTTAACCTCAGATAACAAATTAACGCAATAACAGTAAAATAATTGTGTTCCTTTTTTAAATTTTGCCAACCTCATCATTTTAGAATGTACTGGCCTACGAAGGATAAAAAACGTATTCTTTAACCATAAACCTTAACGTGAATATAGTCATACTAGAGGTCAAAGATTAACAATTTTAACATAACATCACATATGTATGTTACCCTCTACAAATAGTGGACGACAGAACCTTCTTTCCGCCCTCATTAATCCCTCATATACGAGGCTGGTTTGAAAAGTCCGTGCAAAGTCCGAGAGATGGCACCACCGGCGCGTATCGAGGTCATGTTTAGTTAGTAGCATCTCTTGAATGAACGCACACCAAGTTTCAGCCATATTGGTCTATTTCTTTGTGTTTGGCATTCGTGTGAACCAAGGAAGTCGAGTGATTTTCAAGAAATGGACGAAAAAGAATTTCGTGTGGTGATTAAACATTACTTTATGAAAGGCAAAACGCCTCAGGAGACTAAAGAGAAGCTTGATAAACATTATGGTGACTCTGCACCTTCGATTAGAACAGTTTATAAGTGGTTTCAAAATTTTCGGACTGGCCATATGGGCACAAGTGACACTGAACGTTCTGGACGGCCTGTGGAGGTTACGACTCCAGAAACCATTGATCAAATCCATGATATGGTGATGGATGACAGAAGAGTTAAGGTGCGTGAGATTGCTAGTGCTGTGGGCATCTCGACTGAACGGGTACATAATATTTTGCATAAACATTTGGACATGAGAAAGCTATCCGCAAGATGGGTGCCGCGATTGCTCACACTTGACCAAAAACGGAATCGTGTGAAGTGTTGCAAGGATGGTTTGCAGCTGTTCCAGAAGAATCCGGAGGACTTTAAGCGTCGTTTCGTCACTGTGGATGAAACATGGATACATTACTATACTCCTGAGACCAAACAACAATCTAAACAATGGGTTACCAAGGGGGAATCTGCACCAAAAAAGGCGAAGACCGTTCCTTCGGCCGGAAAGGTTATGGCGACTGTCTTTTGGGATTCGCAAGGGATAATCCTCATCGACTATCTGGAAAAGGGTAAAACTATTACAGGTGAATATTATTCATCGTTATTGGACCGTTTGAAAACCGAGCTGCAAGAAAAACGCCCGCGATTGGCCCACAAGAAAGTCCTTTTCCATCACGACAACGCACCAGCACACACCTCAGCAGTTGTGGTCGCAAAATTAATGGAAATAGGATTCCAACTCGTTTCACATCCCCCCTATTCTCCAGACTTGGCTCCCTCGGACTACTATTTGTTCCCCAATTTGAAGAAATGGCTGGCGGGACAAAGATTTTATTCAAACGAGGAGGTGATTGTAGACACTAATGGATATGTTGCAGACTTGGACAAATCCTATTATTCGGAAGGGATCAACAAACTAGAACATCGTTGGATGAAGTGTATAAGCCTAAAAGGAGACTATGTCGAAAAATAAAAAAGGTTTACCCCAAACACATAAGTAGTTTTTATTTTTGCACGGACTTTTCAAACCAGCCTCGTAAATATAAACTAATAAACATTAACGTTTTGGAAAAAAGGTAAAACGTTACTTAAATTTCCACTGAATTTTTATTTTCAAGACCATGACATGTTTCGCTGTATGACAGCTTCTTCAGATAGTTTGTAACAAAATGATGATTAAATTACTGTAATAAAAGATTGGTTATAAATTTATGGCAGGTACTAAAATGATTTAATTAAAATAAATTTTAATAATGGTCAATTATTTAGTTCGATTTTACAGGTAGTTTAATAGTTTTTTTCTAATTATATTTTTATCACATTTAATCTATTTCTTTCATACCTCGCTCTTTTATACATTTCTCTTTCTTACCTATATACACCATTTACTTTGTTTACGTCTTTTGTTTGTTTAAAGTTCAGTTCTTATCAGCTACTTACATACCAGGTGTACAAGTATGAAATGAGGATTTTATTTCTAAAAAAAAACATGTTAAATTCGGAAGAATGATAAAAAGTGCTTTTTATTCAAAGTATGCTCCATCGCTTGTTATACATTTTTTCCCATCTTTCGGGCAATTTGTGAATACCACGCCAATAAAAACCTTCCCCTTTTGCTGCGAACCATTCATAGAGCCATTTTTTTTTCACATCTTCGTACGAACCAAAGCGCTGCTCAGCAAGTGCGTGACCCATCGATGCAAACGAGTGGTAATCGGAAGGAGCCAAGTCTGGTGAGTAAGCCGCATGGGGTAGAACTTCCCAGCTGAGTGCTTCCAACGTGTCGCGAACTGGTTTTGCCGTATGTGATGGAGCATTGTCATGAAGAAAAATGACTTTGTGTTGCCTCTCTCGGTATTCTGTCCTTTTTTTCAAGCAGCGAACGGTTCAAATCGATCAATAACGTTTAGTATTAACCGTTTCAACAGGTTTTAACAGCTCATAATAGACTACGCCCCTCTGATCCCACCAAACATAGAGCATCCTCTTTCTGCCAAAGCGATTTGGTTTTGCGGTCGATGTGGATGGTGTGCTTGAGTCTGTAACAATACGATGCAAAAACGACTTCCTTTTGTACCGAGCGAGCAAAATATCACATGTGTTTTTGCGCTTTTTCCATTTGCCTGTCGTTCAACTCATGTGGTACCCATCTACCGGTCTTCTGAATCTTTCCCATCTCTCGTAGCCGATTGGAAACAGCTTGTTGATTAACGCCCAATTGCTCGGCGAGTTGTTTTTGTGGTTGCGAATCATCTTCGTCCAACAATGCTTGCAATTCCACATCTTCGTCTGACACTTGTTGATGACACAACAAACCACTTTTGGCGCAGTGTCAAATCTTTATAGCACAAACTGCATTGGTGCACCATCTGTTGTCTGAAATCCGCATTTCATACTTGTACACCTGGTACATACATATATTTATAGTAAGTTGGGAATGTGGAATCTTGGCACAATGATGAACTCAGTATATATCACCACTACACCAAACACTTTTCCAATTTTGCACTCGACGCGCGTTTCGCTAACATGTTAGCTTCATCAGGAGCTTCAATCATCGCTCCTGATGAAGCTAACATCTGGTTAGCGAAACGCGCGTCGAGTGCAAAAATAAAGTGTTTGGTGTAGTGGTGATATATACTGAGTAATATATTTATAGGTTGATACTATATTTACATAAGTAACATGGTGACATTTTTTTTAAAACAATTTTTTATTTACTCTGTACACACGTGATATTGCACTATTTTACATCTTTATTTACACTTAACAATTCTTTTGAGTTTATATGTCTATTTTACGTAATTTGTTAGCTGACTGAAATATTTAACTTACATTCGTTACATCTCCATGTGTTCCGTAGTCTAAGGTTTATAATTAAGCCCTGAAACTCGACACACCTCCGCTTTAGGCCGGTGGTCTGTGTCATGCTTTCTGCTTTAGGCAGCGTTAGAGCCGTCGCCAGCGAAGTGTGTGTTTTGTTTTTGTTGCTATTGGACATAAGTAAATTCGTCCGATTGCCTCTGTCGCAATGCAATCAGGGAGCCTCAAAATACACTGGTAGCTTTTGGTATAATGATTTGTGCGTAGGTCTGTCTCACGATCTAGTTTGCGTTAATTCTTGTGTTAGGGTCGAGTTGTATATTTTATATTTGTAAAATTTGTCTAAAATATCGTTATGTATTGTCTTACAGTTTGCAAATTTGCCATGTGATGCAGATCGTTAATTCCTGTAAATCTGTCTGCATATACAACACACCTTAGTATCCAGTTTTGCATTCGTTGTATTCTGTATGTATGTGTGTCCGATATGCTACACTGAACTGGTGCAGCATACATTAGTACAGGTCTTATGATCTGTTTGCAGATTATCAGTTTATTTTTTGGGTCCATATCCGATCTTGATGCTAATGCCTTCTGAATTACATGTGAGACATGCAGATGAAATCTAACTCGCGAGTCTATTGACACCCAGATACTTCAGTTTATTCCTGATTGGTATCGGGGTGTCATTAATTTTGATCAGTAAATTAATTTTATTGTTAGTAAATTTTTTTGGCATAATGATGCCTTCACACCTTGAGACTTTTGCTTTTATTTTCCAGCGTTCCAGCCATGGGAGAATGCTGTGGAGATAATTGCAGATGTCCACTCTACCGACATTCGCATAGTATGAATGTACGGAGATGGGTGCATTATCTGCAAAGAAACCTATTTTGGTGTACGGATATTTGGCAAAATCAGTCATATATAGGTTGTACAGTCTCGGCGCAAGTACTGAGCCTTGCGGTACTCTTGATTTTGTGTATTTTGGTATGGACAATGAGTTTCCCACTCCGACTCAACATGTTCTCCTATTTATGTATGAATATATCAGTGATATTCTTCTTTCTCGGCCTGAATGTAGGCCTCTTCCAAAACCTTCCATGCCATTTTATCTTTCTCTCTCGCCATCGCTTTTGTAGTCTTCCCACACTTCTCTTGGTTTCCATGTTAACAATTTATTAGTCCATCTATTCGGATCTTGTTTCGGAATGTAGCCCGCCCATTGCCACGTTAGCCGTGCTATGTTTTCCAATACATACGGTACTTTTGTTCTTTTTCAGATATCTTGGTTTCTGATTCAGTTTCTAAGGGTTATTCCAAGCATGGCTCCTTCCGTTGCTCTTTGACTGATTTGGAGCTTATTAGCCGACTTGCGACCTAACGTATCAAAAGCCTTACGGTAGTCAACGAAGACCAGGAATACAGATATATTGTATTCTCTACACTTCTCGATGAGAGTACGGAGTGTCTGAAGATGGTCGACAATACTATAATCTTTCTAAATCTCGCGGTTGTCCGAAGGGCTGATATTGATTTAACCTGCCTGATAGAAGGTTAGATCAATATCTATCTGTTTGTTATTATTTTACTAGTAGCTTATATAAGTGGGAGAGCAAACTGATGTCGATAGTTTTCTATGTTATCTCGATCCCCTTTCTTGTATAGTAAGATAACTTCTGCCTTTTGCCAGCTATCTAGGATTGCTTGCATTAGAACAATTATCAAGTAAAATTCGTACACTTTCGAGCAGCGAATCACCTCCTATCTCTAAGATGTCATTGCTGATCCGATCTTCATCCGGGCATCTACCGTTCCTCATTTGTTGCAGCGCAGCTTTCAGTTTCTAGGCTTATTTCAGGTATTTCTTCTGATATTGTGTTTTGAATTGTTCTTTTTACGGTACTGATCTCTGTTGGATTCGGAACTGTACAGTGTTTTATGGAACTCCTGCACGGTCGCAATGATTTCATCGCGGCTATTGACAGTGATATTATATGTCTATATATAACTTGTTGATGAAGTTTAAATATATCAACACGCATAGGTAATAGTTGTTTGTAGAAATGCAAATAATGTCCGTGGCAGCACTACTGCCTTGTTTAAAAAAGTGCCGTGAAATACAAAAATGTATTATTCCAGCGATTTTCCAACATTTGGGTACCTTTCATATAGTTCGATGTGTCGAGCTCTCTAAAATAAGTCTCAATTTACCATTCGACTTATTCATCACATTATTGGCCATAAAGGTTTAGTTTTTTTTTAAAGCTTTAGCGTTAAATCCCGAAGTAGATGGTTCACTATTTAAATGTGGTTTGATAGTACTAGAAGCGTCTTGTAAGATCGATGTGCTTTCATTACTTGGGTTTATTTGGAAGAAAGAACATTTATATCTTCATTTGCTTTAAACAAATGTTCGGGAAAGGCGTTTTTGTCCACAGGCTAAACTCCAGCCGCTTTAAATCCGTTCACAATGGTGCCAATGATAGCAGCTCTTTGGTAAGCTTTTGCAACTAAACTTGCAACTTTATATTGCGTTACTTGACGACCTGGATTTATCCTGAGCCATTTTTATGTTGCTTGAATATAATAATTGTTCATAGGTTTAATATGGGGCCACCTTTTCAAATTTGGAAAGAGGTAATAATGGCTGGGGCCAAATCTAATAAATACGGCCGATGAGGAAACAATTTATAGCCCAATTGGTCCAATTTCACCACCGATTTTATTGAGTTGTGATCTTAATGAAACAGCACTTTTGATTGCCTTTTTCTCTTGATTTCACCATTCGCAAAGCCAACGTAATAGTCTCTGGTGATTGTTGGCCCCTTCTCAAGAGAGTCGGTTAGTATTATTCGATGCGCTTCCCAAAAAATACTTGCTAAAACCTTTGCAGCTAATGTTTGTGTTTTGGATGCTTCGGTCGGCTTTCATGCGGTTCCAGCCACTCTGTAGACTACCTGTTGGACTCAGGCGTATAGTGGTAGATCCATGTTTCGTCCATTACTGGAAAAACTCCTTTGGATTACGCCGCAACAGTGCCAAACAGCGTTCTGAATCTTCGACTGGTTTTTGATAAACTTGGACAACATTGACGGGTATTGCGACATCCTCACCGTTATCCTTCGGATAGAGAAAAAGGGTAAAGTCCCTACTGAGGCGGGGAGGTGAGCGATAAAAAAAAATATATTAAGATTTAGTTCAGGTTACATCATCCTGAAAAAATTAAGCTACGAAGGCGACAAAATAAACAGTAGTTAAAAGATTTAAACCTCTAGCCCTGAGAAATGAGAAAGGTATCGGTAGACACATTTTGTGAGATTTCTTTGATAGAAAAAATAATAAAAAAATCTTTTTTTTTTATTGGGTAAATTATTTTGGCATTTTTTTTTATTATTGTCCTTACCTTGTATTAGCTAAGAAAGTCCATAAGTCGGCTTATAAACAATGTCAATTATTTATAGTTTAATCACCGGCTTTAAAACTGTTATCATATGTGAGAACATTCTGCAAGGTAAATAATAAATTTTAGGTTAGAACAATGTGTTGCCATATTATTAAGTAAGATAAGATAATAAAAAATTTGATATCTAGGAAATAATCAATGAGTAATTTTCACTTGTAAAATAGTTGTGCCTAACTACAATACAATGAATTATGGATTGTTTCTTGCGCTGGCCCATTTTAATATTTTTAATAATTGGTAAGTTTCCAATGAAAAAATATGTTCATTTATTAGATTTAGCAATTTTTAATTACGCATTTATTGTACGACCTAAAATACACATATTATCTAAATATTAAAATTGTGTTAATACCATTATGCGGAGAGTTTATTGAGGTTATGCTATCAGTATAGTTACCTCTGCTTCTGTAGCATTACAATAGGTCAGTCGATAAGTTTTGAAAGCTGAAATGAAACAAGATGAGTTGATAGCTTGAAATGCATTTATTCTTCAGTATAATCTCTTTTAAGCTCAATATATTTTTTCCATTTATTTTCCAGTTCATTTACCCCATCTCTGAAGTGGTGTACAGGGAGACCTTCTAAATACTCATCTACGGATGTTATCGCCTCACCATTTGTTGAAAATGTTTCCTACGTAGAAACCTTTTGAGATTTGGGAACACATGAAAGTCAGATGGAGCCAGATCGGAACAATTCGTACTTTAATCTGACCAATTTTGCCGTTGCTAAAGCATCTCTATGAGCAGGTGCACTGTCATGATGAAAGATGATTTTTTTTCTTCTGCAAACCGGGCCTTTTCTTGCGAATTTTCTTATCCGGTTGGTCCAAAAAGTTGCAACAATATTCTCCTGTGATTATTTTATCGGTTTGAATGTAATCAATTAACAAAATTTCTTTTGCATCCCAGAAAACTGAGGCCATAATGTTTTTGGACGACTTTGACCACCAATAGAGAGGCGCCTAAACCGTAGAGAGGCGCCTAAACCGCGCAAGATTTGGCATTACAAATTTGCTAAATAGAAAGAGCTCATCGAACCATATAACTGCGCCAGGAAGGTTTCCGATGTTATTTTGGTGGGTATGGAGGAAGAAATGCCCTTCCAACGGCAAGCCTTGGTTTGACCGAAAATGCAAAGAAGCCATTGCTTCTAAACATCTTGCCTACCGACAATGGCGTAAAAATCCTAACACCGTAAACCGTAACACCTTTGTTCGTGCCAGGAACAGATGCAAAGGTATTATCGAGGAAACCAAGGAGGCACACAATCAACGAATTAGAAACAAACTTCTCGCTTGTCCCAACAATTCCAGTGCTCTTGGTCAGTCGCTAAGGCAGTTAGTCAAAATTTCACCAAATCCACCATACCACCACTCACACGGCCAGATAATTCTATTGCAACGACACCTGTAGAGAAAGCGAACTTGTTGGCTAAACTCTTTGCTTCAAATTCTACTGCCGATTTCCAAGGAAAAGCACCACGTACTATTTCCACAGTGCAGTCAAGGATGCCAAGGATACCAGCAGGAAGTCATTCAACTTAACAAAGACCTGAAAGAAATTCTATCTTGGGGTGACAGTAACCAAGTCGAATTTAACGCTACAAAAACCCAGGCGGCAGTTTTTTCTAAAAAAGTTAACGTTGCTGAACCCGACATAGTTGTGTCGGGGCACTCCATTCCTCTAACATCGTCACTCCATTTGTTGGGCGTTAATTTGGGAGCAAATATGTCCTGGCATGAACATGTTGCAGGCATAGCAAGGAGAGCTTCTCAAAAGTTGAGAATATTATTTCGAACCAGAAAGCTTTAGACTCCACAACAACTGTTAATTCTTTACAAAGCTCAAATTCGACCAACTATGGAATACTGCTCACATGTTTGGGGCTCTGCTCCCAAACATACACTGCATTTGTTGGATTCTATTCAGAGAAGAGCTGTTCGTCTGATTGGAGACCCGGAACTGACCGACGGCCTTGATTCGCTGGAACATCGAAGAACGGTTGGCGACTTGAGCCTATTCTACAAGTATTTTCATGGAAAGTGTTCGAAGGATGTGGCCCGCTTAATTCCTCCCAGAGCGGTGCATGCTAGAAATACACGTCGTGCTAATACTTCACATCCGTATGAGGTTCAGCTTGTTACTCCTCGTACAACGGTTTTCAAGCAGTCTTTTATATGGAGAACATCATCCCTTTGGAATAATTTGCCCAGGACTGTGTTTCCCACCGAGTACAATTTACAGCGATTCAAGAACAACGTGAATCGCTTTCTCCGCCCAAGTGTCGCTCCTGTAGCGCTTCCCTGCAGCACGTCCGCTAGACCCATAAAAAAAGGCGGGCTCAGTCCACTGTGCGGTTTGTTGTCGCAGTTCAGGATCATACTAGTAAACACAAGTTTTATCCATAGTTACAAATTGACGCACAAAATCAGTGTGCGTTTTTGTTCCAATGTTAGCAAATGCGGCACCCATCTTGTGAATAGCTTTCTCATTCACAAAACATTAGTTAAGATCTCATGTACTGATCTATGTGAGATGCCTATAGCCTCAGCTAAATAATCCACGGTTAATCAACGGTCTTCCATTTCCATATCTTGTACTTGCACAACAGTTTCTTCATTTGTCGAACGTCCTGAACTTGGATCACCATTGAAGCTTGTACGACTACGTTTAAACTCTAGAGTCCATCTATGAACAGTTGGAAATGAAGGAGCCTTTACACTTTAACTAAGTTTGCATGAATTTCAGTTGGCGATAAACCTTCCCAAACATATAAACATATAAAATTCTTCTATCACTACACGATATTCAATTTTTTCCATTTTCAAAAATTACTCAAACACGTCTACTTTAACTTGCTGATAAACAATGAATGACTTGACGGATCGACTTGAAATTTAGGGTGTGTTCATGTGACAGATGAACCTTCAAAATGGCATCCAATATTTGGTTCAAGTGTGGCTTTCAAAACATATTAACTATGATATATCCTACAAAGAGTTTAATTTAAGGATGATTTTAAATAAAAACCAAATTAAAAAAAAGAAAACAATTATTGTATGTATATATCATTATTTCTTAAAATATTGTCATCTAAATGTGAACTGCTACATTCCCGACACTCTTCCAAGCGAGCAGTAATATTATTTATTACTGCTCACCAAGTAATTTCTAAAGTTTTCAAATAAATACTCGGTATATAATATTTTTGACGCTATTTTTATTTTAGCCATACACCTCGGTAAATCAAATACACCCTCATCTATCCCAGAACTATTACAACCATGTTATAGAAGAAATTTTACCGTCACTTCCAGGCCGCCATTAACAATGTCTCTTCTTATTGAACTACTTCGTAAGATTGAGTTGGACGCTAAATTTACTACCAATACAAGAATATTTTCTGCTTCTTTGATACATGGGTAAGTAAATAAAAAACGAAACTATATAGAAAAAAACTGTTATAATTAATAGAACATAACGAACCCAAAAATTTACATTTTTTTTAGTCGCCGTCTTATTACAGTTATTTTTAAAAAACTTATTGATAGGAATACCGAATTCGGATAAATACTTGTTAGCTTCTTAATAAGAAGTTTCTAAAGAACATTTTACTTAATTCGCAAGGAAAAGTATTAATCAAATCGATATTCCAAAATAAAATTTCGGAATGTGGTTTATTACTTGATTGGTCACTACAACAGAAAGACGAAAAATTTGCAAGTGCAAAATGACCAACAAATAAAGATCCCATGAATGCTATATCCCTTGCCTTACCTCCTACGACTATAGTTTCTGACCTATACTCTTCATCAGGTAGGCTTTAGGCAACGGTATCGATCGTTAAGACCAGGGTACCGTGGAGGGTCAAGTTGAAATGACTCTCGCTGGTTTATAGCAATCATGGTACTTTATGTAAACGAGATACCACTCGTTGGGCAAGAGTCTGTATCTTGCCCTAACGAGTAGTATCTCGTTTACATAAAGTACCATGATAGCTATAAGCCAGCGAGAGTCATTCCAACTTGACCCTCCACGGTACTCTGGTCTTAACTATCAATACCGTTGCCTAAAGCCTACCTGATGAAGAGTATAGGCCACTTTTAAAGAACGCTCTTTGAGGAAACATTAGAGCCATAAACAGAATTTTACAGACATTCCAGTTGAGCGTAGCTTAGCCAACAATCCATCGTGCCAAACACGGTCGAATGCCTTGGATATATCAAGAGCAACCGCTCTAGATTCTCCAAAGTGTTTAATTGCGTTGTTCCAAACATGTGTTACATAAGTTAGAAGATCTCCTGTCGACCTATGTTTACGAAAGCCATTCTGGTGGTCGCTAATAATATTGAATCCTTCAAATATTTTAGAAGATGCTGATTGATAGCCTTTTCCCTGACTCTGATATTGTTGAAAGCAGTGCGACCGCTTGGCAGTTGTTAGGAAAGGTCTTCTTGCTTTTTTTGGGTGTCGATTGAACTGTGGCGCAATTCCAGCAGAAAGAAACTATTCCCTTTCTGTAGGATAGGTTGAAACGTCTACAGAAAACTGGTGTTAGTTCTCTCGCGCAATTTTTGAGGTCTTTGGCAGGTATTCCATCAGCGCCGCTTTTTTAGTGTCTAGCTTCAATAAAATACCTTTTTTTGATACGTTGTCTGGAGACAATATCAGAAATTCTGGATCGCACATAGGAATAATAGGTAG
Source organism: Pachyrhynchus sulphureomaculatus (assembly GCA_019049505.1). Taxonomy (NCBI): domain Eukaryota; kingdom Metazoa; phylum Arthropoda; class Insecta; order Coleoptera; family Curculionidae; genus Pachyrhynchus; species Pachyrhynchus sulphureomaculatus. The sequence continues at coordinate 43,342,339 of CM032450.1, read as the reverse complement.
CGTTTTGCCTTGGTACTCGATAGTAGAATGTGAAGCAAAGAGTTCAGCCAACAAGTTCGCTTTGTCAAAAGCTGTTATTACGAAGAATTATTTGGCTGCGTGAGTGGTGGTATAGTGGATTTGGTGAAATTTTGATTAACGTTGTTTAACCTAGATAATGCACCAGCTTAGAACTCCATAACATGAATTCGGAAATTAAACCAATGAATTGTTTCCTCATCCGCCGGATTCACCAGATCTGGCCCCCAGCGATTATTACCTCTTTCGAAATTTGAAAAGCTGGCTCCAGGAAAAACTCCACAAATCGTCCTATATGAAACGTATCCAAATGTTGGAAGATTGCTCGAATAGGTGTATCGATCGCTCTTGAAGGAAACTACGTGGAAAAATAAAATCGATTTTTGGCAAAATATTGTCATTTCTTCAAAAGTGTTAGGACTTTTCACCCCATGTAGTATATACTTCTGGACACAAAACTAATTTTTTCTTTTCCCGATTTATTTAAATACTTATTTCCACGTCCTCCGCCTAAAAAGGACTTTAAATGATTTATTCCATTTAAACGTTTATTCCATAATAAATTAAGACGTATTTTACCCTTTCTTATAAATTGTTTTGTAGCTTTTTTAGACAACCTTATTAATTTTATTGTTGCCAAGCGGCAAAGTAACACAAAAATGATTGTCATTTTGTTATTTTCTCAATATAATATTATTAAATAACCTAAAAAAAAGAAGGGAAATTTTATTTGAGTATTTAGTTAAAAGGAACTTTTTTCTGTAACCATTAGAGTGGTACTTGTATTATACATCAATTATATAAATGTGTTTCATTTGTAATGTACATTTTTGGGTAGTTATTCATTTTTTACTTAGATAAGTTACATGAAATCAATGAATTAAAAGCTACTTCGTCCTCAGTATTATCACGTCTTTTTCTAAAAAACCCAAAAGTCCTGTGGATGCCTAGAACATACTTGCGCCGCGGTGCCTATATTAAATCACTATGGTTAAACTAGATTCTGGCATGTCTTCAAAATTGCCGGGATCTAATCATAAACATAATTCTTTCCTTTCCCTATCTAAGAGCGTCAGTTAGACAGTGAGGCTCTATACGACACACGGCTCATATGGAAGGACCAAGTAACAGTGGCCGTGCGTAAAGCATATCAATTCCTAGGGAAGCTGTACCCGCTTCTGAACCATCGAGGTAAATTATCAACTCATAACTAGTTGTTAATTTACAAAACGATTAGCAGGGCCGGGCTTACGTACGGCTGTCAGACATGGTGCCAGATGTCTGGAAAGCATCGAGCCAAATTTCAGACAGTTCAAAACAAAATCCTACCTGTTGGAGCAGGAGCTCCCTGTTTTGTCTGCAACAACCAGTTGTACAATGAGTTTCAAATGCCCACAATAAAAGAATTCACGCGAAATACCCAGCTTCACTTTCTTGAGAAAGCGACAGCTCACCCTAACCTTGAGATATGGGTCTCATGGAATACATTTTGTCGCCCCTTGACGCAGCGTTAATTTCGGGTCCTGTGAAACCAAAGACACGATTCATTTTTCGACTCTTGGAGGGACTTAGTCTACCGAGCCACGTTTTGGCAAATCATCATTTTTCGTCCCGTTAAAATGAGTTACCCATTTCTTCACAAACGACACTAACTTTTTCATATATTTAGCGGCCGCGAATTGGGTCTTTTGAGACCCTTTTGGATGGGGACAAAGAAAGACTGCCTCTAATCAACGCGCAAACCCATTTTGGATTTTACGTGATTTCCACGAAAGTTCGGAATCGACTGATATTTTTACTAACATGCGTCGTAGACAAAGGTTCTCTCTACCGATTTTTTTGTTGAATCGCTAGAATCGCATTTACCAAAAGTGAATTATCGCTGACACGTTCTTACTTGACATATGTGTATGTTATATGTTCAATTCCACCATTTACTGCAATTATCATTCTTCATTATTCTTAAGAGCGTAATCATACTTTATAGTGAGACGATTATAAAAAAATGGTGAAGTTATGTATCCTTTACTTTTCTTGCAAATTCAACTTGTAAATCCTATAGATGTTTGAGATCTCTCTGTAAACACATCCTTTCCATTTCTAGTATTTTTGTTAAGATCGGAAATAATGCAAAAATAAAATGATTTTTAGATCTCTAAGAAGCTTAAAAAGGACTTATAATACGAATATGCGAAGCAACTCTACTAACTCCCTCCTCATCCTTTGACCCCTTATATTTTACTATAAATGTTTATGATCAAAATTTATGCTTCATGTAACCAAAAAGTAAGAAAAATTATTATGATACTATGTAAACTACCAAGTTTATCATGCCTCTCCCCTTTCCCTAAAAGTTCATTTCCCTCTTCAAGTACAATGATGGATTGAAATGTTCGCGACCTAGTCAAGAAAACAAAATAAAATACATACAAGAGTATTTTTATTTTTCGACGTAATCTCCACCTAGCTCTATGCACTTCTTCCACCTGCTTTCCAAAGCATCCACACCTGTTTGAAAAAAAGATTCCTCAAAGTCTTCAAAATACTGGTTAACTGCAACTTCGACGTCTTCATTTGATCAAAATTTCTGGCCACCGAGGTGTTTTTTTAGCTTTGGAAACAGATGAAAGTCCGAAGGTGCCAAATCAGGAGAATAAGCCGGGTGGGGTAGCAATTCGAAACCACAATCACGAATTTGAGCCATAGACTCAGCAGACAAATGCAATGCCACAGTGGTCCTAAATACCGAATACTACATGATAAAAATGGAAACCATTCTATAAGACGACACCTACAAGCCAGTTACTAGGGACCATACAACACTTCTGGAAAAAAATCGCAAAGACCAAAATAAAAGCTGCAAACTTGGAACCAGAGGTTGAAAGACTCATAAATCCAAGAGAGAAAATCAGCCGATGTCCAAAGTTGTATGGCCTACCAAAGATACACAAGCTCAACTTCTCCCTTAGACTCATTATTAGCGCGGTGGCCTCACTTACACAAAACTTAGAAAAGCACCTGTCAAAGATCATGCAACCAACCGTTGAAATTGCTGAGTCGTATATCAAAAACTCTGAACACCTCACGAACATAATTAGATACATTCATCTAGAGGAAAATGACATTCTGGCAAGTCTAGATGAGGTTTCACTTTACCTCAGTAATCCAGCAGACGTGTGAACGCGAGCATTGTCCTGATGGAACAAATCTTTCTTTCTCAGTAATCCTGGGCGTTGCTCTTTAATTTCTTGACGTAAACGACGCAAAAGGGTGCAATAGTAAGTCGAATTTATTGTTTCGCCTTTTGGAAGGTAGTCCTCCATAATAATGCCTTTAGTATCCCAAAGAACTGCTGCCCTCACTTTTCCAACCGCCAGAATTACCTTCGCTTTCTTTGGGGTCAGTTCACCAGATTTTTTCTACTGCTTGGATTGTTGTTTTGATTTTGGAGTATAGTGGTGAACCCAGGTTTCGTCCATTGTCCCAAACCTGTTAAGAAAATCTTGCGGATCAGCCTCAAACATCTCCAAACAATTGCGAGAAATCATGGGGACCCACCTAGCGGAAACCTTAGAAAATCAGAGCTCGTTGGCAGTGATGTTTTGTGTTCGTTCATACAAGATGCCTATGGTGTCTGCAATCTCCCTGAGAGTTGGTCTACGGTCTTTCAATATGAGATCACACACTTTGCCGATGTTTTCTTCAGTCGTAAACGTCGTGGGCAGGCCAGAGCGAGGTTCATCTTCGATGATCTCTCGTCCACGTTTAAATTCTGCAACCCATTTTTTCACAGTGGTATATGATGGAGCAGATTCTCCTAGTGTGGTTTTCATATCATCGTGGATCTCCTTTGGTGTTAATCTTTTTTTAACAGGTACTTGATGACCGCACGTTGTTAATTTTTTTCTATTTTTCCGAAAACGCTGCACTTGGTTCTCACTAAACTTGTTTTAACCTAAAAACCACAAATTCTACAGCAACAAAATTTTACACTGTGACAACCAAAGAAAGTATGAACTTATTGGGGGTATTTCATTCGATAGTACGATTATATATCCTGCAAACAGACAGATCGTCGACAGAAAGCCATACCAACTGTAAATACAAACTACGTTTTTCGCAATATCGGGACCCCAAAACGTGAACAAATTCAAATCCTTCCAACGATGTACATTACCGCTTTCAGTGAGAGAAGTATAAATTAAAGTTATTTTGTCTAATTTCAATTAAGCAAATTTTAATTTACTTTCAGAATTGTTTTTGACGGGATCCAAAGAACACCAGGCCTAATACTCGAAGGCAATCTAGCAATTCCTTATGCAGCAACTCTGAACAAATTCAATAAATTTAAAGTTATTGTTGACTACTTAATATCCGGAAGAACCTCCCAATTCCTTCCTGAAGTTTTACCTTTAAGTGAGTTATGTTTCCTTCATAGGCTTACTTCAAATACTGTGGACCAATTTGAAAGGGGGGACGAAGAATACACTTGTGAAGACACTTCGTTAATGCCCAGGTATGTAATACCCTAACAGAGTTTTAGCGCACTTACTGTGTAACAATTATTGTTCTGATACATATATTTTTCAATTAAATAAAAAATAGTTTAAAAATATATGCGGCTTTTGCTGTAGAAATTGCTTAAGCAACTCTTATTACAAATACGCATATAGTTAAGCGCATGAAGGTTAGTTTGGATTAGTAGTAGGTAATGGGACTGATTTCGTAATGTTCTCTATTATTATAAAGATACAAACTGTGTGGTCGACGCGGATGATTTAATAACTTTGAAATGGAATAAAACAAAGATGAATTTTTTAAATTGAGATGAAATTTACTTTATTCGAAAGATAATCTTCTGGCATTATAATTTAAATATGACTTCAGGCATATGACCGCCACGGCTGGCTCGGACGTAGTCTAATCTGGAGGTCCAATTTTCGATGACTTTTTCCAACATTTGTGGCCATATATCGGCAATAACGCGGCGAATGTTGTCCTCCAAGTGGTCAATCGTTTCGGGCTTATCGGCGTAGACTAGCGACTTCACATATCCCCACAGAAAATAGTCTAGCGGCGTTAAATCGCACGATCTTGGAGGCCAATTCATGGGTCCGAAACGTGAAACTATGCGGATACCAAACGTTTCCTTCAATAAATCAATTGTGGCACGAGCTGTGTGACATGTTGCGCCGTCTTGTTGAAACCGCAGCTCCTGCACATCATGGTTGTTCAATTGATGAACGAAAAAGTCAGTAATCATGGCTCTATAGCGGTCACCATTGACTGTAACGTTCCGACCAGCATCGTTTTTAAAGAAGTACGGACCAATGATTCCACCAGCCCATAAGGCACACCAAACAGTCAGCCTTGCTAGGTGATCGTGTGGCTTCAATTGTTGCACGAGTTGGATTTTGTAAGCACGCAAACCAAGATCTTTCCGCAAAATCTTCCATAAAGTGGATGGACACATATCCAATTCCTATGCACGATGGCGGATAGACTGATTCGGGTCTTCCTCTACGCTACGCTCTACAGCAGCAATCACTTCTTCTGTACGCACTGTACGCCGTCTCTGTGGATGCGTATTATCAATTAGAGTAAACGTGGTGCGAAAACGTTCCATAGTTAATCGAATTAATTGCTCTGATGGACGATTATGTTGACCGTAAAATGGACGTAGTGCGCGATACGTATTTCGAACAGAACCATGATTTTCAAAATAAATTTGCACAATTTGGAAGCGTTGTTCAGGCGTCAGTCTATTCATGTTGAAATGCCAAACCAAACTAAACATAAATCACTTGACAGCTGACAAAATGGCCGCCAGTTAAAAAAGTGTTGCCAACTTAAAGTTTTATACCTCTATAAAAAACACCCTTTATAACCAAGCAAAAATCCCATTCCAACTTCTAACAAAACACCCTGTACATATTTTCGCAACTAATAAAGTAAAAATTGGGATGCAATTTCTCACGAAAATACGTCAAGTGTATAATTCTGAACAGCTAAGATCATCATTTTCTTTCTTGCGGGATTAAAAGCCAGAATTTAAAAACGAAATTAGGTACAAAGGCATTTTCCATTTTAAAAAGCTTCCTCCTCGCCATCTTTTGCATTTTCCTTCAAATTGGACTATTACGACGGAAAAACGAAAAATGAATTACTCAGTCAGCACTATTATATTTATCCTCTAGAGAAGTAGGTGGTCCTTGAAATGCAAACCTGATAAATGAATTATTTTATTTTTCGCTAAACCTGGTTGAAGGCAGAATAAAATTTAGTTTAACGTTCAGTAGTTTGGCTGCTTCCAAACTCGCTATTCAATCTATAAAAGAAGTTGTGACGTCAAACACAGGCCGAAGACGACCGAAAGGGCGGCAAAAGGGAAATCTTGAAACAGAAAACAACAACAAAAAATATATTTTAATGAATATCCCATGAATAGGTTCGGATTTAACATATTTGGCTAAGTGCGCGAACGCAATGGGCGGTAACTGCATGTAGCGTAGCTCTGCTCCTTGGAAATTTAGTTACTACCTGTGTATGCGCGAGCCAGAATTTAACATAAACAAAAATATTGCTACTGTTTAGTTACTTACAATCTTCGTCTGCAAAGCCACTACTTTTCTGCTCTCTATTCTACTTTATTTTCTTTTCATTTTTCGCTTAAACGAAAGACTCGATTTATTTTGAAAGCCAAAACATTTATTTGTGATAAATTAAGAGACGTATAATATTACATTTTCAGGATTCCGTCAATTCCTTCTTCTTTCTTACTTAATAAAAACCCTGGATAACAGAACAACCTAAAATTTATTCAAATCCTCTTTTGCTTAAGTGGATTTATTTCCTGAAAGCCAAAACCATCTCCATTTTTATTTGTGATAAATTAAGAGACGTATAATTATTACATTTTCAGGATTCCGTCAATTTCTTCTTCTTTCTTACTTAATAAAAACCCGAGCTAACCAAGACCATGCAGCCAAATATGGTTTAGGCGTAATAGAAATATTTTCAATTTATATTAATATTTGTATTTATTGTAAATATTGACAGATAAAAAAACATGTTTATATATGGCGCTTATATAAAGGAAGTTATGGTTAACATCGCGACTTCTTTAATAGGCCTGAACCCTCTCAAAACCGAACGAGACGGTGTTTTTTTTTTCGACAGAATGATGCATGTAAATTATAGATACAAGTATTTTACCTGGTTTTTTCTAGGGTCATAAAACTAGTATCAGGAAATTTTTTGAGAGGGCTGTCTTTGGAAATTTTATTGGTCCTTTGTAGTTTTATTAGTTCTTAAAAATCTCTTAATTTCTAATTGTTCTAAACTGAATACGCGTGTATCTACTCATTTTATAGAAAACATCCACTTTATAGACACAAGTAATGAGACATTTTTACATAGTGAAAAGGTTAGATCTTTTAATGTAGTTAGAAATAAAGAAATTTTTAAAAACTAAAAAGCCACAACAAAATTTTGAAAGTTCAATTCAGCCTTCTCAAAAAAAAATCCATGACGTTGATCCTGACAAACCAGGTAAAATATTAGTGCATTTAAGTATATTAACAAAACCATCTTATTTTACTTACATCAGTCTCTTTAAAGAGGTCTAATCAATGCTTTATAAAGAAACAACCGCAGATTCAGTCTGGTATATTAAAGGTGTTTTTATTGTCAGTCTATCACATTTCGAGTGCCCTACCACCAAAAACGTGCCTTTTTACATTGATGTCAGCATTCTCAGAGTTAGCTTATATTTGCTGGGTAGCAACTAGCAGCGTGACGTAATATTTAGCCTAGCCAAATATACTACTACAAGTTCTTGCGTGCTGGTGATAAAACCACTAAGCACGGTGTGACGAAACTATGTCATGGATCATGGTCACAACTCACTAATTATAAAATAAAATATAATTGGCAAAAGAAAGTTTCGCTTTTATCATTCTAAACGAAAAACGCAAAAGTCCGCGCAAGTCTGGCTCTTAAAAAGAAATTTATTAAATGAAACTTAACATCAAATAACTGGTCAGGTGCAAGTCGGACTTGCGCAATTAGTGTTCCGTACGTTGACTGCTTTTAAAATAAAAATTTTTGTTACATTGGTATAAAATGATCAACGACTTCACAAAACACACCCCAAAGGAGTTTTCAACAAAGTTTTTTTTCCGATCTTTACTGAAAACTTATGACCTTGATATTTTTTTTTATGTACCAGACAAATTATTAAAGATGGTGATAATTTTCGTTCAATCTACACCCTGAGGAGAATATTTCAGAATTTTTTCAAAATTTTTTGATCAGTATTTTTCGAGATAAGGGGGGGACATCGATTTTTCGCAATTTTTTAAAAATAATACAAAGAAAAGTGTGTTTTTACAAGCTTCCATTTGACACCCCACTTGATGACCTGGTAATTTTTTTTCACTTCCGATTTCACCTCCCAAAACTAACCTTTCAAGTCAAAATTTAACTTTCAAAACTACACGGCTCTGATGAGGCCATCAATCATCTTATATTTGGGACCAATTTCAACTTTCTATGTTAAATAGTTTCGGAGAAAATCGGGTGTGACAGAGACGGACGGACAGACAGACAGACGGACAGACATCGAAGCGATCTTATAAGTGTTCCGTACGGAACCAAAAGTTTTCAATAGGGTTGGCGTCTGACGATTATGAGGGCCACTTATCGTGGGCCCAAGCGGGCCGCTTCGCGACGTTGTTTTCGCCCAGCAAAGGTTTCTTCAACGTGCTTCGGAATTTGACATCATCAGCGCGCAGATATTCTCAAATAGTCTCATGGGACACATTCAAACCCGATTTTCTTCATTTTGCCGCTACTTGACATGGCGTTAATTTCGGGCCCCGTAAAAACAAAGACCACGATTCGTTTTTCGACTTGCGGAGTTACTTTGCTTAGCGAGCCACGTTTTGACAGCTCGTCGACATTTTTCGTCTCGTTAAAACGATTTACCTACTTCTTCACAAACGATACCGACTTTTTATTATATTTAGCGACCGCGGAATGTGCCATTTTAGGCCCCTTTGGATAGGAACAAAGAAAGACTGCCTCGAATCGACGCGCAAACAAGTGGCTTATTGGATTTTACGTGATCTGGATAAAAGTTTGGAATTGACTGATACTTTTACTAAAATGCGTTGTAACCAAAGGTTCCCGCTACCGATTTTTTGTTGAATCGCTAGAATCGCATCTACCAAAAATGAATTATCGCGGACCCTTTCTTATGTGACAACTTTATTATGTTTTGAATATTTAGTTTTAATATCTAACATTTCTTGTTTTTTAGTGTTCCGTACGGAACACTTATAAGACGACTTCGGTGTCTGTCTGTCAAACCCGATTTTCTCCGAAACTATTTGTCGTAGAAAGTTGAAATTTGGTAAAAATTTAGGAATTGATGGCCTTATCAGAGCCCTGTAGTTTTGAAAGTTAAATTTTGACTTAAACTCTTAAGGGGGTCACTACCGAGAAAAATGAAAAAAATACGTTTTTCGTTTTTTTCTATTTTTATAATCTACAATATTTCTGCACAAAACAATCCAACCCCCACAATTATACGATGAGTAAAAGTGCCTGAAATTTTTATATAAAGTAGTCAAGGTATGAGCCATCAGTCAGTATAGCCAAGATATGAGTCCCGCTCAGCCTTCGCCTAGCTTCGCACTACGCACTTTTCAATATACCACCCCATTCCACCCATTATGAAGTTATTATTATTTTCACTATTATTATTATTATCCCACTTTTTATTAACAATGCTTAGGAATAATTATATAACACTATTTACTAAATACAAATAAAAAACTTTATTTTTACAAAAATATTTTGAAATACTATTTACTATATACAAATAAAAAACTTTATTTTTACAAAAAAATATTTTGAAATACTATTTACTATATACAAATAAAAAAACTTTATTTTTACAAAAATATTTTGAAATACTATTTACTATATACAAATAAAAAACTTTATTTTTACAAAAATATTTTGAAATACTATTTACTATATACAAATAAAAAACTTTATATTTTTACAAAAATATTTTGAAATACTATTTACTATATACAAATAAAAAACTTTATTTTTACAAAAATATTTTGAAATACTATTTACTATATACAAATAAAAAACTTTATTTTTACAAAAATATTTTGAAATACTATTTACTATATACAAATAAAAAACTTTATTTTTACAAAAATATTTTTGAAATACTATTTACTATATACAAATAAAAAACTTTATTTTTACAAAAATATTTTGAAATACTATTTACTATATACAAATAAAAAACTTTATTTTTACAAAAATATTTTGAAATACTATTTACTATATACAAATAAAAAACTTTATTTTTACAAAAATATTTTGAAATACTATTTACTATATACAAATAAAAAACTTTATTTTTACAAAAATATTTTGAAATACTATTTACTATATACAAATAAAAAACTTTATTTTTACAAAAATATTTTGAAATACTATTTACTATATACAAATAAAAAACTTTATTTTTACAAAAATATTTTGAAATACTATTTACTATATACAAATAAAAAACTTTATTTTTACAATAATATTTTGAAAAGTAATAATAAGATTTTATTATTTTGTTATACTTTTTTTTAACTAAAATGAACCCGCTTCATATGACGGGCCTTCTTTTTTTTCTAACTTCTTAAATTTTTCTTCTAAACTTTTTCTTGCTCTTGAAATTTTTTGCCTCTCGCATTTCGATGCTTGTTGTAAGTCTTTTCTCGGCTTTCACTATTTCTCAGTTCATCTTCCTTCATCAGCCCAGCAATTGTAAATTTTCCAGGGTCAATGAAAAGTTTTTCAAGTACTCGGCAGCGGGAAATATTACCTTCATTGAAGCAGCATAGTGCATCATATGCACCTAATTCTAGTGTGCTTTTCTCTACAAAAAATATTTTTTTGGGCATCTAACCCACAATGCATTATTATAGCTTTCGTTTGTGTTTTGTGTCTTACCGTGAACACATTTTTTCTAACAGGGCTGGATTCGCCAGGTCCCTGAAGACAGGTTTCAAAATTTCCATTACTACTTTTGGTAGATGAAAATGCTTTGAGTGCTCATATAATTTTTTTTCTGCCTGGACCTTGAGGAACTTACACCAGTCCAAGCTGCATAAATTGTGTGCCGGATTCTGGTCGTTTGAGCCGAGATGAAAAAATTCTGCCCATACTGCTTTTTTCATCTCAGCCAAGCTGCCAACGTTTCTTTTTCTTCGTATGGCTAAGCCATAAAACTTTTGAATGTCGTTTATTGCCACATCCGTGAGTCTGCCCTTTCCTCCTATCGGCTTTCCATCTTGCAGTTTTTTGGACGTGTAGGAAGTTTTTAGATTTCTGAGTCTAGATCCCATCCTTTTTTGTACATGTCCTATACATTCTAACTTCTGAACTAAGAGACTATCTCCGTAAGGGTTTTGTTCTACAACCTTCAAGAAACCCTTTGAGTCTCCATCACCTAAGTAGTGAGAATATCTCACATTGTATTTGCCCATTGACCTCAGGAAAATTTGCTCTGCACTAGCTGCTTCCATAGCCCCACTGGTACCACTATGATTGGCTATGCAATTTTCATTATGTGTATTCTGAAATTTTAGTGGACAACGGCAGTGTTTGGAGAGTACCACAATATCCACTATTTTGCCTGAGTCAGTACTCGCAGCAGAGACCACGCCATTCAAAGAAGTATGGCCCCTTTTTTTGCCAACAGCCATCTAGTGAGATGGCCAAATACCTGTTGCCACTATTTGAAATACAGGCTTCCTCTACGGCAGCCACCATTATATCTTTTCCAACTACTTCAAGAGCTGAACGAATAACATTTTGGTGCAAAAAGTGCTTGCTTTGTGGGGGAGGAATGTTCATCATAGCACAAAGAAGTTTAGCTCCAGCAAATCCTTTACCAGTACACCTAAGTGCATAAGTAAATCTAATATTTATTGTATCTAATTTCACAGATTTACCTTCGAGTTCATAATCCAGTTTCTTGGAGTTCCTTAGTTTATTTAGGACTTGACAATTCTGACAAACAATCTTTATAGTGGATGCCAAACCGTTTCTCAAATAAACACTTAGGGTGATTTCACCACCACATTTTTTGCAGTCCACTGTTGAGTTCAGTGCTTTACTCAGCTCTCCAACATCCACCAAATCATACGCATGGTTGCTCATGAATGACTCAAATTTATTTTGATTACCTAATTTTTTTTTGAAGAAGAAGGTGTACGATTTTCAGATGAGGTTGATGGTGTTGATTCAACAGATGGTAAGGACATGACCAATTTACGAGCAACAGAAATATGTGTCCCACTAAAAGGTTTATTCCTTTTCTTGCTCTTGAAGCTAGTCTTTGGCTTAGTCATTTTTCTTCACAAAACAATAATAAAAAAACTATAATAAAATAACAATATAATAAAATTTAAAACAGCAATGGTAACAGAAAACAGGAAAAAAATTTGTAACTATGTAAACAAAAACAATCTCTCACGTAAAATATAACCAAACAAAACAAAACTTGTTTTTGCAAAAAAAAAGAAGACAAACACTCTAGAAATAAATTAAAAAAAGTTGATTATAACAAAAAAAGCAGTCAAAACTACAACTTTTTAGTTTTTTTCGGCTCTCCTGAAAAATTGACTTTTTTGTACATTTGCCCCATTATCTTCAAAACTATAAAAGTTATTGAGCTATTTTTTTTTTTAAATATCCATGGCTACACTGTCTACAGTTCGGACTAAGGAAGTGTCAAACGAAACAGCTGGTAATTTACCGCGTCAATTCAAACATACAAATAAAATTCATGAACTTTCAAAATTTCTAGAAAATGTAATTTAAATTATTTCTTTAAACCCTTAGTCCCATTAAATTATATAATAATAAATAAAAAGTGTGCAAAGTTTCGTTGAAATAGGATGAACGGTTGCTGAGAAAATGGGTTTTACTTTTCAATGTAAATTGACCTCGGTAGTGACCCCCTTAAGTCAGAGTCAGAGTAAAAAATGCATATATAATGTAATACTTGGGCTCACTTTTCTTTGTATTATTTTTAAAAAATCGCGAAAAATCGCTGTCCCCCCCTCCTTATCTCGAAAAGTACTGATCAAAAAATTTTGAAAAAATTCTGGACTACCACAGGGTGTAGATTGAACGAAAATTATCACGAGTGCATTACCTTTAATAATTTATTTGGTATATAAAAAAAAAAACAAAAATGTCGAGGTCATCAGTTTTCAGTAAAGATTGGAAACAAACTTTGTTGAAAACTCCTTTGGGGTGTGTTTTGTGAAGTCACTGATCATTTTTTACCACCGTACAATTTTTTTTCTTTAAAAGCAATCAACGTACGGAACACTAATTGTGCAAGTTCAACTTGTACTTGACCGATTTTTTTTATTGAGAGTAACAACACTGAGAACCTTTTTTGTAGGCCTTTTAATTTATCTTAAAATTTAGTTTTACATATGGAGAAATTCATTTTCTTAAAGTTGAAGATACCATCGCCTAATTCAACTCACTTGTATGGTAGTTTCTTTCTACACAATTCAGAGTTGTTGATTATTTTTATCGCCTCATAAAAATTCCATTTATCCCTTTACGTTGATATCCGCCCTACCGATTACAAAAACGTTTAGGAAAGGTTAGACCCTTTTGTCACTATATTAGATTTCGTAACACATTTGACAGTTATAAGGGTTCAGCGTCATAAAATAATACCTAAGGGGAAAATTTGTAATTTAATCTTCAAAATAACAACCAAAATTTTCATATAATATCTCGTTTCCTAAATTTCGTGCATGTTCAAGATTTAGCGCTAGAAATAAATTTGTTTCCGTTACATGATTTTTAAATGCTATAAGTTCTTAAAATCCTTAAAATAAATTTAATTTGTATCGCAGCAAAATCATCAAGGGAAATATTGCTAATATTTTTTTTAATGACCAAGGGTTATCTATAATATATATAAAATGCAACGTCTCTCTGTCTGTCTGTCTGTCCGTTACTGCGCTTATCACTAGAGAACCACTTATCCGATTTACGTACTTTTTTTTTTAAACATGCATATATTCTCTGTCCCGGTTATAGGCTATATTTTATTACGATAGGTAGCATAACGAATGAGTAATAGTGAATGGAGTCACAAAAAAGTTTGCCGCTAGCGCGTTCCTTTGCAATATACAACCTAAACGATTAAATATGGAACAATATGATGTAGCAGAGAATATCTATAATCTATAATATATATAAAATGTAATGTCTCTATGTCTGTCTGTCTGTCCATTAGTGCGTTTATCACGCGAGAACCACTTATCCGATTTACGTGTCTTTTTTTAAATTCATACATATATTCTTCGGCCAGGTATATATAATAATAATCTATATCTATAATATATATAAAATGCAACCTCTGTCTGTCTGTCCGTTAGTGCGCTTATCCCTCGAGAACCACTTATCCGTTATACGTAATTTTTTAAATTCATACATATGTTCTCTGACCAGGTTATAGATATATATTCTCTGCTCGCGTGGATTTGATTCACTACTATCGTCACTGCTTATTCCTTATGTTACCCAACGTAATAAAATATCTGCCATTATTTCTCCTTATCTCCCAATATTTCTCCTTATTTCCCATTATCTCTACATAATTTCCATTATCTAGGCTTATCTCTGCTCATCTCCCATTATTTCTCCTTATCTCCCATTATTTCTCCTTATCTCCCATTATCTCACCTTATTTCCCATTATCTAGGCTTATCTCGACTTATCTCCCATTATTTCTCCTTATCTCCCATTATTTCTCCTTATCTCTCATTATCTCACCATAACTCCCATTATCTAGACTTATCTCTGCTTATGTTCCATTATCTCTCCTTATCTCCCATTATTTATACTTATCTCCCATTATCTCACCTTATCTTCCATTATCGAGGCTTATCTCGACTTATCTCCCATTATTTCTCCTTATCGCCCATTATCTCACCTTATCTCCTATTATCTAGGCTTATATCGAATTATATAGAACATAAGTATAAATTTATAAAAACACATAAATCGTGTGGTTCTCGAGTGATAAGCGCACTAACGGGCAGACAGACAGACAGAGAGACGTTGTATTTAATATATATTGTATTCTTTGCTACATGATATTGTTCCATATTTAATGCTTAGGGAGTGTATTGCAAGAGAACGCGCTAGAGGCAAACTTTTCTCCGACTTGATTCACTATTATCGTCACTGCTTATTCCTTATGTCACTTAATAAAATATATTATATAACCTGGCCAGAGAACATACGTATGTTTAAAAAAAAAGCACGTAAATCGGATAAGTGGTTCTCCAGTAATAAGCACACTAAACGGACGGACAGACAGACAGACAGACGGACAGAGAGACATTGCATTTTATATATATTATAGATATTCTCTGCTACATAATATTGTTCCATATTTGATGGTTTGGACTGTGTATTGCAAGAGAACGCGCGCGGCAAACCTTGTCCGACTTCATTTACTATTATTGTCACTGCTCATTCCTTATGCTACCTATCGTAATAAAATATAGCCTATAACCTGGCCGGAGAACATATGTATGTTTAAAAAAAAAAGTACGAAAATCGGATACGTGGTTCTCCAGTGATAAGCGCACTAACGGACAGACAGACAGACAGAGATACGTTGCATTTTATATATATTATAGATGTAATAAGATATATACCTATAACCTGATCAGAGAACATATGTATGAATTTAAAAAATCACGTAAATCGGATAAGTGGTTCTCGAGGGATAAGTGCATTAACGGACAGACAGACAGACAAACAAACATTGCATTTTATATATATTATAGATCTGGATTATTATTATTATTATATAACCTGGCCAAAGAATATATGTATGAATTTAAAAAAAAGACAGGTAAATCGGATAAGTGGTTCCCGCGTGGTAAACGGACTAATGGACAGACAGAGAGACATTGCATTTTATATATATTATAGATTATACATTACAGATATTCTTTGCTATATAATATTGTTCCATATTTAATGGTTTAGGCTGTGTATTGCAAAGGCACGCGCTAGCGGCAAACTTATTTCCGACATCATTCACTATTTTACGTCACTGCTCATTCCTTATGCTACCTATCGTAATAAAATATAGCCTATAACCTGGCCAGAGAACATATGTATATTTTTAAAAAAAAAAGTATGTAAATCTGATAAGTGGTTCTTCAGTGATAGGCGCACTAACGGACAGACAGATAGACGTTGCATATTTATATATATATATATATATATATATATATATATATATATATATATATATATATATATATATATATATATATATAATGCAACGTATCTCTGTCTGTCTGTCTGTCCGTTAGTCTGCTTTTCATTGGAGAACCACTTATCCGATTTACGTACTATTTTTTAAAACATACATATGTTCTCTGGCCAGGTTATCTATAATCTTATATCTATAATATATATAAAATGCAACGTCTCTCTGTCTATCTGCCTGTCTCTCTGCCTGCCTGTCTGTCTGTTCGTTAGTGCGCTTATCACTGGAGAACCACTTATCCGATTTACGTGCTTTTTTTTAAAACATACATATGTTCTCTGGTCAGGTTATCTATCTATAATATATATAAAATGCAACGTCTCTCTGTCTATTTATCTGTCTCTCTGTCCGTTAGTGCGTTACGTGCTTTTGGCCAAGTTATATGATATATTTTATTGCGTTAGGTAACATAAAGAATAAGCAGTGAATCAAGTCGGAAAAAAGGTTACCGTTAGCGCGTTCTCTTGCAATACAGTGCCTAAACCATTAAATATGGAACAATATCATGTTAAAAAGAATATAATGTATATAAAATGCAACGTCTCTCTGTCTGTCTGTCTGTCCGTTAGTGCGCTTATCACTTGAGAACCACTTATTCGATTTACGTGTTTTTATAAATTTATACATATGTTCTATATAATTCGATAAAAGCCTAGATAGCGGGAGATAAGGTGAGATAATGGGAGATAAGATAAGAGAAATAATGGGAGATAAGGAGAAATAATGGGAAATGAGCAGAGATAAACCTTGATAATGGAAATTATGGAGAGATAATGGGAGATAAGGAAAAATAATGGGAGATAAGGGGAAATAACGGCAGATATTTTATTACGTTAGATAACATAAGGAATAAGCAGTGACGATAGTAGTGAATCATGTCCACGCGAGCGGAGCCGCGGGCACGGCTAGTTACGAATATTTGTAACGAATTAACAAACTTTAAATTATTTGTTACGTATTTGTAGCTGACTATATTTTCGTTATGAATTAAAAAAAAAATGAGAATCCCTGAAGATGACACAATTTATTCTCAAGAACCATTATCCAGTGTAAAGTCAGTTATCTTAATTTATTGATATTGACCCTTCGTTCATTCGTTAAAAAAAACTCATACCCGCACTAGTCTCCTGATGTTACAAATGAAGTGTAAAATTCATTCATTTTTAAAAAGGGATCTCGACCGACATTTCGTTCCAATTTTCTACGTCAATTCAGTTATCCTCAATGAGCATCGTTTTTGACACGCCAACGACATGATATATGCTTTCTGAATTGAGTTTTTTTTTGGAAAACTATTATCTGTAGTGTTTTAAACGTTATTATTCCGAATGTGCAGTCTGGGATATCGCATATGAGTCGTTGCGGATAGTAAGGGCGAACTCAACAAAATGAAGTTTCGAAAAAAATTGAATTTATAGAAAAATCTAAATGGCGAACTCAACAAAATATTGGCAAAATTAGGTTTTTATTATTTATTTATAATTTATTAGCTTTTTATTATTTACTTAAGTAGAATAGTGTATTCCGTGAAATTTTTAAATGTTTTTTAAATATTTATTTGTGTATTTTTTTTCATATTTTACTGTTCGTTTCTGATGCTACACTGTCACCTAAAATTGGCAATACCTGGGAAAAAATTAGACCGGTATTAAAAATTTTGAACACATTTTATTTAATTTTAAGGTTATTGTTTTAATTAAAGGTTTTGTTATTACAAAATAGTTACTTGATACAACATACAAAACAGTGGAAATATGGTATTGAAACTAACATAAAAAAAAAACTAAAGAAAAGAAACAAATAATTAGCCAAGTTCAGTTGTAATCTATTTGGTCATCGTCCATAACATCTTCATTTTCGGTGCTCTTATTCGTTGCTGCGCCTTGAGAGGCTATAATGTTAGTAAAGTACCGACTCCAAGATAGGGGAACATACGGTAACAAGTCCTGAATGCCCTTGAATTTGGGGGCTGGTATTTTAATGGGAGCACTGTAAAGTCTCGTCAGTGTTTCGCTGGCCAAATGAAAATGATTAGGATCATAGTTTTTCACCTTGCCTTTTTGTAGTTTGACTGCCGTTTTGACATCCAAATTGTAAGCAGAATGAATGTAGAAACCTTGCTTAAAGTTATTTGTAAATTCAAAGATCTTTCCATCTTTAAACTTAGCACCAGCCATCTGCATTTTAGTAATTTTCTTTTGAAAATTAGAGAAATTGAAAATCATGTCCTGTCTAAGTTGGACAACGCAAAACTGGTTTTTTTTTCGGCGACAGCTTTCAATCATTAACTTATAGTGATCCATGGTATACACAGTGCTATTCCGTATTTCTCTCTCAATGTTCCCAAAATCCCTATCACAGGGAAGGTATGAGTGCCCAAGTATCATAAAATAGTGTTTAATTTCAGTGAACTGGTCTTTGTGTATAAAGTATAGATTTGCCAAAACAAGATTTAAATTCTTGTTCTGTCCAGAACAGTTATCATTGAACATAATAACTTTTTTAACATTAACATCAACTTTACACAAATAATCGTACAAGCAACTTGCAATCTCACATGATCCACGCCTCCCTGTACTTTCATCCCAAAGGTACATCGTTGAAGAACCGGTTTTTACATTATGGATACAAAAGTTATAGGTCCATAGCTTCCATTTGTAATACTGAATCCCAGTAGTCAGCTTTGGGGTTGGCAAAGCCTGCTGCAGATCAAAAGCTATGACCAGAAAAGAGTCATCGGCATTACTCCTTAATCCCTTAAGAAGAGATTGAGCAGCTTTTGCACGGGTCAGATGTAACTCCTTCTCTTGTTTAAGATTCTCGATTTCAGCAACATTTTTGGGAATCGTGCATTTGTCTACTTTTAATTTTTATGTCTACTTTATCGCAATAATTACAGGTGTCACTTTTGGGGGCTCAAAACCAATATTGAACTGCATATTAAACGTATACCATACCATAACATAAATTCAGTGCACTTGCCATCAAATAAACCTCGCTCTCTGTAAAACCAAAGTCAGCTCATTGACCAGTACAGTCAACTTTCTCTATCCTGGATACGACCTCTAGTCCCGATTTAGGCGTGACTTTGGAATCTGTCTTTTTGTCAGAAGCGAGAGGAGGCTCTAGAGCCCCAAAACTTCGATGTTATATGGTTAAAAATACCGATTCACAAGGTTTATCTATCGACCACCAAGTGAAGTTGAATAATTCTCAGTCAGTTGGCGCTTAATTCTCCCAGCTTATTGATAAATCAACATGGATCTCTGATCAAGACGGAGAGTTCGCCAGTCTTCTTGACCTGTTTTTAATTACCAACCCAGAGATCTACACTGTCATCGTAAATCCGCCGTGAGGTTCTTCCGACTATAAGCTGCTTTCGACTTCGAGTATCCTACCGATTAGTGACAGAGAGGCGTGAGATTGGCTCTACAAATATGCTAAATGGGAAGAACTTATGGCATGTTTTTGAACTCTCGCTTTGTTAGACGTTTGGTTTTTAGGTCGGACGACCCATTTGGCGCGTGCAGTCAAGAATGTCCGACATTGTGTTGAGACAGCGTATCATAACACGTATTTTGTTAAAGCTGGACACCAATAAAGCTTCTGGAGTCTACGGAATACCTGCCATAGTACTCAAAAAATGCGCGAGAGAAAACACTAGCTTTCTGTAGACTGTTCAGCCGATCCTACAGAAAGGGAATATTTCCTTTCTGTTGAAAATACGCTACAATTTATCCGATACTCACAAAAGGCAATAAAGTCTTGCCAAACAATTACCGACCAGTCGCATTGCTTTCAATAATATCGAAAGTTATGAAAAAGGCTGTTAATCAGCATCTTCTGAAATACCTTGAAGGATCCAATATTATTAACGAGCATCAATATGGCTTTCATAAGCAAAGATCAACAGAAGTTTTTACTTATATAACATATGTTTGGAACTGGATATATTTAAGGGATTTGATAGTGTTAAATATGACGGGATGTAAGCTACGTTCTTATGACATGCCTGAAATGTTTTGTTTATGGTTCTCGTGATTCTTCAAATAGCATTTTTTACGAGTAGTAGTTGATGAGTTTCTTTTTAATACCTTTACTATCAATACCAATGTGCATCAAGGTTCCATACTGCAACGAAGACAGTATGCTTGTTTCTTAATTTACTTTGAACACTCAAACATTAACTCCTTACATACATCGCTTCTGTAACACTTTAGGGATTTCCCTGTAGCACGTCTGCTATGCCCATAAAAAAATATGAATGTAAAAAATAATAAATAAAGTTCTTCGTTAGTGTCCTATTCAAAAACCTCTTTTAATAAACTAATCCGAGGGAAAATGAAAAAGACGTCAAGGGAGCATTTAAAATTAAAAACCTTTATTTGAAGGATTAAAATGTGTGTGTGAAATTTCTCGCCGTTAGCTGGTAAATATATCTTCCTCTTGCTTTTACAAAATATCAGCATAATATATCATTTTTAAAAGAAGTAATTTAGAAGTGTTAGCTGGTTGGCATCTCAGGTTTCCAAGAAAACTGTTCTAATAGAAGTCATCCGAAAATTACGTAAAATTGTATTTAGTCCGACCGAGTTCAATTGTATACAAACATGACCTCGATCTGAATATAGTGAAAACCAGGCACCTCGGTATTTTTTTTTATGGGTCTAGCACGCGTGCTGCAGGGAAGTCCCTAAAGCGCAACAGGAGCGACACGTGTGCAGACGATTTGTTCTTAAATCGCTGTAAATTGTACTCGGTGGGAAACACGGTCCTGGGCACATTATTCCAAAGGGATGATGTTCTCCATATAAAAGACTGCTTGAAACTTGTTGTACGAGGAGTAACAAGCTGAACCTCATACGGATGCGAAGTATTAGCGCGACGTGTACTTCTAACATGTACCGCTCTGGGAGGAATTAAGCGGGCCACATCCTTCAAACACTTTCCATGAAAATACTTGTAGAATAGGCTCAAGTCGCCAACCGTTCTTCGATGTTCCAGCGAATCAAGGCCGCCGGTCAGTTCGGGGTCTCCAATCAGACGAACAGCTCCTCTCTGAATAGAATCCAACAAATGCAAACATGGGAGAGCCCCAGTATTCCATAGTTGGTCGAATTTGAGCTTTGTAAAGAATTAACACTTGTTGTGGAGTGTAAAGCTTTCTGGTTCGAAATAATATTCCCAACTTTTGAGAAGCTCTCCTTGCTATCATGTTCATGTCAGGACATATTTGCTCCAAAATTAACGCCCAACAAATTGAGTGACGATGTTAGAGGAATGGAGTGCCCCGACATAACTATGTCGGGTTCAGCAACGTTAACTTTTTTAGAAAAACTGCGGTATCTTTTGCCTTATTCGATTAATAAAAGTCTCATATTTTATTATTCAGTTAGTAAAACTGGAAGCCAAAGAGGGTTTAAAAAATGTTAGAGTTCAATGATCCATTAAAATGGGAGTTAACCGGGGATTTATTCAAGAAGGTATTGAAAAAATCATTTCGTCAATTTTGAGCAATGGTAATGTGGAAACGATATAAATTGAAAACGCATAAATAAGGTATGAAAATTAGAAGTGGATGGTGACACTGTAATTCAGGGTAAGGAAGACAAAGTTGCGAGAGACTAAGATGGCGAGATGGAAAAATGGGAGAGAGCGATGGAGAGAAATAGAAATATTAAGGGAAAGAAATCTGGTAACCTTGCAAAACGAGGAAACAGGCAAACTTAAAGAGAAAGAGTAGTGGAAAAAAAAAAGAATCAGATATATATATATATATATATATATATATATATATATATATATATATATATATATATATATATATATATATATTTGTATATATATATATATATATATATATATATATATATATATATATATATATATATATTTGTATATATATATATATATATATATATATATATATATATAAATCTTTTTTATGTATCCTGGGTTTTGGTTCATCAAATGAACATCTTTGAGTTCTTTTGAATTTTTTTATTATTTTGAGGTTTCGCCCCTGGTTTTGGGCATTTTCAAAAAACAGTCTTATTTTGCCATGTCCGGAATTAAAATTAAAAATACATCACAGTCTTGCTTTAAATTATAACAATAACACTGGTTTACAAACATAATACTTATAATTATATAAATACAAGAAACAACAACTGTTTTAAAATTTTACAAACTTAGTTTAAATTTAACTTTTATTTACAAACTTTTGGTACCTCGAGGTACATCAAAAAGATTTATTTACAAAAAGGTGCAAGAAATCAAATCTATTTATATATATATATATATATATATATATATATATATATATATATATATATATATATATATATATATATATACACTCCTGAACAAAATTAACGCAACAATATATGAAATCATAGAAATCTCTATAATGAATTAATTTTAATAATTTTTTATGAACTTCGGTTACACTAAAAGTTAGAAAAAACTTATTTGGATACTTTAAAAGTGAATTAGCTACCAAATTTCTCTATAAAATTCGAATTAAAATTATTCTTAAGACCTAATAACAAAATCGTTGAAATTATGTAATAATGAAAAAAATAAACTGGGACACTAGTAGCAAAATTAATGGTGTAACTGGGACACTAGTAGCGTGTGTTGCCTCCTCTACTTCGGATGACAGCGTTTATGCGCCTAGGCATGCTTCTAATTAAATTTTGGATAAAATCTTGAGGAATTTGCTCCCATTCTGTGATAACTGCATTTTCAAGTTCCCTCAGGTTTTTAGGTGCAGATATATGACGTTTCACATTTTTCTTAAGGTGATCCCATACATGTTCTATCAGATTCAGATTCGGGCTTTTTGGTGGCCATTGCATAATCGGTATATCAACTTGATTAAGATAATCGAGTACCTCCCTAGCCACGTGAGGTCGAGCGTTGTCTTGCATAAACAGGAAATTGGGCCCCACAAAATGACCGAAAGTACTACTCTAAACGAGAACGCTTTCGTTTCTCGTGAAATGATCTTCGACTTGCTTTTCTTTTATGAAATTTATTTGATTCTCGCCTCAGGCTCCAGCAATAATCTGCCAACATGTTTATCCCCCAAACACCTTGATACCTTTTTTCAAATTCACTCAAGTCTTGGTGCATTCTTTCTCCATGTTCTTCGCTAAAATCTCCGAGATTTTCAGGTAACCAATCAAGGTGTGAATGGAGAAAATGCAGTTTCAGACTCATTAAACACCCCATTTCTTTATAATTTTGTACTAAATTTCCAACAATATTTTTGTAATTAGGGTCTTTATGATTTCCAAGAAATTTAGTCGTCACCTCTCTAAAACTTTGCCATGCTGCTTTTTTTGTGGCATTTATTTTCCTCTCAAATGCATCATTTTTTAGGAGGTCTCTTATTTGTGGTCCAGTAAATATGCCCTCTTTTATTTTAGCTTCAGAAAGATTAGGTAGCACATCAAGATAGTAGTCAGCATTCATGGATCTCGTACGGACAGGAACTAACTCTATGTGAGCATCAAAGCAGATGCCACCCCAGAACATAACAGAGCCACCGCCGAATGGAATCCTTGCAGAGATATTGCAAGGAGCAAACCTCTCTCCTGGTCTTCGCCATACTCGCTCACGACCATCTGGATGTTTTAGACTAACCCTAGTTTCATCTGTGAAGAAAACTTGTTTCCAATCATCCACAGACCAGTTTTCGTGATTTCGAGCAAAACGTAACCTGGCAACTCTGTTCTCTCTAGTAAGCAAGGGCGCAGTGGCTGGTCTCCTACTGTTTAATCCAGCTTCAATTAACCGTCTTCTAACTGTTTTAGAAGAAATTGTGACATTGCGAACAGCTTCGAGTTCGTTTCTTTTTATAGAACTAGTGACAGTCCTGTTTCTTAAAGCATATTGTCTTATAAAACGTTCATCTAGGTCGCTAGTGCATCGTTTTCGCCCTTGCCCTAGCCTTCTAGAATAAGTTCCTACTTCATTCAAGCGTCTTACCATACGACTTATTGTGGAACGATGTTTGCCTAATAAATTGGCAACATAACTCTGACAATATCCCTCGTCCAATAAAACTGAGGCTCGCACTACCTCGTGTTCAGTTAAATTCCTTGTTCGATTCATTTTTCTAATTCTTCGGGGTCAAAAATAAAACAGTGTACCACAAAAACGTATTACTTTGAAAAAGGGAACAAGTTATAAGCTTACTTTTAAAGAAAATCTATCGCATTATTACAGAAAATTGTTTATCTTCTAAAAAATTTTTTAAAACTGTAAATCTAAACGAATTGTTTTGATTTCTGTCATGAACAACGAAACAAAATATGCATAGCCTACTATTCAAATACTCGATAACCTTTAAAACTGACATAAGAAAAAGATAAATTAATTTTCAGATTGTTGCGTTAATTTTGTCCAGGAGTTTATATATATACATAAAGCGGTGCGAGTATTGGACACAACTGTTGTGTTGTTGACTTGTGTTCAATACCTGAACCATTTCAGATGTGCATCACAAATATGTCATCTTCTGTTTTACAGTCTGTCTCCCTAAAAATAGTACCGAAACGTAAATAAACTATGTCCACATAAATGTACTATATTTTGCTTTGGCTGCAAATCCATGAATAAATCATTTGTTAAAGTGTCATTTCTTGATGTATTAAAAAAAATGTATCATTTTATTTATTTTTACTCATAGCTGCTAAAAAATTCATTAACTATTTATCTTTGTTCCAGCAAAACCGGGGCTCTCAGCAGTAGTGCTCAATTAAGCATGTGCCCTTTGAAACTAGGAAATATAAAAACAAAGTGGGGTCCGGTATCGGCATCCCATTTAATAGCAGGAATAGCGGCTGGGTTACAACAAAACCAAGTTACTTTCCAGCGAATTTTTGACGCCATTCGTATGCACAAAGGCCAGTATACGTTTTGTTCTTTTATCTGATTTTGTAGGAGGATTTTCCTGATGTAAATTACATTTTAGAGTACACTTCATGGTTAGTTGCTTGACGAAATTTCATTTAGCAAAAAAGTTAACGCCATAAATTAAAACTTATGTTACTTGATAATAGGAAAAAAATAAACCGGTTAATTTTTACTGTTCTCGCTAAAGAAATTACCGAATTTGAGAAAAAATAATCCTCCGAGATTTTTGACTTTACGTCGTGCGATAAAAAAAGCGCGCCGCATTTTTCTTAAATTATAGAAACAGCAACCGCGTGGACTACGATTTCATGTCGCATAAAAAGCATCAGTTTTAAAAAGGGTTTTTTGTACCAGTCGCTTGCATTTCTAATCTTATAATTAGAGCAACTTTATTGCGGTTGATTCTGGAGCCCATCGCGCTAATAGTGACTCTGGTTTTTTAAGAAATTCTAGCTTCAGTCAGAAACTATTAAATAATTAATTAAATATTTCTGGGCTTGAAAAATTGGCGTATGATGAAAATGGCTAAAGTATGCCCTTTATTCTTGTCCGAGATAAAGATTTTGCTCTCTTTACTCAAATTCTCCTATATCCATATTCACAGAGAAATTTGAGTGTAAAAAAAAGTTTACAATTACAGACAAACTCGAGCACGTCGTGTAATAGAATGTACATTTGGTATATTATGCAATAAATGGCGAATATTGCACCGAGCGATTAATATCAACTCCGAATTTTGTGGTACTGTAATAATGGCTTGCTGCCTATTGCATAATTTTGTCAGAAAAAAATAATACGAATAATAATCAAGATGAAGAACCTGAACTTTTAGAAAATTGTAGTTAAGCCAGAGTGCGAAGTAGTAAAAATGGAAAGAACACGAGAGAATATTTTGCAAGCCATTTTACATCTCCTTTGGGCTCTGTTTCGTGGCAGTACGATTGCATATAACATAATATTTAAATTATTTATATATATATATATATATATATATATATATATATATATATATATATATATATATATATATATATATATATATATATATATATACAGTCCCTGGCCAAATTATTAGACGCACTGCAAGATTTCATGTAAAATATTAATTACCGAGTGATATTGTACCGTTTTATTATTTTAAATTGATTTGTTTTTTATTTTTATATTATCCAATCAATTACCTATTTATTTGACATAAATAAAACAGCATTAATTTAGAAAAGCATAAGTTTATTAAGTTTTAAAGAAAAGTGAAATTAATGTTAGTAAAAGTCAATATTTAGTTGAGCCACCTTTAGCCGCTATCAAAGCTTTAATTCTGCGCGGTATGCTATCAATGCAAGATTGTACTGTCTCCTGCATTTGAGGATGATGATTCCACACATGAATAATCTTTTCTAGGAGCTGGGTTTTGTTGGTAATCACATCTTTAGCCACTTCTCTTTTCATCAGCTCCCACACATTTTCAATGGGGCTATTACCCGGCCAATCCAACAGAGGGATATTTTTTTCTGCCAAAAAAGCTTTAACAGACCGAGCAGTGTGGCAGGGAGCTCCATCTTGCTTGAAAGTGAATGGTTCCCCATTTGGAAACCATTCTCTGAGCTGCGGAATCAACCGATTTTGTAATACTTCTTTGTACTGATCTTGCCTCATTATTCCTTTGACGACGTACAGACGTCCATTGCCCTTGCCGCTGATGACTGACCAAATCATCACTTTGGTGGGATGTTTAACCGTCGGGACGACACAATCAGGATGAAACTTTTCTCCATGACGACGACGCACATACTGAGCTTTATTCTGCAAAATTTCGAATGTGCTTTCGTCACTGAAGCAGACCTGCCAAAAATAGGAAAAATATATAAACTTCCATGTTTATTTGCTTTATTTAACTGAAAATGATAATAATGTATCAATTATTGATTAAATTGCTGTATCTTACCGATCTCCAGAAGTCCACATCTTTGTCTTGCCATTGTTTGGCCCACTTCAGGCGTTTTGCTTTCATTGCAGCTGTTAACTTGGGCTTCCTGGCGGGGCGACAGGCCTTAAAATCTAATTCTTTCAATTTTCTTCGAACAGTGCGCTCAGAATCATTTACGCTAGCATCCTGGAGTTGTGATTTTATTACCTTTGTGGTAGCAAATCTGTTTTCTACACAAATTTTCTTCAAACATCTCTCTGACCGTGGAGTGAAAATTGGTTTTCTACCGCATCTTTTCTTTCTTTTCGGGCTTAATTCCTTCCCTGACTCAATTTTCTTTTTTATGCGTCGTACACTAGCTTCAGAAACCTCCAATCTTCGTGATATTTCTCGGTTTGTAAATGTTTTCGCAATCACAAAGGCCTTCACTTCAGCTTTTTTACGTGGTGAAAGATCGCCTTTTCTACCCATAATGAAAATAGTCCAATTACTTTTTTAAAACACTGCATACAAAATAAACTAATAACTGAGTAGTATAAAACTGTTAAACAAACAATCACAGTCCATAAAGCCACAGAAACACGTCCGTACCTGACTTGATTCCGATCGCGACTGATACAGGTTTGTACTTGTTTACGTTCATGTATCACTTTGTCAACACAGTGTTGCCATATGTTAAAAATAAATACAAATATGTAGTCTACAACAATTCTTTTAAATAAAAATCAATAATATTGTAGTTTAAATATACCATTATTGCATAAAAACTCTTAAGAAACATAAAATTACTAAAAAAAATACAGTGCGTCTAATAATTTGGCCAGGGACTGTATATATATATATATATATATATATATATATATATATATATATATATATATATATATATATATATATATTCAAGCTTAATTTTATCGACCGTACGCTTTTACAAATCGGAAGAGGAATTATCGGGTGTCGGTATGAGGATATGAAACTTAATTATTTCTTACAACTCAATATTTCGTCAATTTATTGTCGACATCATCAGGAGTTAAGAAAATAAGGGTTAATCCATTGTAAAATGAACACAACATATATACTGTACTGCAACTCACGAACCAACATATATACTGTACTGAAACTCACGAACCAACTTCCGATTTCACCCCCCAAAACTAACCCCTTAAGTCAAAATTTAACTTTCAAAACTACATGGCTCTGATGAGGCCATCAATTCCTATATTACTACCAAATTTCAACTTTCTATGACAAATAGTTTCATAGAAAATCGGGTGTGACAGACGGACAGACAGACGGACAAACACCGAAGTGATCTTATAAGTGTTCCGTACGGAACACTAAAAATGAGTCGGTAAAATGCCGTCGTGCGCGCAGTCAAGGTTGAGTTAATACGTTACAAAAAGACAATCAACCGCCTCGCCGCAAACGAATTGTAACTTGATAGGAATGAAACACTAAATTTTTAGTAAAATTTCCACTTTTATTGATTTTTATTCTTAACACGTCTTTCGCTAAAACTTTAGCTTTACAAAAAGTATGGGTATGGAATGAAATAAACATTTTTCAATGGTTTTATAAACTTGATACAGATTTTTCGCCGCTACGGTGATTTTGATGCCAGTGTGCTCTATAGCACTGAAAAACCTATGTTATAAAATTGCGGCGCAGCATTACGATGCAGTACAATTTTGCCTCACGATGTAAAGTGGTAGTGCACGCCTAGCCCTATAGGAAAGTTATTCCGTGTTCAAAGGAAAGGATTAAACTGCCTATGAAATAAAGACGTATTTTGTTGTAAAATTTATTTAAAAACAACTACCTATTGGACCCATTACCAGAACCCGCACATCAATGAAATATGTGTTAAAATTTTCTATTTTTCGTCAGTATGTACATCTAAAATTGTTTGAACATTAGGTTTTCCTCTTAGCCTTTTTGATGCCACGTCATTCAAATGCATGACGTCCATATACCTTTTTGTAGCTTAAACATCGTTTTATATGAGTATGTAATTGATTGATATGTGATTGCAGCGACCACTCTAAAATACAAAATGTTTAGCCGTTTAATAATATTTGACATTGCTTTTTACCCTATGGTCAATCACAGAAGTTTCAGTCATATTTTTAATTGAAAACTACCATTCTGCGGATTCCAAAAGGGCGCATTTTATGTGTTGGTAGTTTTATCTAAATTAATTTAATGCATTTGTGTCTGGAATTCTGTCACCTGGTTAAATACCCCCCAAACTGCGTGACGCATAAAGATAGGTATTGTTAACTAGTAAGATTAAATTTAAGATTGTATTAAATTAATTATACATGTAAGCGAAGCATATTCAAATTTTAGGCGACAGTTTGTCTCTTCAAAGTTATGTACAGGTTAGTCAATAAGTTTTGAAAGCGACACCTATGGAGCATCACTTGAATTAACTAGGGAACACCATTTTGAACACACCCTAAATTTCAAGTCGATCTGTCAAGACACTCATTTTTTATCAGATGGTTGCAAAGTTAGAAAAAATATTAAAGGAGTCTGCTCCACCATTTTCAACTGTTCATATAACACATGGGCTGAAAAGTCCCGGGCCTAACAAAGAAAACACGTTTTTTTTTGGTTCAAAATTAGCTTTATTCATCAACGTAATCTCCACCAAGAGCAACGCAATCATTCCAGCGCCGGTCTAACAATGGCCAAACACTGCTCAGAATCATCAACACGTTCTTGTTTTTGATAAACAGTGAGCAAACGCGGCACCCACTTTGAACAGAGCTTTCTCATAGTCAAATGCTCATGCAATATAAAGCCAACACGTTCTTTTGATATCTTTACGATGTCAGCTAACTCACGCAACTTCACTTTTCGATCATTCAAAACGATTTTATGGATTTTTTTGATGTTTTCTGGTGTTACCGCCTCATTTGGACGTCCACGCGTTCTGCATCATCGGTGTCTCTACGACCACGTTTGAAGTCAGCAAACCAACGTTTTATTGTTGTTTCTGATGGAGCGGAGTCCCCATAACACTTTTCAAGCCATTGCTTCGCTTGAACGGTATTTTTTCCCATCAAGAAGCAGTGTAAAATTAAAACACGAAATTGTTTTTGATCCATTGTTTTGAAAATAACAAAAGTAGCGTCACTCTTAGCACAATAACTCACAAACTAATAAATAGAATATCATGAAATTTTAACAGCTGTCTTTTGAAGGTTAGTATTAACTGAAAAAAAGGTGACTGCAATAAAACTAGCGCCATCTATGTGTTAGGCCCGGGACTTTTCAGCCCATGTGTTATGGATTCTAGAGTTAAAACGTGATCGTACAAGCACCAATGATAATCCATGTTCAGGACGTCCAAAAACTGAAGAAACTGTTGTGCAAGTACAAGATCGTAATGGAAGACCGTCGATTAACCGTGGATGATTTAGCTGAGTTATAGGCATCTCACATGTCTCACTACATGAGATCTTAACTAATGTTTTGGCTATGAGAAAGATGGTTATCATCGGAACAAAAACGCACTCGAGAGAAACTTTCCAAACCTGCTTTTGTGCGTCGATTTGTAACTATGGATAAAACTTGTGTGTATTAATATGATCCTGAACTGCGACAACAAACCGCACAGTGGACAACTGTGGATGAGACTTGGGTTTACCAGCTTGATCCTGAACTGCTTCAACAAATTTACATATTAGACTGAGCCGGGTTGTTCAGCTCCAAAGCAATCAAAGTCGTCTAAGAAAATTATGGCATCAGTTTTCTGGCATGTAAAAGAAATTTTGTTAATTCAAACCGGTAAAACAATCACAGGAGAGTATTATTGCAACTTTTTGGACCAGCTGGATGAGAAAATTCGTGGGAAAAGGCCCGGTTTGAAGAAGAAAAAAATAATCTGTCATCATGACAATACACCTGCTCACAGCGGTGCTTTGGCAAAGGCAAAACTGGTCGTTAAGTACGAATTGTTGGAACATCCACCCTATTCGGCAAATCTGGCTCCATTTGACTTCCATCTGTTCCCAAACCTTCAAAGATTCCCTACGTAGGAAGCGTTTATCAACAAATGATAGATGATAGCAGCCGTAGATGAGTATTTTGAAGGTCTTCCTGAAAACTACTTCAGAGATGGGGTAAATAAATTGGAAAAAATGTGTTGAGCCTAAGAAAGATTATAGTGAAGAATAAATGTATTCTGACTTATTTTCATTTTGTTTAATTTCCGATTTCAAAACTTATTAGCTCACCTATATTTAAGTCATTCCCCATTAGTTTATCATATCTGGAACTGGTACATATGTCTTATTATTTAACAGTTCGGGGACAATTTTCGGAGTATAAAATCATTGGAAGGGAGATTTGGAGGATAGGATAAGAAATAATAACGCCAACTTGATGAGCGAGAAATTTCAAATCGGAAATTATTAGTCGTTAAGTACTGTATTCAATGGCTCTTTCCCCAGCGTAATAATCTGTGAAAAAGGTATCCTTCCATGGAATAAAATTTTATAAAATCGATTTTTTAAATGGGGGTGTAAACGTCTATAGTTCCACTCCCCAAGTTTTCAAAATTTAACTCTATGAAAGCGTTCTTATGAATCATTCTCATCACTCGGACATTGTATTTACCTTACTGTGTTCGGAGGAGTCTAAGTTTTCAAATGAAGCAGGGTTTTTCTTTAATTAACGGGGCTTCGTCCCCCCCCCCCGGTTGTTGTTTAAGACCCTCCTGTTTGTCGATTGCTCCCCCCCCCCTATAAGCAGAGTCTTTTGGTGTTCTTTTTTTTTCCTTACAGAAACGCGAATTGTATCAGTACACCCATCTCCCTCGCTTCTTGAATCTGGCTACGCCACTACATTATATATATATATATATATATATATATATATATATATATATATATATATATATATATAATCAGGCATTACAGTTATTTGAAATAGAGAGGAATTAAAGAGTTGAATTGGAAGTTCCACTCTCTACTTTCTTTACATTAACTTTGGCAAAATCTCGGAAAGAGATTTTCTTACGAATACAATACCTCCTTTTAGCAAGGAAAGTAGACAGAAAATCAAGCGAAGGAAAAAAGGAAATTGAAAATGATAAAAAAGTAATTACCTGGAAAAGGATGTAAAACAAAATATGTTGGAAGTCTTCGATCTATTACCCTACTTCAACCCTTTTATTTCTTATAGGTTTCATTATAAATAGTTATCTTCACAATTTACTCATTATTATAACCAAGAACAACGAAAAAATTTCCTAATACAGTTAAAATTTTATAAAATTTATCGGCATTTACCCCTTCCATCCTTGTCCCTTAGAAGCGATATTACTTGAAAACTATATATTTCTTCCCTACTTCTAATATTATATGTACAATACCGTCAGAATGTATTTACCCACCTAGTTAATTCAGTCCCAAGACAACAAAAACCCAGATAATATATATATTTTTAAAATTTAATTAAATCATTATTTATTTTCACATTATTTACAGTCTAGAAAATCAGAAAAATGTTCGTGATTTTCCAAGATTTTTCACATCTATGTGACTCCTTTGTTTTTAATTAGCGCTTTACAGAGTTTCGGCATTCTGTCTAGTAGTTTTTCTTCGGTTATTTTAACAAATTCTTCTTATAAAAGTTCCCACAAATGATTTTCTGATGTTGAATTGAGTTTTCAAACACACCTGTCCAAATGGTCCCACAGAAATTCGATGGGGTTCAAGTCGGGTGATTGTAGAGGGCAAGTCATCACTTCCAGGACGTCATCAGATTTCCATTGGTCCAGAAGTTCTCTAATTTGTTTAGCAGAATGTTTAGGGTCTTTGTCATGCTGAGAAATAAATTTCCCTTGAAAAAAATATAACTCAAATGTTTCCAGAAGGAAACATTTGAGTTAGCAAAATTTTTTGATACTGTTCTTTTCGCATGATTCCTTCTATCCTAAAGATTTTTCCAACTTTACCGTTGCGAAAACAACCCCAAACCATTACTGAACCTCCACCATGTTTTACTGTAGGCAACTGACAGGCTTCCAACATCCTCTCTCCGCCTCACGTAAACTCGTCGATTTGAACCGAAAATTTCGAATTTAGATTCGTCGCTCCAAAGGACGGAATTCCATTGTTCTGATGTCCAATTTTCATGTTTTTGGTCCCATTCTAATCGTTTACGTTTATTCAGTTGCCTAAGAAATGGTTTCCTCATTGCAACTCTCCCGTGTAGTCCACCTTCTGCTAACCTGACATTGTTATAGTTCTGTCTTCAGTGGGAGTCGTTTTTCGAGGCTTTCCTGAACGTTTTTGGTTGGAATTCCATGGCCCGCAGAAATTTTTTTTTACGATGTACTCCACCGTTCTCCTTGGCATCCGCATATCACTCGCGATTTGTCGACTCGAGTGGCCATTTTGATGTCGCATAGTTATTAGAGCCCGATTTTCAACGGAAACTTCTTTTGTTTTTGGCATTTTCACAAAACACTTGAGCCTGTATCAATGACAAAGTACTGTTTGCGAATGGTTAAGTTCCAAAAGGGCAATGGTATTTACAGCATAGCTTCTATCATAAAATGTCACTAGGAATTTCCATAATCCCTAGAAACTTGAAATGAGTTCTTACTTCAACCGGAATTCTCAGAAATCACCTCAAAACGATTATCATGCAAAACTTGGAAATGTGTTCTATTTGGTTTTTAATTTGTGATTTCACCAAAAAGGGTTATCTAAACAATTTTATGATGGACACATGTTAAGAACAATTAAATTTACCTAATATAATAAAAGGGTTCAATTAGGTATTAAATTTTGAAAGTTGCATTGAAATTTCTAGGTGGGCACATACTTTTTAACGGTAATCTATAATATATGTAAAATGCAACGTCTCTCTGTCTGTCTGTCTATCCGTTAGTGCGCCTATCACTGAAGAATCACGTATCCGATTTACGTACTTTTTTTTTTTTTAAACATACATATGTTCTCTGGCCAGGATTATAGGCTATATTTTATTACGATAGCTAACATAAGGAATGAGCAGTGACGTAAAATAGTGAATGATGTCGGAAATAAGTTTGCCGACAGCGCGTGCCTTTGCAATAAATACACAGCCTAAACCATTAAATATGGAACAATATTATGTAGCAAAGAATATCTGTAATGTATAATCTATAATATATAGAAAATGCAATGTCTCTCTGTCTATCTGTCTGTCCATTAGTGCGTTTATCACGCGGGAACCACTTATCCGATTTATCTGTTTTTTTTTTAAATTCATACATATATTCTTTGGCCAGGTTATATAATAATAATAATAATAATAATTATATATATATATATATATACTATAATTATATAAATATACTAAACAGAACAGAGCATGGCTTCAATATCAGACACCAAAAAGAGAATCAACATAAAATAAACCACCTCCTATATATGGGCGACATAAAACTCTACGCTGCCACACAAACACAGCTGAAAGAACTCCTCAAAATCACAGAAATATTCACCTTAGATGTCAATATGGAATTTGGTATAAGTAAATGCAAAGTGCTCCACATCAACAAAGGCCAATGGAAGCACCACCATGAGACAGAAACCATCAACAATGAAACGCTCGATAACATGTTCGATAGAGAAACATACAAATGTCTAGGCTTCCAACAAAGCACCAAACTCAACCACACTCACATCAAAACAGAGCTCAGAACCGAATTCAAAAACAGACTGACGAAACTTTTGCAAACAAAACTCAACTCTAAGAATCTCACTAAAGCCATCAACACGTTCGCTATACCTATACTCACATATTCATTTGGTATCATCAAATGGTCACAAACAGACATAGAAAATATTCACATCCTTATACGATCTCAATTCACCAAATACAGGAAATTACACCCCAACGCATGCAAAGAAAGACTTACCATCGAGAGGAAGGCAGGAGGAAGAGGAATTA
Organism: Pachyrhynchus sulphureomaculatus; assembly: GCA_019049505.1. Classification (NCBI taxonomy): domain Eukaryota; kingdom Metazoa; phylum Arthropoda; class Insecta; order Coleoptera; family Curculionidae; genus Pachyrhynchus; species Pachyrhynchus sulphureomaculatus. The sequence goes on along the minus strand of CM032450.1, from coordinate 43,307,096 downwards.
TAGATATCAGATCATTACACACAAAACAAATACAAACACTTAGGAAATTCTTTCACAGCAAGCAAACCAGCCTCCACACAGCGACAGTGAAAGCAGACAAAAACTACACACCTCTCGACTTAGCCCGGGCAGACCACTCAGCAGATACCCACAGTCACACCCAATTACAACAGGAAAAGGTGAAAACGTGGTCAGAGAAAACACTCCACGGAAAAAACACAGATACCACATAGAACAAGACCACGTAAATAAAAAACAATCATACACCTGGTTACGGGATGGGCAGCTATTCCCTGAGACTGAAGGCTTCTTACTTGCCATTCAGGATAAAGTCATATTAACTAGAAACTACCAAAAGCATATCATCAAAGACCCGACTATTGCAGAGGACAGATGTAGGAAATGCCACCAGCAGAAAGAAACGATCGAACACATAACGAGCGGATGTAAAATATTGGCCGGAACGAAGTACACAGCCAGGCATGATTCAGCTGCCAAAGTGGTTCACCAAGCACTAGCCACAACATACAGACTCATAGAAAACACAGATCCCTACTACAAATACACGCTAACATCCATACTTGAAAATGAAGATTACAAGCTCTACTGGGATATCGGTATCCATACAGATAAAACAGTCTCCGCCAATAGACCCGATATTACTTTTCAGTGCAAAAAAGGAAAAGTCACCTATCTGATTGACATAGCTGTCCCCAACGACACAAACATCCAAGCGAAATACACAGAAAAAATTTCCAAATACACAGACCTTGCAACGGAAATAAAAAGGCTATGGAGACAGGAAAAAGTCATCATTGTCCCCCTCATTATATCAGCCACAGGCCTTACACCAATAACATTCACACCACATTTAGTGCAATTGGGACTCAACACAGACATACACAGAAACATTCAGAAGTCAGTGATTTTGAAAACATGTAACATTGTCAGGTCATTCCTTAATACGGAATAGTAATAGCGTTTGTGCTGACTTGGTTTTGGCCCGTCAGCCAAACATGGAATCACATTGATCAAATGTGAGAAAGAAGAACTTTTTGTAATAATAATCTATATCTATAATGTATATAAAATGCAATGTTTGTCTATCTGTCTGTCTGTCCGTTAATGCGCTTATTCCTCGAGAATCACTTATCCGATTTATGTGATTTTTTAAATTCATACATATGTTCTCTGACCAGGTTATAGGTATATATTTTATTACATCTATAATATATATATATATATATATATATATATATATATATATATATATATATATATATATAAAATGCAACGTATCTCTGTCCGTCTGTCTGTCCGTTAGTGCGCTTATCACTGGAGAACCACTTATCCGATTTTCGTACTTTTTTTTTTAAAACATACATATGTTCTCCGGCCAGGTTATAGGCTATACTTTATTACGATAGGTAGCATAAGGAATGAGCAGTGACAATAATAGTAAATGAAGTCGGACAAAGTTTGCCGCTAGCGCGTTCTCTTGCAATACACAGTCCAAACCATTAAATATGGAATAATATTATGTAGCAGAGAATAACTAAAATATATATAAAATGCAATGTCTCTTTGTCCGTCTGTCTGTCTGTCCGTCCGTTAGTGCGCTTATCACTGGAGAACCACTTATCCGATTTACGTGCTTTTTTTTAAACATACGTATGTTCTCTGGCCAGGTTATAGGATATATTTTATTACGTTAGATGATATAAGGAATAGGCAGTGACGATAATAGTGAATCAAGTCGGAGAAAAGTTTGCCGCTAGCGCATTCTCTTGCAATACACTCCCTAAAGCATTAAATATAGAACAATATCATGTAGCAAAGAATACAATATATATAAAATGCAACGTCTCTCTGTCTGTTTGTCTGTCCGTTAGTGCGCTTATCACTCGAGAACCACTTATCCGATTTACGTGTTTTTATAAATTTATACATATGTTCTATATAATTCGATATAAGCCTAGATAATGGGAGATAAGGTGAGATAATGGGAGATAAGGAGAAATAATGGGAGATAAGTCGAGATAAGACTCGATAATGGGAAATAAGGTGAGATAATGGGAGATAAGGAGAAATAATGGGAGATAAGGAGAAACAATGGGAGATGAGCAGAGATAAGCCTGAATAATGGAAATTATATAGAGATAATGGGAGATAAGGGGCGATAAGGCGAAATTGGGTAACATAAGGAATAAGCAGTGACGATAGTAGTGAATCAAGTCCACGCGAGCGGAGCCGCGGGCCCGGCTAGTGTATTTATATGTATAAGTTCAAAATCGCTATTCGTTCAGATAGACAGATTCACAGACCAACAAATAGAGAGATCGACCGAGATTGAAAATTATGTCGTGATCTAGAGGCCCTAAAACCTGAAGAAATGCAAAAATCTCGTAGGGCGTTTTTTTTTTTTACGCATCCAATACTTTCCTCAATTTCTACGTACTAACATGAGCATGTTAAAATTCCACGGTTATATATAACATCTAATATACGAGGCATGTTTTTTAAGTAAGTACCGTTTTGCCATTCCGCCGCCGCAGCGATACGGTCGGCGTTCCGCGCATGCGCGCTGGTAACCTACATCTCATGTCTACGCATTGACGCCATTACAGTCTGATTCTTCATTGTATACGTTGTTTACTGAGTGTTTAAGATGCCTCCGACAATCGTGAGTCCCGCCGATTGTGAAGTACGGGCTGTTATACGATTTCTTAGTGCTAAAGGCGTAAAACCGATCGATATTCATCGTGAGATCTGTGAAGTTTACGGACAAAACATTATGAGTGATGGAATGGTAAGGAAATGTGTGAGAGCATTTAAAGATGGCCGCACAAATGTGCATGATGAAGAACGGAGTGGGCGTCCTTCGGTCGTTAATGAAGATTTGGTGCAGAAAGTGGACGAAAAGGTGAGAGAAAACAGACGCTTTACAATTTCATCATTGTGCGACTGCTTTCCTCAATATTCTCGTAGTGTTTTGTATCGCATTGTGACCGAGAACTTGAATTACCGGAAATTGTGTTCACGTTGGGTTCCAAAAATGTTGACGGATTTGCACAAAACCCAACGTTTAGGCAGTGCATTGACTTTCCTTGAGCGGTACCACAATGAAGGTGAACATTTTTTAGACCAAATTGTTACTGGTGACGAAACATGGGTGGCCTACGTCACACCAGAATCGAAACAACAATCCATGGAATGGCGACATTCATCATCACCCAAAAAAGTGAAGTTTAAGCAAACAATTTCTGCCCGCAAAATCATGTGCACAGTTTTTTGGGACAGAAAAGGAGTATTGCTAGTGGAGTTTCTGCCTCGTAATGAGACAATTAATGCAGCGTCTTATTGTGAGACATTGAACAATCTGCGTCGTGCAATCCAGAACAAAAGACGTGGCAAGTTGAGTAAGGGTATCGTTTTGCTGCATGACAATGCCCGTCGACATGTGGCTAATCGGACCAAAGATCTCATCAAATCTTTTAAATGGGAAACTCTAGATCATCCTCCATACAGCCCTGATCTGGCGCCCAGCGACTACCATTTGTTCCTGCACTTGAAGAAGCACCTGGGTGGTCAGCGTCTTCAAGACGATAACGAAGTCAAAACATTTGTGATACAGTGGTTAACAAGTCAGGCGGCAGAATTTTATGAGGAGGGTATTCAAAAACTGGTGCCACGTTATGACAAGTGCCTCAATATTCACGGAAATTATGTAGAAAAGTAGATTAAGGTACAGGCTTTCATGTAAAAATAAAATTATAGCGATATCTTTGCACGTCTTTTTTTAATTCCAAAACGGTACTTACTTAAAAAACATGCCTCGTACTATAACATCTACCAACTAGAACTAATCAGTCTACCAAAGATTAAATAACAGTCCTTCATAGATCGTAGAAATAAAATCAATTTTTATTAGAACGAAGTTAAAGCATTAAAAAGTAAAAAAGGATTAGAATGTACTTTACATCTTTAATTCCTTCATCAAGGGTAGAAGAGTAGGAATTTTAGTCCTCTTAAATCTTTGGTGTTACGACTAAACAGGGTTTCGGCTGAACTTTCTCATCTCATGAATAAAGGAAATTTGCTTTTTTACAGTCATGTTATTGTTGGAATTAACCTTTAAAAAGTCTTTATACGTCAAACAAAATTCCTGTTGTTTTATGTAGATAAGACACTAATACATATTCATAGCTACATTTAATTTGTCCCTTTCTCGAACAAAACCAGTGGAATGTTAAGAATCATGTACAGTTGGGATCAAAGAGAATTTCCCAAAGTTATTTAATACTAAACACCAAAAGCAATTAAAAACTTTTATCTTACCCATAAAACTATACAAGATGTATTCATTTCTAACCTTTTTACCTCCTTCTCTTTAAGCAACATAGCTAAAAAAAGATACAGTCGGTCAAATAAGAACGTGACCGCTCGTATTTTTGAAAAAAATGTGTTTCGAGAACATTTTTTATCATCAATGTATTTATATAATAAAAGACTGTTTTTAGTCAATTTCCACTGGTTTATATAAATTGCGATGACACGTTTCGCTGTCGATGCAGCTTCTTCAGATCTACATTTTACACTGTCAAGTTAGGTTTAATGTTCATAATAATTTCTTAATTATAATATTACACCTAATTAAATTACATTGATAGTATTGGAAAACCCACACAGATTTGGTATTAGGAAAATAAATTTAATGAAGGTGAATTGCTTAAATCTACCTGGTCATTGAGTAAAGTGCCTGTAGTCCTTAATCGATTTATTTGCATTGTCTCTAAAAGGTTTAGTTTTAAACCTTTTTGTTGGGTGTGTAAAATTTTGAAATTCTTGTTAAATGTGTGATTTTCTGTTAAAAGATGATTAGCATATGTTGAATTAGGTTTTCTATGGATGAAACTTTTTTCGTGTTCCGTGTATAAATGTACGTCCAGTTTGTCCTATATATGTTTTAGGGCATGACCCACATGTTGATTGATAAACCCCTGATTTATTGTCTTTATTGATTTGTGGTTTGTAGGTTTTAAGATATTTGCCTATAGTATTGTTAGTCTTGTAAGCTATGTTGATATTTTTTTGATTTAAAAATTTCTCCAGTTTTTCCGTTGATTTGCCGAAATAGGTTAAGCAATCAAATGTGGGTGTTTCTGTCCTTAAAACGTGGGTATATTTCTGAGATTGTCTTGTTTCTACGTTTTTTCCTAACGATATTATTGAGTAAAGTAACCGAATAACCGTTGTTAACGGCTACTTGTTTTATGTAGTTTAATTCTTTAGTAAAATTTTCCTCTGATAAGGGGATATTAGTTAGTCTATGTATAAAACTATGATAAGCTGCGAAATTATGATAGTTAGGGTGGTGAGAACTATTGTGAATTGTGGTATCTGTATGACAACCAAAAACAAAGTTAATGAAGTTATAAAAATGGACATAATTAATTTATTAAGAACTTGCCTAAGACAAAATTATTTTTCATTTAACAACACATTCTACAAGAGTAAAGAAGGGTTAATTATGGTGAGTCCATTAAGTCCATTACTTGCCGAATGATGGATAGTATTGAAACAATGATATTTAACAACCATATTAACAATAGTAATAATTGTGTATACTGGTATCGATACGTAGACGATATAATTGTATGCTTTACAGGTACGGACAGACAATTAACTCACTTTTTACAGTATATTAATTCTTTACATAGAAATATCAGTTTTACAATGGAAAAAGAAGTCGAAGGGAAAATCAACTTCCTAGACTTAACAATCAGTAAAACCAGGAAAACATGAATTTGCAATATATCACAAACCTTGTTATACAGATACCACAATTTACAATAGTTCTCACCACCCTAACCATCATAAACTCGCAGCTTATCATAGTTTTATACATAGACTAACTAATATCCCCTTATCAGGGGAATTAAACTACATAAAACAAGTAGCCGTTAATAACGGTTATTCGGTTACTAATCAATAATATCGTTAGGAAAAAACTTAGAAACAAGGTAATCTCAGAAATCTAGCCACGTTTTAAGTACAGAAACACCACATTTAATTGCTTAACCTATTTCGGCAAACCAACGGAAAAACTGGGGAAATTTTTAAATCAAAAAAATATCAACATAGCCTACAAGACTAACAATACTCTAGGGAAATATCTTAAAAACTACAAACCACAAATCAATAAAGACAATAAATCAGGGGTTTATCAATTAACATGTGGGTCATGTCCTAAAGCATACATAGGACAAACTGGACGTACATTTATACAAAGAATTACGAAACACGAAAAAAGTTTCATCCATAGAAAATCTGATTCAACATCTTTTAACAGAAAATCACACATTTAACAAGAATTTCAAAATTTTACACACCCAACAAAAAGGTTTAAAACTAAACCTTTTAGAGACAATGCAAATAAATCGATTAAGGACTACATGCACTTTACTCAACGACCAGGTAGATTTAAGCAATTCACCATTATTGAATTTATTTTCCTAATTCCAGATCTGTGTGGGTTTTCCAATACTATCAATGTAATTTAATTAGGTGTAATATTATAATTAAGAAATTATATAAAATTGTGAACATTAAACCTAACTTGACAGTGTAAAATGTAGATCTGAAGAAGCTGCATCGACAGCGAAACGCGTCATCGCAATTTAAATAAACCAGTGGAAATTGACTAAAAACAGTCTTTTATTATATATTTATAATGAATTTCCATCAAGTAGAAACCATCCAAAACATCAATGTATTGTTTGGTGTGCTAACAACTTCTCGACACAGAAAGTAAAATAAAAATCTATAAAACAGCGATAAGACCGGTAATGACATATGCGGCTGAAACACGGCCAGATATTGCTAAATCAATGCAAATCATGAACACAATGGAAATGAGAATATTGACGACTATACACGGGGAAAACAAAATGGGACAGAGTAAGAAACGATGATCTCAGACAACAGAGCGGAATAGAGGACGTAACCAAGTTAATAAGAAGGAGAAGAAAATGCTGGAAGAAACATATAGAAAGAATGAACGAAGACAGATTGGTGAAGAAAGCACAAACACAAATACCGGTGAGATAAAGATCACAAGGCAGACCATCAAAAAGATGGAAAGAATGCTGGACGTCCTCGTCGCAAGAGGCATAAAGGGAGAAAAAACAGGCAAAAGCCTACATACATAGCGCAATCTATGTAAAAGAAGAAGAAGCTAACAACTGTGCAATTATCTTAGTAAGTTGTCCAATCGCCTCCTGCATCAATAATCGCCTGGTCGGCGAGATTTTCTGTATATTCGCGCGGTAATGATCTCCAAATTTTTCGAATCTTGCGAGGCAACTAAATCAAAGTCCTCAGAGTCTTTCTTCTGAGATTTCTCTTTATAAGGGACCAAACGTCTTAAATACGGTTGGCGTTCGGCGATTGTGAGAGCCACTTATTGTGAGCCCAATCGGGCCGCTTCGCGACGTGATTTTTCACCCAGCAAAGGTTTTTTCAACCTGCTTCGGAATTTTACATCATGAGCATGAGGATGTTGTCGAATGGTCTCATGGGACAAATTCAAACCCGATTTTCTTAATTTTGCCGCTCATCGACGCAGCGTCAATTTCGGGTCCCGTGAAAATAAAGACACGATTCGTTTTTCGATTTTGGCTACCGAACCACGTTTTGGTTTGGCATTTTTTGTCTCAAGAGACAAAAATAATTGCGATAACTATAGGGGAATAACGGTTACAGGATCTATTAGCAGAATATACGGAAAAATACTTAAAAATAGAATAGAATCGGAATACGCGGACGTAGAAGCTGAAGAACAGGCAGGCTTTAGAGCAAGAAGATCCACAATAGACCATCTCTTCTCACTGACACAAATCCTAGAAAAAGAAAACCGCATTTGATCAGGAAGTCCATGTCTTGTTTGTTGATCTAAAAAAGGCCTACGACAGCGTGCCCCTAATGAGATTGTGGGAAACACTACAACAGAGTAATGTAAGCACCGAAATAATTAAAGCCGTAAAATCCTTATACCAAGACGCAAGAAGTAGTGTGAAAACCAAATATGGTATAACAACAGGGTTCCCGGTCACAAAGGGTCTCAAACAGGGCTGCTGTATATCCCCAACGCTATTTAAAATCTATTTGGAGAGTGCACTGAAGAACTGGAAAAGGAAATGCACCAGTATGGGATTACCACTGGATGACGATACTACATTGTACACGCTATCATTCGCAGATGACCAGGTAGTAGTCGCTCAGGACATCGATGATATGGAATACATGACACGAAAACTTATGGATGAATATGAAAAATGGGGCTTAGAAGTCAATATTAAAAAGACCTAGTACATGTGCGTCGGAGGACAACAGCAGGACTTGAAACTGGCCACAGGACACACCATCAAACACTGTGCCAGTTATAAGTATTTGGGAACGAGAATATCTAGGGACGGAACACTGGAAGAAGCAATATTCGAGAGGAATATCCAAGAAAGAAAAGCGATTGCAATGCTTAATAGTATACTATGGAACAAAAACATAACCATTGAAAATCAGAAGGGAATTTACAACTCAAATAGTGAAAAGTATAATAACTTACAGCTCCCAGGTGTGGCCATTAAAGGAAAGAACAGAAAAAATACTAAAAGTTACAGAAATGGATTTCTGGAGACGAGCAGCCAGAAAATCCAGAAAAGACCGCATACCAAATGACACGATAAGGCGAGCTTTAGAAATAAAGCACGATATAGTGGACGAAATCAGAACCCAACAGTTGGTATGGTACGGACATGTACATGTCACAAGACCGACTGCCTAAAAAGATTTTAAACTGGAACCCTCATGGAAAAAGAAAGCGAGGAAGACCACGCCAAAGCTGGAGAGCAGGAATCAACAAGGAAGTACTAGAGAGAGATCTGGAGGAGGAGGGATGGAGAAACCGGGAGGAGTGGAAATTAGGCATCGGAAGACGGAAGACGTTATAAAACCGATTGATATATATATATATATATATATATATATATATATATATATATATATATATAATATATATATATATATATATTTTATCTCTTTGAGATGGTTTACCCACTAGTTTACAAACGATATCGAGTTTTTAATATATTTAGCCTCGGAATGTGTCGCTTTAGGCGTTTTTGGATGGGAACAAAGAAAGACTGCCTCGAACTGACGCAGAAACAAGTGATACATTTTGAATTTTACGTGATTTCGACGAAACATCGATTTTTTGTTGGAGTGCTTGAATCGCATTTACCCAAAATGAATTATCGCGGACACATTCTTACTTGGCCGACTATAGGTTACTTTTCTACCTCTGGTATTATATGTGTACCAAAGTTAAAGTCACTCTCTTTTTGCTTTAGAGAATTCTTGTTCTTGGGGCTTTGTTTTTCGTGATCTAGGTATCCTGAAGCGTGAAGAGAGCAAGTGAAGTAAAAATTCAAATAAGTTAAGCAATTTTATATGAGACAGATAAGACGTGTTTATCAGCTATACATTTTTATTCGAGTATTACTTTGTGTCGAATATTTCGATAGTCAACAAGAACAATAGTACGAGTATGTTGTGCCAGAAAAGGAGGTAAAAAATGCTCCAACTTAGAAAATACCATGCAATTTAAGTACATATAATGATAATTATTTCATTATATAATATTTAGCTTACATTTGATTGAATTATCAGGTTCTGAAAATATATCATACCAAATGCTCGATGAAATTGAGTCAAGTTCAAATGTCGATAGCGTGCTTTTTGCGACAATAGCTGGCGACTTGGGAGAAGTGGTTTTATCTCAAGCTACAGAGAATCCTGTTATCAACGTTAAGGGAGATTGGAACGACACGTTACTTCCTAGGGTGTTCTATTTAAAATCCCCACAGTGGGACTTGACTGAAGCTGAAATTCTCGGAGGATTGGATGGTATTTATATATTGTTATTTATTTTACAGACAAAAATTTAACAAAAGCTGGTCATACAACGGTTATATCTATTTATTTCATTTAATTTACAATAGATTGGTTAAAACCATTTAAAACTGAAGCTACAGAAAAATGTTTATATATATATATATATATATATATATATATATATATATATATATATATATATATACATATACAGGGTGATTCCACAGCATTTATCAATCAGTGTATCAAAAAAATGTTTAAATAAAAGTTATAGGTTGTTATACAGCGCACATGCTGACGTTGACAATAAAATGTTCTGAACTGTCAGCTGGAAAGCCCTGTATATTACTACTAAAAATTCTGGGTCTTTGGAATTATTGTCTTTTGATATTTAAAATAAAAAGAATACAAAAAAACTATTAATAAATACTCTAGATTTATGTTTAAGGTAACCATTGCTCAAAATGTCTACTGTTAATAGCGAGGCAATGACCCAATCTGTCATAAACAGCCTGAACAGAGGTTTGCAGAGAATCCGGGGTGATTTGTGCTACTTCATATTTAATTCGTTGTCAATCTTCTACAGTTTGAGGTCGACTTCGGTAAACTTTGGTTTTCAAATGACCCCATAAAAAAATCAAGTGGCGTAAGGTCAGGACTGCTTGCAGGCCATTCTACTACAGCCTATCCATCGATTAGGAAAAATGGCATCCAAATATCTACGAACATTGATTTCATAGTGAGTGAGGTGCTGCGTCCTGTTGATACCACAGATTCCTGTTAGCGGTATCCAAATTATTTTTATCGGAAAAAAGACCTGCACAAGTTGGAATAACTTGCTCTTGGAGTAACTGTAAATACCGCTGTCCTGTAAGATTCCCATCAATAAAAAAGGGACCAATAATATGACGTCCACAAATCCCTGCCCATACGTTTATCTTTTGTGATTTTTGGGAATAACTGTCGACTATTCAGTGGGGATTCTCAGTAGACCAGTACCGGCGGTTATGCCTGTTAACTCTTTCGTTAAGACAAAATGTGACCTCGTCAGAAAAAACAATATTTTGAATTAGGTTAGGATCATTATTGATTCGTTCCATCATGACCTCGCAAAATTCAACGAATCTGTGATAGTCATCTTCAGATAATTCTTGCAATAGAATGTGTTTGTGTGGATGTAATTTTTCTTTATTCAGTGTACGACTTAAGGTACCTTAACTTATTTTGTGGTGAACAGCTGACGAGTGGCTGTATGGGGATTTCCTATAATTTCCAATAAAACATCTAACTTTTCATCATCGCTTGTTTTAATTTTTGGAGATCCAGATTTAGAATGATCCTTAAAATGACCTGATTGTCTAAATCGTTTTAATGTTTTGCTAACTACAGATTGGGTAATAGGTTCTCGATCGGATATTCTGCGTTAAAAAGATCACACACCTCCTGTTGTATTTTCCTACGGTCTCCGTAACCAACCATCATTAACAAAGTGTTGTTTTCGTCAATAAATCATTTTTTGACGCGTTAAGTCGTTACCTGACAGTAAATGTTTGACACAAACCAGCTTAATTTTTTTTATTTAAATTTTAAGGAGATCAAATTTAAAAAATTTCAAATATCAATAATTCCAAAACAGTTCAATTTAGACATTTAATATGTTTTTAGTAGGACTCAAAAATAAAATTATATACAGGGCTTTCCATTTAAAAAAATTTAAGATGGCGTAATTTCTTCGAACTGACAGTTCAGAACATTTTATTGTCAACGTCAGCATGTGCGCCGTAAAACACCGATACGGAAAATCGCATTATTGGAGATTTTTTTAAGGGAATAGGATGATACTGGTATATTTTTGCTTACTTTACAGATAATAATAACAGGTTATTAAGTAAAATTTTATTTTATAGAGAAAGTTAAGTAGTTAAACAAATGAGAGGTATGTTGTAGATGACTGAATGAATAAAGTCTTGAAAAGTATATATTCCTGAAGATGCATCGTGCAATTATAGGCGGAACGTCGGGAAGATACTTTAAACTGACACTCTTTTATCCCAAGAACCCGTGTTTTTTTCAAAGCTGCAGCTAATTTATACCGTCTTAATTGGCAGGATACATACAGAATTGAAGATTATATGTATATTTTCTATATTCTAAAATCCTCTAAAATCTGTATTCACATCAGCTTATACGAGGCTGGTTTGAAAAGTCCGTGCAAAGTCCGAGAGATGGCATCACCGGCGCGTATCGAGGTCATGTTTAGTTAGTAGCATCTCTTGAATAAACGCACACCAAGTTTCATCCATATTGGTCTATTTCTTTGTGTTTGGCATTCGTGTGAATCAAGGAAGTCGAGTGATTTTCAAGAAATGGACGAAAAAGAATTTCGTGTGGTGATTAAACATTACTTTATGAAAGGCAAAACGCCTCAGGAGACTAAAGAGAAGCTTGATAAACATTATGGTGACTCTGCATCTTCGATTAGAACAGTTTATAAGTGGTTTCAAAATTTTCGGACTGGCCATATGGGCACAAGTGACGCTGAACGTTCTGGACGGCCTGTGGAGGTTACGACTCCAGAAATCATTGATCGAATCCATGATATGGTGATGGATGACAGAAGAGTTAAGGTGCGTGAGATTGCTAGTGCTGTGGGCATCTCGACTGAACGGGTACATAATATTTTGCATAAACATTTGGACATGAGAAAGCTGTCCGCAAGATGGGTGCCGCGATTGCTCACGCTTGACCAAAAACGGAATCGTGTGAAGTGTTGCAAGGATGGTTTGCAGCTGTTCCAGAAGAATCCGGAGGACGTTAAGCGTCGTTTCGTCACTGTGGATGAAACATGGATACATTACTATACTCCTGACACCAAACAACAATCTAAACAATGGGTTACCAAGGGGGAATCTGCACCAAAAAAGGCGAAGACCGTTCCTTCGGCCGGAAAGGTTATGGCGACTGTCTTTTGGGATTCGCAAGGGATAATCCTCATCGACTATCTGGAAAAGGGTAAAACTATTACAGGTGAATATTATTCATCGTTATTGTACCGTTTGAAAACCGAGCTGCAAGAAAAACGCCCGCGATTGGCCCACAAGAAAGTCCTTTTCCATCACGACAACGCACCAGCACACACCTCAGCAGTTGTGGTCGCAAAATTAATGGAAATAGGATTCCAACTCGTTTCACATCCCCCCTATTCTTCAGACTTGGCTCCCTCGGACTACTATTTGTTCCCCAATTTGAAGAAATGGCTGGCGGGACAAAGATTTTATTCAAACGAGGAGGTGATTGCAGACACTAATGGATATTTTGCAGACTTGGACAAGTCCTATTATTCGGAAGGGATCAACAAACTAGAACATCGTTGGACGAAGTGTATAAGCCTAAAAGGAGACTATGTCGAAAAATAAAAAAGGTTTACCCCAAACACATAAGTAGTTTTTATTTTTGCACGAACTTTTTAAACCAGCCTCGTACTTGCCTTTCATTACAAAGTAATGGATTAAAACTATTTAGAAGTTCCGTTTTTACATCAGAAAGTATTCGCGTATTTTTAGGTCTTGAAAATCTTATTCCAAAATATATACTAAGTTTCCTTAATCAACAATCTTTTTATCGGTACAATTCTTTTTAAACAGCCCTAATTAAAACCCAAACAATGGGACTTACCTCAAGGTACAGTTAATTCTGCTACCATCAAAAAGGAATATTAAAGTGATGCATTGTAGTGGGTTTTGTTTAAAATCTCAAGGGATTTGACTGACTGTTATTGGAAAATTACCACGTTTTACAGGGGTTACACAAAAATATCTCGTGTCATTTCGCAAAACTATTTTTAATTTACCAGGTATACCTGGCGATCAAAAAAGTTTTCCACAAATGCTCTGTTATTTACAATTTTTTAGAACTCTAGTTTTCCTTAAAAATTAGTACATTAAGATAAACCTTTTTGACCTAAAAAAATTCTGAAAAAATATATAAGTCGTTCAAAAATAATGATCTAAGAAAATAAATCATACAGTCTCTCAAGTAAGAACTTGACCGCTCGTATTCAAGAACATTTTTTGCCATCCATGTATTCTTTAATGTGCTAAGAATGACACAGTTACCTTAGCAGTCCAATCACCTCCCTCATCAATAATTGCCTGGCATCTTCGACGCATGCTGTCGATGAAGTTTTCTGCATCCTTTTCAAATTTTTCAAATCCCGCGAGACAACTGAGTCAAAGTCCCCAGAGTGTTTGCTCTGAGCTTTCTCTTTACAAGAGACCAACCGTTTTCAATAGGGTTGGCGTCCGGCGGTTGTGAGGGTTACTCTAGCATCTTATCGTGGGCCCAAGCGAGCCGCTTCGCGACGTGATTTTCGCCCGGCAAAGGTTTCTTTAACGTGCCTCGGAATTTGACATCATGAACACGAAGATGTTATCGGATGATCTCATGGGACACATTTAAATTCAATTTTCGCCCCTCCCTGACGTAGCGTCAATTTTGAGTCCCGTGAAAACAAAGACACGATTCGTTTTTCGACTTTTGGAGTGACTTTGGCAAATTGTCGACATTTTTCGTCTCTTTTTCGTCTCGTTAAAATGATTTACCCACTTCTTCACAAACGATACCGACTTTTTAATATATTTGGCTGCCACGGAATGTGCCATTTTAGGCCCCTTTGGATGGGAACAAAGAAAGACTGTCTCGAACCAACGCGGAAACAAGTGATTCATTTTGGACTTTACGTGATTTCAACGAAAGTTCGGAATCGACCGATATTTTTACTAAAATGCGTCGCAGACAAAGGTTTCCTCTACCAATTTTTTCTTGAATCACTAGAATCGCATCTACCAAAAGTGAATTATCGCAGACCCGTTCTACTTGACTTACTGTATATCTAATATACGACCCCCAGGACTTAAAATGTATTGGATCAGGCGTTTGAAATTTCAAAAAGTGCATTTCATATTGGTAATCTAGGACCTAAAACAATCAACAACTAATTTACGCTAAAATCGAGTAATACAAAACGATTGAACTAAACTCAAAAATCTGACTGACCCTACAACATTACTCAAACCTACAGTTTACGTAACTTTCACGTTTGATATGTCCAAGGCATTCGACCGTATTTGGCATGATGGATTGCTAGCTAAACTATATTCTTATTGCATGACTGAAAAGTTGTGTTTATGGCGATGGGAGTTGACGGGTTTTTCTCTTAATAGCTTCAGTATCAATTCATAACTGCTCCAAGACTCTCTTATTCTATTTCTCTTTTACAAAGGACGACGGAAGAGAGTTATTCGCCTGATTGGAGACTGAAAACTCACCGGCAACCTCTATTCTTTAGAACATCGAAGAACTTTGAGTGACCTGTGTCGATTATACTACATGGCATGAAAAGTCCCTAAACTTTTGAAGAAAAAAACAAAGTTTCTGCCAAAAATCGATTTTGTTCTTCAACGTAGTTTTCTTCAAGAGCGATATACTTACTCCAGCGATCTTCTAACATGCGCATCCCAAAAAAATACTCGCCAAAACTTTCCCAGCTAATGTTTGTGTTTTTGGACGCTTCGGTCGGCTTTCATGCAGATACAGCCATTCTGTGGACTGCCTGTTGGACTCAGGCATGTAGTGATGGAGCCATTGTTACGAATCGATGCAAAAACTTCTTTGGATTACGCCGAAACAGTGCCAAACTGCGTTCTTTTTTGTGTTTTTTGGAGTCCGAAATATGGCGCATCGTCGGTCGGTGCTTGTACGATTGCGTTAACCATCCATATATAGTTGCTTTCGACGCAGCAGATGTGCCGTAACACTTGCCAAGCCATTCTTGGGTTCTGTGTGTTTTTCCATCAAAAACCAATATTTAATCAACTCACGAAGTTCTTTTTGTTGCACTGTTTTGCAAAGGTCAAAAGTAACGTCACTAAAACAGCTGTAACTCGCAATTTATAGACAAAATGTCATGAAAATTTTACGCGAATCTTCTGGGAGTTGACGTTAACTGAAAATCATAGGGTTTTTTTTGTGGGCGCTGCCATCTTTCGGAAAGTCTCGGGACTTTCCCATCATGTTAGTATAAGTAATTTTAGGAAAAGCTTTCGATGTAAGTAGCCCGCCTAATTCTTCATTGAGTGGTGCATTACGTCACACTAATACATCACATCCGTATGAGGTACAACTTCTCACTCCTCGTACCGTCCGTTCAAGCATTATTTCATAATTAGTATCTCATCTCTTTCGAAGGAATTGCCCAAGAAAAGGTTTCCCAACAAGAATAATTTGCAGTGATTCAAGACCACCGTGATCGTTTTTTTCTGCACACCCATCGCTCCTATATCGCCTTAGAGATTTCTCGGCTGCACGTGTACTGTGCCCACAAAGAAAAACTAACTCATATTCGCTGAAGTTTTGTGGAACTTTCGTAGGCACAGAAACAATAAAGTTTAAAAAGGAATCGTATACTTATAGAATAAGTATTTTAAGAACACAAGTTAATGTTCCCTGAAAAGCTTCCAAACGTTTCTTGCTGCCGAATTGATCTTTTAAAGACCTTTTAAAACTTGTGTAACTTAGCAAGTTACTGTAAACTTGACGAAAGTTGAAATATTCGACGGGTGCGATACGGATATTTCCACAAGGGACTTAAAGATTTAAAATTTATAGTTTATCATTTGCCAATTTTTGGGAACCCTTTAATTTTTCTGAGGAATAATAATATTTTATTGGTATGCTTGTAAAGGGTGTTTTTTATAAAGGTATAAAACTTTAAGTTGGCAACACTTTTTTAACTGGCGGCCATTTTGTCAGCTGTCAAGTGATTTATGTTTAGTTTGGTTTGGCA
This sequence comes from Pachyrhynchus sulphureomaculatus, assembly GCA_019049505.1. NCBI lineage: Eukaryota > Metazoa > Arthropoda > Insecta > Coleoptera > Curculionidae > Pachyrhynchus > Pachyrhynchus sulphureomaculatus. Next base: position 43,290,301 of record CM032450.1, on the reverse strand, counting down.
TTTCAACATGAATAGACTGACGCCTGAACAACGCTTCCAAATTGTGCAAATTTATTTTAAAAATCATGGTTCTGTTCGAAATACGTATCGCGCACTAAGTCCATTTTACGGTCAACATAATCGTCCATCAGAGCAATTAATTCGATTAACTATGGAACGTTTTCGCACCACGTTTTCGCACCACGTTTACTCTAAATGATAATACGCATCCACAGAGACGTCGTACAATGCGTACAGAAGAAGTCATTGCTGCTGTAGAGCGTAGCGTAGAGGAAGACCCGAATCAGTCTATCCGCCATCGTGCACAGGAATTGGAATATGTGTCCATTCACTTTATGGAAGATTTTGTGGAAAGATCTTGGTTTGCGTGCTTACAAAATCCAACTAGTGCAACAATTGAAGCCACACGATCATCTAGCAAGGCGTAGATTCGGTGAATGGGCCCAAAACAAGATTGCCGTTGATCCCGATTTTCATAAGCGAATTTTGTTTAGCGATGAAGCTCACTTTTGTTTGAATGGATACGTCAATAAACAAAACTGCCGTATTTGGAGTGATGATAATCCTCAAGTGTACGTTGAGACACCGTTACATCCAGAAAAACTGACTGTTTGGTGTGCTTTATGGGCTGGTGGAATTATTGGTCCGTACTTCTTTAAAAACGATGCTGTTCAAAACGTTACAGTCAATGGTGACCGCTATAGAGCCATGATTACTGACTTTTTCGTTTATCAATTGAACAACCTTGATGTGCAGGAGCTGTGGTTTCAACAAGACGGCGCAACATGTCACACAGCTCGTGCCACAATTGATTTATTGAAGGAAACGTTTGGTAACCGCATAGTTTCACGTTTCGGACCCGTGAATTGGCCTCCAAGATCGTGCGATTTAACGCCGCTAGACTATTTTCTTTGGGGATATGTGAAGTCGCTAGTCTACGCCGATAAGCCCGAAACGATTTACCACTTGGAGGACAACATTCGCCGCGTTATTGCCGATATACGGCCACAAATGTTGGAAAAAGTCATCGAAAATTGGACCTCCAGATTAGACTACGTCCGAGCCAGCGGTGGCGGTCATATGCCAGAAGTCATATTTAAATTATAATGCCAGAAGATTATCTTTCGAATAAAGTAAATTTCATGTCAATTTAAAAAATTCTTCTTTGTTTTATTCCATTTCAAAGTTCTATACCTCTTTAAAAAACACCCTTTACATACAATTTTTAACATTCCAATGACAGCTGAGACGAATAACTACATTGACAGAATCCAATCGATTATGTTTACATTTCAAATTTCTGTCCCAAATTGTTAGTTAATTCACTGTTTGGTGGTGGTCGTAATGATGTTAAAATATCCTAGAAAATTTCCTATTGTGCTGAGAAGTAAAATTATATATTACAAAAAATTTTTTTGATCAGTATTTTTCGAGAAAACAGGGGTGGACATTGATTTTTGGCGGTTTTTTTTTTTTTTAATATTATGAAGAAAAATTTTCACGAGTATTACATTATATATATTTTTAAACTGGGCGTTGCATGTGTTTAAAACTTTGAACACAATAGGGGTATAAACATATTCAGAAAAGAAAACTCACACAGAAGGGAGATTAACCAACTGATAGACAAAAATGGAAACACTATAGAAGAAAGACCATAAATATTTGAAGTGACAGAAACATTCCATGCAGATATATATGGGTCGAAAGCCGATGGAAAAATTCTGAGAAGATCAAGAGAGGACAACCGAAGGATACTTAACGTCGGTTCCGAAGATCTACCAGATATCGAAGGAGGAAATTGAAAAAGCCGCTAAGCAAATTAAAAATGGAAGCAGCAAGAGAAGACGACATCCTGCAGGAAATACTAAAAAGGGGAGGACCGCCATTAATCAAAAAACTTTAAAAACTCTTCAGTAATTGTCTAATCGAAGGAGTGATAACAAAAGATTAGGAAACTGCCATAGTTATACTGATATACAAAAAAGGAGATCCTAGCAATTTGGAGAACTATAGACCAATAACTTTTCTATTGTAAATATACAAACTATTCATGAGAATAATCATAAATCGATTAGATTTGTGATTATTCCCAAAAACAAGCAGGCTTCCGAAAAAGATTTAGCACAATCGAACTATAGACGGTCAGACAACTTATAGAAAAGGTAACTGAATACAATATCACAGCTTGGATGGCACCTATCGACTTCCGAAAAGCTTTTAACACAGTGGAATACTGGACAATTGAAAAAGAGTCGATCAAAGGTATATTAACATACTGACAAAATCAAAACTGAAAGTCAGATTACACGAGGATACCAAGGAAGTAAAAATAAAGCGAGGTGTTAAACAAGGTGATATATCATCCAAAATATTCACGCTGGTATTATAAGATAGCTTCAGGAGCCTTCACTAGAAAAACAGGGTACTGAACGTATCCTTAGAGAGACTTAACAACTTAAGATTTGCTGATGGTATCGCACTTTTTGCCGAAAACGACATCGAATTGAAATGCTTCAAGAAATACAAATTGAATTAAAAAAAGGTCGATTTAGAGATGAACATCACAAAAACCAAATTCATGACGAACAAAGAAACAACCATTAATAACGCAATATCCATACACAGGCAACAAGTGGAAAGAGTGGATTCATACGTATATTCGAGACAGAAAGTTACAATCGGAAAAGTGAATCAGGAACTCGAAGTCAATCGAAGGATACGCCTCAGATGGGCGGCTTACTATAAAATGAAGCAAGTTTTTCAGACCAAACTGCCTTTAAAACTTAAAAGTAAAGTATATAACGAATACATTCTACCAGTAATAAGATATGGTAGAGAAACTTGGGTTGTGATATGGAAAGTTATTAGAAAAGGTATATCAGTTAGGGACTGCAAACCAAACGATTGGAGCTGAAAACCAGATGAAGAACATGGGGGGAAAAAAAGAAGTTTTGTCAGACCCCAACAAACAGTATGACAATATTAAAATATAACCGGTCAAGTGCAGTTGAACTTGTGCAGTTAGTGTTCCGTACGTTGATTACTTTTAAAATAACAAATTTTGTTACGGAGGTATAAAATGATCAGTAACTTCACAAAATACACCACAAATGAGTTTTCAACAAAGTTTCTTTCGAATCTTACTGAAAACTGATGACTTTGAAATTTTTTTTATATACCAGATAAATTATTAAAGATAATGCGCTCGTTATAATTTTCGTTCAATTTACACCCCGTGGAGAATATGCCAGAATTTTTTCGAAATTTTTTGAGCAGTACTTTTCGAGATAATGGGGGGGACAGCTATTTTCGCAATTTTTCAAAAATAATGCAAAGAGTGTGCGCAAGTATTACATTATATATATATATATATATATATATATATATATATATATATATATATATATATATATATATATATATATATATATATATATATATATAATTATTCGTGTTTTCACACGCTTCAATTTGACACCCCACTCGATGACCAGGTAAAAAATTTCATTCGAACTACACGGCTCTGATTGGGCCATTCCTATATTTGTGCCAAACTTAAACTTTCTATGTCAAATAGTTTCGGAGAAAATCGGGTGTGACAGACAGGCAGGCAGACAGACCGACACCGAAGCAATCCCATAAGTACACTAAAAATGAATATAAAATTTCGATTTTCGTAGAATAATTTTCAATTCATGCATAAAATGGTTATTTATTGTTCAAACAGGGGTCTATAACTACTCAGTATATATCACCACTACACCAAACACTTTATTGTTGCACTCGACGCGCGTTTCGCTAACCATGTTAGCTTCATCAGGAGCGATGATTGACTGTTCAAAGTAATCTTTCTTATCCAATATAACAACTTTATTTCCTTTATCCGCTTTTAAGTAGACGACATCTTTCTTTTTCAATCCTTTAACTACTTTTATATTTTTTTATGAATTAGAATTTGTGTTGTTAACCATGTTTTTCGATATTTGGTTGCGACATGCTTCCCTAATAAATGATTTACTATTTTCTGGAAGTGTACTAATGGAACTTTCAATGTGAGCAACTATTTTTGATAAATTTAACAACAACAACAGTCAATCATCGCTCCTGATGAAGCTAACATGGTTAGCGAAACGCGCGTCGAGCGCAAAAATAAAGTGTTTGGTGTAGTGGTGATATATACTGAGTAGTATCATTGTGCCAAAGATTCCACATTCCCAACTTAGGGGTCTATAAACTAACTTAAATAAAAATAGTAGTGGAACTGTATATTTAGAGAATCACTTGGTACAAATGCGCGCTTAGCGGTAGATTTTTGGATTTATCCACTTTCCACTATACTTAATCACGAGAAACATAGTGTAAAATTTCTGCCCGTGCATCTGTCTGCCTAGGTGTTGGCACAATATCTCTCGTATGAAGTTAAATATCGATTTCAAATCTTACAAATATACAGTCGGTCAAGTAAGAACGTGTTCGCGATAATTCATTTTTGGTAAATGCGATTCTAGCTATTCAACAAAAAATCGGTAGAGGGAACCATTGTCTACGCCGCATTCTAGTAAAAGTATCAGTCGATTTCGAACTTTAGTCGAAATCACGTAAAATCCAGAATGAGTCACTTGCTTGCGCGTCGGTTCGAGGCAGATTTTCTTTGTTCTCATTCAAAGGGGCCTAAAATGACACATTCCGCGGTCGCTAAATATATTAAAAAGTCGGTATCGTTTGTGAAGAAGATGGGTAAATCATTTTAACGAGACGAAAAATGTCGACGACTTGATAAAACGTGGCTCGGTAGGCAAAGTCACTTCGAAAGTCGAAAAACGAATCGTGTCTTTGTTTTCACGGGACCCGAAATTGACGGTGCGTCAGTTAACATACCAAAGAATACATGGATGGCAAAAATAAAGTATTTTCCTAGCTTTTGTTAAAATTATGAACAAATTTTAGGTTTGTGAAAAAGAAGGAAACATATAAGGTACTGAGAGAGTGAGAAATGGATTAGGGCAACGTTGTAGAACCAGCAACTATTTCATATGTCTATGAATAATTTTTCAAAATTATTTTATTTTCCTTTCAGCTGCAATCCTTGGAAAGAAAGCTGCTTTTTTGATAAATATTTTAGATAGTACAAGACTGTCTCAGCTTCTCGATATGTATTACTCAGACAGAGGAATTCCATATCAATTCAATTTTAAAGTTACTAATAGAACAGCGATACTACAATATCTTGAAGAAAATGTCAAGTTTCCTGAACAGGTTAGTTTCTTTTTGGTATAGTTTTATATATAAATATAATATATATAATATATATAAAATATAAAATCAACATATAAAATATAATATCAACATAGCTTTTAGAACAAACAACTCGTTAAGAAAATTCATTAAAAACGCAAAGGGAAAACAAAATAGATCAAAAAAATCTGGAGTGTATCAGTTGAATTGTGGTTCTTGTCATAAAATTTGCATAGGTCAGACAGGTCGCTCATTCGAAACTCGGATTTCAGAACATAAAAGAAGCTATTTAAAAAACAAAACTGACTCAGCGTACAGTAATCATTTAACAGAATCAAATCATCTTTTTGACGATAAATTTAAAATTCTACACATACAAAACAAAGGCGTAAAATTAAACCTATTAGAAAATTTAGAAATAAATAGAATTAAAAATTCCGACATCATCTTAAGCGAACAAAAAGATACCTGTCTGGCCCATGGTAACTCCCCTTTACTCAACTTATACAATTAATATTCAGAATTGATTTCCCAGCAACATCCATTAGCATATAGTATTAATTTTATTACTTATCTACCTTAGGGTATTTGTATAAATGTAACAACACCAATATTCAAATATCATTTTGTATCAGAAGAAGCTATAGTATAGCGAAACGCGTCATACAGTTTCAGTGAAACTAAATAAAGTTGAAATTTGACAAAATCAGTCTTTGATTACAACCTCAGTTAATGTAAAAATATGGTACACGCAAGAACGGCTGACTCCTGCTTGTTATTCTATTTAAATATATATATATATATATATATATATATATATATATATATATATATATATATATATATATATATATATAAATATATAGAAAATGGATAAATATGTTTCATTTTTTATTTAATGTAATTAATTCTATTTTCAGATATATGGGTCCACAAAGCTACTTCAAGCCATAAGGGCATCCTACAGCTTAACACTTACAGATGATTATATTAACGAATTATCACGTTTGCATGCTGAACACTATATAAATGTATCAGGTACGTGAACGGTTTTAATATGTACATAATTAGGTGTTTGGGGAAATAGTTTGTGGTGAGTTTTACCCAATTATGCTTAACTATTTACGTTAAAATCGGAATTTAATCCATTTTCGGGATTTGAACAGCTATAGGGGTGATGTAATCAAACTACAACTAAAATTTAAAAAAATTAGCAGTTATTTATCCAGTATTTCCATCATATATACAAATTGAAAAGTGAATATCCATTTTTTTAAATTACTTTGTAATTACATTCTAAATTTCTGTGCATTAATTTCTGTTACGATACCAAAATAACTACATCCACTATTTACAGTATGATAATTACAAGACATTTAAACTACAGCGAAGTCCGTTTATAACGAACGAAAAAAATCACTGAAAATGGTTCGCTATATCCGAAGTTCGTTACAACGAGTAAACAAAATCTAATATCATTTTTCACTACTTTTTTATTTAGATTAGGCGCTAATGCTTAGAAAAATGAATAATAATAATTATTAAATTAAAAGAAAACGTACAAACGAAAATAAAACAAGTCACACTAAAGTTATTATTATGTATGAGCATAAACGAAAACAATAAATCAGTAATTTTCGTTTGTACAATTTAACTTGAAAAGAAATGGTGTTTATATAATTGTCAAGCTCACAAAAGCTACTCCATGTATGTTCAGGAACTTCACGAAATTGTTTCAGTCATTTCCTTAGTCATAGGACATAAATATTATCTCCTTCTCTAAGCTTGTCTTCGTCGTCATTGTCGCTTAAAATCTTTCCAGAAGACACTGATGTCACAATTTGATCATCAGTTAATATTTCTCTCGTCATTAATTCATTATCAGAACATATATATTCTTCAAAATTAAAATGATTAAACATCTTTTTAATCTCGATTTTCACTGTACTTTGTTGAATGTCAGCATCGTAAACAAATTCTAGATAATCAGTAGGATCTTCTCGATGTTCTTCAATCCACTGAGTCAACGGTAGCTCATTATCTGAGTCATAGCTACATTCCTTCCTTAAAAATCCACCAGTTTACAATGGTTTTTCTACTGGCTTTTGCCAAGCCATATGGATAAAGTTTATAGCGTCCAGAAGAATTACAGAAAAAATGTTACCTTTATCGATCACCTCTAACATTTTCATAAGTAAAATCTTTCTGAAATAATATTTTAAAGAATGTATCACACCTCGATCCATAGGCTGGAGCTTTGCACTTGTGTTTGGAGGCATAAAGACCAAGTTTATTTGCTACAGATCAACTTCATGGTGCGCTGGACAGTTGTTTGAGAAAACAGACACTTTACAATTTCATCATTACCTAATGTATTTCTTCAAGTTTTAAGTGATCTCTGTGAAATTGTGGCAGAACGCTCAAATTATCGGAAGTTGTGCTGGGTACCAAGAATGCTGACTTGAGGTACACAAACTAATCGTTTAGCCAGTGCTTTGACATTTCTCAAGACAGTACAGTGCCGAAGGTGTTTAGTTTTTAAGCCATATTGTCATTGGTGATAAAATCTGGATTGCTCGCGTTACACCGGAATCAAATGTCGCCAAAACGGCTATGCTGTGGTGGGTAGCACAGCAGACAGCAGATCTCTATGAGGGTAGAATACAGAGAGAAGCTATGATACAACAAAGGCCTCAAGGTATTTCTTACCAGAAGGCAGAGACAGCATTATGTTAGAGAAAGATGCGAAATAATTTGGTTTTTCAGGGTATAATGAAGATGGCAACGCATCTTCTTGTTTGCTTCCTGCCGCACGCAATCACGGGTTATTTATAATAGCCTTGATACTTTTACATGATAGACCATAAAAATTATGTATAATTAAGTAAAACCATGCTTTGGATTATTTATTAAAAATATATCAGTTATTAAGTATTCCAGAAGAATCCGGAGGACTTTAAGCGTCGTTTCGTCACTGTGGATGAAACATGGATACATTACTATTCTCCTGAGGCCAAACAACAATCTAAACAATGGTTACCAAGGGGGAATCTGCACCAAAAAAGGCGAAGACCGTTCCTTCGGCCGGAAAGGTTATGGCGACTGTCTTTTGGGATTCACAAGGGATAATCCTCATCGACTATCTGGAAAAGGGTAAAACTATTACAGGTGAATATTATTCATCGTTATTGGACCGTTTGAAAACCGAGCTGCAAGAAAAACGCCCGCGATTGGCCCACAAGAAAGTCCTTTTCCATCACGACAACGCACCAGCACACACCTCACGTGTGTCCGTCTGATTGGAGACCTGGAATTGACCGGCAGCCTTGATTCGCTGGAACATCGAAGAACGGTTGGCGACTTGAATCTGTTCTACAAGTATTTTTATGGAAAGTGTTCGAAGGATGTAGCACGCTTAATTCCTCTCAAAGCGATGCATGTTAGAAATACACGTCGCGCTGCTGGTGCTTCACATCCGTATGAGGTTCAGCTTGTTACTCCGCGTACAACGCTTTTCAAGCAGTCTTTTACACGGAGAACATCATCCATTTGGAATAATTTGTCCAGCGCTGTGTTTCCCACCGAGTACAATTTAGAGCGATTCAAGAACAACGTAAATCGCTTTTCCGCACACATGCCGCTCCTGGAACGCTTTAGGGACTTCACACACACACGTGTGCTAGACCTATAAAAAAATATGTCTTTTAAAGAAAGTCCGGTCAGTGCAATACATATATGTGTTTTAAAATTCTTCAAGCTACGTTGCCACAGCGAAAATTCACTTCATAAAATACATCAAAAAGTAATATTTATCTAATATTTTTGCAACAACTAGGACGTAAACTGCAACAAACAAAAGCAAAATAATTTTTTTATGTATATATTTTTTTTGAGATTATTTACTTTTAAATGCACATACGACAACATATATTGTAAAAAAGGCATTCTTTTGATCGAAGAAAACGCATGGAATGTTAAGTATTTTATTTTATTGAGTATTTTGTAAGTATCGATACTTTAATGTATCGATAAATACTAGCCATTTTTATTTTTCATTTAGTTAACATGGAGAAATTAGATGTTGAATCGAGTTGATAAACGTACCCTTAGAGAGAAACGACCTTGTTTTTCGTAGACCAATTTTTCATCCAAATCCTTTTATATTATATATAGAAGATTAAATAAATTACCTCAAGTCAGTCCCTATTTTTTGCTTCTAGAGGAAGGTAGAATAAACTTTGAGAATGAGTAAATTAATTAAAATACTAAAAAAAGCGAGTTGTTTGTTATCTGAAATTCAAAATCATTCAATCTTTCTGCTTATCTAGGTAAATGAAAAAGGAAACTCTATGGATCGAAACTTTTTCAGTGACAGTGATTATATCGTCATGATGTTTAATCTCATTGACTCGGGGAATACTAAATATGATGTATAGGATAATATATTGAAAACTACCCTTTCTTGACGAGATTACGGGCGGGGTGATTCCATCCTGGTACAGTTTTTTCGAGCAGGACCTATACTTGAGGAGAATAGTTTGAAAAAAATAAAAATAAAGGTAAAATAAACTGAAAATTGGACGCGCATCTGGTCCGATGAGGATGCTCTATTTACGCTCTTCACACTTACAGAATGATCACACAAGTCTACAAAAAAAATATGTTGTTTTGGTGCAGCTCTGTTTTTATCTATAGTTAATAAGGAAGGTAATATACTATACATCGACAAAATTTATTTTACTCTGTCAGCTCTAGTTCACTACCTAACCTCATTGTTTATTTTTAGCCGTCTTATTTGAAAACAGCAAGTTTTACTATAACACTGATAAAATTAATCTTATTATAACAAATAGATGCTTATACTGCACTCTGTCGGCGACTTACTAAGTCTATTCAAGCAGAGCGGCACAGCACGGCTGGCACTTATTGCAGAAACGCACCTTTCTCGAGCTTACTGCTCGAAGGCATAGATGACAACATTGGTATAACAATTAAAAACGAAACGAAAAGAATCGCATTTTTAGAAGTTACCAAAAGTGTTCTTCGTATTTGCTGAACCATCCCAAGACGCGTTTCGCCGTACCACGGCTCATCAGCTGGGCTAGGTTCAGCAGATACGAGAACACATTTTTAGTCCTTTATCCAGGTAACTAACGGAAAACTATAACAAATAGATGCTTATACTGCACTCTGTCGGCGACTTACTAAGTCTATTCAAGCAGAGCGGCACAGCACGGTTGCCACTTATTGCAGAAACGCACCTTTCTCGAGCTTACTGCTCGAAGGCATAGATGGCAGAATTGGTATAACAATTAAAGACGAAACGAAAAGAATCGCATTTTTAGAAGTTACCAAAAGTGTTCTTCGTATTTGCTGAACCATCCCCAGGCGGGTTTCGCCGTATCACGGCTCATCAGCTGGTAAGTACACTTTTGGTAACTTCTAAAAATGCGATTCTTTTCGTTTCGTCTTTAGTGGTTATACCAATGCTGTTATTATTTCATAATGGCTAGTAAGTTAAGACGTTGTGTTAACGATCCTGATAAGTTCTGTTACATTTGTGGTGAATATATTTTAAAAGATCTGCGAAAATTGGTAACAGATACTGTGACCCGTTTGTATTTTGCTTACTTCAGTATAGAAATTCGCAATTACGATAAAGCAGGGGTGCCTCATAGTATATGTAAAATGTGCATTGAACATCTGGGAGAAAGGTACACGTAGATCTCTGAAATTTGGAGTACCCATGATTTGGAAAGAACAAAAAAATCATCACGACGACTCTTACTTCTGTATGACAAATATAGTGGGCATCAATAAAACCAATCATCATACATGGAAATATCCTAATATTTCTTCAGCAAGAAGACCAATACCCCATTTAGAAAACGTTCCAGTACCAGTTTTTCATGAGCTACCACAATTTCAGGATGAAGAAATTGAAGAACTCTCAAGGAATTGAATATTGTGCAGAAACATCGAATCCTAATTTATTTTCACAAAAAGAGCTTAATGATCTCATCAGAGACTTAGATCTTTGAAAAGAGCGTGCCGAATTGCTGGCATCAAGATTAAAAGAAAAAATTGCCTATCCTCCGATGTAAAAATTTCTTCATATCACACGAGAGAACAAAACTTGCAATTTTTTTCTTCTGATGAAAATATAGTATAATGTAGTGATGTGAGCAGCCTACTCACTTTCATGGGCTTGACGACCTATCAGGCAAGTGATTGACTTCTCTTCATTGACAGTAGTAAACGAAGTCTAAAAACTGTACTTTTACATAATGGCAATAAACATGCTCTTATTCCGATTGCCCACTCTACTTGTATGAAAGAAGAATATCAAGTGATTTCAGTACTTTTACAGTGAGAGATGCTTTGGTGGTTGGTGAAAGAAATGTGGTAAATGAGCCTTTGGTTTCGCAAGAAAAAATCATTCTTCTACCCTTGCATATAAAATTAAGGTTAATGAAGCAGTATGTCAAAGCTCTGGACAAAAATGGTCAATGTTTCCATTTTATTTCTCAAAAATTTTCTGGATTAAGTACTGAAAAACTAAAAATCAGGCATTTTTCATGGGTCCTAAATACGCTGATTAATTAAAGACTCCACTAATTTTGAGACATCTATGACTGAAGTTGAACGACTTGTGTGGAAATCTTTTGTAGCGGTTGTACAAAATTTCCTCGGAAATTACAAGGCTGAAAACTATGTGCAGTTAGTTCATCACTTTAAAAATTTAGGTAGTCACATGAGCATAAAAATACACTACCTCAATAGTCATAAAGATCATTTTCAACATAGCCTAGGAGAGTTGAGCGAAAAACAAGGAGAATGTTTCCACCAAGATATAAAAACAATAGAGAAGAGGTATCAAGACAGATGGGGCGTTCATATGATGGCAGACTATTGCTGGGGACTTATGCGAGATTACCCAAGACAATCTCACTCTAAAAAAAAACACTTAAAAAACAATTTCTTCATGTAGAATGTTAAAATAAAGCCATATTTTTGTAAAAATGTATTTATTTTTTTTTCAATCTAATTAACTAGAGCTGATATAAAAAAAAACCCAGTAACATTTTTGACATCACCTTATCAGACATATTTAAAATCAGGTCTAAAATCCTAGGCACCAAAATCTGTGTAGGTCAGTGTCATCATTTCCTGCTGGAAATGTGCTACATTTCAGCCGATACCTAAAAAAGGCAAGAAGACCTTGCCAAATAACTACCGACCAATCGCACTGCTTTCAATAATATCGAAAGTCATGGAAAAGGCAATCAATCAGCATCTTCTAAAATATCTTAAAGGATTCAACATTATTAGCGATCACCAATATGGCTTTCGTAAAAATAGATCAACAGGAGATCTTCTCACCTGTGTAACACATGTCTGGAACAACGCAATTGAACACTTTGGAGAATCTCGAGCGGTTGCTCTTGACATATCCAAGGCATTCGACCGAGTTTGGCACGATGAGCTGTTGGCTAAGCTACGTTCTTATAGTGTGTCTGAAAGGTTCTGTTTGTGGCTCTCATGTTTCCTCAAAGAGCGTTCTTTACGAGTGGCAGTCGACGGATTTCTTTCTAACACCTTCACTATCAACGCCGGTGTACCCAAGGCTCCATACTGTCTCCTACTCTCTTTCTCATTTACATTAACGATCTGCTGGAAAAACCGAGAGCTTTGCAGATGACAGTACGCTTATCTCTTCATTCCACGCTCGGACGTCTATCAGCGAATTCCGCAGACAGCAGGAAGTCAAACTTAACAAAGACCTGGAAGAAATTCTATCTGGGGTGACAGTAACCAAGTGGAATTTAGCGCTACAAAAACCCAGGCGGCAGTTTTTTTTCTCTAAAAAAGTTAACGTTGCTGAACCCGACATAGTTATGTCGGGGCACTCCATCCCTCTAACATCGTCACTCAATTTGTTGGGCGTTCATTTGGGAGCAAATGTGTCCTGGCATGAACATGTTGCAGGCATAGCAAGCAATAGCTTCTCAAAAGTTGGGAATATTATTTCGAACCAGAACGCTTTACACTCCACAACAACTGTTAATTCTTTACAAAGGTCAAATTCGACCAACTATAGAATACTGCTCCCATGTTTGGAGCTCCGCTCCCAAACATACACTGCATTTGTTAGATTCTATTCAGAGAAGAGCTGTTGGTCTGATTGGAGACCCGGAACTGACCGACGGCCTTGATTCGCTGGAACATCGAAGAACGGTTGGACGGCTTGAGCTTATTCTAAAAGTACTTTCATGGAAAGTGTTCGAAGGATGTGGCCCGCTTAATTCCTCCCAGAGCGGTGTATGTTAGAAGTACACGTCACGCTAATTCTTCACATCGTATGAGGTTCGCTCCTCGTAAACGCTCTTCAGCAGTCTTTTATATGGAGAACATCATCCCTTTGGAATAATTTGCCCAGGACTGTGTTTCAGTACAATTACAGCGATTCAAGAACAACGTGAATCGCTTTCTCCGTACAACGCTCCTGTAGCGCTTTAGCGAAGTGAAACCTAGATGCTTTACACCTAATAATAATAATAAGCATGTACTACAGTATCATTATGAATTTATTTAAATAAAACAATTCATAAGTACTTAAGGTTGTTTTCATAAACTGCATTTAAGAAACCTGAGAACAGTAGGATTCAAATTTGGACTGGCTGTATGGCAGAACAGCCCAAAACAGAAAAAAAGACTAGAAGGAACAAGCTCTTTATATTTTTGCGTAATATTAAATAACGCTAAATTGGGCATATAAAAAAGTTAGCTTAGCAGTTATTTAGTATGAAATAACCTACTTATACACGTAATTTTAGTCTGCATACTGTGTGTGTAGCGTTCATTATTAGGGATTCACATTGACAAGATCGAGGCCTGTAGCACAGTGTATTATTGTTTTGTTGTTTCTGATATTATGGCTTGAAAACAAACGATCATAAGTAGGCTAAATGATTTAATCACCGAGTTGGTCGCAAGTAACGAGCACCAGAGAATAGATCACTATGATTGTAAAATAGTGTAGCACGTGTGCTAGACCCATAAAAAAAAAATTAACCATTGTACTGACTTTATTAACGTTTTCCTTAACGTAAAAGTGAGATTTTGAAGCCAATCTTCTCTTTTGCATTAATATTTTTAAGGTTAGAAGTATCATGTCTACTTCATCAGGCAGTTCGGAATCGGGGATATACTTTACTTAAAACATGTTTAGTTTATATGTTTGCCGTAATTTTCTAATGAAGCAAAAACAGTATTACATGTGTGTAACAGTACTCATCGTGTGTTAAATAAATTAATCATGGCGTCTTCCCAGGCTTCCCCATCATCCCCTATAATCTGTCTCTTTTCACAAATATACCACAATTTAATAAACTTTTTATCCCGTTTCAATATCTACGCTTTTATTTTTATATGGTTCCTAAAAGACTAGACAGATTAATATAATATAAATTATGAAGTTATTTTCCTCATCTGCAATATTTTGTAAAGTTTTCTAACGCGGTTAAAAGCTTTATATAAACTTTTGCTGACTTTCTAAAAAGTTTATGAGAAGATATTAACAGGACAAAGTTCGTGTATACGTATTATTATACTAAAATGACCAGCCAAATGCAAATCAAACTTGCGCTATTAGGCCAGAGATTGCATATGGAATCGTGATTGTTTTTAAAATACAGAATTAAGTTACGGAGGAATAAAAAAAAAATTACAAAGAAGATGGACTTGGTTAAGTCTGAATGGGGAAACCAAGAACGATATACATTATTTTATAACAGACAGGAAAAGAAATGTTACAGACGTCACTGTACTAAATAGATTTGGCGTTGGAAGTTACCACCGAACAATAAGAACCAAAATTAAAATAAATCTAAAAAAGGAAATAATAAAAATGGTTAGAAACAGAAAATTAATAAAATGGAACACACTGGAAAAGACAAAAGAATATGTGGAAACCATAACCAAGCTCTAAATCCTCATACAACTAATGTTGAGAGTCTCAATAACACAATCAGAGAAGCGATAAAAGTATCACAACAACACTGTCAAACCAGCGTCAAAGGAAGTGAAACTAAGCGAAAATACCAAAATACTGATCGGAGAAAGAAGACAAAAGAGGCAAGGACAAGGAGGCGATTCAGAACAGCTGAGAAACTTAAATAAAATAATCTCTAAAGAGATACGCAAAGGCCAGAGAAGATATAATACAAAGAAAATTAAAGAAACAATCGAGGAAAACAAAAATATGAAAGTGCTTAGAGGAAGGCTAACGGACAGTAGAAAAGAAATGAAATTTTTAAAATTAAAGATGAAGAGGGTCAGGAAACAACCAGCAGAGAAAGAATAATTCAAGTAACAGAAACATTTTATACCACAAGGAGCACAGAACAAAATAGTCAATCAAGGTTCCGAACATCTACCAGAAATAACCATTGAAGAAGCAAAATACTCTCAAAGAAATTAATAACAATATAGCACCTGGATAGGACCAAATCGTAATAGAAGCTATTAAAACAGGTGGTGAGAAATTATTGAAAGTAATAGTTGCTCTTTTGAACCTCTGTCTGGAAAATAGTATAATCCCAACAAAATGGAATAACACTGTTGCTATGTTCATGGTGAAGTACCATCATTAGATTTTAATTTTTAGAAAATATTATTTTGCCGAGGTGTAAACAACATTTTTTTTTTTGAGCAATGAATATGCACAATTTGCGGAAAGCGCCACTTTTCTTGTTTAATTCGAAGAAAAGCGCTGCTGACAGTCATTGATTGCTGTCGGAAACCTATTTTGATTATATTCCATCCATAAAAATATGTGAGTACTGGTCTCGACGCTTTAAAAGTGATGATCTCGATACGACAAAGAATGTCCAGGCCAGCCGAAAAAGTAAGATGAAGAATTGGATGCATTACTCGATAAAGATCCGTGTCAACTGAAATAACCGGTCAAGTGCAAGTTGAACTTGCACAATTAGTGTTCCGTACGTTGATTGTTTTTGAAATAAAAAGTTTTGTTAGGGTGGTATAAAATGATCAGTGACTTCACAAAACACACCCCAAATGAGTTTTCAACAAAGTTTGTTTCCAATCTTTACTGAAAACTGGTGACCTTGAAATATTGTTTTTTTTTCTATACCAGATAAATTATTAAAGGTAATGATAATTTTCGTTCAATCTATACCCCGTGGAGAATATTTCAGGATTTTTTCAAATTTTTTGATCAGTACTTTTCGAGATAAGGTAGGGGACAGCGATTATTCACGATTTTTTAAAAGTAATACGAAGAAAAGTGTGCGCAAGTATTACATTATATATATATTTTTTACTCGTGTTTTCACAAGCTTTCATTTGACACCACACTCGATGACCTAGTAAAAAAATTTTTTTTTCACTTCCGATTTCACCCCTCAAAACGAATCCCTTAAGTCAAAATTTATGTTACGGTGATATAAAATAAAATCAGTGACTTCACAAAACACACACCCCAAATAAGTTTTCAACAAAGTTTATTCCAATCTTTATTGAAAATTGATGACCTTGAAATTTCTGTTTTTTTTTTATATAACAGATAAATTATTACAGGTAATGCAGTCGTGATAATTTTCGTTCAATCTACACCCCGTGGAGAATATTCCAGAATTTTTTCAAAATTTTTTGATAGGGACTTTCCGAGATCAGGCGGGTGGACAGCGATTTTTCGCGATTTTTTAAAAATAATACAAAGAAAAGTGAGCGGAAGTATTACATTATATATATATTTTTTACTCGTATTTTCACAAGCTTTCATTTGACACCACACTCGATTACCTAGTAAAAAATTTTTTTTTTCATTTCCGATTTCATCCCCCAAAACTAACCCCTTAAGTCAAAATTTAATTTTCAAAACTACATGGCTCTGATGAGGCCATCAATTCCTATATTGCTACCAAATTTCAACTTTCTATGACAAGTAGTTTCGGAGAAAATCGGGTGTGACAGACGGACATACGGACAGACGGACAGACAGACGGACAGACACCGAAGTGATCTTATAAGTGTTCCGTACGGAACACTAAAAAGAATTGCAGAATCATTAGGAGTTGATCGCACAACCAGTTTCAAGCGCTGACATGCACTGAAAATGATTCAACAGCAAGGAAATTGGATGCCGCACGCATTGAAACCGAGAGATATTGGAAGGCGATTTTTCACCTGTAAACAACTGCTTTAAAGGAACAAACAGAAAGGTTTTTTTGCATCATATCGCAACTGGTGATGAAAAATGCATACGCTACGATAATCCAAAGCGCAAAAAATCGTGGATGAAGCCCGGTGAACCATCAAAGCCGAATATTCATGGTTCCAGGCTTATGTTGTGTATCTAGTGGGATCAGCTGTATGTAGTGTATTATGAGCTACTCCAACCCAACCGAATTACTACTTGAGCCGAGCATTGAAGGAAAAACGAACGCAATATACCAAAAGACACGAAGAAGTTATTTTTCAACATTACAACGCTCTACCACATGTTTCAAAAATATGTCAAGGAAACGCTAGAAGCGCTAGGATAGGATGTCCTGCCTCACCTGCTGTACTCACCAAACATTGCTCCTTCGGATTATCACTTGTTCCGATCGATGACGCACGGCCTATTTGAACAGCGCTTCCATTCTTATGAGACTATCAAAAAATGGGTCGATTCGTGAAAAGGGTCAAAAGATGAGTCGTTCTCTCAACGTAGTATTCATATTCTGCCACAAAGATGGGAAAAAGTAGTAGCTAGCAATGGACAATACTTTGAATAATCAATTTGTAACCATAAAGCAATATTTTTATCAAAAAAATCCCTCTAAATTAATTCCCACCCCCATGCTTTTAGGTTAGGCGATGTCCTGTTAATGTTTGCTTACAACAGCTATATTGATGGTTTCGAATTATATTAAATCCCGTCAAATACTTTAAAATATTGATACTCTTTTCTACAGCTCGCACCCTGCAAAGGAGACACACAATTAAGTAATTAAAAACAAACTTTTTGCCTGCCCCAACAATTCCCGAACCCAGGCGGCAGTTTTTTTTCTAAAAAAGTTAACTTGGCCTAGTGATGTTGGACACATTCCTCTAGCATCGTTACTCAACTTAGGAGCAAATATGTCCGGGCATGAACACGTTGCATGTATAGCCAAGGGAGCTTCTCAAAAGTAGAAATATTAGTTCTTAGTAGAAAGTTTTAAACTCCACAACAACTTTTAATCCTGTACAAAGCACAAATTTGATCAATGATGGAATACTGCTCCCATACATACGCTGCATTTGTTTGATTCTGTTGAATAGGGAGCTGATTGGGGACCCAGACCTCACCAGCAACCTTGATTCTTTGGAACATCGAAGAACGGTTTATGGTAGCCCGCTAAGTCCTCCTAGAGTGGCGCATGCCAGGAATACATGTCGCGCTAATACATTACATCCGTATGAGGTTCAGCTTGTCACTTCTCGTATAACCCTTTTATATAACTTCATCCCTTTGAAATGATTTACCCAGGACTGTTTAACCCACCGAGTGCAATTTACAGCGATTCAAAACCAACGTGAGTCGTTTTTTTTTTTTTCGGCACACTCGTCACTCCTGTGGCTCTTTAGGGATTTCCCTGCAGCACATGTCCTATGACCATGAAAAATGCCCTTCGACATTATTAAAAGCGACGCGACCTTGCGAGCATTAAATTTAAAAAATTGTCAGTTTTTTAGCACCTGAGACTATTTATTTTGTCAAATATTATAATTTATTTTCATAAAAAAATACAATTATATTTATTTACTGTATATCGTTTTTAGAGCTTTTATATTTCTGCGAATAAAATTTATTCATTTTAAGCTAGAATCGTGGCATTTTATGACGAAATTTTCTATTGTCTCTTATTTTCCATATTTCCCACTGTCACGAGTAAGAACAAAACCTCGCCGAAAGTGTAAATAAAGTTATAAAAATAGATTAAATAAGCAACATTTCTCGGGAAGTCGCAGCGATGGAAATGAATATTTTGTGTAATACTAGCATGTCATTGCGACTACGCCCGCATGGATTATACGACTTGCGTAATTAAAGCAATAATAGACATAATAACCGGTCAAGTGCAAGTTGAACTTGCGCAATTAGTGTTCCGTACGTTGATTGCTTTTAAAATAAAAAAACCGGTCAAGTGCAAGTTGAACTTGCACAATTAATGTTCCGTACGTTGATTGTTTTTAAAATAAAAATTTTTGTTAGGAAGTATAAAATGATCAGTGACTTCACAAAACACACCCCAAATGAGTTTTTAACAAAGTTTGTTTCCAATCTTCACTGAAAATTGATGACCTTGAAATTTCTGTTTTTTTTATATACCAAATAAATTATTACAGGTAATGCACTCGTGATAATTTTCGTTCAATCGACACCCCGTGGAGAATATTCCAGAATTTTTTCAAAATTTTTTGATAAGTACTTTTCGAGATAAGGTAGGGGACAGCGATTTTTCGCTATTTTTTAAAAGTAATACGAAGAAAAGTGTGCCCAAGTATTACATTATATATATATTTTTTACTCGTGTTTTCACAAGCTTTCATTTGACACCACACTCGATGCTAGTAAAAATTTTTTTTTCACTTCTGACTCAAAATTTATGTTACGGTTTCACAAAACACACCGCAAATGAGTTTTCAACAAAATTTGTTTCTAAAATTAATACAAAGTTTTTTTATATACCATATAAATTATTAAAGTAATGCGCGTTCAATCTACACCCCGTGGAGATTCCAGAATTTTTTTCGAAATTTTTTGATATACTTTTCGAGATAAGGCCCGGGACAGCGATTTTTATTTTTTAATAGTGCGCGAAAATATAATATTATATATATATATTTTTTACTCGTGTTTTCACAAGCTTTCATTTGACACCACACTCGATGACCTATTAAAAAAATTTTTTTTTCACTTCCGATTTCACTCCCCAAAACTAACCACTTAAGTCAAAATTTAACTCTCAAAACTACGTGGCTCTGATGAGGCAATCAATTCCTATACTATTACCAAATTTCAACTTTCTATGTCAAATAGTTTCGGAGAAAATCGGGTGTGACAGACGGACAGACAGACACCGAAGTGATCTATAAGTATTCCGTACGGAACACTAAAAATGCTAGAACTCGTGTTACCTACTACTCTGCTATCGGCGCCGGCGCCTTCATTATATACGTATTCGCAATAATTTGCACTGTTCTGATATTTCCCATGTAGCTGAATTCTAGTTTAGTAAAAAAAATCTAGTTTTTATCAACCACGCGAACAGGCTGGCTTTAGAAGTGGACACGGATAGACAGTCAAAATTCTTATGAGAAATCTATAGAATACAACAAACCACTCGTATTAGTATTTTTGGATTTTAAAAAAGCTTTTGACATCGTGGAGTTGCCGGCGATACTCTCTGCCCTGCAACAAATGAGAACCGACTACAGATATACTCAGTTATAGTCCGTTTGTATGGAGTTGATAGCACACAACATGGGCTATAAACATTAAAATGTCATAAACTATAAGCGTCCGAAATTTCTCTGCCAATTATTTGCATTTTTAGTTTTAATCACCTTTATTTTCTATTTCTATACAACAGTGCGACCCTTTTCTAAAAAATATTTTATTACATGCCCTCTAAACTTTACAATAAGCTATATAAATCAACGCATTTCACAGTTTATGAGTAAATGATGAAACTAAAAATCTTATTTGTATGATAGAGGCCTAAACGAGTACAATTAACAATTCTTAAGAACTAGAAATCTACAGTGTTATAAAGCTTAATGATAATAGGTACAATAAAATTATTTGGGTTTTTAGCAGTTATTGGAATATAATTAGCCAAACTATTTATCGTTTGGTAGGTGCCTAAGTACCTAAGTATGCAATAAGAACAGCGATGGCCTCAACTTTCAGTTTTGCCCCGGTCGAACTTCGCAGAGTCTGTAAATCTGCATTTTCTCTGCGAGAAAAAACAATGATACTTAACGTCCACGATGCCCTAGTGCGTCAACAGCGAACAAGCCAAGTCCCTGAAATTGTGGAAACCTGTGCCAACATGACGGGAGTTGGATCAGCAACTATTTATAGATTTCTAAAAGAAAGAAAGCGCGATCCTTACAAAGAATTTCGGAATCACAAAGGAAAGGAGCCCTTAGAGGTCGATGAAGACTTTAAAAACGCAATAAGAAGAAAAGTACACCATTTTTTTTATTAAGGAAGAAATACCTACACTACATAAAGTTATGCAAGAAATCAGAGAAGACCAGGATTTACTAGATTTTAAAAAATGGAAATTATGGAAAATCCTTCATAACCTGAATTTTCGTTGGGAAAAAGACAATAGAAAATCTGTTTTTATCGATAAAACAGAAATAATTTGTTAGAGAAGAGAATATCTATGAAAAATCAGAAAATTTCGAGCTGAAGAAAGAAATATTTTTTATTTAGATGAGACTTGCGTTAATGAGGGACACACACTGAAAAAAATTCTAGATTGACAAAACATTAAGAGTGCCAAACAAGCTAGGCTAATTATAGCACATATCGATGTATCGAAACGAAAGATTAACATGAGGAGATGACGGCTGATGTTTTTGAGGAGTACTTACAACAAATGCAGCAGAATCAGGTATAGTATGAGACAATGCCCCATACCATTCTCGATTATTAAAACGACTTCGCGACAAATTCATGGAAGAAAGCGGATATTCTTCAATGGATTAGAGACAAAAATCTCAAACATAAAGATGACATGTTAAAAGCGGAACTTCTCAAAATTGCGAATAATTGGAAAAATGCCACTCGACATGTTACAGAAGAAGAAGAAAATAAAATGTGAAAACTTGACGAATACATCGAAGAAACTGTGGAAATAGAACCCTTAATTATCAATTTCAAGTCGAGTCTTCAAATTTTCAAGATGATCATTTTTGACTGTAATTAAAGTACTTATACGAGGCTGGTTTGAAAAGTCCGTGCAAAGTCCGAGAGATGGCACCACCGGCGCGTATCGAGGTCATGTTTAGTTAGTAGCATCTCTTGAATGAACGCACACCAAGTTTCAGCCATATTGGTCTATTTCTTTATGTTTGGCATTCGTGTGAATCAAGGAAGTCGAGTAATTTTCAAGAAATGGACGAAAAAGAATTTCGTGTGGTGATTAAACATTACTTTATGAAAGGCAAAACGCGGACTTTAAGCGTCGTTTTGTCATTGTGGATGAAACATGGATACATTACTATACTCCTGAGACCAAACAACAATCTAAACAATGGGTTACCAAGGGGGAAGCTGCACCAAAAAAGGCGAAGACCGTTCCTTCGGCCGGAAAGGTTATGGCGACTGTCTTTTGGGATTCGCAAGGGATAATCCTCATCGACTATCTGGAAAAGGGTAAAACTATTACAGGTGAATATTATTCATCGTTATTGGACCGTTTGAAAACCGAGCTGCAAGAAAAACGCCCGCGATTGGCCCACAAGAAAGTCCTTTTCCATCACGACAACGCACCAGCACACACCTCAGCAGTTGTGGTCGCAAAATTAATGGAAATAGGATTCCAACTCGTTTCACATCCCCCCTATTCTCCAGACTTGGCTTCCTCGGACTACTATTTGTTCCCCAATTTGAAGAAATGGCTGGCGGGACAAAGATTTTATTCAAACAAGGAGGTGATTGCAGACACTAATGGATATTTTGCAGACTTGGACAAATCCTGTTATTCGGAAGGGATCAACAAACTAGAACATCGTTGGACGAAGTGTATAAGCCTAAAAGGAGACTATGTCGAAAAATAAAAAAGGTTTACCCCAAACACATAAGTAGTTTTTATTTTTGCACGGACTTTTCAAACCAGCCTCGTATATCGTGAATTGTGAATTTGTATTATATACATAGATCTATAGATTAAAAAATTTTGGTAATAAATCTGATATTTATATAACTTTATTTTTAAGGTAATTTTATTTATTAAACACTAAAAGCAGGTTACGCTCGGACGGCTGTGCTACCGATGAACCCACATTTTCATTTTACGACTCTTTTGTATAGCAAAGGTTTTCTGCCTAAAATAGGGTGAACCCTTAAAAATAATTCAAAACAGGTAGCAAAATCCAGTAAAATGCATAAGAAATCTCTTTTTTTTGGGCGCACCCCAACATGTTTTGCATCTACAACGAAAGAATTCTGCTATCAACTCCAAACAAATACATTTTAATTTAAATTCATTTATAATAACGCAACAGCAAGTGTAACACTCCATGAATCCACAAGTAAATACAGAGTGGAACGGGGAATCAGACAATGCTATATTGTCATAATAGCCGACAATCTAGCCCAACAAATGCTTACTGAATTGCAAATAACATTAGCTAATATTGGTCTAAATATTAACCAAGTTTATGACTTATCTAGTTACGAACAGCAATATGAAATTTAAACCGAAGCGAGGTGGATCAAGTTGTAATTGTAAAAACTCAATCAGCTATAAATAAGACACTAATCAACCTTGTAATATCTACGGCAACATAATCAATGCTTATTAATCATTTATAATTACAACATTAATAATTAAAAACTTGCATCTCTTGGTATAAAATAAGTAAATAAAGCCTTTTTCTTTTGCTGTTTTTTTCATTCATTTAGATTTCCCGTCAGTACATATGCACCGAGGTTGTTTACTCTCAGTTCGTGTAGAAAAATCGAGATGTTGAGTTTTGATTTCGAGGGCTAACTCGCATTTTCGTACGTTGTTTTATTTATTTATTCGTCCTCTCATTTATTTGTTTTATATTTCAATATTTTAATATGTAAAAGTTTTATTTACAGTCCAGACCAATTCCTGATAATTAAATACGCATATATATATATATATATATATATATATATATATATATATATATATATATATATATATATATATATATATATATATATATATATATATATATATATATATATATATATATATATATATATATATATATATATATATATATATGTAATAAGAAATTAAATATTTGCATAACTTCTACATTTTACTTGAAACCTTATTAGACAAGGCGAAATCGGCGCCATCGTTGGAAAAAATTTTCTAATTGAATTTTTTTTCATAACCTTCTCCAGGAGATGCCTCTGAAAGAGGATCAACATGTTGCCGGGCGGTAACCTGGTCCGAATTTGTTTAAACAAATTTTTTTTAAACAAAGTCCAAAAATTGAAATTTTCGCCCCGGAACAAGTAATTGGACCATTTTGAACAAAAAATGTCTCTTGTGAATTTTCTCTAAAATGCGCCGTTTTCGAGATATCGGCGATTTTAGGTGCGAGAAAACGCGAAAATGGCCACTTTCACCTCCCAATATTGGGGTCAAAAATTAAAATTTTCAATGTTGCCAAGTGTCCAAATTAAAGTTTGAGATCTCCTCTACAAATTACCGTAGGAAATATTGCAATATCTTCATTTTTAAATATTGTTTTTTAACAGTTAACAAATTGCGTTCGAGCGCCCGCGGCTGCATCGAAACTGTATACATAGATATATACGCAACGCCCGTACGTAGGCGCACGGAACTGTATACGCACTGCGATGCTCTATAAAGCTTTGTTTCTTGATTTCTTATTAAAATTAATATATTTGAAAAGTATGTAAAAAATATTTATTTATTAAAGAGTAATTGTTATATCAAATTTAATTATTATAACAAATGAATATAAATAAAAATTCAATATTCGATTAGGATGGTAGAAGAATTAAAACAATTTTATGAAATATAACTTATATATATTTAATAGAATTTTCGCAAATATTTAAATTACACCCACACATGAGTATACAACTTACGTTGTTGCTTTTGCAATTACATGCATTAGTTTTACAATTTTTTGTACATTTACATTGCCTAATTAACGAATCTGGTATCGAATTTTTTAACATGAATTTGGGTAACAATTCACCTGTTTCTATAGTGTAACCAAATTCTGTTGCATCTAAATGTCGATACCGAGAATACAATGACATTTTCCATATGTACGTTTGTAGTGAAGCTCGTGAAATGTGCAATTTTAAAGCATCGGATGTACATGGAATTTTTCCAAAATTAATACCCATCCCACAAGAACGTTCTAAAATTATTTTCTGCTTCCAGTTTTTTGAGAGCATTTTCCCGACGTACAATTTTTTCTTTACTTACATAGGAAGCATAACACTTTCTGTGCCAAGAAAAAGTTTGTTCACTGCTACTTTGGATTATATAAATCGTTAAATTTTGTACTTATGTCATCTTTCCGACGATTAGCTGCTTGTTGAATTTTTTGAAATGATTCAAAATTTGGTTGTTGTACAACATCATCACACTTACCACAGAAAATGCACTTATGATCACATTTAATTCGTTTAATAGAAAAAGACATAATTGCACATGTACATACTTGTAAGGGCGGAAAAGAAATGAATAAACTATTAAAGTGTCCGACTCTTATTTAAGCAATAGCATGTTTGAACTTTTGCATGATACTTCACGTTACAGCGAGTTGCAGCGCGTATACAGTTCCGCGCGCCTACGTACGGGCGTTGCGTATATATCTATGTATACAGTTTCGATGCGGCCGCGGGCGCTCGAACGCAATTTGTTAACTGTTAAAAAACAATGTTTAAAAATAAAGATATTGCAATATTTCCTACGGTAATTTGTAGAAGAGATCTCAAACTTTAATTTGGACACTTGGCAACATTGAAAATTTTAATTTTTGACCCCAATATTGGGAGGTGAAAGTGGCCATTTTCGCGTTTTCTCGCACCTAAAATCGCCGATATCTCGAAAACGGCGCATTTTAGAGAAAATTCACAAGAGACATTTTTTGTTCAAAATGGTCCAATTTACCTAAAAAAACTTGTTCCGGGGGAAAACAATTTTTGGACTTTGTTTAAAAAAAAATTTGTTTAAACAAATTCGGACCAGGTTACCGCCCGGCAACATGTTGATCCTCTTTCAGGGGCATCTCCTGGAGAAGGTTATGAAAAAAAAATTCAATTAGAAAATTTTTTCCAACGATGGCGCCGATTTCGCCTTGTCTATATGGTTCGTTTATTTTTTATAAAAATATATATAAAATAAAATACCTTTTTTTTTCTTGAAAGGAAATCCATTTATCACTTGAAATCTGTAGCGTGGTGTAATTTAATTTTTTTCTCCTTCTTTTTGTTATTTTGCACTGTTTCTACCTATGTTGGTGTAAACAAAACAGTTAAGGAAGTCCAAAGAAAGTTTCGTAAAACTTTCGGTGTCTAAAGAAATGAAATTCCAAAGAAACTTTCTTAACTTTATGTTATATAGTCGTCAGAATAAAGTTCTGCAATAAAACTGAATATTATTTAAAATTAAATTGTAGGTTTATAGTAGCTACAGTTAATAAACAAATCAGTAATGGGTAATCTAGTAACCCTAAAACGTAAAAATTGAGGAAATCAGAGAGGGTGATTTTTCTCATTAATACAATGAGTAGGGAGGTAACAGGGGCCTTTTCTACAAACTTTATTGCAACCCGCCATTTGGCAGGGTCCTACCTAGCTCCCTGCGGCCTGAAGAAATAACGAAAATGTCACGAAATTTTATTTATCGTAGGAAAGAGAAAGTTACTCACTGTTTTTTAGAAAAATTACAACTGATAAAAAATAATATTATTATTGTATTGTTTACGAAGCAGAAAATATATTGAAAAGTAAAACGACCTCTTTTTCACAAACAGAAAGCGATTATTTCAACTTTAAATAAATTTTCTTGAAACTTTTCACGTTATACTATAAACAGACTGTCTAACTTTCTATTATTGTCTATTACAGGCTCTGTTGCGAACGCCTACGATAAAGTTGAGTATGTTATTGGTAGTCATCTTATGTCGAACTTAGAAGTTATCATTATTCTGGATGGAACCTTTGATCCATATTCGACGCAACAACTAATATTGTAAGTAATATTTTGTAAGGGAACTAGTGCATTTTTAGTGTTCCGTACGGAACACTTATAAGATCACTTCAGTGTCTGGCTGTCTGTCTGTCACACCCGATTTTTTCCGAAACAATTTTTTTTTTTTGTTTATACAAATTTTACGGGAGACCCCATTGTAGTACAATTTTAAAACAGGTACAAATACAGATACAAAAATATTAAAAATTAAAAAGACAAACACGTGACAAAGACTATGTCTAAGTAAAAATATTCAACAAACACATAAACATCCTCAATAACAAAATGTATAAAATAGATACAGTTAATAAAAGAACTAACCTCGGAAATATAAAAACAATAATAATATATTAACAATAGTAAACATTGATCAAGTAGAACCTCTACAGAGCCCTCAGCAGCTGGGACCTAAATCCCGAGATAGAGCTGTTAAACATATCGAGCCGGCCATCCAATGAATTCCAAGTCCTCAAAGTTCAATGAATGGGAGAGTGCCTCCATAATTCGTGCGATGGAATGGGATGCAAAAGAGATCATGATGGCGAAGATTGCCTCTGGGTATATTAAAATTTATTTTAGCGAGTAGCTGAGGACAGTCAGTGATGCCATTAATAAGTTTAAAGATAAAACATGCATCATAAAGGGATCTTCTCATTTCCAAAGTATGTAACCCTAAGGTCCTCCGCATGACAGTCTTATGATAATTCACAAGTGTACCGTTGCACTTGAGTGTGGAAAATCTCAAAAATTTATTTTGCACTCTTTCGATTGTTCCCTTATGGAACTCATAAAATGGAGACCAAATTACCGTCGCATATTTCAAGTTTGCTCTCACAAGAGCACAATACAACACTCTCAAAACAGTCACAGAGAACTGCCCCCAGTTTCTCAAAACAAAACCCAGCATGCTTAACCCTTTCTGGCTAAGGGCAGATATATGCCTTGTAAAGGGTGTTTTTTATAGAGGTATAGAACTTTGAAATGGAATAAAACAAAGATGATTTTTTTAAATTGACATGAAATTTACTTTATTCGAAAGATAATCTTCTGGCATTATAATTTAAATATGACTTCTGGCATATGACCGCCACGGCTGGCTCGGACGTAGTCTAATCTGGAGGTCCAATTTTCGATGACTTTTTCCAACATTTGTCGCCGTATATCGGAAATAACGCGGCGAATGTTGTCCTCCAAGTGGTCAATCGTTTCGGGCTTATCGGCGTAGACTAGCGACTTCACATATCCCCACAGAAAATAGTCTAGCGGCGTTAAATCGCACCATCTTGGAGACCAATTCACCGGTCCGAAACGTGAAACTATGCGGTTACCAAACGTTTCCTTCAATAAATCACTTATGGCACGAGCTGTGTGACATGTTGCGCCGTCTTGTTGAAACCACAGCTCCTGCACATCATGGTTGTTCAATTGATGAACGAAAAAAGTCAGTAATCATGGCTCTATAGCGGTCACCATTGACTGTAACGTTCTGACCAGCATCGTTTTTAAAGAAGTACGGACCAATGATTCCACCAGCCCATAAAGCACACCAAACAGTCAGTTTTTCTGGACGTAACGGTGTCTCAACATACACTTGAGGATTATCATCATCCAAATACGGCAGTTTTGTTTATTGACGTATCCATTCAAACAAAAGTGAGCTTCATCGCTAAACAAAATTCGCTTATGAAAATCGGGATCAACGGCAATCTTGTTTTGGGCCCATTCACTGAATCTACGCCTTGCTAGGTGATCGTGTGGCTTCAATTGTTGCACGAGTTGGATTTTGTAAGCACGCAAACCAAGATCTTTCCGCAAAATTTTCCATAAAGTGGATGGACACATATCCAATTCCTGTGCACGATGGCGGATAGACTGATTCGGGTCTTCCTCTACGCTACGCTCTACAGCAGCAATGACTTCTTCTGTACGCACTGTACGACGTCTCTGTGGATGCGTATTATCATTTAGAGTAAACGTGGTGCGAAAACGTTCCATAGTTAATCGAATGAATTGCTCTGATGGACGATTATGTTGACCGTAAAATGGACGTAGTGCGCGATACGTATTTCGAACAGAACCATGATTTTCAAAATAAATTTGCACAATTTAGAAGCGTTGTTCAGGCGTCAGTCTATTCATGTTGAAATGCCAAACCAAACTAAACATAAATCACTTGACAGCTGACAAAATGTTGCCAACTTAAAGTTTTATACCTCTATAAAAAACACCCTTTAAAAGTAAGTCTTTCATTGAAAACAACCCAAGGGTCCTTTGCTGAACTCCTGTAAGGAAGTTAAACACCTTCAATCGAGTATGAGGATGGGACTCTATGTTTCCCTCTATAGAAGCTAATGGTAAAATATTTGCTTACATTTAAAAATAGATGATTGGACTGGGTCCACTGCCAAACCAGATCAAGGTCATCTTGAAGCTCTACAACATCCTCAACACTACTAACCCGCCGATAGATCTTCAAATCATCTGCAAACATAAGCCCCGTTGAGCGATGCAATACCTATAACAGATCATTTACAAACAAAATAAAGAGCAGAGAAGCGCAGTGCGAACCCTGGGGGACGCCCGATGTAACATGAATAATACTGGATGACAAACCATTCATTCTCACAGTCTGGGTACGGCCCAAGAGAAAACTCTCTAACCAAGCTATGATTTTGTTTTATTGTACGAAAAATAAAACATTATAATTAAAACTTCTGTTTAATAATTTTTGAATAAAAAGCACATTTATAAAACTTGCATGTTCTTATGGGTTTGCCAATTAATTTGTATTCCCAAAAAACCTTCAATCTCATACTTTTGCCTCATTAGTAGGTGTTGTAAATTTCTGTTAAGTTTTGACGAATATTAATGTTATTCGCAATTTCTAATTTGGTAATGTATGCCTATGTGAGTCGATTTTATATTATAGGAATATCTATTGTGAGCGTACACGTACATGGAGTGTCAAAAATAAGAAAAATTTCTATGTTGCATTTAGGAATAGGCTTCGGCAATTTTAGAGCTATACCGTGTAAAATATAAATTTGTCACGTTCTTGCAGTATTATTTGATTATTAATTAGCCCTTTTGCGACAATGCTAATAATTGTTAGTGCTGTACCTCTGGGGGAGTGGGTAACGACCAGCCACGGCGATGAAATTAAAATTCCTCTTATCTACGTGCGATGTAGGAGACCACTCGCTCTGAAATACCTAATATTGTCATTTTTGTTGTTGCTAAAGGCCCCGACAAATGTTGGTTTTTCCTGCTGTTGTGCTTTCTGTAAAAATTTGATTTGTTATCCTCTGACGTATTGTTGCAACATTTGAATCCTCAGTCCACGGCGGAGTTGGTCATTCTTGATCCATGGCGTATTGGTTGTTGATCAATATCACTGCTGAACAACGACTTTTAGTTCTTTAAACGCATGGAGTATTGTCCTAATACGAGAATATCAGACCTTATCTGATGATGACTTTATACAGTCTGTCAAATAAGAATGTGTCGCTTATATCTTGTAGTGGCTAAAGGAAATTCCTTTTTTTTCTTTTTTTTTTGAGGTTATTGTTGGCACCCCTGCAAATAATGATTTGTGGAAAGAGATTCATTTTATGGTTAAATAGTACGTTTCGCGCCTCGAAGATATGTTCCTATGAAATCACCTAAAAGGTCCGAAAATGACTCCTACAACGGCAGCTAAGTATATGGGCAAGTCGAGGGCATTCATTAGCAAGTGGATAAAATGATACTCTCAGTTAAAAAACGTTGATCTACCAGAAAGTAGTTCGAGAGGAAAAGTATCGGACAGGGAGGAAAAAATGATTGTTAACAAGTTCTCCCAAAATTTTCAGTTAACTTTGCGCCAAGGAGCACAAAAACTAAAGCAGAAAGGTTTGAGCGGAAAACACAGAAAGAAACGACTCACGAGGGCAGAGGAACACATAGATCGAGACTTGAGCAATGTTTTTTTTTTTCGATGAGCTTCATTTTGGGGTTATCATCCCACGGGCATGATCAATTTTCACTAACTGATTGGTGCAGCCCACAGTGAAACACCCTGCGAAGATCCATGTTTAGGGATGTCTTTCGGAAAAAGGTTTTAAGAGACTATTTATCTTTATCTACAATTGACCGCTGAAAAAATGCTCCAGATTTACAAGAAGGCATTAGTACAGACTGACAAGCGGGAATTTGTCGATAAAAATAAGGAATGGATTCTTTAGAAGTAAATGCTGTTCCGTCAGAATACTACGAGCTTTGGTGATGGTTACTGTAGCTTAATGCTTCCACAACATACAGTCCCTACATTATAGGCTTATTCTTCCTTGAATAAATTTCCCGTGTGAACGCTAAGCAGCTAATTTTCATCAAGCATAAACTGAATATATACGACTAAATTTCTTTACTAAAAGAATTTTGCTTCACTCAGTAGTAATCTCGCATAGATTGTAAAGTTGTTTACTTTTGCAGTTTCAGAAAAATCCTATGGGAATCGATCTGCTATTATGTTTTAAAGTTTGAGAGCATAGCCGTAACTAGGAGGTGGCTTTGGTTCAGCCCATTCGTAATTAAATTAGTACCCCCCAAACGCCCTCCAGACTTTTTGTAGTTTTTTTATATTTCAGGGTTCTGAGATGACGGGAAACAGTTCCCAAATTCCGTTAGTCTATCTGCCAGGTGGTCTCTTGAAGTGATAGCTTACGAAGTACAAGAGATATTAATTTCACATTTGGTACCCACAGATATTGAAAAAAATAATTTTTTCACCTTGACGTTTCAAAATTTTTTATTTAGTTGTTTTTCTTGTGGCATAGGGGATATTGCGATTGCCACGACTGTAGGGTAAGCATGGGATAAATAATATTACTAGTCACTCACTCCTCACAAACGAAACTTAAGTCATTCTTTAAATAATCGGAGTTTACTGAGGTCAATAGTAATTAAAAATTTGGAATTAAGTAATCAACATTAGACATCAAAAACCGATAAGGATTTGTAATACCAGTTAAGTACGTCTGAGGCATAAATCACGAATGTAGCCTTCGGCAGAGTCGTAACCCGAGTATTCTGCGTGGTCTCTAAGTCCACAAAGCACACATCTATACAAAAGCTCGTTATCTTGTCCATAATCATCACTAATAACACATCTGTTCTCCAGCCCTTCTTCAACATCTGTGTCATCATCTTGACGTTGATTCGGCATGTCTATGTCTGAATCCGATGAGTCTATGTCATGTAGTATTTTTTTCTTTACCCTCCTTACTTCAGCAGCTTTAGATTTCCTCTTTTTCGTTATCTTTTCCAGTTTTTATTTTATCTCTAGACACACTCTTCTTTGCTTTCGTCGCTTTTCTATTCTCCTTCTCAATAGAGCTTTCTTGTTAGGTGTTCCTATTATAACTATTGCATGCTGTTTACCAGATGTCTGAGTATTTTCCGTTTCAGTCGGTTTCTTGGAATTGGAAGAAGATCTTTGGCAGTAACAATATTTTTACTAGAAGTACAGGCAGAAATTGAAGCAACCGCGTTATTATAATCAACGATTCGTTGCAAGATTTGAGGCGCTAACATTGCGTTACTTAATTTTTGTTGACTTTCTTCATTAACGTAGTGGATCAGATAATTTGTTCGAGATGGTGTCCATGAGCTCTATAGATGTGATTTGGGAATCTGGTGTTTCATTAATACGTTCGCGCATTTTTTCATCTACCACTTCACTGTTATTTAGAATCTCGACAGGCAAAAAATCTTCTTCGGTGAAGACCTCCAGGTCTAAAGGATATATTCTGTGAAGCAGCAAAACCTGCTTCAGCTTTATGGATGGTAGCTGCTTTTTGAAAAGCCTTTCGAAATAGTAAGGCAATATCATTATGAGTAATTTTTCTTCCCAATTGCGACTTTATAAAAAGTGTAAGCAGCTTTAAATAGACCATAAATTGAATGGCTGAATTCGATGCGAGCCATTTGATGGCAATAAAAGCATCACAATGTGATTTTTTTTACAAGCTTCGTAAGCTCTCAAAGATATGTGACTGCTATGATTATCTCAAACAGCATTATTGGTTCATTTTCTGAAGGTTTTGCGAAATTAAGAAACTGTTTCAGCCAATCTACAAACAGCTCCTCATTTATCCAGCCGTTCTTGGAGCATCGGTAGACAGTCCCCCGTGGTCCATCTACTTCTAAAGCTGTTGAATGCCTTTGGCGAGAATAAATTAACATTGAAGGAATGTACACCCGGCTGCACTCATTGCACACACTGCTGTAATGGTCTTACCTTTCTCTCCACTAGTTATGGCGCCAACACGTTTCTGACCTTTTTCAGTTACAATTTTCCCAGGCAAAAATTTATATTTCTCCATTAATTCTTTAACAAGCTTGAAAAATATGGCAACTTCTTCCTTGTTGAAAGTTGTGGCTCTATTCAAACTCGTACCTTCGGCTTTCCGCGTAGACAAGTTGTTTCTTCTCATAAATCCTTTGAGCCAATCCTTGTCAGCTAATCCAAGCGTTTTGTTAAAATTGCTCTTTATGTTGCTTTTATAAGCATATTCGTAAGCTATCTTCCTAATTTGAAGCGCAGTACAGTCATAAAATATCACTTGAGAAGCCATTTCTTCTTCTTGCTCGTTATTGAAGACCGAATTTCTTCCCAACTGTGGACTGTTCATGTTTTTAGTTTTCAGCCTTTCCTGGAGGGTTGAAAATGGTACGCCAGTAGAACGAGCAGCTTCTCTAATTGGTTTTCTGTGTTCTACTAATTGAAATGCCTTATTCAGGGAACGTTAGCTCCATATCACCTTTATGCGTTCTTTCTTCCGTCTTCCCGACATTCTGAAATAATTACAAGTAATAAGAAATCACATACCTAAAGTAGTTTTTATTGTAACAGTACTTGCAGACAATGGGTGGTCGATCCTATCTTTTTGTCGAAAAAAAATTTACCTAAAAACCTGTCACAACTAGTTCAAAAATCAAAAACATTTGCGACGGTAAATAACCATAGAACCTGAATGATAACTAACACTGTGAAAATCATGAATATACATAGACTCACGTCTTATTTTTGGAGATCAAAATATTACCCTAATTCGGCGCCAAAACAACTAACGTAACGTGCTGTGGTGCGGGGGTATGCTCACGTCACTGCTTTGTATGTATGCACGCGTATATTATTGGGTATAAAGGTGGTGTGGTGACCGGTATTATCGCCTGACTGAGAGTACCCGCTCTTACCCTATGTAATGTTGCAGTAAAAAAACATAAGTTCTTTCAGAAAGTTGGAATTAGTTACGTCTATGTTTGC
This sequence comes from Pachyrhynchus sulphureomaculatus, assembly GCA_019049505.1. Taxonomy (NCBI): domain Eukaryota; kingdom Metazoa; phylum Arthropoda; class Insecta; order Coleoptera; family Curculionidae; genus Pachyrhynchus; species Pachyrhynchus sulphureomaculatus. Next base: position 43,255,738 of record CM032450.1, on the reverse strand, counting down.
GAAAATAAAATAATCCACTTAAAAACATAGAAGCGGCTTTTAAAAGCATGATGGTCTATAAAGAAAGCGAAATGATATAACAACTGTAATAAAAGAGCTTGTAAAACCTTCCCATTAATGCGGATTAATTTTTTTTTATTATTTTTGTAAAATGCATTTCAATGATTTTAAGTCGCTATTTTCCATTTTGCTTTTTTCATATTCGTTACCATAAAAATTATAATTTTTATAACATTGGCCCAACAAGGTCAATTCC